>CM035840.1:190481124-191081542 GCA_020510985.1 Pholidichthys leucotaenia
AGAGCTCCCATGGACTAAGAGAGGGCACTGTGACCGACCTGAAGCCAGCGCCGATGATTGAGTGTCCCCTGGCTTCAGTCTTCCGGGGTCCAGCGCTAAGTGAGACTCCACCTCCAGAATCCATGTTGGGCGAGCCACCCACATGGGAACCCTCTCTGGAGGAGGCAAAGACTGCGACCACCATCACGCATGCTGCGAAGGCCGCTGCAGCAGAGTCAGCGCCCAAGCTGCACTCCTTGGAGGCTGAACCTGGGAGGACATCGCCCAGATCGCAGAAGTCCTGGACGGCAGTGGAGCTTGAGCTAAGGCAAGTGTTCTCTTTTGTCTTTCTTCTGTCCTTCATAGAGCATTTTTGCCTAGCTCCAGGTGAGGAAGGCCAGCTGCAGCCACACGCTGCACCTGAGCTCGCCTCGCCGGGCGACCTGACCCCTCCTCCTCTGTGTCTGAGTCCTTTTCTAGGGTTGTCAGAGAGACGTCCATGTCACCAGACAAGACGGGTGGACCCAGACTCACCCCAGGAGGTTATTGTCGCCACTGCCAGCCCCACTGTGGCCCCGGTGGATTCAGCTCCCTGTCTGCCCAGTTCCCCGGGGAGGCCTATAATTAACCACCTTCTGGCCTGGATTCTCGTGCGGGCCCGCTGGCCCAGGGTTGGGACGACGTGGAGGTCAGCAGTGGCCCAGCCAGGTCCCATCGCGGGTGCAGCAAGGGTCCTCCCAGGCTCCAGTGTGGGTGCAACCATGGCTCGGTCGGGGTCCATCGAGGGTGCAGCTAAACTTCAGTCCCAAGCCGGGACCATTGAGGGTGCAGCCGGCCAGCTTGGGGACACCAAGGTCCCTTCCTCTCTTCCAGAGGTGCTCGGGGTGTCCCTTCCTCTTCCGCCTGGCTCTGCCATGAGCCGCCTGGCCCTGCTTCCAGGAACCATAGGGGGCCCCCTTCTTCGGTCCGGCCACCCACCTTTCAGTCTTCTGGTGGGTAGGCTGCCACCTCAGCGCTCCCCCCCTGGCCTGGTGGCTAAACTGTGTGGGCCGGCCGCCTGAAGGACTTGGTTTCTGGGCCAAGTGGTCCTTTCCCTCTGGCAGGCCGCCTGACACTGTTCAGCAGGCCACCTGCTGGTCCTGGGACTTGGGTCAGCCACCTGAACTTACGGCCACCCACTGGGCCTTGGACTCTGGCCGGCCCCCCGAACCGAGAGACTCTTGGGAGGGGTGGGTTAGCTTGTCTTGGGGTTGGGTAGTGTTGTTGTGTAGTATTGTGGTGATTATCCTCTCTCGCCTTATCCCCCCCTAACCTGTTTTCCCCCACCTCCCACCCTGGGTTGTTGTTCATGCCTTTTGAGTTGGGAGGGGTAGGTTGTTTTTTCTGATGGTAAGGTGGGTGTCTGGTTTCTACCCCTTGAGAGGGGGGCACTGTCATGTCCGGGGCTGTTGGGTTTAATTATTGCTTATTAATTCCAGCTGACGGATTGAGCCTTGCTCTCCGTCAGTCCCACAGCCACGCCTCCTCCTCTTACCAGACATTCTCCAGTTTTCTGGTTCACCACATACACACTCACACACTCATGCGCACACGCACGCGCACACACACACACACACACACACACACACACACACACACACACACACAGTTCAATCAGTCACGCTCCTGCCACTTCACAGCTGTGTCCACTTGCTCCCATTTAGGCTCAGGTATTAATAGGGTTGAGTGTGACCAGTTGTTGCGGCAGCTTCAAACGTCATCACTGGACTTGCTGGCTCGCGACAGTTGGCTGTTTCCCTGGACTGAACTGTGTTGTTCCTCAGAGCCTTTCTGCTCCGACATATATGTAAGTCTTTTCTCATTTATGCCTATCCTCTCTGCTCCTACCCTTCCTGGAGCGCGTTGGGCATTTAATCCCAGCCAACGAAGCTGTAGCCGGTTGTCTCACCCATGTCATAGTGACTGTTATTTGGACATTTTTGTATATTCACCCTTTTGTAAATAAATACGTTACATGCTGCATTTTGGACTCGCTGCTAATTCATACACTACCTTTCAAAAGTTTGGGGTCACTTAGAAATTTCCTTATTTTTAAGATAAGATAAGATAAGATAAGATAAGCCTTTATTAGTCCCACAACGGGGAAATTCCAGGATTGCAACAGCACAGGGATAGCAACACTCAGAGCAACAATCAGAAGGCAAGAAAAAAAAAAACAAGCAAGCAAGAGCAGCTAATATACATATGTACATATTACTATAAAATATATATATACACACACACACACAGACACACAGTGCAGAGCATTGTAGCTGGATGGAATAAATATATGAATATATGAACACACAGTGCAGAGCATTGTAGCTAGATGGAATAAATATGTAAATATATAAACACCCACAGTACGGAGCATTGCAGCTAGGTGGAATAAATATGCAAGTATATAAACACACAGTGCGGAGCAATGTAGCTAGATGGAATAATATGTAGATATATAAAAACACAGTGCGGAGCATTGTAGCTAGATGGAATAAATATATAGATATATAAATATAAACACACCCAGTGCTGAGCATTGTAGCTAGATGGAATAAATATGTAAATATATAAACACACACAGTGCAGAGCATTGTTGCTAGGTGGGATGAAACAGCATAACCGTCTATTTAGTTATCCTACATGGTATGATTATGTGCCCATACATATTCTCACCCTCCATAGCGACCGGTATGTTCCTAGTTGTATGCCGGAGAGGACCATTGTGTAAGTCTATTGCATCTTTTGCATTCAAAAAACTATTAGTTTGTTACGTCTTTTTGCTATCTCTGCGAGCAGCCCTGCTTAGGTTGTACAGTCTGACAGCCCTTGGTAGGAAGGACCTACAAAACCTCTCGGTTGTGCACCTGGGATGATGTAGTCTGCTGCTAAATGAGCTCCTCAGTGCATCCAGTATGTCCTGCATAGGGTGGAACTCGGACTCCAGCAGAGATGACAGTTTAGCCACCGTCCTTCTCTCTCCTATCTCCTCCATCGGATCAAGGCGCTGCCCCAGGACAGAGCTAGCTTTCTTAATCAGTTTGTTCAGTCTCTTCCTATCGGCTGCAGTAATGCCACTGCCCCAGCAGACCACTCCAAAAGTGATGGCTGATGCCACCACCGTGTCATAGAATGACTTCAGCAGCGCCCCTTGTACACCAAAAGACCTGAGTCTCCTCAGCAGGAACAGCCTGCGCTGTCCCTTCTTGTAGAGTGCGTCAGTATTGTGTGACCAGTCTAGTTTATTGTTCAGATGAATACCCAGGTACTTATAGGATGTCACCATCTCGATGTCTGTTCCCTGTATATTTACTGGTGCTGTGAGGGGCTGCCCATGCCTGCGGCAGTCCACCACCAGCTCCTTAGTTTTCCTCGCGTTGATCTGGAGGCAGTTCCGATGGCACCAGTCCACAAAGTCCTGGATAAGCCCTCTGTACTCAGCTTCATCTCCGTTGGAGATGAGACCAACGATCGCAGAGTCATCAGAGAACTTCTGTAGATGGCAATGTGTTGTGTTGTGTGAGAAGTCCGCAGTATAAAGAGTGAACAGGAAGGGAGCCAGCACCGTTCCCTGGGGGGCCCCCGTGCTACTGATGATCGTGTCGGACACACAGTCCCGGGTTCTCACAAACTGAGGCCGGTTCGTGAGGTAGTCCAGGATCCATGATGACAGGTGCTGGTCCACCCCTGCGTGCAGCAGCTTGTCCTTCAGGATCATCGGTTGGATGGTGTTGAAAGCACTGGAGAAGTCAAAGAACATGATCCTCACCATATTCCCGGGCTTCTCCAGGTGGGACAGAGAACGGTGAAGGAGGAAGATCACCGCATCCTCCACCCCAATGCCATGCTGGTAGGCGAACTGTAGTGGATCCATCGCTGGTTCCACCAGGGGGCGGAGATGAGCAAGGAGCAGTCTCTCCAGGGTCTTCATCAAGTGGGACGTCAAGGCCACCGGTCTGTAGCTGTTCAGGTCTTTGGGGTGGGAAGTTTTTGGTATAGGTACCACACAAGATGTTTTCCACAGCTGTGGTACCCTCCCCAGTTTCAGGCTCATGTTGAAGATATACGTCACAATCCCACACAGCTGGTCTGCACAGGACTTGAGGAGCTTTGCGCTGATGCCGTCCGGTCCCGACGCCTTCCTCGCCTTGATCTTCCTCAGCTCCGTCCTCACCTGGGTCTTGGTCAGGGTCAGGATGGGGGGCTGTGTGTTGGGAGTGGGGGGGGGGGTGTCGGTGGAGTGGGGAGTGGGCAGCAGGACTTGATTTCTTAGAGGCAGCAGTGGTTGTTGTGCAGACAGGGGGGAGGGCGGTTGGTCAAATCTATTGAAAAACAGATTCAGGTTGTTCGCCCACTCCCTGCCCCCCGTGGCCTGGGGGGAGGTATTCTGGAGCCCCGAGATGGTTTTGAGGTTTCTCCAGACCCCGCTGATGTCGCTCTGTTGCAGCTTGTCCTCCATCTTCTTCCTGAAGCTGTCTTTGCCTTCTCTGATCTTTCTCCTCAGCTCCCTCTGTACGGACTTCAGCATCTCCCTGTTCCCCGACCTGAAGATCCTCTTCTTCTCTCTCAGAAGTGTTTTTATCTCAGGGTTGATCCAGGGTTTGTTGTTTGAGTGACGCCGTATGGTCTTGGTGGGTCTTGGGGTCTTTTTGAAAGAAAAGCACTGTTTTTCTCAATGAAGATAACTTTAAACTAATCAGAAATACACTCTAATATCTAATATACATTGCTAATGTGGTAAATGACTATTCTAGCTGCAAATGTCTGGTTTTTGGTGCAATATCTACATAGGTGTATAGAGGCCCATTTCCAGCAACTATCACTCCAGTGTTCTGATGGTACAATGTGTTTGCTCATTGCGTCAGAAGGCTAATGGATGATTAGAAAACCCTTGTGCAATCATGTTAGCACAGCTGAAAACAGTTTAGCTGGTTAGAGAAGCTATAAAACTGATCTTCCTTTGAGCAGGTTGAGTATCTGGAAAAAATTATTATTTCAAATACAAATCATTTTTTCTAACCTTGTCAATGTCTTGACTATATTTTCTATTCATTTTACAACTCATGGTAGTAAATAAGTGTGACTTTTCATGGAAAACACAAAATAATTGTCTGGGTGACCCCAAACTTTTGAATGGTAGTGTATGTTCACTGCGAAGTTACACAGTGAACATGACACTTAAGGCATTTGACAGAGGACTTGTCTCCATCCTTGTTTTATTGGACCTCAGCGCTGCCTTTGATACAATTGACCACCATATTCTGCTAGAGAGACTTAAACAGCAAATTGACTTGAATGGAACAACACTAAGATGGTTCCAGTCTTATCTATCAGATCGTTCTCAGTTTGTTCATATCCATAACAAGTCCTCTACTCAGACCACGGTTAGCTATGGAGTTCTGCAGGGATCAGTACTTGGACCAGTATTGTTTACATTATACATGCTGCCTTTGGGAGACATTATGAGGAAGCATTCTATTCATTTTCTTTGTTACGCTGACAACACTCAGTTGTATTTATCCATTAATCCAGATGATCCCAGCCAGTTGGGTTTACTCCAGGAGTGTCTTCAGGATATCAAAACCTGGATGAACTACAACTTTCTATTGCTGAATACAGATAAAACTGAAGTCATCATCTTGGCCCCAAACATGCTAGAAGTACTCTTTTTAGCAAGATAGCAAGATAGATAGCAAGATAGATAGATAGCAAGATAGATAGATAGATAGATGTACTTGATTGATCCCAAACTGGGAAATTACAGTGTAACAGCAGCATGACAGTTGACAGCCAAACAACAGAAACACACACGACAGACAAAGGGATTACCCATGGAAAGTAAAAAGAAACTAACACGACTATAGAACCTATATACATCATAGCTTAATATATGATGATGACCCGTATAAACACATGAATCATCCCATTGCACAAAGAAGGACTATCAGGAGCAGAGTGAAATGTGAGGTACCAGTTAGTCTGTAAGGTGCAGTGTGGCAGCATAGCTATGACCAGAATACAACATCATAGTGAGTTATTGTACAGTGAAATTGCATGTGGCAGGAAAGATTTCCTGTACCTGGCCGTTCGACAACGAAGCTGTAGTAGTCTACTGGAGAAAGTGCTTCGCTGCCTATCTAGTGCGTGGTGAAGGGGGTGATCAGGATTGTTCATGATGGATCGCAGTTTATTAAGTGTTCTCCTCTCCACCACTGTCTCAAAGGTCTCCGGTCTGAGACCAATTACAGAGCCAGCCCTCTTGATAATCTTGTCAAGTCTGTTGGTATCTCTGGCCCTGATACTGCTACCCCAACAGACCGCAGCAAAGAAGATGGCGCTGGCAACAACAGTCTGGTAGAAAAGCTCCAGCATCCTGCTGCACACATTGAAGGATCTCAGTTTTCTCAGGAAATAGAGTATGCTCATCCCCTTCTTGTGCGCAGCATCGGTGTTGGATCTCCAGTCTAACCCGCTGGTGATCCTGACACCCAGATATTTGTAGTCTTCAACCACTCCCACATCCTCCCCCTTAATCTGCAGTGGCTGAGAAGGAGCCTTCCTCTTCCTGAAGTCAATCACCATTTCCCTGGTCTTGCTGACATTCAACCTCAGGTGATTCTGCTCCGTCCACTCCACAAATGTGTCTACCAGTGCCCTGTACTCCCCCTCCTCTCCTCCTCTTATACACCCCACAACAGCTGAGTCATCAGAGAATTTTTGCAGGTGACATGACTCAGTGTTATACTGAAAGTCCGTGGTGTATAAGGTAAAAAGAAAAGGAGAGAGCACAGTCCCCTGTGGCGCTCCCGTATCACTAGCCACCACTCCAGACAAGACACTGCCCAGCCTGACAAACTGTGGTCTGCCTGTCAGGTAGTCGGTAATCCAGGAGATCACAGAGCTGTCAACCCCCATCCCCTGCAGCTTCTCGCCCAGCAGCAGTGGCTGGATGGTGTTAAAGGCACTGGAGAAATCAAAAAAAGTGATTCTCACAGTATCTCCTTCACCATCCAGGTGCTGATGGGCTCGTTGCAGCAGGTAGATGACAGCATCTTCAACTCCTAAATGGGGCTGATATGCAAACTGCAGAGGGTCCAGCCACGTCTCCACCTGCGGCCTCAGGTGGGCTAAGACCAGTCTCTCCAGGACCTTCATCACATGAGATGTGAGGGCAACTGGTCGATAGTCATTCAGATCCGATGGAGATGACTTCTTGGGGACAGGAACCAGGCAGGATGTCTTCCACAGCACCGGTACTCTCTCCAGACTCAGGCTCAGGCTCAGGTTGTACAGGTGCTTCAGTACTGGAGCTAGTTGGTTGGCACAGGTCCTCAGGATCCTAGCGGAGATAACAACACTAGATGGCATTACACTGGCTTCTACATCTTCTGTTAGGAATCTTGGAGTTGTCTTTGACCAAGATGTGTCTTTCAACTCTCATATACAGCAAACCATTAAGACCGCCTTCTTCCATCTGCATAATATTTCTAAAATTAGGTCCATCCTGTATCATAAAGATGCAAAGAAACTTGTCCACGACTTTATCACCTCTAGACTTGACTATTGTAACTCACTTTTATCAGGTTGCCCAAATAAGTCCATAAAGTTTCTCCAACTCATTCAGAATGCAGCTGCACATATCCTTATGAGAACAGGGAGAAGGGATCACATTACTCCAGTTTTAGCTTCTTTACATTGGCTCCCAATAAAATATAGAATTGAAGTCAAGATATTGCTCTTAACCTATAAAGCTCTTAATGGTATGGGTCCTTCTTATCTGCAAGAACTCTTAGTTCCTTATCATCCAACCAGAGCTCTGTGCTCCCAAAAATCCAAACTACTAGTGGTCCCCAAGGTATCTAGAAGTAGATTGGGAGGTAGAGCTTTCAGCTATCAAGCTCCCTTCCTGTGAAACCGTCTTCCCAGTTCAGTTTGGGAGGCAGACACTCTCTCTTTATTCAAGAGCAAGTTGAAATCTTTTCTCTTTGATGAGGCCTTTAGTTAGAAATGCTGCCCCTGCCAGGCCTTCGCTTGCATGTGCAGCCTGGCCAGGCTTGGTACTGGACTGTTTGGCTTTGAATGTTGTATTTGTATGTTTGTTTTTGAATGTAGCTACTCAACCCAGCTGGTTGAGGCTGGTTGAGGCGGATGGCCGTCCTCTATGAGCTGTGGTTCCGCCCGAGGTTTCTGCCCGTTAAAGGGAAGTTTTTCCTCGTCTGTGTCACCACAGTGCTTGCTCTTAGGGGTCTCTGCTGGGTTCTATAAACTAAAAGTGTGGCCTGGACTTCCGGTTATGGCTGCCACGTAGGACGGACGTGTCTCGCTCTGCTCTGCTCCTGGAGAAAAAAAATCGGCAAATAACTCTCTCATTTGGGACAGAACGTATCCCAGCATTTGGGCGAGGATATGTCGGCGAAGCCTAAGGCTGGAAAACCAGGAAAAGGAAAAAGCGAGCCGCCGAAACAGTCCAAATTAACGGACTTTCAGGTCTGTGACGCAGCAAACAAAACTCCATATATGGCGGAGGAAGCTGGCGGCGGTGCGATGTTTGCGGGGAATGGCGCAGATGCGCTGATGGCTGCCATGAGTTCAATGAGAGCGGACTTTTCCTCTAGATTTGATGGGATTATGACAGCGTTGGAAGGAATAAGAAAGGAATTGGGTGACTGTGTAGAACGAACGGCGCAGATGGAGCTCCGTCTCGCTAGTGCTGAAGATGACGTCACCCGTCTTCAATTAAAGGTGCGCACTTTGGAAAAAAAAATAAATCTCTGGAAGATAATATTTTGGATTTGGAATCTCGGTCGAGACAGAATAATTTGAGGCTGGTGGGTCTTCCAGAGGAATCAGAAGGTCGGGACGTATGTTCCTTTCTGGAAAAGTGGATTCCGGAGGTGCTGGGCAGCGAGGAGTTGCAATCAGCAGTGGTTCTGGAAAAAGCACATCGTATTGGCCCACGGAGAGATAAGGGACCGCCGAGGACCTTAATTATGAAGTTTCTTAGCAACAGAGACAGGATGAAGATCTTCAACGCTGCACGTGCTAAAGGAGAGATTAAACACCAGGACCAGCAGGTGCGGTTCTACCCAGATTTGGCCACAGGAATCCAGCAATTGAGGAAGCAGTTTGATCCCGTACGTAAGGAGCTGCGCAACCTTGGGATTCGTCATGGTGTAATCTATCCTGCGAGACTGTTGACCACGTATGAGGGCACGTATGAGGGCAGAACCCACATCTTCAAGACCCCAGAGGAGGCGCAGGAGTTCATCAAGAAGATCAAAGAAGAAGAAGAGACTGGTGGGAGCTAAGCATGAACAAAATATAAGGTAGAATAATTAAGCATTTGCACAGGCATCTGACTGACTTGAAGTAAATAGTAAGTTTACAAAATATAGATTGTATTATATATTAAAAAAACAAAACAAAAACAAAACAAACAAAAAAAAAACTATGATGTACAAAGTTGTTAAAAATTTTGGAGTTAAGTTGGAAAACTACAGAGGAGAGTTAATGTTACGTCATTAAAAGCAGTAGAGTTAGGGTGATTGGGAGGATGAAGAAGGAGTGGCTTAGGCTTAGGTCGATGGCTATATCGGGAGACAGAATTTTTCTTTTGATTTTGGGGGGTTTGCCACAAGTGTGGGAAGGGGAAATTTGTTTGTGTGTAGTTTGTAGGATGAATGTTCAACCACTCATGTTTTTGCTTCTCTGTATGAGCATGTTTACACTGCAAGGTAATCCCAAACTCTCTATTGATCATGGACCAAAGTGTTAATCTTAATTTAACTTCATGGAATTGCAGAGGTCTACAAAATTTAAAAAAACTTAAACAAGTTATGAATAAAATAAAGGACATGGGTTCAAGAATTGTGTTTTTACAAGAAACTCATCTGATAGAGGAGGATGTTAAAAGAATTAGGAGTAGATGGCAGGGAAATGTATTCACCTCTTCATTTTCATCCCGAGCCAGGGGAGTTATGACTCTCATACATAAATCAGTTCCTTTTCAGGTGAAAAATGTAATTGGAGACAAATTTGGAAGATATGTAATCATTCAAGGTTCTTTGCTATTAGAAAATATAAATCTTGTGAACTTATATGGTCCCAATATAGATGATCAGAAGTTCTTTGCTAATTTATTTCTCATCTTATCATCACTTACAGGGCAACATATAATAGCAGGGGATTTTAATTGTACATTGAATCCAGGTGTGGATAGATCAACAGGACTGGATTGTACGCACATTGGATGTAGGATGACTATTAATCATTTTATGAAAGAATTGAGATTGTTAGATATATGGAGAGAAATGAAACCACAAGTTAAAGCCTATTCTTGTTATTCCAGTACCTACAAGACATTCTCACGTATTGATTATTTTTTGATTTCCACAGAATTAAGGTCCAAGATTCAAAACTGCTTTTATGATAACATCGTGATTTCTGATCATGCACCCTGTTGTCTAATATATGTAGATAAAAAAATGACAAAGGAATCAGGTAGATGGCAATTTCAGCATAAATGGTTTCAGGATGAGGAATTTGTCAAGTATATAGAAAAACAGATAGACGAGTTCTTTGACATCAATACTACACAAACATCAGCATGTGTAAAGTGGGAGGCTTTCAAAGCTTTTATTAGGGGACATATTATTAGTTATACAGGATCAAAATCTAAGAAGACTCGAGAGGAGAGAGCTAAATTGGAACATAAAATAAAAAGTCTTCAGGAAAAAGTGTATGCAGGAAGTGACCCAAGGTTGGAGAATGAATTACTGATTTTGAGAGCTGAATACGACAAAAAATCAGCGAATAGAGCTGCCTCGAGTCTTCTAAGATTGAAACAATCTTTTTATGAACAAGGTGAAAAATCAGGAAAATTATTAGCATGGCAGATTAAACAATTGGAAATTAAAACACCAATTACCAGTATTATAAGTAACGGACAGGTAGTTATAGATCCTTTAGAAATTAATAGAGCCTTTAGAGATTACTATGAAAAATTATATGATACCAAAAATGAACCTGATTTAACAAAACTAAATGGGTTTTTGAACGAACTATCTATACCGTGTATTCCAAATGAAAACAGGGAGATATTGGAGTCTAAAATTAGTCAAGAAGAAGTTGGGCTAGCCATTGATAATATGAAATCAGGAAAAAGTGCAGGACCAGATGGTCTTCCAGTTGACCTTTATAAAAAATTTAAGAATAAATTAATAAAACCTTTTTTGGAAATGGTTTTAGAAGCATTTCAAAATAATAATTTACCATCATACATAAATAATGCCTTAATTATACTGTTGCCAAAACCAGGTAAGCCCTCTAATAAATGTGAAAATATGAGACCAATAAGCCTATTAAACACCGACCTTAAGATAATCTGTAAAATTTTAGCAAGACGAATACAAGAAATTTTACCAAATATTATTAATCGAGATCAGAATGGCTTTATAAAGGGTAGACAAGGCTTCCATAATGTAAGAAGACTATTTAATATTATTTATTTTAATAAAGAAGCACCGGATACAGCTCTCCTATCATTGGACGCCGAAAAGGCCTTTGATAGAGTTGAATGGCCCTTTCTTTTTGAAGTCCTACAAAGGTTTGGACTTGGAAATAATTTCATAAAATGGGTTCAAATAATATACAATAATGCTACAGCAGAAATCCTAACAAATAACAATATTTCAAAACCAATAAAAATCAATAGAGGATGTCGACAAGGCTGTCCACTTTCACCTTTACTGTTTACTATGGCAATTGAACCTTTAGCGATAGCGATACGTTTACATTCACAAATATATGGAATTAAAGTTGGACCAACAGAACATAAAATCTCCCTGTACGCCGATGATATAATTTTGTTTATGTCGAATCTAAAAAAATCAATTCCAACCTTGTTGAATTTAATAAAGAATTTTGGGGAAATATCAGGATATAAAATAAATAAAACTAAATCTTCAATATTAATGCTAAATGAGACCCAGAGAAATTACCCAGCCCCTGAGGTAAATCAATTCAGTGTTGTAAATCAGTTTAAATATTTAGGAATCCAAATTATGCCTAAGCTAGAATCAGTCGCCAGCGTCAACTATGAAGCCTTAATGTCAGATATCAATGAGTTAACTCAGAGATGGATGTCACTACCAATGTCGATGATCGGGAGAATCAATATACTTAAAAGTAATATTTTACCTAAAATACTTTATTTATTTCAATACATTCCCTTATCACCACCTTTAGATCTATTCTCAAGAATAAAAAAAAAGTTAGTGGAATTTATATGGAACAACAGGAGGGCTAGATTACGTTTGTCTTTATTATATTTACCATTTGATCGTGGAGGTCTGAAATGTCCAAATTTTATGTTGTACTATTGGTCGGCACAACTGAGGTCTATGACATATTATTTTTCATCAAATGATCTCCCTCACTGGACTGAAATGGAATCATACAATTTACCTTTACCTCTTCCCATATTCATATACTCAGATTCGGCAAAAAAATTACAAAAACAAGTTAAAAATCCATTTGTAAAGCATATGATCAAAATATGGTGTGAAGCTAAAAACTATTTAAAAGAACCACAGTTATTGTCACAATTTAGTCCAATATGGGGTAATCAATATTTTAAACCAGGGAGAGCGGACGCTGTATTTAAAGTATGGAATTTAAAAGGGATACAAAAGATTCAGGATTTATATTTGCCATGTGCAGACAACATAATGTCTTTTGAAGAGCTGAGGATCAAATTTAATCTCAATAGAACACATTTTTTTAAATATCTTCAACTTAGAAACTTTATTCGATCAAATCAAAATAAAGCTCTCACTCGACCTATTTATTCATCCTTGGAAAAAATGATGATGAAAGATAGTAAAAGAAAGGGTATTATTTCAGAGTTTTATAACTCATTGACACTATCTTCAAGTGAAAATTCACTGAAAAGATTAAACTACTGGAAAGAAGATCTGCAAATTGAAATTTCAGAGGAACAATGGGAATTGGCTTGTACAGAAGCTCAAACCAAATCAATAAATGCACGCCTTAAATTGATACATTTCAAATGGTTAATGCGGATGTATGTTACACCGGAGGAGTTAAATAGATATAACAAAAATATACCAGATACATGCACAAAATGCATGGAAAGTAAAGGAACCCTATTTCATTGTTTATGGGAATGTAGATTAATAAGAATGTTTTGGGAGGAGGTGAGGGTAACAATTGAAAAAATAATCTCAAAACAAATCATATTGAATCCTAAACTGTTTTTGTTGGGTCTGTACCCAGAAAAGCATAATTTCAATAAAAGTGAAAGAACATTCATAGACCTCAGTTTGCTTAATGCCAAAAAATGTATTGCACTATTATGGAAAAAGACTCATAGACCAGATGTGACTCAGTGGTTAAGACAGATGTTAACAAACCTTCCATTAGAAAGAATAACATATATACTGAAATCAAAGGAAATTGTGTTTGAGAATATATGGAGACCTTTTATTGATTATGTAAAAAATTTAAACATAACTCTTGAAGAAGAAGGTGAATGATGTGTGTGGACCTTGTAAATTCCAAACTGGTGAACATAATATGTATACTAATGTATTGGATTGTCTAGACTAAACAGAGGAGCATTGTTGAAGACTTGATTTTGTTGGTGGTTGTTGGTGTTTTTAGGGTATTTTTTTTTTTGTAGTACTTCAGTGTTAGTGTTTGATTGTTTGTATCATGTTTGTTAAAAAAAAAAAAAAAAGGTTCAATAAAGATATTGTGGAAAAAAAAAAGTGTGGCCTAAACCCACTCTTTTCTGTAAAGTGCCTTGAGACGACCTGTGTTGTGATATAGCGCTATACAAATAAATTGAATTGAACTGAATTCCACCACTTGCTTTTAGCAACAAGTGTATTTCTCAAATATGTTTTATACTTGCTTTAATTAACCACCACCCATTTCTGTCTTTTGTAAAGGCAAGAGGAAAATGATCCACCCCAAACCAGACCTTGCGTCACTATTTACAGAGATGCAGGCTGAAGATCTGCTGAACCGGGACCAGCTTGAGCGGCACATCCAGTTGCTTCTCAGTGAGGCAGCGTGGCCGGTGCATGTGACCCATTCTGTTTTTTTGTTTTTTTTTTACAGTTTGAATTTTGCACATTCTAAATAATCTCGAATTTGCTGCTGATTGTAATAAACAATTCAGTGACTTGTGTATTTGCATAATGATTTTCTATTTTGTCTGTTAAGACACCGGTGAGAAAAAAGTCAACAGTACAAACATTTGTCAGAGACTTTGAAAATAATGGCTCATTTTCAAGAAAAAGTAACCAAAAACAATTATTTTATTAACTGAAGACTGTATTGTTGGATGTGCCAGTGCAGAAGACACTGCATACTTTAGTGATAGTACCAGTATATGGAGGAATTCTGGGCCATATTAGAATCTGGATTTCCTAATAATGGGTTAGGGCAGGGGTGTCCACTCATGTGCCATGGAGGGCCAAGACCCTGCAGGCTTTACCTGCAATCAGTGTCTTCAACAGCAGATTCCACTGGATTTCTTCCACTGACTGCTGATAAGTGAAAACACCTGCTGAAGAGACTGGGTAGAAGAGAGAACCTGCAGGGTCTTGGCCCTCCATGGCACATGATTAGACACCAATGAATTAGGGTTTAATGGGATTTAACATTTTAACACAAACTGCTTTATGGTTCATATTTCTGTTGGCAGACTTACACCAAACCAAAAGTGATTTCTCAAACTGCTGGATTGTTCTTAGACAGCTTTTCCAATCTTTTAGTATTTAATTTATGTCACTTGGTGGTACCTTCACACATAAAACAAAAGTGGAGACACATCTGCAAAAAGTACAAAGGTTTATTGTCAAAATTCCTAGTGCTATACTAAATGAATACATGTATAGTTCACTGTTGATGCAGAGAATATATATTTATACAGTATCTACAGTACATGTAGTCAGCAATACTCGATATGATATATATCCAGTAAATCCATATATTTTCCATGTCACCGTGTGACTGTCCATCCATCCATCTTCTACCGCTTTTCCGGAGGTCCGGGTCGCGGAGGCAGCAGTTCAAGCAGAGAAGCCCAGACTTCCCTCTCCCCTGCCACCTGCTCCAGCTCGTCAGAGAGGATACCAAGGCGTTCCCAGACCAGCTGGGAGACATAGTCTCTCCACTGAGTCCTGGGTCTGCCCCGGGGTCTCCTTCCAGTTGGACATGCCTGAAACACCTCAAGTAGGAGGCGTCCAGGAGGCATCCTAATCAGATGCCCATACCACCTCAACTGACTCCTTTCAATGTGGAGGAGCAGCGGTTCTACTCTGAGCCTCTCCCGGATGACTGAGCTCCTCACCCTATCTCTGAGGGTGAGTCCAGCAATCCTATGGAGAAAGCTCATTTCAGCCGCTTGTATCCGCGATCTTGTTCTTTCGGTCATTACCCAAAGCTCGTGACCATAGGTGAGAGTAGGAACATAGATTGACTGGTAAATCGACAGCTTTGCCTTAGAACTCAGCTCCCTCTTTACCACAACAGACTGGTACAACGTCCGCATCACTGCAGATGCTGCTCCAATCCGTCTGTCGATCTTTCGCTTCATTTTCCCCTCACTCGTGAACAAGACCCCAAGATACTTAAACTCCTCCACTTGGGGCAGGAGCCTGTCCCCAACCCAGAGAGGACAATCCACCTTTTTCCGGCTGAGGACCATGGACTCAGACTTGGAGGTGCTGATTCTCATCCCAGCCGCTTCACACTCAGCGGAAAACCATCCCAGCAAGAGTTGTAGGTCATTGCCGGATGAAGCCAACAGGACAACATCATCAGCAAACAACAGAAATGAGATCCTGTGGTCACCAAGCATGACACCCTCCATTCCCTGGCTGCGCCTAGAAATCCTGTCCATAAAAATTATGAACAGGATCGGTGACAAAGGGCAGCCCTGGCGGAGTCCAACTCTCACTGGGAATGAATCCGACCGAGTGTTGGCAGTACGAACCAAACTCTCACAATGGTCGTACAGAGACCGAATAGCTCGTAACAACAAGCCCGATACCCCATACTCCCGAAGCACCCCCCACAAAAATCCACGAGGGACGCGGTCAAATGCCTTCTCCAAGTCCACAAAACACATGTAAACTGGTTGGGCAAACTCCCACAAACCCTCAAGAATTCTTGAGAAGGTAAAGAGCTGGTCCGATGTGCCACGGCCAGGACGAAAACCACATTGCTCCTCCTGAATCCAAGGTTCGACCAACGGCCGGACTCTTCTCTCCAGTACCTTGGCATAGACCTTCCCAGGGAGGCTGAGGAGTGTGATCCCTCTAAAGTTGGAGCACATCCTCCGGTCCCCTTTTTTGAAGAGAGGAACCACCACCCCGGTTTGCTATGCCAAAGGCACTGCCCCCGACCTCCACGCAATGTTGCAGAGGCATGTCAACCATGACAGCCCAACAACATCCAGGGCCTCGAGGTACTCAGGGCGAATCTCGTCCACCCCCGGGGCCCGGCCACCAAGGAGGTTTTTAACCACCTTGGTGACCTCAGCCCCTGTGATAGGTGAGTCATCCCCCTCATCCCCAAACCCTGCTTCCTCTGTGGAAGGCGTATCAGTGGGATTGAGGAGATCCTCGAAGTATTCCTTCCACCGCCTGACGATATCCCCAGTCGAAGTCAACAGTGTCCCATCCGCACCATACACAGTGTGGACGAGGAGCTGGTTTCCCCTCCTGAGCCGCCGGACAGTTTGCCAGAATCTCTTTGAGGCTGACCGAAAGTCTTGTTCCATGGCCTCACCGAACTCCTCCCATACCCGGGTTTTTGCTTCAGCAACCAGAGCTGCACTCCGCTTGGCCTGCCGGTACACCTCAGCTGCTTCGGGAGTCCCACAAGCCAACCAAGCTTGATAGGACTGCTTCTTCAGCTTAATGGCCCCCCTCACCACTGGTGTCCATCACTTGGTTCAGGGGTTGCCACCACGAGATGCACCGACCACCTTGTGGCCGCAGCTCTGGGCCGCCACTTCAACAACAGAGGTGGAGAACATGGCCCATTCAGACTCCATGTCTCCAGACTCCCTTGGAATGTGGTTGAAGTTCTTCCGGAGGTGGGAGTTGAAGACCTCCCGGACATGGGCATCAGCCAGACGCTCCCAGCACACCCTCACTATACGTTTGGGTCTACCAGGTCTGAATGGCTTCCTCCCCTGCCATCGAATCCAACTCACCACCAGGTGGTGATCAGTTGACAGCTCTGCACCTCTCTTTACTCGGGTGTCCAAGACATACGGTCACAGGTCTGATGACACGATAACAAAATCGATCATCGACCTGCGACCTAGGGTGTCCTAGTGCCAAGTGCACATATGGACACCCTTATGCTTGAACATGGTGTTCGTTATGGACAGACTGTGGTTAGCACAGAAGTCCAATAACTGAACACCACTCGGGTTCAGATTGGGCAGGCTGTTCCTCCCAATCACCCCCCTCCAGGTTTCACTGTCGTTGCCCACGTGTGCATTGAAGTCCCCCAGTAGGACAATGGAGTCTCCAAGAGGAGCACCCTCCAGCACCCCAGTCACAGACTCCAAAAAGGGTGGGTACTCTGAGACATCATTTGGTGCATAGGCACAAATGATGGTCAGGACCCGTTTCCCAACCCGAAGGCGCAGGGAAGCAACCCTTTCGTCCACCGGGGAAAACTCCAATGTAGAGGCGACAAGGTGGGGGGATACAAGAATACCCACCCCTGCTCGTTGCCTCTCGCCCAGGGCAACTCCAGAAAAGGCCAAGCTCCAGCCCCTCTCCAGGAGACTGGTTCCGGAACCGGAGTTGTGTGTTGAGGTGAGGCCGACTATATCTAGCAGGTATCTCTCAACCTCGTACACCAGCTCAGGCTCCTTCCCCACCAGAGAGGTGACATTCCACGTACCAAAAGCCAGTTTAGAAAGCTTGCGATCAGTCCACCAAGGTCTCCGCCTTTGGCCACCACCTAATCCACATAGCACCGGACCCCCATGATCCCTCCTACAGGTGGTGAGCCCACTGGAGGGCGGACCCATGTAACTCCTTCGGGCTGAGCCCGGCCGGGTCCCATGGGTGGAAACCCGGCCACCAGGCGCTAGCCTTCGAGCCCCTCCCCCAGGCCTGGCTCCAGGGTGGGGCCCCGGTAACCCCATACCGGGCGGGGTACACTGAATCCTTGATATACAATTTATCATGAGAGTCTGTTGGATCATTCTTAGTCTGGCCTTTCACCCAGGACCAGTTTGTCTTGGGTGACCCTATCAGAGGCAAATTGCCCCGGACAACATAGCTCCTGGGATCACTGGGGCACGCAAACCCCCCCACCACGAAAAGGTGACGATCCATGAGGGGACCGTGTGACTGCATTATTTTAATTGCTTTTAATCCCAGATCCAGTTTGTTTTGGCTTAAAATGCATCATAATCGTTAAATATATCTTATTATCCCTAACTCAGTACTATTTACCTGTTGAAATATATATTTTACGGCTAATATAACCCCATAACTACAATATGGCACCTGGCAATCAAGTTTTGGCAGCTGATCATGTTTTGTCACGACACCACCGGCTGGAGCAGGTAAATCCCATGATTTTCACACAGATCAGAGCAATTTGTTGCGCAGGAAGCTAAACATTTCTACAGACATTCTAAAGTTCTCTAATCACTGCACGTTCGTGAAGCCGGGGTGACATCTCATCACTGGGAGCCTGTGTTGAATGTCCAGACCCATGGTTTGAAGCGATAATTTTGCCACAAGAGAGCCATCTGAAACACACACACAGAGAATACATATTTTAGTACCTAATAGCGATAACTTGCTGACATTACAATGTCGTACAGTGGACTTAAAGTAGCAATAGCAATCATTAGCTTAACTTCATATGTGATGTAGTTCGTATCCTCATGTCTTCCGCTTTATACTGCTCTATATGGTTTCTTAAACACTCCAGTACTTTTCCAGAGCATGTCATCTCGCCGCCTATACCCTTCTGCTCTCCTTATCTGCCTTTACTCTGGCAAAAAAAAAGCCAGACACCGCAGTCACCTCGTATCCTGCCATCTTGTGTTTTGCCCGAGTTGCTTGTTTTACGCAACGGGAGGGTTGTGCCGCCTCCCTGTAACAAATCCCACCCACATCAAGCAGTACTCGGGTGTAATGGAAACACAAGCAGACCGAACCGAACTGAACTGTACCGTACTGTACCGGAGCAAACAGATACTAGTGGAAAAGGGCCATTACTCTCATCACTGAAGTGCAGTCTGGACCAGTTCTCCTATGTCCACACAACATGCTCCTCAGCAAAGGCAAGTCTAGCCTTTTAATTCTTTCTGTTGATGAGAGGTTTGGTCACTGCAGAGTGAGCTTTGAGTCCAAACTGTCTTAAACGGAGAGACATTGTGTGCCGAGACAGCTCCTTGCCCTGTTCAGCAGTGAACTGGTGAGCAATTCCAGCAGCAGTGTTGAACCGATTTCCCCATTGAGAGTCTTTGCATAATCCTGTCCCCCAAACCAGAGCAGTGTGACAAACTAATGATGTCCTGTGGGCACAGATGTGCTGAAGTCATTCAAAGCAAGGGCCTCTACACTTCCTATTAGTTTTTGAATGCTATAGCCCTAAAAAAAACAAACAAAACAAAACCATTGTTTAAATCTTCTCTTTTGATACAGTAGTTACTGTTCTCTAATTTTGCTCAGTTTTTTTTTTTTTTTTTTTACAAAATACAATGTTTGTGTTGAAGTGCCTTGGTTATTTAAAAACATGCCAGTACAGCAGTGGTATAACCACAGCTAATATTCTGTTAAATTCTGAACAATGAATAAAAACAATATTTCAGAATAAATCTAGTATTAATACATTGTCCTCTAATTTGGATCTCCACATCCATATCAATGGCATTGCTGTTGAATGTGTCCCCAGCTTCAAATTCCTGGGGACCCACATCTTGGAGGACCTGTCCTGGTCAGTTAACACCACCAGCCTGATCAAGAAGGCCCATCAGCGCCTCTTCTTCTTGAGGACACTGAAGAAGAACCATCTGTCAACTGACATCCTGGGCAACTTCTACCGCTGCGTGATCGAGAGTACCCTGACCAACTGTGTCACAGTCTGGAATAGGAGCTGCTCTGTCGCTGACCGTAAGGCGCTGCAGCGGGTGGTGAAAACCACCCAACGCATCACAGGGACTCCACTTCCAGTTATAGAGGACGTCTACAGGAAAAGATGTCTGCGCCGGGCACGCAGCATTCTTAGGGACTCCAACCATCCTGCTCATGGACTGTTCCAGCTTCTCCCCTCCAGAAGGTGTTTCAGAAACCTTCGGACTAGAACCAGCAGGTTTAGGAACAGTTTCTTTCCAACAGCTGTCACGTTATTGAACTTAGTTCCCCGCTGACTCTCTTACCATCATCTCTTACCATCCTCACCTGTACATAACTGCCCATCTAACTTATTGTACATTATTTGCACATAACAGTACTCTTAACTTTCTGCACTGCTGCATATATTTGCTTAAATTGCACATACTGTTAATTACCGTATATACTGCACTGCTGTCCTTTGCACTTCTGATTGGATGCTAAACTGTGTTTCGTTACCTTGTATTCATACATGTGTAATGACAATAAAGTTGAATCTAATCTAATCTAATCACTGTACAGTGCATCTGCAAAGTATTCACAGTGCTTCACTTTTTCCACGTTTTATGTTACAGCCTTATTCCAAAATACAGTGATCCCTCGCTACTTCGCGTTTCACCTTTCGCGCCCTCAGTGCATCGCGGATTTTTCAAAAATATTCATCAAAAATTCAAAATTGAGAAAAAATGGCACGAAAGTTGCCCGGGCGCTAGCAGAAGGCAGGGAGACTACATTAGAACATCAGGTATCAACACGGAGAGCCCGCACAACTCAAAATCCACCTCTCTGACCACCGCTCCACTCCTCTCCGCCCACCTCTTCACCGCTCGGGAATCTCGCAAGCTGATTGGCCGAGACGTTTTACCCAGCTTCTCTCCCTGCCGAGCGCCCATACCCAGTGAAGGAAGACCACATTCATTGTTCTTTATCGCTCGTGTTGCTTAGTGGCACTTTTCGCTGTTCTCTTGTGCCTTTTTGTGCAAAATAGTGCTTGTGACACCCTTGGGGAGGGGGGGGTGACGCTACTTCGCGGTTTTTCACTTTTCGCGGTCGGTTCTGGTCCCCATTAAACGCGATAAGTGAGGGATCACTGTAGATTAAATTCATTTTTTTTCCTCAAAATTCTACACACAATACCACATAATGACAATGTGAAAAAAGTTTTTTTTGAGATTTTTGCAAATTTACTAAAAATAAAAAAAGTAAGAAATCACACGTACATAATTATTCACAGCACTTGCCATGAAGCTCAAAATTGAGCTCAGGCGCATTCTGTTTCCACTGATCATCCTTAAGATGTTTTTACAGCTTAACTGTAGTCCACCTCTGGTAAATTCAGTTGATTGGACATGATTTGGAAAGGCACACACCTGTCTATAGAAGGCCTCACAGTTGACAGTGGATGTCAGAGCTCAAACCAAGCATGGCATCAAAGGAACTGCCTGTAGACCTCTGAGAATGGATTGTCTCGAGGCACAAATTTGGGGAAGAGTACAGAAAAATTTCTGCTGCTTTGAAGGTCCCAGTGAGCACAGAGGCCTCCATTATCCATAAATGGAAGAAGTTCAGAACCACCAAGACACTTCCTAGAGCTCACTGGCCGTCTAAACTGAGCAATCGGGGGAGAAGGGCCTTAGTCAGGGAGGTGACCAAGAACCCGATGGTCACTCTGTCAGAGCTCCTGTGTTCCTCAGTGGGGAGAAGAGAACCTTCCAGAATACAACCATCTCTGCAGCAATCCACCAATCAGGTCTGTATGGTAGAGTGGCCAGATGGAAGCCACTCCTTAGTAAAAGGCACATGGCAGCCCACCTGGTGTTTGCCAAAAGGCACCTGAAGGACTCTCAGACCATGAGAAACAAAATTCTCTGGTCTGATGAGACAAACATTGAACTGTTTGGCGTGAATGCCAGGCATCATGTTTGGAGGAAACCAGGCACCGCTCGTAACCATGCCAATGGTGGTGGCAGCATCATGCTGTGGGGATGTTTTTCAGTGGCAGGACCCGGGAGACTAGTCAGGATAGAGGGAAAGATGAATGCAGCAAGGTACAGAGACATCCTGGATGAAAACCTGCTCCCTAGTGCTCTTGACCTCAGACTGGGGCGATGGTTCATCTTTCAGCAGGACAACAACCCTAAGCACACAGCCAAGATGTCAAAGGAGTGGCTTCAGGACAACTCCGTGAATGTCCTTGAGTGGCCCAGCCAGAGCCCAGACTTGAATCCTATTGAACATCTCTGGAGAGGTCTGAAAATGGCTGTGCACTGACGCTTCTCACCCAACCTGATGGAGCTAGGAAAAACTGCCCAAAGGTAGGTGTGCCAAGCTTGTGGCATCATATTCAAAAAGATTTGAGGCTGTAATTGCTGCCAAAAGTGCATCAACAAAGTACTGAGCAAATGCTGTGAAAATTTATGTACATGTGATTTCTTTGTTTTTTTTTATTTTTAATAAATTTGCAAAAATGTCAACAAAAAACCCCCAAACTTTTTTCATATTGTCATTATGGGGTATTTGTATTTAGAATTTTGAGAAAAAATTAATTTAATCCATTTTGGAATAAGGGTGAAACATAAAATGTGGAAAAAGTGAAGCGCTGTGAATACTTTCCGGATGCACTGTAGATTCATTCATTCATCTTCAACTGCTTAGTCCTTTTCGGGTCGCCAAAGGAGCTGAAGCCTATCCCAGCATCTTTGGGCAAGAGGCAGGGTGCAGTAAATAAATTGGGAAATTGAAATAAATGCCTCAGATTTCCGTACATGTAGTCTGCTGTCTTTAAGATACGGCATTAATAGAACATACTGGCCAATTAGATTCAAGCCATATCTGTAGCAAGCATTCTCTGAGTATGGTTTTGGACCAATAACCATTCTTGCTCAGTGGAATTGTAAATAGCAATATCCACATTGCAAATATCTGAAATGAGAATTTCAACTCGTAAGATTTACATTCTAGCTAGGAACAATACAGTGGTGTGAAAAAGTGTTCACCCCCTTCCTGATTTCTCATTTTTTATATGTTTGTCGGTTCCAAGGTTGTCATAGCCAGGAGTGGCACTGGGGTTAAGCTCCCAGTGCTCATAAAATGCTCCTTATGGCGTCCGTCTCGAAAAGCCTCTGACAACTAAGTCCAGCTCATAGCCTGCCCGTGTGGTTTAGTCTCTAAGCCCGGCGGAACTGCTTTTACTAATAGGAGAAGGGGCGAGGGCGGATCTCTGGCGCCTTAAAACCAGATGCTTCGGGTAGATGGTGGCTCGTCAACCTGGGAAGGTAGCCCATCTAGGGGAAGGTAAACCCTGATTTCAAACCTCCGCTGCCTTGCGGCACACCCGGTCACGGGAAAGGCTTCGGGAGTCAACCCTGAGGAAAAATCCGGAGTCGGAGCCCCTAAGGCAGTTCTCTGTTGTGCTCAACATCGTTCTGGCAGCTCCTGCGACGGCGCTGGTGCCAAACTGTAGCAGCCCTGCTGTTCCTTTGGATTCATCAGTGACGTGGAGAGGGGGGACATGCTGCATGGGCAACATCTTGTCCTCCATATCTTCCTGCCCAGGCTTGAATCCTACCAACGCCCAACGCTGGAAAGTAGAACACCGGATCACTGGAGAGGACACTCCAGCTTCGCCTTTGGCGTAGACAAAACACGGGGAATGACAGTTACCGGTTATAAGCCACCGCTCAATTGGCGTAGAGCGCAGTGCCAGGGGTTGTTCCCGACGGTGGGAGGGATCATCGGATCTCACTGGACAGCTACCGCCCGCCTCAAGCTGGGCAGCCCCCAGCCAATAAGGTGTTGTCCCGCCACAGCTTGCTTTCCTCATTGGGTGCATGGGGATGAGGAGAAGTCCGAACAGCAGGCTGAGAACCTTCGCACCAGGCAAGACAAAAAAACAAAAGAGACCAACTCTAAAACTGGGAACTTGGAACGTCCGCACTATGATGACAGGACTCGCTGCTAACCTCAACGACATCAACGACACCGGGAAGACTGCCATCATCAATAATGAGCTGAAGAGGCTGGGAGTGGATATCGCCACTCTCCAGGAAACATGGTTGGCTGACACAGGCACATTGAGAGAGAAGGACTACACGTTCTACTGGCAGGGAAAAGGCAGTGACGAACACAGGGAACATGGAGTGGGCTTCGCAGTGAAGAACACCTTGCTGAAGATGGTGGAACCGGGCAGCAATGGCTCTGCACGACTCCTCACCCTCCGCCTCAACACCACTCAAGGCCCAGTCACCCTCGTCAATGTGTATGCCCCAACACTGACAGCCACACCAGAGGCAAAAGACGAGTTCTACGAGAATCTTGCAACAACTGTCAGGATCATCCCCAACTCTGAACAACTCCTTCTCCTTGGAGACTTCAATGCCAGAGTGGGTGCTGACCACGACTCCTGGCCCTCCTGTCTTGGACCATTTGGCGTGGGCAGAATGAACGACAACGGACAGTGGCTGCTCGAGTTCTGCACATATCACGATCTGTGCATCACAAACTCGTTCTTCAAGACCAAGCCCCAACACAAGGTTTCCTGGCGACATCCGCGCTCAAAGCACTGGCACCAGCTGGACTTGATCCTGACCAGGCGCACCTCACTGAAGAACGTGCTAATCACCCGTTCGTTCCAGAGTGCAGATTGCGACACAGACCATTCATTGGTGTGTTGCAAGGTCAAGCTGCAGCTGAAGAAATTCCATCGTGCTAGACAGCCTAGAAAGGCACGGATTGACACCAGCAAGATGGCCCAACCAGAACTTGTTGAGCAGTTTGCCTCCACCTTTGAGAAGGAACTTGGTGTACCACAAGAAGAAGAATCTGCAAAGCAGAAGTGGGAAGAGCTGCGAAACACCATCCACCGCATAGCCTTGGCTACCTTTGGGAGGAAGACCTCGAAGTCACAGGACTGGTTTGATGCCAAGTTGACCGAGATGACCCCCGTCATTGAAGCCAAGTGCTCAGCACTTGCTGAGTACAAGAAGTACCCAAACGAGAAGAATCTCCAGATTCTCAGGGCTGCGAGAAGCAAAGTTCAGCAGACTGCTCGGCGCTGTGCCAATGAGTACTGGACTCAGCTCAGCCAAGACATTCAAACCGCTGCCATAACAGGGAACATTCGTGGCATGTACGATGGCATCAAGAAAGCACTTGGTCCGGCTCAGAGCAAGACGGCCCCCCTCAAATCCTCCACTGGGGAGATGATCACAGAAAAGAACAAGCAGATGGAGAGATGGGTGGAACACTACTCCGACCTCTACTCCAGACAGAACACCGTGACACTGTCAGCCCTTGATGCCATTGACTGCCTGCCATCCATGGACAAACTTGACGCCGAGCCAACCATCGACGAACTCAGCAAGGCCATTGAGAGCTTGGCCGCTGGCAAGGCACCCGGCAACGACGGCATACCCCCCGACCTGATCAAGAACTGCAAGACCGCCCTACTGCTGCCATTGCATGATGTCCTCTGCCAGTGCTGGAAGGAAGGTGCCGTACCACAGGACATGAGGGACGCCAAGATCATCACCCTCTACAAAAACAAAGGGGAGAGAAGTGACTGCAACAACTACAGGGGCATCTCCCTCCTCAGCGTTGTTGGCAAAGTCTACCCACGAGTTGTTCTCGTTCGTCTACAGAAGCTTGCCGGACGTGTCTACCCCGAGTCTCAGTGTGGCTTCCGCGCTGAGCGATCGATGGTAGACATGATATTCTCCATCCGCCAACTCCAGGAGAAATGCAGAGAACGGAACATGCCCCTGTACGTCGCCTTCATCGACCTCACCAAAGCGTTCGATCTGGTCAGCAGAGAGGGCCTTTTCAAGATCCTGCCAAAGATAGGATGCCCACCAAAGTTGCAAAGCCTCATCGAATCATTTCACACCAACATGCAGGGGATAGTGCAGCACGACAGCAACGTCTCAGAGCCATTCAACATATGCAACGGAGTGAAACAGGGCTGTGTACTTGCGCCAACCCTCTTTGGGATTTTCTTTGCTATGCTCCTGAGGCATGCCTTCAGCACAGCAACAGAGGGAATCTACCTGCACACAAGATCTGACGGCAGGCTTTTCAACCTCGCCCGCCTGAAAGCCAGAACCAAAGTACGCGAGGCTCTAATCAGACATGCTGTTCGCAGACGACGCTGCAGTCGCAACCCACACACAGCAGGAGCTTCAGACCCTGATGGACCGCTTCTCCCAGGCATGCAAGGACTTCGGGCTTACCATCAGCCTGAAGAAGACTAACGTCTTGGCGCAAGGCACGGAAGCACCACCAACCATCACCATCAATGACTACGAGCTGGAGGTCGCGAATCAGTTCACGTACCTGGGGTCCACAATCAGCAACAACCTCTCCCTTGATACAGAGATCGACAAGAGGATTGGAAAATCAGCCTTCACACTCGCTCGCCTCACCACACGAGTGTGGGAGAATCCCAAACTCTCTGTCAAGACGAAGATGGCAGTGCAGTACAACGCCTGCGTCATCAGCACACGGCTCTATGGGAGTGAGATGTGGACAACATACGCCCAGCAGGAAAAGAGACTGAACTCCTTCCACTTGCGCTGCATTCTCTACATCCTGGACATATCCTGGCAGGACAAAGTGCCCAACACAGAAGTTCTGTCCCGCGCCGGCCTTCCCTCCATGTTCACTCTACTCAGGCAGCGCAGGCTCCGCTGGCTAGGCCACGTTCACCGTATGGAGGATGGCAGAATCCCCAAAGACTGAGTAGTCAACCCCAAGGCTGCACGGTGGCGCAGTGGTTTAGCACTGTGGCAGCACAGTTTTACCCTCGGCCTGGGGACCGAGGGGATCATGAGATCGTGGGTTCGATCCCAGCCCCCGACCAACAGTGAGCTGTGTGGAGTTTGCATGTTCTCCCCGTGTTGCGCGGGTTTACTCCGGGATTTCTCCGGTTTCCTCCCGCACACCAAAAACATGTAGGTTTAGGGCGCTCGCGCACGCAGCGACCAGCAGCCGGTGGCTTGTCACCAGACTGCAAACCAAGTCTACCTACGGGTACAAATAAGTAACAAAAAAAAAAAAAAAAAAAAAAAAAAAAAAAAGACGTCCTCTACGGAGAACTGGTGACTGGCAGGAGAGACGTTGGCCGCCCACAGCTGCGCTTTAGAGACGTCTGCAAGAGAGACATGAAGGCCCTGGAGATCAACACAGAGCGCTGGGAGGACCTTGCAACGGACCGCTCCAAATGGAGAGGCACCCTGACCAGACAGCTCAAGGTGGGTGAAGAGAGACCGACTGCTGCAGCAGATGAAAAAAGGACCCCCAGGAAGAACCGCCACAGACCCAGCAGCACGGAGACCACCCACAAGTGCGACCTGTGTGACGGGGACTGCCATTCGCGCATCGGCCTGTTCAGCCACAGGCGGTGCTGTTCCAGCAGAGTAGACATTTAGGATTCTCTTCCATGGTCATCATAGACCGACGGAGGCCGACGATATGTTTGTCACTCTTAAATGTTCCAGATCATCAAACAAATTTAAATATTAGACAATGATAACACAAGTAAACACAAAATGCAGTTTTCAAATTAAGGTGTTTATTATTAAGGGGAAAAAAAAACAAACCTATATGGGCAGCATGGTGAGGCAGTGGTTAGTACTGTTACCTAACAGCTAAAAGATTCCAGGTTTGAAACCCCAGGCTTGCAGGGGTAGGAACCTTTCTGTGTGGAGTTTGCATGTTCTCCCTGTGCTGCATGGGTTTACACCGGGGGCTCCAGTTTCCTCCCACAGTCCAAAGACATGCATGTTAGGTTAATTGATTGTTCTAAATTGTCCCTAGATATCTGTCTCCTATAGGCCCTTAGAATAGAGTGTTAGTACTAGTGAAGTGCTTTGAGTGGTCTTTGAGACTAGAAAAAGTGCTATATAATTACAGGTCCCTTTATATGGCCCTGTGTGAAAAAGTGATTGCCCCCTAAACATAATAACTGGTTGGGCCACCCTTTGCAGCAACAACTGCAATCAAGCATTTGCAACAACTGGTGTTATAATAAATAAACAGTGAAGATGAGTTAATTAGATATTACACAAAGTGGAATGCATGACGCTGTGATCGCGAGACGTTCCGAGATGGTTGCGTAATAATTTAAAATGGCGACTCACGTCAACCGAGCTTGAACAAGAATTTTTCTACAGGTAGCGTGTCTTTCTTTTAAAATTAACCTGCTCATTGATTATCTATTCATTTGCATTTCATTTCACCATCTTCTTGATGGAGCTGGAGGAACTTGAGAATTATATAGACAAGCTTTATTATCGCTGGTGTGTAATGGAGGAGACCGTATCTCCCAGTCCTGCCTCCAACCATTCCAGCTCCGTGTCCAAGCGCCCCAGACCGGCGGAGTCTCCAAATTTATCATCCAAGAAATCATGGGAGGGCACCAAGGTTAGTGACATCCTTTTGTCTATTGAGAATAAACTTACCAGCATGGATGGCAGACTGGTGTTGGTCGAGCTGCTTCATAAAGAATTCCAGAGCTTGTGTGAGAGTCTGGAGTTCAGTCAAGCACAGCTCGTCTCTTTCATTGAGGAAAATAGTAGCTTGAAAAAGTCAGTAAACACACTAACCACACGGCTTGGCGTTGTTGAGAGAGAAAACCGAAAAATTTAGGAAACAGTTCTCAATTTGCAGTCACGCAGCATGAGAGATAACCTTGTTTTTTTCTGGAATTGTTGAAAAAAATAATGAAAATCCAGAACAGCTGGTCTGTGAATCTATGTCAACACAACTGAAACTATCCTCCGAAGTCACAAAATCAATTACCTTCCACCGAGTCCACGGAATTGGGCAAAACAGTTCCCAGAATAAACGTCCCAGACCTATTGTTGCCAAATTTGAGCATTTCAAGCAAAAAAAATTGGGACAAAGGCAGGGCAGACAGCTTAAAAACACCAATTATGGCCTAAATGGTCAATTTCCACAGGAAATCTTGGAAAGGAAAAGGAAGCTTTTTTCCATTAGGAAACAAAACATCCAAGAAGGTAAACGAGCTATTGTCTCTGTGGATAGATTGTATATAGATGGCAAGTTGTTTATGGATGAAACTATAACGCTACAGGTGGAAAAAGAGTGCATTGTGCACAAGTCTCTTATTTGATCTCAGTTTAATTTGTTAACATTTGTCAAAATGTTTTTTCTTTTTTGTTGAGGTTGTTGTTTGTCTGTTGTAGTTAATTTTGTTGAAGTTGTTAGGTTGTTGTTGTATGTTATCTGCATTTTTTCACCACTTACTAACCTGTATGTCTGTTTTCTCTCATACTTCAGGTTTATAGGAAATAGCTTTAAGTACATGCACCCTAGTCCATAGACCCCATTTGCTTGCAACTGCAAGCAATTGGAACGGAGACATCATGCGCGCACACCCAATCATACATGCGTAGGTATATATTTTACACACAACATACTGTACATATACACACATATGCATACATTACGGACATATAATCACATAGGCACATTAAGTTAGCCTTTAGCACAAAACCAGTTAGTGAAAACATGTCCACATTTAAGTCTGTCATGTGGAACATACGTGGAATTGGTAAAAGGGAAAAGAGGCTAAAAGTTTTTAATCTACTGAAGGAGCTACAGGAAGACTTCGTCTTATTACAGGAAACACATGTTTCTAAGTCATCTGTAGATGAGCTCACCTCCCTGGAATTCCCCCACATGTACTCAGCCGGCTTTAATTCTAAACAAAGGGGGGATATTGGTAAACAGAGGAATACGCTTTGTTGTGAATAATACCATAACAGATCCGGAAGGTAGATTTATAATATTAGAAATCTCAGTTCAAAATTTGGATCTATGTATTGCAAGCGTTTATGGCCCAAATGTTGACGACCCATCCTATTTTCACGCTTTTTTGACTTCTCTTTCTGAGCACTTGGACACTACACTCATAATAGGGGGAGACTTCAACCTGGTTTTAAACCCTGCGATGGACAGGCTCAGTGCATCAGGGAGTTACCGAAAATGGCAGGCTATGACACTCTCAAACAATACATGAATGATTTTGGTCGTTGCGATGAACGCCGTTCTCTTCACCCAACTCTTCGGGAATACACTTTTTTTTTTCATCAGCTCATGGTTCACATTCACGTCTAGATTTCTTTTTAGCCAGTAACTCTATTGTGAGGGACATCACAGACACTGAAATATGTTCAAATCAAGCTATTAGCGATCACCATCCAGTATCTCTTACACTAGTAAATAGGAAAGCCACAAGGGAAACTAGGAGCTGGAAATTTAATATATCACTACTGAAAGACGAAGCTTTTATTAATTACTTTAATAAAGAGTGGGAATCATATCTGGAATATAATGATGTGCCAGGAATATCCCCGTGTGTTCTTTGGGAAGCAGCAAAAGTGGTCATGCGAGGTAAAATAATCTCTTACTGTTCATATAAGAATAAAAAAGAAAAAGCACTGGTACTAGACTTAGAACAGAAAACTAAATCACTGGAGACAACCTGTGCCATTTCTCCACAGGAGCAGACACTTAATCTGAGAAAATTAAAGCTGGAATTAAAAGAAATTACAAACAAAAGAACACAGTTTTTAATACAAAGATTGCGTCTTGAGAAGTTTGAACACAGTAATAAATTGGGGTGATATCTTGCGAACCAGCTTAGATTGAATAAAGAAAAAACAACTATCCACTCTATTAAGGATATAACTGGAAATACTACCCATGAGCCTAAAGAAATAAATAACTCCTTCAGAAAGTTTTATGAAAGTTTTATGAAACCCTCTACTCATTTCAAATTAACCCAGCTGACTCAGAGATAAATAAATTTTTGGACGTTACTAACTTACCACGATTAAATGATGAACAGGTTGCAGCTCTGGATTCACCTCTTCTGGTGTCCAAACTCTGAGAGGCACTTAAGCACATCCCAAACAACAAAGCTCCGGGACCAGATGGTTTTCCAGTAGAATTTTATAAAGAATTCTGGCCTGTGATGGCACCAACTTTCTTTAAAACGGTGAACCAAATTAAAGAAGATAATGTAATCCCTCCATATATGAATTTGGCTAGTATTATCCTCCTCCTTAAACCTGGAAAAGAAGCTACGCTTCCATCTGGCTACCATCACATGTCACTTATGAATGTCGATCTTAAAATAATTTGCAAAGCTCTCGCCAAAAGACTGGAAAGGATAATTCCGTTTATTATACACCCAGATTAAACAGGTTTCATCAAGGGTAGGCACTCAGCTAATAATACATGCAGGTTATTTAATTTAATAGACTACTGCAAGATTAAGAACTTAGAAACTACAGTTTTGTCCCTGGATGCAGAGAAAGTCTTTGACTGTGTTTATTGGAAATTTCTTTTTATGGTGTTAAACAAGTTCAGGTTTGGTTCATCTTTCATAAACTGGATTAAAACACTATGTAGGTGTCCAGCTGCGTCTGTCCGAACAAATGATCAGACTTCCCGAAGCTTTAATCTCCAGAGAGGTACTAGGCAGGGTTGTCCACTCTCTCCCTAACTTTTTACCATCTTTATTGAACCATTAGCAGCAGCCATACGACAAAATGTTAATATCCCAGGTATCCAAACTGGAGAAAAAGAACAAAAGATAAGTCTTTATGCTGATGATGTGTTGATTTTCCTTGAAAACTCACAAAGATCTCTTCTTCAGATAGTGGCGCTCATTGATGAATTTTCATCATTATCAGACTGCTCTATTAACTGGGGTAAATCAACAGTCTTACCTATAAATTGTAATTTCTCAAGTACATCTACTATTCCAATACAATCAGGTAATATTAAATATTTAGGAATAGATATCTCCCCCAGGCTCTCAGAGTTATTGCGACTAAATCACATTTCCCTTTTAAAAGCAATACAAGATAACCTTTCACGCTGGAGGACACGACCCATATCACTAATGGGAAGAGTCGCAACTGTTAAAATGATGGGCCTTCCTAAAATCAACTATTTGTTCTCAATGATTCCTACCCAACAATCTATGGCCTGGTTTAAGTCTCTAGACTCAAATATAAGTAAATTTTTATGGAAGGATAAACCATCATGGATTAGTTTAAAAACTCTTCAAAAAGCAAAAGAGTGTGGAGACTTAGATCTCCCAATTTTTTTTAATTACCTTTTAGCCAATTGACTGCAGTTTGTTTCTAAATGGACAAACCCCACAAGGAAACCCATGGTTAGATGCTGAACAGGCAGTCTGTGGGTTGCTAAATATCACTGACTTACCTTTTGTAAGTCCCTGTATTAAATGCCATGACTGTTTTAAAAGCATTAATATCAGCTCCTCTCTGACAGCTTGGTGGAAATTTTTAAAAAATAACGGGGTCTTCACTTGTCCCCTGTAAACTCACGCCCATTTGAAATAATCCTGATATCGTGCAACAAAAGAGGACGTTAAACTTTCCACTATGGCAAGAGAAGAGAATAAAAAACTTAGAGCATCTTATTCAAGGTGGAAACTTTATCCACTTTCAGGAACTAGTGTCACAGTACAACATCAGTGATAAAAAGTATCTTGAATACCAACAGCTTAAATCCATATTAAAAGCAAGATTTAATCTTAATCAGACACATTTAGAGGTACCAGTTAAGGTGGCAGAGATTCTAACTCTTCATTCCCTTAAATTGATATCAAAAATACATGGACTATTATCAAAACTGGATGAGTCCGTATATCTTTCGATATTAAAATGGGAGACAGACCTATCAATCAATAAGGAGGAAAGCTTCTGGACACAAATATGCTTCCTAAAAACTCTAACTTACAACTTATACAGGATAAAGTTCTACATAGAATTCATTACACAGGACAAAGGATGTTCAAAATAGGCCTGAGTCACACAAATATCTGCTCTCACTGCACCAGCAACGTCCCGGATAGCTATATGCATGCTATGTGGTCCTGTGCACCGGTTCAAAAGTTCTGGTGGAAGACATGTGAGGACTTGTCGGCATGACTTGGGAATAGTGTCCCACCCTCACCCACACTTTGCATATTAGGTGATTTAAGTGAAATAAATATAGATGCAAGGATGTCACACATGGTTCTCACTGCCTTATGCATCACAAAGAAAACTATCCTCCATCCATCCATCCATCCATCCATCTTCTACCGCTTTTCCGGAGGTCCGGGTCGCGGAGGCAGCAGTTCAAGCAGAGAAGCCCAGACTTCCCTCTCCCCAGCCACCTGCTCCAGCTCTTCAGAGAGGATACCAAGGCGTTCCCAGACCAGCTGGGAGACATAGTCTCTCCACCGAGTCCTGGGTCTGCCCCGGGGTCTCCTCCCAGAGGGACGTGCCTGAAACACCTCAAGTGGGAGGCGTCCAGGAGGCATCCTAATCAAATGCCCATACCACCTCAATAACTTATGCATGACTCATTATAATAATTTACTATTGGATTATATTAGCCTGGAGAGATTGTCAGCCTCCTCAGATAATCAATTGGCGGAATTCAATTCTCTCTGGTCCCCGCTTATTAATTCTATAATCTGAAATGGATCCCACATGTCAAAAACATGCATGTTAGGTTAATTGGCATCAAAAAACTGGGGATTTTAAATTGTCCTTAGGTATGACTGTGAGAGTGAATGGTTGTCTGTCTCTCTGTGTGGGCCCTGCGATGGACTGGCGATTCGTCCAGGGTGTACCCTGCCTCTCGCCCAAAGATGCTGGGATAGGCTCCAGCCCCCCCCCCCCCCCGGCGACCCGAAAAGGATTAAGCAGAAGAAGATGGATGGATGGATTATATTAGCTGGGAGACAATGTCAGCCTCCTCAAATAACCAATTGGCAAAATTCAATTCTCTCTGGTCCCTGCTTATTAATTCTATAACCTGAGGGGTGGCGGGCGGTGGCTTGCTCTCCTTGGTGCCTCTGGCAGCTGGCTGCGCCCCAACTGCAGGGGGCGGGTGTCTGGGGGGCCTGTTCCGGGGTGGCCGTGTGTCTGGCCTGGGGGGGGGTGGGCTGTGGGGTGGGCTGTGGCGCCCAGCCGGCTGGCCTCGCCTCCCAAGGGGGCTGGGTCTGGCCCTGGGGCCCTGGTGCTGGGGGGGGGGTCTTCCCGCCCTGGGCCGGGGTCGGGTGTGCGCTGGTGGTGTGGGCTGGCCCTGGTGTGTCCTTGCACAGTGGGGTCGTGTCCTCCCTGGGGCCCTGGCGGAACCCTGGGGAAGGTGCCTGCATCCTGGGTCACCCTCCCTGTCCAATGGGTCCTGCGGGTGTGCGTGTGTGTACATGTGTGAGAGTGGGTGTGAGTGGGGGCGTGTGTGTGAGCGGGTGCAGAAGTGGGTGTGTGTGTTGTATGAGCAGGTGGGGCTGTGTGTGGTTGTAAGTGGGCATGTGTGATGGTGGGCGAGGGTATGTGTGTGTATGGGTGCCGTTACCTGTGGGTGGATATCTGGGGGTGGAGGATGTGTGTATGGGTAGGAGAACTTCGTTGGGTGGCAGGGGTGGGGCAGTCCATCTAGTGACATGGGGGTTGGCGATTCGGGGCCTACCTGTCCCGGCTGCCCTGCTGTTGTGTCACAGGGTGGGGCGCTTTGTCGCATTGCCCCTAGTGTCATTGGCGGCGGGTATGTGTTGGTGCTCAGGGGTGGTTGGGAGGGCCGTTGGTGAGGGTTAGTGGCCGTGTTTCCGTCGGGCTGCAGCTGCGGGGCGGCCTGCCGCTGTCGGTGTGCGTCTGGGGTGGGTGGTTGGTGGGCTTGCGTGGGCGCTCAGGGATGTCACTTGGCATGTGGGGCACCATGTGGGTCTGGCCCATTGTTCACTATTGTGACTATTGTTGTTGTGCATGTTTGTGTGTGTGAGATGAGTGGGAATGGGTATGGTTGCCCCATCATGTTTGTGGTGCTGGGAGCACAGGGGCGCAATGCTGGTGGGCCCTGGGGTGCTTGCACTGGCGGCCCTCGCCTTGGGTTGGGATTTGGGGACACTGGGTGGCCTCATGAACCAGTTTGTGAACTTGCTTCTGGGGGGGGGGGGGCGTCACTTTAAGACCGCCTCCCTCCCAGTCTTATTTCCCGCCCTCCCCCTCCCCCTGACTCTGGGTGGAATATACATTTTCCTGGATAGATTTAGGGCTTTGGAATGGGGGTGTGCCGCACTGTGTCGGCGAAGGCGATACCTTTGCTGTGCGGTGGGGCTGCCCTCACCTCAATTTTAATTGCATTTTAGACACTGAGGGTTTGGGAGGATGGGGCCCCGCTGCCTATCGTAGTGGCTGGTGGTGCTCCAATCACCATCCCCCCCAATTTTAAATGCACTATGGTAGTCCACACATTTACACACAATCACATCATATAACTGACATACATCTCCCATGTTTTGTGCAGGGGGAGGGGAGTGAGGGTCTTCCCCCACCCCTGTTATCCTTTTCCTGCTGGGGGCGTGGGGGCCCGGTGGCGAGCCTGGGACCCATCATGTTGTCAAAATCCCTGGTGCTGCTGAATGTATAGATACAACCAAGGGAGTGAGAAGGGGACTGAATATGAGAGTAAGTGAGAATGAGGGGGTGATGAATGAGGTGGTGATGGTGGGTCAGTTTTGTGCGGCGCTTTGAATGTCAGGTGGCATCTTGGGGTGCCTGCAGTGGTCTGCTGATCAGTAACTCAAGTGGGCGCTGTGGGTGGGGGTCTGCTTTTGGGGCTGCGGCTGTCCTGGGGTGGGTTGGCGGGGGGGGTGGCCGCTGGCCTGTGCCGGTGGTCTCCCTGGCCACTGCCAGGCGCTGGTGCGTGTTCAGGCTCGCTACATCTGCTTCGCAGCCGCTTTAAGAAATAAGGGTGAATGAGGGATGAGATTGAAAGGGTGCAGGTGTGAGAGAGAATGGGTGGGTCCGGGTGAGTGAGAGTGAGGGAATGCATGTGGGTGTGCATGGGAGCATGTGGGTGTGAAGGTGTGGGGAGGGGTGTGTCTGTGAGTCAGGAGGTGCTGGATTGAAGGGGATAGTGCCTCTTGGCTATGTGGGCTCCCCTGGGCGGGGGGAATTCTTTGGGCATGGGGGTCCCCAGGGTGTACGACGGTGGTGCTGGGGGGTGGGGTGGACCCGCTGTGGGGGTGCCTGGGGGGGGCTAGTGCGGGCTGGTCTCCAGTCCTTTGTTCTTTTTGCTCAGCAATGGTTTTCATCTCAGAACTGTGCCATGCAGGCCATTTTTGCCCAGTCTCTTTCTTGTGGTGGAGTCATTAACACTGACCTTAACTGAGGCAAGTGAGGCCTGCAGTTCTTTGGATGTTGTTGAAGGGTCTTTTGTGACCTCTTGGATGAGTCGTCACTGCGCACTTGGGGTAATTTTGGTCAGCCGGCCACTCCTAGGAAGGTTCATCACTGTTTAATGTTTTTGCCATTTGTGGATAATGGCTCTCACTGTGGTTTGCTGGAGTCCCAAAGCTTTAGAAATGGCTTTATGACCTTTTCCAGACTGATAGATCTGAATTACTTTCTTTCTCATTTGTTCCTGAATTTCTTTACATTGCAGCATGATGTCTATCTTTTGAGGATCTTTTGGTCTACTTCACTTTATCAGGCAGGTCCTATTTAAGTGATTTCTTGGTTGAGAACAGTTGGCAATAATCAGGCGTGGGTGTAGCTGGAGAAATGTGATAAACCACAGTTAATTTATGTCTTAACAAGGGAAGGAGGAGGGGGGAGGGGCAATCACACACAGGGCCATGTAGGTTTTGATTTGTTTTTTTACCCTTAATAATAAACACCTTCATTTAAAAACTGCATTTTGTGTTTATTTGTGTTATCTTTGTCTAACATTTAAATTTGTTTGATGATCTGAAACATTTACAGTGCATCCGGAAAGTATTCATAGCACTTCACTTTTTCCACATTTTGTTACGTACGTTACAGCCTTATAACAAAATGGATTAAATTCATTTTTTTCCTCAAAATTCTACATACAATACCCCATAATGACAATGTGAAAAAAGTTTTTTTTTGAGATTTTTGCAAATGTATTTAAAATAAAAAACTGAGAAATCACATGTACATAAATATTCACAGCCTTTGCTCAATACTTTGTTGATGCACCTTTGGCAGCAATTACAGCCTCAGGTCTTTTTGAACATGATGCCACAAGCTTGGGACATCTACCTTTGGGCAGTTTTGCCCATTCCTCTTTGCAGCATGTAACCCCTGCCTTATGTTAATTAGGTAAGGGAATTAATTAAGTGTAGACCAGTTGCTAGGTTCGTAAGGGTTACAATAGGGAATTAGAGTGAGTGTGGAATGAAATAGCTGGAGGCAAGAAATGAGTAATTCATGTCTGTTATTAATAAATATAGTAGGAGCAAAATATACAAACAATGTACAAATATACAACGGCTGGCATGAACTAAACCCCAAAAGTGTCCTACTGAGCTCAGTGTTTGTTTGTCCTTTCAGGTTAGTCGTTTGACCAGTCAAGATATCTTTTAACTCCAGACTCAGGTTTGTGTTCCTCTTTTAAAGCGGCGACTTGGGTTGTTACCACTTTAACAACTCAACCCTACCACTTTTGGGGCTGCACGGTGGCGCAGTGGTTAGCACTGCGGCAGCACAGTTTACCCTTGGCCGGGGGATTGTGGGGTTCGTGGGATCGTGGGTTCGATCCCAGCCCCCGACCAACAGTGATCTGTGTGGAGTTTGCATGTTCTCCCCGTGTTGCGTGGGTTTACTCCGGGATTTCTCCGGTTTCCTCTCCGTTTGGAGAGTGTTTAGATCCATTTATAGCATCTTTCTGAATGAACTCACCAAGAAGAGGTATCTGTGTGAATCGCTTCACAACCTCCCTCGTCCGCGCTCTTATCGTTAAAAGACCGATTTCCAGCATAGCACCTCAGCACTTTGCTTGGAAGGCGGGGCTAATATTGCTCTTAACGAATAGAAAGACCCAGATCACCCAACGTGACCATGAACCGGAAATTCAAAAGTTGGGTGACGAGGATCGCACTTCCTCTTCCCCAAGATAGTCAGTTTTCAAAATAAAATCACACACTTTCATTAATACAATTGAAATCTGAGAAAAAGGGTCATTTTCTCAGCTGGGTTACAAGCACCGCTCAAGCTCCATCAGGTTGGATGGGAAGCGTCGGTGCACAGCCATTTTCAGACCTCTCCAGAGATATTCAATTGGATTCAAGTCTGGGCTCTGGCTGGGTCACTCAAGGATATTCATGGAGTTGTCCTGAAGCAACTCCTTTGATATCTTGGCTGTGTGCTTAGGGTTGTTGTCCTGCTGAAAGATGAACCGTCTCCCCAGTCTGAGGTCAAGAGCGCTCTGGAGCAGGTTTTCATCCAGGATGACTCTGTACATTGCTGCATTCATCTTTCCCTCTATCCTGACTAATCTCCCAGTTCCTGCCGCTGAAAAACATCCCCACAGCATGATGCTGCCACCACCATTGGCATGGTTATGAGCAGTGCCTGGTTTCCTCCAAACATGACGCCTGGCATTCACACCAGAAAGTTCAATCTTTGTCTCATCAGACCAGAGAATTTTGTTTCTCATGGTCAGAGTCCTTCAGGTGCCTTTTGGCAAACACCAGGTGGGCTGCCATGTGTCTTTTAATAAGGAGTGTCTTCCATCTGGCCACTCTACCATACAGGCCTGATTGATGGATTGCTGCAGAGATGGTTGTCCTTCTGGAAGGTTCTCCTCTCCCCACAGAGGAATGCTGGAACTCTGACAGAGTGACCATCGGGTTCCTGGTCACCTCCTTGACTAATGATATGATGATGACTAATGATATGATAATGGAGGCCTCTGTGCTCACTGAGACCTTCAAAGCAGCAGAAATTTTTCTGTACCCTTCCCCAGATTTGTGCCTCGAGACAATCCATTCTCAGAGGTCTACAGGCAATTCCTTTGAAGTCATACTTGGTTTGAGATCTGGCATGCACTGTCAACTGTGGGACCTTATATAGACAGGTGTGTGCCTTTCCAAATCATGTCCAATCAACTGAATTCACCACAGGTGGACTCCAATTAAGCTGTAGAAACATCTTCAGGATGATCAGTGGAAACAGGATGCACCTGAGCTCAATTTTGAGCTTCATGGCAAATGCTGTGAATACTTATGTACATGTGATTTCTTAGTTTTTTATTTTTAATAAATTTGCAAAAATCTTTGTTGGTGTCATGTTTGTTTAAAAAAGGTTCAATAAAAATATTGTGGAAAAAAAAATTGCAAAAATCTCAAAAAAAGTTTTCACGTTGTCATTATGGGGAATTGTGTGTAGAATTTTGAGGAAAAAAATGAATTTAATCCCTTTTGGAATAAGGCTGTAACATGAAATGTGGAAAAAGTGAAGCGCTGTGAATACTTTCCGGATGCACTGTACGGTGTGACAAACATACAAAAAAAATGAGAATTCAGGAAGGGGGCAAACACTTTTTCACACCACTTTATAATTGTCGAGACCTGAAATTAAAAACCCAATACACATGAATGGATAAAAGTGACATAATTTTTTTCCTAGAAAGAATGATGTCAGAACCGATATCTAAAATGGTTATTCTAGCTAGGAAGAATGTCACTGTAGATATCTGAAATGTTCCGTTTGACTAGGAAGAACTATATTGTGGACATCTGCATGTTGTGATTAAATGTTAAAACGACTTGTCATATGCACCCGTCACTGGTGCAATTATGCGCACTAATGTTCACAGAATCATATATAAAAGAATAAACTAAGGAAAAAAAGAGCCTAATAAACACAATTTTCCTTCATTCCCTCTTTTATGCTGAAAGCATAATTCTTTATTAAACCCATGAGGAATAAACTGTTTTCACAATTCTAAACAAAACAAACAAAAGAGATAGAGGAATGAGCACAGAAAATACATTTATGTGACTTCTAAGCAATGTGAAATATTCAGCAGGCATTAAACACATCACACTTAATTCCTAAGAATATGCAGCTGGGACTCATATAGAACCATGGAAGGAATATGAAATATGAGATTGTGACAAATGAAATCTATGAAGTTGTAAAAGGAATAGACCAAAATTAATATGAAACAGATGCTGTTTTAAGTAAAAGGATTACTGATGGACTTCCGGTTATGGCGGCCACGTAGGAAGACGTGTTTCACTCTGCTCTGCTCCTAATAATAAAAAGTAGGCTAAAACTCTCTCAATTGGAACAAAAAACTATCCTAGCGTTTAGGCGCGGATATGGTAAAAACCAAGGCTGTGAAATCAGGCGGAGGAAAAACTGATTCGTCGAGACAATCCAAGTTAACAGACTTCCACGCTCGTGACGAAGCAGAAAAATCTCCAGAGACTATGGCGGAGGAGGGAGCTGGCGGTGGAGCGGTGACTGCCGAGGAGAGAACGAATGCGGTACTTGCTGCTATAAGCTCTATGAGAGCAGACTTTTCGTCTAAGTTTGATGGGATTATAGCAGCGATAGAAGGAATGAGAAAAGAAATAAGTGACTGTATGGAACGAGTATCGCAGGCAGAGCTCCGTATCTCCAACGCTGAAGATGACGTCACCAGCCTACAATTAAAGGTCCAAACATTGGAATTAAAAAATAAACGTCTGGAAGATAATGTCCTGGACTTGGAGTCCTGGTCGCGACGGAATAATTTAAGGCTGGTGGGCCTCCCGGAGGGTACGGAGGGACGGGATACATGTTCCTTTTTGGAAAAATGGATTCCAGAGGCGCTGAACAACGCGGATCTGCAGTCATCGGTCGTCTTGGAAAGCGCTCACAGAATCGGTCCACCGAGAGATAATAAGACACCACCGAGGACGCTGATTATCAAGTTCCTCAACTACAGAGACAAGATGACGGTCACCAACGCAACGCGTGCTAAAGGAGAAATCAAATTCCAGGATCAACAGGTGCGGTTCTACTCAGATTTGGCCACAGGAATTCAACAATTAAGGAAACAGTTTGACCCCGCCCGTAAAGAGCTGCGCAACCTCGGGATCCGTCATGGAGTGATTCATCCGGCAAGACTGCTGGTCACATATAAAGGGATAACCCATATCTTCAAGACCCCTCAGGAGGCGCAGGAGCTCATTAAGCAGATCCAAGGAGAGACTGGCGGGAGCTAAGCATGAAGAAAGAACAAGATATAAAGGTAGAATATTTAAGCATGTGTACAAGTATCTGACTGATCTGAAACATATAGCATGTCTACAAAATATAGATTGTATTATATATATAAAAAAAAAGCTATGATGTACAAAGTTGCTATAAAATTTTGGAGTTAAGTTGGAAAAACTACAGAAGAGAGTTAATGTCATGTCATTAAAAGTAGCAGAATCAGGGTGATTGAGAGGAGAAAAGAGTGAGTGGTTTGACTGATCCTCGCGAGTGAGGACCAGCCACTGGCTATAGCAGGAGACGGAATTTTTTTTTTTTTTTTGATTTTGGGGGGATTACCACGAATGTGGGGAGGGGGAATTTGTTTTTGTGTAGTTTGTGGGATGAATGTTCAACCATCCATGTTTTTGCTTCTCTGTATGAGCATGTTTATTTTGCAAGGTAATCTCAAACTCTTTATTAATCATAGACCAAAGCATTAATCTTAATTTAACTTCATGGAATTGCAGAGGTCTACAAAATCTAAAAAAAACTTAAACAAGTTATGAATAAAATAAAAGACATAGGTTCAAAAATTGTGTTTTTACAAGAAACTCATCTAATAGAGGAGGATGTAAAAAAGAATAAGGAGAAGATGGCAGGGAAGTGTGTTCACCTCATCATTTTCATCCCGAGCCAGGGGAGTTATGACTCTCATACATAAAACAGTCCCATTTCAAGTGAAAAATGTAATTGGAGATAAATTGGGAAGATATCTAATCATCCAAGGATCTTTGTTATTAGAAAATATAAATCTGGTGAACTTATACGGTCCCGATATAGATGATCAAAACTTCTTCGTTAATTTATTTCTTACTTTAGCATCACTCACAGGGCAACATATAATAGCAGGGGATTTTAATTGTACATTGAATCCCAGTATAGATAGATCAACAGGACTGGACTGTACGCACAATGGATGCAGGATGACCATTAATCATTTTATGAAAGAATTGAGATTGCAAGATATATGGAGAGAAATGAAACCACAAGTCAAAGCCTATTCTTGTTATTCTAATACCTACAAGATATTCTCACGTATTGACTATTTTTTGATCTCCACAGAATTAAGGTCCAAGATTCAAAACTGTTTCTATGATAACATCGTGATATCTGATCACGCACCCTGCTAATATATGTAGATAAGAAATTGACAAAGGTTCCAGGTAGGTGGCAATTTCAGCATAAATGGCTTCAGGATGAGGAATTTGTTAAGTACATAGAAAAACAGATAGATGAGTTCTTTGATATCAATACTACACAAACATCAGCATGTATAAAGTGGGAAGCTTTCAAAGCTTTTATTAGGGGGCATATTATTAGTTATACAGGTTCAAAATCTAGGTAGACTCGAGAGGAGAGAGTCCAATTGGAACGTAAAATAAAAATTCTTCAAGAAAAAGTGTATGCAGGAAGTAATCCAAAATTAGAGAACGGATTAGTGATTCTGAGAGCTGAATATGACAAAAAAATCAGCGAATAGAGCTGCCTCGAGTCTTCTAAGATTGAAGCAAACCTTTTATGAACAAGGTGAAAAATCAGGAAAATTATTGGCATGGCAGATTAAACAATTAGAATTTAAAACACCAATTACCAGTATTATAAGTAACGGACAGGCAGTAGTAGATCCTTTAGCAATTAATAGTGCCTTTAGAGATTATTATGAAAAACTATATGATACAAAAAATGAAACTGACTTAACAAAACTAAAAGGGTTTTTGGAGGGATTATCTATACCGTGTATTCCAAATGAAAATAGGGAGATACTGGAGTCAAAAATTAGTCAAGAAGTTGTTGGGCTAACCATTGATAATATGAAATCAGGAAAAAGTGCGGGACCAGATGGTCTTTCAGTTGATCTCTATAAAAAATTTAAGAATAAATTAATAAAACCATTTTTGGAAATGGTTTTAGAAGCATTTCAAAATAGTAATTTACCACCATACATGAATAATGCCTTAATTATACTGTTGCCAAAACCAGGTAAACCCTCTAATAAATGTGAAAACATGAGACCAATAAGCCTATTAAATGCTGACCTTAAGATAATCTGTAAAATTTTAGCAAGACGACTACAAGAAATATTACCAAATATTATTAACTGAGATCAGAATGGCTTTATAATAGGAAGACAAGGCTTCCATAATGTAAGAAGACTATTTAATATTATTTATTCTAATAAAGAAGCACCGGATACAGCTCTCCTATCATTGGACGCTGAAAAGGCCTTTGATAGGGTCGAATGGCCCTTTCTTTTTGAAGTCCTACAAAGGTTTGGACTTGGAAATAATTTCATAAAATGGGTTCAGCTAATATACAATAATGCTACAGCAGAAATCCTAACAAATAGCAATATCTCAAAATCAATAAAAATCAATAGAGGATGTCGACAAGGCTGTCCACTTTCACCTTTATTGTTTACTATGGCAATTGAACCTTTAGCGATGGCAGTACGTTTACATCCACAAATATATGGAATTAAAGTAGGACCAACAGAACATAAAATCTCCCTGTATGCCGATGACATAATTTTGTTTATGTCGAATCTTAAAAAATCAATTCCGACCTTGTTAAATTTAATAAAGAACTTTGGGGAAATATCAGGATATAAAATAAATAAAACTAAATCTTCAATATTAATGCTAAATGAGACCCAGAGAAATCACCCAGCTCCTGAGGTAAATCAATTCAATGTTGTAAATCAGTTTAAATATTTAGGAATTCAAATTGTGCCCAAGTTAGAATCATTCGCCAGTGCCAACTATGAAGCCTTAATGACAGATATTAATGAGTTGCTTCAGAGATGGATGTCACTACCAATGTCGATGATTGGGAGAATTAATATACTTAAAAGTAATATCTTACCCAAAATACTTTACTTATTTCAATACATTCCTTTACCACCATCTTCAGATCTATTCTCAAGAATTAAAAAAAAAGTTAGTGGAATTTATATGGAACAATAGGAAGGCTAGATTACGTCTGTCCTTACTATATTTACCATTTGATCGTGGAGGTCTGAAATGTTCAAACTTTATGTTGTATTACTGGTCAGCACAACTGAGGTCTATGACATATTATTTTTCATCAAATGATCTCCCTCACTGGACTGAAATGGAATCATACAATTTACCTTTACCTCTTCCCTTATTCATATACTCAGACTCGGCTAAAAAATTACAGAAACAAGTTAAAAATCCTATTGTAAAGCATATGATCAAAATATGATGTGAAATCAAAAAATATTTAAAAGAACCACACTTATTGTCACAATTTAGCCCAATATGGGGTAATCAATATTTTACACCAGGGAGAGCGGATGCTGTATTTAAAGTATGGAATTTAAAAGGGATTCAAAAGATTCAAGACTTATATTTGTCACGTTCAGATAACATAATGTCTTTTGAAGAACTGAGGATCAAATTTAATCTTAATAGAACACATTTTTTTAAATATCTTCAGCTTAGGAATTTTATTCGATCAAATCAAAATAATGCTCTCACCCGACCTACTTATTCATCCTTGGAAAAAATTTTGACGAAAGATAGTAAGAGAAAAGGCATTATTTCAGAGTTTTATAACTCATTGACACTATCCTCAAGTGAAGACTCACAGAAAAGACTGAATTATTGTAAAGAAGACCTGCAAACTGAAATTTCAGAGGAACAATGGGAATTGGCTTGTACAGAAGCTCAAACCAAATCAATAAATGTACGTCTTAAATTGATACATTTTAAATGGTTAATGCGGATGTATGTTACACCAGTGGAGTTAAATAGATATAACAAAAACATACCAGATACGTGCACAAAATGTATGGAAAGTAAAGAAACCCTATTTCATTGTTTATGGGAATGTAGGAAAATTAGAATGTTTTGGGAAGAGGTGAGGGTAACAATTGAAAAAATAATTTCAAAACAATTCATATTGAACTCTAAACTGTTTTTGTTGGGTCTGTATCCAGAAAAGCATAACCTTAATAAGAGTGAAAGAGCATTCATAGACCTCAGTTTGCTTAATGCCAAAAAATGTATTGCACTACTGTGGAAAAAGACTCATAGACCAGATGTGACTCAGTGGTTAAGATGGATGTTAACAAACCTTCCACTAGAAAGAATAACACACATACTGAAATCAAAGGAAAATGTGTTTGCGAATATATGGAGACCTTTCATTGATTATGTAAAGAAATTAAACATAACTTCTTAAGAAGAAGGTGAATGATGTGTGTGGACCTTGTAAATTCCAAATTGGTGAATGTATAATATGTATACTTATGTATTGGATTACCTTGGCTAAACAGAGGAGCATTGTTGATGACTTGCTTTTGTTAATGGTTGTTGGTGGTTTTAGTAGATTTTTTTTCTTTTCTTTTTAAATTACTTTAGTGTTAGTGTTTGATTGTATGTGTCATGTTTGTTAAAAAAGGTTCAATAAAAAATATTGTGGAAAAAAAAAGGATTACTGATAGAAGTCTGACCAATAAGAGAAAAACTGTAAAAGAGAAAAATCTAAAAACAACAAAGATAAATAAATAAAGATTCACTAAGAGATTTTGTAACTCTGATAGGAGTTGTTCTGAGACTCATATAGTCTAATGGAGAAATTCCAGAATAATTAAATTTGGACCGACATCCAGTTGTGGAGCTCAGCAGAGAGAGAAAATGGCTGTGCTTAGTTTGGTCGCAGATGACAGTGACAAAGTGGTCTGGCTCTCAGACTCTATACTCTGATATCGCTGTGCCTCGAAGGGCCAGGTGGAAACTGGCTTCATGCCACCGTTGGTCTTGGTGTCCAGCCTCACTTATTCCTCTACCCACCAGATGACCACTGTGGCAAACTCTGCTTTAAGAGCAGAACCAGCGCGATATGTGTCAGCAGTAATTTCACCTCTGACTGACCAATACTGTGGATTCAATCTCCAGCTACAAACAACTCCAACCACTGGTCCTATGTGTTGCCTCTCCAATATGATTTAGAATGACACAGCAGTTAAAGCAAAAAAAAAAAAAAATCCTGAGCCTGAACTTTTTTCCGGGGGCAGGGTCATAGGGGTAAACACACACACATTAAAAAAAAAAAACAAACAAACAAAAAAAAAAAACAGGGTTGCATAGGGTGTCCTAATTTTTTCACATGACTACACACACACACACAGAGTGGATATAAAAAGTCTATACACCCCTGTTCAAATGCCAGGATTCTGTGATGTAAAAAAAATGAGACCAAGATACGTAAATCATTGCAAGAAAATTGGTCAGGGAGGCTGCCAAGAAGCCAACAGCAACACTGAAGGAACTGCAGGAATTTCTGGCAAGTACTGACTGTTTAGTACATGTGACAACAATCTCCTGTCTTCTTCATATGTCTGGGCTATAGGGTAGGGTGTCAAGATGGAAGCTTTATCTTACGAAGAAAAACATCCAAGCCCGGCTACATTTTGCATAAACATATTTGAAATCTCCCAAACGCATGTGGGAAAATGTGTTATGGTCTGATGAAACCAGGGTTGAACTTTTTGGCCATAATTCCAAAAGGTGTATTTGGCGCAAACACAACACTGCTCATCACGAAAAGAACACCATACAGTGAAGTATGGTGGTGGCAGCATCATGCTTTGGGGCTGTTTTTCTTCAGCTAGAACTGGGGTCTTAGTCAAGGTGGAGGGAATTATGAACAGTTCCAAATACCAGTCAGTATTGGCACAAAACCTTCAGGCTTCTGCTAGAAAGCTGAAGATGAAGAGGAACTTCATCTTTCAGCACAACAATGACCCAAAGCACATATCTAAATCAACAAAACAATGGCTTCACCAGAAGAAGATTAAGGTTTTGAAATGGCCCAGCCAGAGTCCAGACCTGAATCCAACCAGACATCTGTGGGGTGTTCTGAAGAGGGCTGTGCAGAGGAGATGCCCCCACAATGTGACAGATTTGGAGCGTTTTTGCAAAGAAGAGTGGCCAAATATTGCCACATCAAGATGTGCCACGCTGATAGACTCCTACCCAAAAAGACTGAGTGCTGTAACAAAGTATTAATTTAAGGGTGTGAATATTTATGCAACCAGGTTATTGTCAGTTTTTTATTTTTTCCCTTAAAAGATTTCAGTTTGTTTTTCAATTGAGTTGTACAGGTTATAGGTCACATTAATGGTGGAAAAAGGTTTGAAATGATTTATCTTGGTCTCATTTTTTTACATCACAAAAACCTGGCATTTGAACAGGGGTGTGCAGACTTTTCATATCCACTGTACATACAGTACATACACTACTCAAGTGTAGGGATATTCGGCTTTTGGGTGAAATTTCAGGATGCAACTAAAATGCACTTTAACCTTTACAGGTGAACTTAATTTGACTTTCTCTAACCTTATGAATGCATGTGTCCAACGTTTCAATACTTTTTGCGTAACTTGCTGTTCTCTAACAAGGTGGTTAATGGCAAAATTCACAACAAGAGTTTGATCTATGAATCGATCAGTTAATTTTCTGGTTTAATTAGAATTGGTACTTAAACAGTCCTCTTCATCATGCTGTTCACATTTTGACATCATGAGACCAAGATGACACCTAACAATTGATCAACAGTACCTCGCCATTGCGAGGCTTTAAACAGGATGTTCTAAGAGGGAAGTGGCCACTGAGCTTAGAGTGTCACAGAGTATCATCAGCAGGTTGTAACAGAGATACAGAGAGACTGGAAGAGTCACAGGAAGGCATAGAAGTGGACGTCCTTTGGCCACATCCCACGCTTAATTGTGAACAGTGCCCTGTTCAATTTCATCTTCATGGACAACAATGCTCTAGCTCATCAAGGTTGCATCATTAAAGAACGGCTGCTGGAGGCTGGGGTACCTCAAATGGAGAGGCCTGCACTTTCTCCAGACCTGAATCCCATTGAAAACCTATGGGATCAGCTGAGTCGCCGTGTAGAGGCTGGTAACCCTGCACCCCACAACCTCAATGACCTGAGGGCCACCCTTCAAGAAGAGTGGAATGCCATACCTCAGCAGACAATAAGTTGACTTGTGAACAGCATGAGACGTCATTGTTAAGCTGTAATTGATGCTCAAAGGCACATGACAAGTTATTGAGACATTGACATTTTTTGTTGTGGTATACCCACCACTGTTGTTACTTTTTGTTTCAATAAAGATAAGAAAAGATAAGATAAGCCTTTATTAGTCCCACAATGGGGAAATTCCAGGATTGCAACAGCACAGGGATAGCAGCACTCGGAGCAACAATCAGAAGGCAAGAAAAAACAAGAACAGCTAGTAAACATATGTACATATTACTATAAATATATATATAGACACACAGTGCGGAGCATTATGGTTGGTGAATGTGCAGCAGAAAGTCTAAGTTCTCTCTCCACGGATGCGGCGGGCCAGCTGGAAGTCTTTGGGCATGATGGTGACCCTCTTGGCGAAGAAGAGACCCACCAGGTAGGCCTCTCTGGTCTCCTGCAGAGCCATGACGGCTCAGGAAGCGCAGGTCGGTCTTGAAGTCCTGAGCGATCTCCCTCATCAGGCGTTGGACGGGCAGCTTACGGATGAGCAGCTCCGTGGATTTCTGGTAGTGACGGATCTCTCTCAGAGCCACGGGCCTGTAACGGCGAGGCCTCTTCACTCCTCCGGTGGCCGGAGCGCCTCTCCGAGCAGCCCTGGTGGCTAGCTGCCTCCTGGGGGGCTTCTTCCTCCAGTAGATGTTACGGACGGTCTGCTTGGTTCTTGCCATCGCTCTTTATTATTCTGTCTTATATTTCTTGCACGCTGCCTAAACTCCAGCCCGGCACCCGCGTCGTTTTCGCTACAGCTCCCGGTATGTCGAGTTTCCCATTAGCACCGGGCGGCGGCCACGTGCTAGCTAGCACCAGCTCCTCCCCGTTGCAACGTCTCCCGCTGCAAACAGTGGCTCCGTCTGCCGACACGGGAGACCCCCGGGGCGATCCGTGCGTCCGTGATATATATACAGAGTGAAAGGTGTAGAAAGAAGAAGGAAGATTAAAAAAAAGGCTATTGCAACGGGCAGCTGAGTCGTGTGGCGCCGCCGGTCCGGCGGAACCGGAACCGGAAAAAAGTTTGTAAATTGTTTGAGATGAGGAAATCACCCGAAATTCAAATATCCCTAACTTTTGTGAGTAGTGTATATATATATGTATATGTGTGTGTGTCTGTATATATATATATATATATATATATACAGTATATATATATATATATATATATATATATATATATAAAAACAGCAAAAGCGAACTTTATATAATACTCGAAATGTCATTATTTCCATAATTGTTCTGTTCAAAAGAAATAATAGGAAATTAAATACTATTAACACATAAAAAAGGAAATGCACAAAGCCAGATTACTACAGAAAACTACAGTTTAATTCACTTGTAGTTTACTGGTGACTTGTTTCCATTCAACACCATAAGATTGCAGGACATTTTTTAATTCTACCATAAGCACTGAGGCATTGGCAATATTAACTTTCCTGCTTGCCAAATGTTGGGTTGTTTCTCTGGTTGTATCATCATCATAAAAGCGAACAAGGACATTTAAAATTTTGTCCATGCACTGGCTAGAAGCTTCATCAATGTTCAGTGAAATCATGCAGTTTTTGAGCTTCTCTGACAAGCTTTTTTTAAATTCTGGTACTATGCCATGTGTATTTACATAACTGGCATGCTGATTTGAAATTAACAGTTTTGTTAAGGCATTTTTGTCTTCAGCCAGTTTTATTAACATTTTTTTTTTTTTACACAGATTTACTTGCGGTTGAGAAATAGTGAATGACAAATCATGTCCTGCAATGAACGTGCACACGTGTATTTTCATGTCACAAACAGGGTCAGTCATTGATGCCGATACGTTTGAAGTAGTTGTTGCTCCGGGCAGTCGTGTTGTGTGCTGTCAAGCACAGACAGCTGCTCTGTGGCTGGGATCTAATTCGTGATGTGGTAACACTTTTTTACCGCTAGTTGCATACATGAGCTTTTCAAGCACAATGTGCAGAAACAAGCACCTGGTTCTCCATTTTTTTTTTTTACACCAGCTACCAAAAGGCTTGCCATCTCTGCCCATTTCTTCGATCCCCACTCAATACCTTTTGTTTTTAAGTCCTTTGTCAATTAGGACATCTTCCCCAGGCTTCAAAAACTTACTCTCCATCCCACGGAATGTATGAAAGGCATGTATGAAAGGCATTGTGGACGTTGAAGGATGAAACAGCTCGTGTCTCCAGTCACTCACTCTTACGCTGTCACTACTCGATTAGGAGTGTGCAAGCACAATACAGTCCACCATCTTGGATCGCTAGATATGGCAACTCCACTTGGACAAAAAGTGGTTCTTCATACAGAAATAGGAAGTAAATCTTTTGTTTTTATAGGAGTATCATTTTTATCTGCAGCCAACTAGCACATGCCTGAAAACTTGAAGCCCTGATGACAAAAACAGCAAAGGTAGTGTGCTGCCTGCAAGTTAAGTTAATAATTAAGTGAATAAGTTAAATAAGTTAAAAGTTAAAAGGGGGTTAAAAAAAAGTGTGTTATGTGGAGTGTGTAAATGACGTGGCAGATTTGTCTCAGGCAGTTTATTACACATCTCACACATGAGCATAGTAGAAAGAGGACATCTCAGACAGAACTCTTCTCTTAAATACTCAGGTCTTTCTACATATCAAAGGTCACATTGCATGCACTTCCTTAATCTCTTAACATCCCCCTCGCAGTCTCTGGCACACAAAGGATCCTCCTAGCAGTCTCTGACACACAAAAGATCACACTTTCACAACTTCCTGTTATCTCCAAGGAAACTCTGCTCTTTGTTCTTATCTAAGATGCTACACATTATGTTTCCCCATGGGCGGCCACACCACCCCCCCGAGCATATTGGATCGAACAAAAGAATAACAGTCCATATGCTGTGACAGAATCATTAAACATCAATCCACATGCTGCTTGGGCTTCAGTCTTCTCCCGTATCTGCTGTAACCAGGATTCACCGCCTCCGCGGTGCTGTCATGCTGGGGAGCTGCTGTTTGGGGGAGAAAACCTTTTGTCTGTCCCTGCGGGTGTTCTGGTGAAATTTTACTCTGGGAAGCTCCCCGTGGGGGTCTTCCACGCCGAGGGGCCCTCGCCAACAGCACTTGCTCGTCCACCACCACAAAAGCGGGTTTGAGTCTGTTAATGCCAACCTTTTCCCTCCTACCCCCCAAATCTAGCAAAAAATGCTTGTCCCCTGTTTCCAGCACTCTGAACGGCCCATCATAAGGTGGTCGCAGTGGGGGGCGATGTGCGTCATGTCTGACAAAAACAAACTCCACGTTTTTCAAAGTCTTAGGCACAAAAACGCGCGGAAAACTGTGGTGAACAGGGCCCGGCAGCGTGCCTGTGTCAATGCTACGCTGCAACAGCTGAGACGGGGAGCTGCCCAGCGCAGGATTATCTGGGAGAAACTCCCCGGGCAGCCGAAGCGGCTGCGCAAAAACGAGTTCAGCCGGGGAAGCTTCCAAGTCCTCTTTAGGCGCAGAACGTAACCCCAATAAAACCCACGGTAGCTTGTCTACCCAATTTGCATCCGTCAGTGACGCCCTGAGAGCCGCTTTCAATGACCTATGAAAACGTTCGCATAACCCATTAGCCTGTGGATTGTACGCGGTTGTGCAGTGAATTGCGACACCCAGGCTGCGGGCCATTGTTGACCAAAGTTCGGAAACAAATTGAGGGCCTCTGTCAGATGTAATGTCCGACGGGACTCCAAAATGCGCCACCCATGCTGTTAAAAACGCGCGCGCCACCTCCTCGGCTGTGGTTGACGCCAGTGGAACCACATCAGGCCAGCGCGTGGTGCGATCCACCATTGTCAGAAGGTGCGTGCACCCCTGTGATGGCGGGAGGGGGCCCACAAGGTCCACGTGAACATGGTAGAACCTCTTAGCCGGGATGTGAAACGGCTCCAAGGGAGCTCTCGTGTGCCTGTGTACTTTGGCTCGTTGGCACGCCATGCAGGCTGCTGCCCACTCTTTCACTTGTTTGTGAAGGCTCGGCCACACAAATTTCTCTCCTACCATCTTGACCGACGCGCGCACTCCTGGGTGTGCTAAAGAATGAATCGAGTCAAAAACGCGGCGGCGCCACGCGGCCGATACCACGGGACGCGGTCGCCCCGTGGAGACATCGCAGATTAGGGGGGGCATACCGTCTTGCAGCACCCTGTTGTCCAGCCTTAACCCTGTTGGTCCAGACTGGAGCGCGCGCACGTCCGCGTCACTAACCTGCTCCGCGGCCATGGCTGAGTAATCTATCCCGACGCGGACCGGGGCAGCCACGGCGCGCGAGAGGCAGTCTGCCACTACATTCAGTTTACCCGACACATGCTGAATATCGGAAGTAAACTCTGAGATCACAACCAGCTGTTTCTGCTGCCGGCCCGACCACGGTTCTGAAACCTCGGCCATCGCGAATGTTAGTGGCTTGTGGTCAACGAACGCAGTGAAACAGCGTCCTTCCAGCCAGAACTGGAAGTGGCGAATGGCCAAGTGGAGAGCCAGCAACTCCCTGTCGAATGCGCTGTATTTACGTTCACCGTCGCGCAAAGTCCTGCTGAAAAAGGTGAGCCACGCGCTGTGCTTTTTTTTGTTTGTTTTTGTTCGTCAATTGTGTGTCTGCCTGCTCTTACACCCGTGAAGAGCTACTAAATCCTGGAATTTCCCCGTTGTGGGACTAATAAAGGCTTATCTTATCTTATCTTATCTTAAATATCAGGACTTTCACTCCCACGGACCTACTCCCAGTTTTTTTGGCTCCTGCCGCCGATCTGGTTCACTTTTTAGCCCAAAAAGTGAGACGGCGAAAGAGAGGAAGACGAGCATGCGCCCTCGTGCGGCTTTGCAGGAGAGGCACGCGCACGGGTTTGCCTGGGATCTTTCTGTCCAACGTCAATTCTCTTTATAACAAGGTAGATGAACTGAGACTGCTGATGCGATTTAAGGACCTCTCCACCTCGTGTGCCCTCTGCTTCACTGAGACCTGGCTCAAGGAAAACACACCAGACAGCGCGCTCCTCCTCGAGGGATTTCAGCTGTTTCGTGCAGACCGCGACACGGGGCTCTCCGGCAAGACCACAGGCGGAGGAGTCTGCTTCTACATCAACAGCAGCTGGTGCTCCGATGTAACTGTGATCTCCCAACACTGTTCTCCCGCTCTGGAATATTTATTCATCAACTGCAAGCCATTTTATTCCCCGCGTGAGTTTGCTTCATTCATCCTGGCCGCTGTTTACGTCCCGCCCAACGCGGACGTGCGTGAGGCTCAGCGCGCGCTCGCGGATCACATTCAGCAAGTGAAGCGGACTTTCCCGGACTCTCTGGTTATTGTGGTTGGCGACTTTAACCAGAGCAACCTGAGCCACGAACTCCCCCGGTACAAACAGTTTATTAAATGCCCCATCAGAGGAGAGAACACGCTGGATCACTGTTACACTACAGTTAAGGACGCGTATCGCGCTGTTCCCCGCGCTGCGCTCGGACTATCTGATCACGTGATGGTCCACCTGATTCCCACATACAGACAGAGACTGAAGCTCACAAAACCTGTTGTGAGCACTACGAGAAAATGGACCAGTGAAGCTGTGGAGGAGCTGAGCACGTGCTTGGAAATAACTGACTGGGACATGTTTAAAGGAGCCACGCATGATCTGGATGAGTACACGGACACTGTGACCTCATATATCCACTTTTGTGAGGAGAGCATTCTTCCATCGCGCACCAGGGTGAGTTACTCCAACGATAAGCCCTGGTTCACAGCTAAGCTCAGACAGATCAAGAAGGAGAAGGAAGCAGTGTTGAAAAGTGGAGACCAGGACTGCTACAGGGAGGTCAAATACCAGTTTAGCAGAGAGCTGAGGAGAGCGAAATCTGTGTATTCTGAGAGACTCCAGCAACAGTTCACTGCTAACGACTCTGCTTCTGTGTGGAGAGGACTGAGGCAAATCACCAACTATCGGCCTCAGGCTTCTAAGGGACAGGATGACAAAGCCCTTTGTCAAAGACTGTCCCAACACTATGCCCGTTTTGACACCTCGTCAGCTGTGTCCAACTCCCCCCCTCCCCCCAGCGCCACTGCCTCCATGGTCCCCACTTCATCAAAGGCGGCCCCCCTCCTCCCCCCCTGCCCTTGCCATCAGTGAGCAGGACGTGCACAGACAGTTCTCCAGACTGAACCCGCGCAAGGCCCCCGGTCCGGACGGCGTGTCTCCCTCCACCCTGAGACACTGTGCAGAGGAGCTGACTCCTGTCTTCACAGACATTTTTAACACCTCCCTGAAGTCATGCCACGTGCTGGCCTGCCTCAAAACCTCTACCATCATCCCTGTCCCCAAGAAGCCACAGATCACTGGACTTAACGACTACAGACCTGTAGCACTCACCTCTGTAGTCATGAAGTCCTTTGAGCGCCTGGTCCTGCCCCACCTCAAGACCATCACCACTCCCCTCCTGGACCCGCTGCAGTTTGCCTACAGAGCCAACAGGTCTGTGGACGACGCCGTCAACCTGGCCCTCCACTCCATCCTGCAGTACCTGGACTCCCCGGGAACCTACGTCAGGATCCTGTTTGTGGACTTCAGCTCTGCATTCAATACCATCCGCCCTGCTCTGCTCCTGGACAAGCTGTCCCTGCTCAACGTGCCTGACTCCCTCTGCAGGTGGATCACCGACTTCCTGACGGACCGGAGGCAGCATGTGCGGTTGGGAAAGACTGTCTCAGACTCTGTTAGCATCAGCACCGGATCACCCCAGGGCTGTGTACTTTCCCCCCTGCTCTTCTCCCTGTACACCAACTCCTGCACCTCCAGCCACCAGTCTGTCAAGCTGATCAAGTTTGCGGATGACACCACCCTCATCGGGCTCATCTCGAACGGCGATGAGTCCGTCTACAGGAGAGAGGTGGCCCAGCTGGCATCCTGGTGCAGCCACAACAACCTGCAGCTGAACGCTTTGAAGACAGTGGAGATGATCGTGGACTTCAGAAAAGTCACAGCCCCTCTGCCCCCCCTTACCCTCACAGACTCTCCCATCACCACTGCAGATTTCTTCCGCTTCCTGGGCACCACCATCACCCGGGACCTCAAGTGGGAGCCGACCATCAGCTCCCTCATCAAAAAGGCCCAGCAGAGGATGTTCTTCCTGTGGCAGCTGAGGAAGCTCAAGCTACCCACCAAGATGTTGGTGCACTTCTACACGGCCATCATCAAGTCCATCCTCATCACCTCCATCACCGTGTGGTACGCAGGAGCCACCGCCAGGGACAGACTAAGACTGCAGCGCGTTGTGCGCGCTGCTGAGAAGGTGATCGGCTGCAAGCTCCCATCCCTCCAGGACTTGTACATCTCCAGGACCCGGAGGCGTGCAGGTCGGATCATAGCCGACCCTTCACACCCTGGACACGCACTGTTTGCCCCCCTTCCCTCAGGCAGAAGACTTCGGTCCATTCAGACTAAAACCTCCCGCTACATGAACAGCTTCTTCCCCTCTGCCATCAGACTGCTGAACACTAAGTGACTTATTAGACTCTCGTGCACTACGTACAGCAGCTCAACCGGACTCATGACAATTATCACTGTTTTCTTTTGCACTACCGACTGTACTATTTGGAACTCCACAATATCTGCTGCTTGTTAATATATTTAAAAATTGCATAGATTAGTATTACTTATTCATATTCTACCTTTTATTGCATGCATAGTTTTTTATTTTTATCTTTAGTGCTACTCCATGTTTAATGTTGCAGCATTGCACCGAGACAAATTCCTAATTTGTGTACTACATGAACAATGGCAATAAATCTCATTCTGATTCTGGGCTGCCAAGTCCCGGCTACACACTGCTCCACGACCGCCCCTATGGCCACATCTGACGCGTCCGTAGTGAGTGCTATGCGGGCCGTTGGGTCTGGATGTGCCAACAACGCAGCGTTTGCCAGGGCTGCCTTGACTTCCGAGAATGCCCGCTCTTGCTCCGGGGACCATTCAATCTTATTTGCGGGTTTCTGTTTTTTGAGCGTGGCGTACAGTGGTTGCATGAGCTGCGCTGCGCGGGGGAGGAAACTGTTATAAAAATTCACCATTCCCAAAAACTCCTGTAACGCCCTGACCGTTTGCGGTCGGGGAAAATCTGCTACCGCGCGCACTTTGTCAGGCAGCGGAACCGCTCCTTCGGGAGAGACGCGGTGCCCCAAAAAATCAATCTGCGTCACCCCGAACTGATACTTCGCTGGGTTGATTATTAAACCGTGCTCTCCCAACCTCTGGAAAACCGCCGTGAGGTGGGTTTCGTGTTCGTCTTCGGATGCGCTGGCTACCAAGATATCGTCCAGGTAGACGAATACGAAAGGGAGATCGCGCAGCACCGCATCCATCATGCGTTGGAACGTCTGTGCCGCCCCTTTAAGCCCGAATGGCATGCGCAAAAACTCGAATAGACCAAACGGAGTTATCACCGCTGTTTTGGGTATGTCCTCAGCACGCACTGGGACTTGGTGGTAACCACGGACCAAGTCTATTTTAGAAAAAACGCATGCCCCTGCCAAGTGAACGGAAAAATCCTGAATGTGAGGAATTGGGTAGCGGTCGTGCGCTGTCGCGTTGTTCAACCTGTGGAAATCCCCGCAAGGCCACCACGAACTGTCAGCTTTAGGGACCATGTGTAGCGGGGAAGCCCATGGGCTGTTTGAACGCCTGATGATGCCCAACCTCTCCAGGTTGGCGAACTCCTCGCACGCTATGGCCAGTTTAGCTGCGTCCAAGCACCAAGGTTTTGCAAAAACGGGCGGCCCGGTGGTGGTAATAAAATGTTCCACCCCGTGTTTAGCGACGGCTGCTGAAAATGTCGGGACCGTGAGTGCTGGGAACTGTGTGAGCAGTGTGTGGAACTTACCGCTTGCAGCTGTGACGTTGGCTTGTGCTGTTGGCCGGGACGCTCGAGCTGTACAGGGAATAGAATCAAAAGACAGTGCATTAACCAGGCGCCTGTTAGCAACATCAACCAACAAACCATGTGAGCACAAAAAATCAGCCCCCAATATATTGAAATTCAATGCTGCTACGACAAAAGTCCACTCAAATGCACGGCCGTGTAGCGACAGAAGTAGAGTCCTCTCACCAAATGTCTTAATCTCCGAGCCGTTTGCTGCTGCCATCTGGGGGCCGCTGGAACCTGCCAGCCGGTCGGCGTAGGACGGCATGATGAAACTCAACTGGACGCCGGTGTCCACGAGGAAATGCCTCCCCGAGCGTGCGTCCGTCAAGTAGAGCAGCTTGTTCTCCTCCCCGAGGGCCGCAGCTGCTACCGACCCCCGGTCTTGGCGTTTCACTAGCGCTTGAACTGGCACGGTGATATACATTTGCGTGCCTTCTCTGCAAAGCGCCGATGGTAGAATCCTCCGCATTCCTTGGCCCCCGCCACCGCTGTCGTCGGTGGTTCTGCTACTGCCGTCAATGGCTCCTCACCTTCTCCGGCCGTCGCGCCGAGCTCCGTCGCTGCCGCCATGGTCGTGAGCTCTCTGCTGGCCATGATGATCCGGTGTGCTTCCTGGGCCAGCGCACGGTAGTCCCGCTTGGCTAGCAACGGCGAATTGGCCAGGGCCGCTCTCGTCGCTGACGGAAGGTTCCGGAGGAAGAGGTGGGTAAAAATGAAGTGGTCGTCATCCGAGCCCTTCAACCTCAGCATCCTCTCCGTCAGGTCAATAGCCGTGCAATCTCCTAACCTGGTCCGCATCAGGAGTCTCTCTGCTCTCTCCTCAACCGAGAGTGTGTAGTGCTGGATAAGTGCGGCCTTCAACGCACCGTATTTGTTGCTGGTTGGTGGCTGGTCCAGCAGGTTCTCCACATGCTGAGCCGTGTGGGTGTCGAGCTTTGCGACCACATGGTAGAATTTTGTGTCATCCACCGATATCCCCCGGAGGACGAACTGCGCCTCAACCAGGTGGAACCAGGAGTGCGGATTGTGCTGCCAAAAATCCGGTAGCTGGATTGCAACGGCATACGCTTGGCTGGGGGCTCCCAACAAGGCTGGCTCCGGAGAACTCTCTGCGTGTTGCATGCTTCGTCTTGGGTCACCAGTGTGGAGTGTGTAAATGACGAGGCAGATTTGTCTCAGGCAGTTTATTACACATCTCACACATGAGCATAGTAGAAAGAGGACATCTCAGACAGAACTCTTCTCTTAAATACTCAGGTCTTTCTACATATCAAAGGTCACATTGCATTCACATCAAAGGTCACATTGCATGCACTTCCTTAATCCCTTAACATCCCCCTCACAGTCTCTGGCACACAAAGGATCCTCCTAGCAGTCTCTGACACACAAAAGATCACACTTTCACAACTTCCTGTTATCTCCAAGGAAACTCTGCTCTTTGTTCTTATCTAAGATGCTACACATTATGTTTCCCCCATGGGCGGCCACAGTTATAAGTTAAATGTTAAAAAGTTGCTTCTGTAGTAATTCATGGTTTTGCTGCCACCTGCTGGCGACAGTAATCCTTCAGTGGCACATGTTCAGTCTAGCACAGACATGCAGAATGAGAGAGACTGCAAAATACACAGTGTTGCTGAATGTTAGTAAGTCCAACTCCTAGCCTGCCCGTGTGGTTTAGTCTCTAAGCCCGGCGGAACTGCTTTTACTAATAGGAGAAGGGGCGAGGGTGGATCTCTGGCGCCTTAAAACCAGATGCTTCGGGTAGATGGTGGCTCGTCAACCTGGGAAGGTAGCCCATCTAGGGGAAGGTAAACCCTGATTTCAAACCTCCGCTGCCTTGCGGCATACCCGGTCACGGGAAAGGCTTCGGGAGTCAACCCTGAGGAAAAATCCGGAGTCGGAGCCCCTAAGGCAGTTCTATGTTGTGCTCAACATCGTTCTGGCAGCTCCTGCAACGGCGCTGGTGCCAAACTGTAGCAGCCCTGCTGTTCCTTTGGATTCATCAGTGACGTGGAGAGGGGGGACATGCTGCATGGGCAACATCTTGTCCTCCATATCTTCCTGCCCAGGCTTGAATCCTACCAACGCCAACGCTGGAAGGTAGAACACCGGATCACTGGAGAGGACACTCCAGCTTCGCCTTTGGCGTAGAAAAAACACGGGGAATGACAGTTACCGGTTATAAGCCACTGCTCAATTGGCATAGAGCGCGGCGCCAGGGGTTGTTCCCGACGGTGGGAGGGATCATCGGATCTCACTGGACAGCTACCGCCCGCCTCAAGCTGGGCATCCCCCAGCCAATAAGGTGTTGTCCCGCCACAGCTTGCTTTCCTCATTGGGTGCATGGGGATGAGGAGAAGTCCGAACAGCAGGCTGAGAACCTTCGCACCAGGCAAGACAATAAAACAAAAGAGACCAACTCTAAAACTGGGAACTTGGAACGTCCGCACTATGATGACAGGACTCGCTGCTAACCTCAAGGACATCAACGACACCAGGAAGACTGCCATCATCAATAATGAGCTGAAGAGACTGGGAGTGGATATCGCCACTCTCCAGGAAACACGGTTGGCTGACGCAGGCACACTAAGAGAGAAGGACTACACGTTCTACTGGCAGGGAAAGGGCAGTGACGAACACAGGGAACACGGAGTGGGCTTCGCAGTGAAGAACACCTTGCTGAAGATGGTGGAACCGGGCAGCACTGGCTCTGCACGACTCCTTACCTTCCGCCTGAACACCACTCAAGGCCCAGTCACCCTCGTCAGTGTGTATGCCCCAACACTGACAGCCACACCAGAGGCAAAAGACGAGTTCTACGAGAATCTCGCAACAACTGTCAGGACCATCCCCAACTCTGAACAACTCATTCTCCTTGGAGACTTCAATGCCAGAGTGGGTGCTGACCACGACTCCTGGCCCTCCTGTCTTGGACCTTTTGGCGTGGGAAGAATGAACGACAACGGACAGCAGCTGCTCGAGTTCTGCACATATCACGATCTGTGCATCACAAACTCATTCTTCAAGACCAAGCCCCAACACAAGGTTTCCTGGCGACATCCGCGCTCAAAGCACTGGCACCAGCTGGACTTGATCCTGACCAGGTGCACCTCACTGAAGAACGTGCTAATCACCCGTTCGTTCCAGAGTGCAGATTGCGACACAGACCATTCATTGGTGTGTTGCAAGGTCAAGCTGCAGCTGAAGAAATTCCATCGTGTTAGACAGCCTGGAAAGGCACGGATTGACACCAGCAAGATGGCTCAACCAGAACTTGTTGAGCAGTTTGCCTCCACCTTTGAGAAGGAACTTGGTGTACCACAAGAAGGAGAATCTGCAAAGCAGAAGTGGGAAGAGCTGCGAAACACCATCCACCACACAGCCTTGGCTACCTTTGGGAGGAAGACCTCGAAATCACAGGACTGGTTTGATGCCAAGTTGACCGAGATGACCCCCGTCATTGAAGCCAAGCGCTCAGCACTTGCTGAGTACAAGAATTACCCAAACGAGAAGAATCTCCAGATTCTCAGGGCTGCGAGAAACAAAGTTCAGCAGACTGCTCGGCGCTGTGCCAACAAGTACTGGACTCAGCTCAGCCAAGACATTCAAACCGCTGCCATAACAGGGAACATTCGTGGCATGTACGATGGCATCAAGAAAGCACTTGGTCCGGCTCAGAGCAAGATGGCCCCCCTCAAATCCTCCACTGGGGTGATGATCACAGAAAAGAACAAGCAGATGGAGAGATGGGTGCAACACTACTCCGACCTCTACTCCAGAGAGAACACCGTGACACCGTCAGCCCTTGATGCCATCGACTGCCTGCCATCCTTGATACAGAGATCAACAAGAGGATTTGAAAATCAGCCTTCACACTCGCTCGCCTCACCACACGAGTGTGGGAGAATCCCAAACTCTCTGTCAAGACGAAGATGGCAGTGTACAACACCTGCGTCATCAGCACACTGCTCTATGGGAGTGAGACGTGGACAACATACGCCCGGCAGGAAAAGAGACTGAACTCCTTCCACTTGCGCTGCATTCTCCACATCCTGGACATATCCTGGCAGGACAAAGTGCCCAACACAGAAGTTCTGTCCCGCGCCGGCCTTCCCTCCATGTTCACTCTACTCAGGCAGCGCAGGCTTCGCTGGCTAGGCCACATTCACCGTATGGAGGATGGCAGAATCCCCAAAGACGTCCTCTACGGAGAACTGGCAACTGGCAGGAGAGACGTTGGCCGCCCACAGCTGCGCTTTAGAGATGTCTGCAAGAGAGACATGAAAGAACTGGAGATCAACACAGAGCGCTGGGAGGACCTTGCAACGGACCGCTCCAAATGGAGAGGCACCCTGACCAGACAGCTCAAGGCGGGTGAAGAGAGACTGACTGCTGCAGCTGACGAAAAAAGGACCCGCAGGAAGAACCGCCACAGACCCAGCAGCACGGAGACCACCCACAAGTGCGACCTGTGTAACAGGGACTGCCATTCGCGCATCGGCCTGTTCAGCCACAGGCGGTGCTTTTCCAGCAGAGTAGACGTTTAGGATTCTCTTCCATGGTCATCATAGACCGACGGAGGCCGACGACGACGCTGAATGTTATCTGATATGCTTCTGCCTTGGAGACTATGTGTCTGTAAGTAATGTACAGATAATTATCAGAGTCCTGTATGTTTGAGAGATGTTATGTTGTAGACTGAAGTGTTATGTGATGATATATGTGCAGAGCTGTGTGGAGGAATCTGATCAGACCTAAATGAAACAGTCATTGTCGCCCACGACAGACTGCTATGATGATGATGTGATGATGCTAGCTAACTCTTGCCAACTCCATTCTAGCTTGTTGCTTGTAGTTGCCCTGAATAAGCTAGTATGTATAGCATACAGCGTTTGTTTGTGACAGGTAAACTGTATGTGTAACTTAACTGCTACATGTAGTGATTTCTGTTTATATTTCTGTTATAATTTTACAGAATAGAAGAGAAAAGTAAAGAAAAGAAAGAATCTAGAAAGAGAAATGAAGAGAGAAGGAAACGAAATGGAAAAATATGTAAACTATGCAAACAAAAACCTTCAGTAGAGAACAAGAGACGCCAAACCTTGTGTGTTTATTGAGAGAGAAAACAAAGAAATCAGAAGTATCTGACATCAGACCAGCAACATTCCCTCAAATCCAAAGCAACACACAGCCAAGTTACAAAGAAACAAAAAGAGAGCCAATAGACATGTACCCGTACAGTATTCAGCACACAAGTAATCCAGTCAAAGACTATGTACCTGAGGTCCATGATGGACAAGACTTTACAAGATATCTCATTCGGAGAGAAATGGTCAGTTCAGGTCTCATGCAGTTTGACAAACCAGAAAATTACTGGTCATGGAAAGCCTCTTTTCTGAGTGCCACCAAGGATTTGAACCTGTCAGCCAGAGAAGAAATGAACCTGTTGACAGGTTGAAGTGGCTTGGCGCTGAATCGTCAGAGAAGGCAAAGACAATTTGTGCAGTACATGTTCTCAACCCTGATGCAGGGGCCCGCATGGTATGGCAATGTCTTGAAGAGTGTTATGGCAGGCCAGAAGTCATTGAAGATGTTCTGTTCAAAGAGAATGAACAATTTCCGAAGCTGAGCAATAAAGATACTATTAAGCTGAGAGAACTAAGTGATATTCTTCTCGACCTGGAGTGTGCCAAGGAAGGTGATGTGCTATCAGAGCTCTGATATTTGGACACAGCTCGTGGCATAAAACAAATAGTAGAGAAACTGCCTTACAACATCCAAGAAAGGTGAATAACATTTGGAAGCAAGTACAAGGAGGATTACAGAGTGGCCTTTCCTCCTTTCACCATGTTCTCCAGGTTTGTCCAGCAACAAGCAAAAATAAAAAACGACCCCAGCTTCATCACATGCACCTCCAGCAGTCAGACCCCCATCAAAGTAGAAAGACCAGTTAAGTACAGTGGCAAATCCTCTGTCACTGTACACAAGACAGATATCCCTACAGAGTCAACAGGTAACGAATCCAGTCCTGCTATAAAAAAATTGGTAGAACCAGATTGTCACTGTCCTATACATAAGAAGCCCCACCCACTGAAAAAAAATGTAAGCTCTTCAGAAACAAAACCACAGAAGAGCTCAAAGCACACCTCAGAGAGAATCACATGTTACAGATGCTGTGGCTCTACTCAGCACATAGCAAAATAGTGCAAGATGGCTGTAAAATGTCTCGAGTGCAACAGTGACAGACACATCTTCACCCAGGTCCGCCTTTTGTAACCACACAGAATGCTATGGGTAGCCACAAGGACAGCGGGGAGCAAAGTGAAGGGTCATCACCTTCAGTCACCTCCAAGTATACTGAGATTTGTGGAGAGGCAGATGCCTCATGTTCATGTTCCCAAATCTGCTTGGTGAAGGCATACCCTGCAGGTAAAAGACACAAGGCAATTAAAATGTATGCTCTGCTGGACGAACAAAGCAACAGGTTGCTTGCAAAGACTGAATTTTTTGACATCTTTGAAATTAAGTCCAATTTGACCCCTTACACCCTGAAAACCTGCTCTGGAAAACAAGAGACTAACTAACTAACTAACTAACCTGCACTTATATAGCGCTTTTCTAGTCACAAAGACCACTCAAAGCGCTTTTCATTAATACTAACCCTCTATTCTAAGGGCCTATAGGAAACAAATATCTAGGGACAATTTAGAACAACCAATTAACCTAACATGCATGTTTTTGGCATGTGGGAGGAAACCGGAGAAATCCCGGAGTAAACCCACGCAACACGGGGAGAACATGCAAACTCCACACAGATCACTGTTGGTCGGGGGCTGGGATCGAACCCACGATCCCACGATCCCCACAATCCCCCGGCCAAGGGTAAACTGTGCTGCCGCAGTGCTAACCACTGCGCCACCGTGCAGCAACAGGTCGGACAGCTGCCAACTTTGTAGTTGAGTCTATGGATGGGAAATTACAACTTCCCTTACCCACCTTAAGATAAGATAAGATAAGATAAGATAAGATAAGCCTTTATTAGTCCCACAATGGGGAAATTCCAGGATTGCAACAGCACAGGGATAGCAACACTCAGAGCAACAATCAGAAGGCAAGAAAAAACAACATCTAGTAAACATATGTCCATATTACTATAAATGTATATATATAGACACACAGTGCAGAGCATTATGGTTGGTTGGTGAATGTGCAGCAGAAAGTCTAAGCTCTCTCTCCGCGGATGCGGCGGGCCAGCTGGAAGTCTTTGGGCATGATGGTGACCCCCCTTAGCGAAGAAGAGACCACCAGGTGGGCCTCGCTGGTCTCCTGCAGAGCCATGACGGCGAAGCTCAGGAAACGCAGGACGGTCTTGAAGTCCTGAGCGATCTCCCTCACCAGGCGCTGGACGGGCAGCTTACGGATGAGCAGCTCCGTGGATTTCTGGCAGCGACGGATCTCTCTCAGAGCCATGGGCCTGTGACGGCGAGGCCTCTTCACTCTGCCGGTGGCCGGAGCGCCTCTCCGAGCAGCCCTGGTGGCTAGCTGTCTCCTGGGGGGCTTCTTCCTCCAGTAGATTTTACGGGCGGTCTGCTTGGTTCTTGCCATCGCTCTTTATTATTCTGTCTTATATTTCTTGCACGCCGCCTAAACTCCAGCCCGGCACCCGGGTCGTTTTCGCTACAGCTCCCGGTATGTCGAGTTTCCCATTAGCACCGGGCGGCGGCCAAGTGCTAGCTAGCACTAGCTCCTCCCCGCTGTAGCGTCTCCCGCTGCAAACCGTGGCTCCGTCCACCGACCCGGCAGACCCCCAGGGCGATCCGTGCGTCCGTGATATATATACAGAGGGAAAGGTGTAGAAAGAAGAAGGAAGATTAAAAAAAAAAGGCTGTTGCAACGGGCAGCCTACTTGTGTGGTGCCACCGGTCCGGCGGAACCGGAACCGGAAAAATTAATAGAGTGTGACATGGTGCTGGACGACAAGACAGAAATTCCATCCCCAGAGATTGCACACTATCACCCACACCTACAGCCGGTTGCCAACAAGATTCACCCTGGAGACCAAGACGCTTCAGTTCTTCAGTTCAGTTAGATGACAAAGCTTTTCTGGCCATCATGGATGCAGAGGTCTACCAAAATAATGAAAACAGCTGGGTTGCACCTTTGCCATTCCGCACACCCCAACGTCACCTCCTGAGCAACAGGGAGCAAGCCCTGAAATGTTTCTGCTCTCTCAGAAAAACTCTGGAGAAGAAGCCAAAACTGGAAAGTCCCTATGTTGAGTTCATGCAGAAGATGATAGACAGTGACCAAGCTGACCCTGCCTCACCTTTGAACAAAGAAAAGGAACACTGGTACCTGCCTACATGTGGTGTCTACCACCCACAAAAACCTGATCAAATACAGGTTGTGTTTGATTCAAGCGCTGAATGTGATGGAACGCCACCAAATAATGTGCTCCTCAATGGACCAGACCTTAACAGCGCACTGTTAGGAGTTCACCTGCGGTTTCGAAGAGAGGCTGTTGCTGTTACAGCAAATATGCAACAAATGTTCTACTGCTTTGTGGTTCGCAAAACCACAGGGATCATCTTTGATACTTATGGTACGAGGATGATGACATCAACAGGAATGTGACTGAATACAGGATGAAGATCCACGTATTTGGAAACAGCCCTTCACCTGCTGTAGCTATCTACTGTATGAGATGAGCAGCTCAAAAAGGTGAACAACAGCATGGATCTGATGCAAAGCAGTTTGTTGAGAGGCAGTTTTATGTTGACGACGGTCTAACCTCAGTTGCACACCTGAAGAGGCAATAGATCTCCTTACACGAACACAAGAGATGCTGGCTGAATCCAACCTGTGACTACACAAGGTGGAATCCAACAGTAACCAGGTAATGGAAGCCTTCCGAGCAGACAATCGTGCCAGAGATCTAAAGGATCTGGACCTTGGCGTAGATGCTGTTCCCCTTCAGAGGAGTCTTGGGCTGTTCTGGAACTCGGAAACAGACAGCTTCACATTCTGGGTGTCTCATGATGAGAAGCCCTTTACATGGAGAGGTGTGTTGTCAATAGCCTGTACGACCCTTGGGGCTTTGTAACCCCCATAACGACACAAGGCAAAGCACTGGTATGAGAGCTGTCATATGGACAAAGAGAGTTGGATGCTAGCCTTCTTCCAGAGAAGGAGGAAGAATGGAAATTATGGAAGGACTCTTTAAAAATTCTTGAACATCTGCACATACAGAGGTGCTACTTTCCAGTTTCACTGTCATCAACACAAAGAAAAGAGGCTGTGCATCTTTTCAGATGCTTCCACGGTTGCTATAGGAGCTGTAGCATACTTAAGAGCAGCTGAGACTGAAGGTCAGTACCATGTTGGGTTTGTGATGGCAAAATCAAAACTGGCTCCTCGTCCTGCCCATACCATCCCACGTATGGAGCTCTGTGCAGCTGTGATAACTGTGGAGCTATATGAGTAAATCAGAGATGAGATTGACATCAAGATCAATGATGTAAAGTTTTTCAGACAGTAAAAATCATCCTCAGTTATATCTACAACTCCACAAGAAGATTCTATATGTACTGTACGTTTCTAACCATGTCACTCGGATCAGAAGATTCACCCACCCTGACCAGTGGTATTATGTACCAACACATCTGAATCCCACTGATCATGCCACAAGGCCAATACCAACAGCCCAGCTCCAACACAGCAACTGGTTTACAGGTCCTGCCTTCTTGAACCGTGACAACCCAGCAGAGACACCAAAACCAGATATTTTCTTTCTCGCTGGGCCAGAAGCTGATGTTGAGATTCGTCCTGACATCACTACTCTGGTGACCAAAACATCAGAGACACTGTCAGGTGCAAAACATTTCGAAAGATGCTCAAGCTGGAAGACACTATGCCAAACCATAGCCAAGCTCATTCATGCTGCATCATCCTTTAAAGAAAAGACAGACAAGATAGAAAACAAAGGATGGAAATGTTTCAAAGAAATGCCCACCACAAGTGAGCTGTCACAAGCCAAAGTTGTGATCATTCATACTGTTCAGCGCAAAGCTTTTCAAGAGGAACTGAAATGTCTTGAACACAAACAAGCTTGGCCAAGGCAAAGTAAAATGGTAAATGGCACTCACTTATATAGCGCTTTTATTCTCATCTCTTGATGACCAAAGCGCTTTACAGATCCTGCTATCCACCCATTCACACACACATTCACACACTGGTGGTGGCATGCTGCCTAATATGGCGCTTCCAGACCCACCAGGAGCAATTGGGGTGAAGTGTCTTGCCCAGGGACACGACGACAAGATATCTGGGGAGAGCGGGATTCGAACCGCCAATCATGTGGTTATTGGACGACCTGCTCTACCTCCTGAGCCACTGCCGTCCCCAAGAGTGTACTCAGGTTTCTTGAGTACACTCAAGAAACTCAGTCCAGTCATGAATAAAGGTGGTCTGTTTCGTGTTGGAGGCCGTCTGTCTTCAGCTGACCTTACAAAAGAAGAACAGCACACAATAATCATTCCACACACCCATCACATTACTGTACTACTCGTGAGACACTTTCATGAACAAGTAGCTCACCAAGGGCAACACTTTACTGATGGAGCCATCAGAGCAGCTGGATATTGGATAATTAGCAGCAAGCGTCTGGTTTCCTCTGTCATCTACAAGTGTGTCACCTGTCCCAAACTACGAGGGAAGTTGGAGGACCAGAAAATGACAGATTTGTCAGTTGACAGACTCAGTCCTGAACCTCCTTTCACCTCTGCTGGCCTTGATGTATTTGGACTGTGGTCTATTACAACTCGTCGCACAAGAGGAGGAGCAGCTGACAGCAAATGCTGAGCTGTGCTCTTTACATGTATGTCTACCAGAGCCGTGCATATTGAGTTGATAGAAACCCTGTCTACAGACAGCTTTAGCAATGGCCTAAGGAGGTTTTTTGCCATTCGTGGTCCAGCAAAACTTCTGCAGTCTGCCAGAGGCACTAATTTTGTGGGCACATGTAAAGAGCTGGGACTGAACTCAGAACAAACAAGAGTTAAAGAGTACTTACAAGAGAGAGGATGCTCCTGGGTGTTTAATTCCCCTCATGCTGCCGACATGGGAGGCAGCTGGGAAAGGCTCATTGGAGTAGTCAGATGCATTCCGGATGCCATGTTCCTTCAAATGGGACCAACATCTCTGACACATGAAGTCTTGAGCATGTTTATGGCAGAGGTAATGGCAATTGTCAATGCAAGACCTCTTGCGTCTGTATCCACCGATCCAAATGTGACAGCAATACTCACTCCAGCCATGCTCCTCACCCAGACAATGAGTGCTGTATCAGCCTCCTCTGGAAAGTATGACACAGTTCGGCTATATGAAAAGCAGTTGAAGCGGGTCCAGTGTCTCGCCGACACTTTCTGGAAGAGATGGAAAGGAGAGTACCTGTCCACGTTGCAGAGCCACAGGTAGTGGACAAACGACAAGCCAAACGTCAAAGTAGGGGATGTTGTCCCACTAAAAGACAGTCATGCCCAGAGAAACGAATGGCCAATGGGACTAGTAATCCAGACATTACCAAGCAATGATGGGACAGTCCACAAGGTGGAAGTGTGAATTGTCCAAGATGGAACAGCCAAGGTGTTCTTGTTATGTTTTTAAGTGTTTATATTGATATGTTATTATATCAAGCGGGGAGTGTGCTGCCTGTAAGTTAATAATTAAGTGAATAAGTTAAATGTTAAAAAGGGGTTAAAAAAGTGTGTTATAAGTTAAATGTTAAAAAGTAGCTTCTGTAGTAATTCATGGTTTTGCTTCCACCTGCTGGCGACAGTAATCCTTCAGTGGCACATGTTCAGTCTAGCACAGACATGCAGAATGAGACAGACTGCAAAGTACACGCCGTTGCTGAATGTTATCTGATATGCTTCTGCCTTGGAGACTATGTGTCTGTAAGTAATGTACAAATAATTATCAGAGTCCTGTATTTTTGAGAGATGTTATGTTGTAGACTGAAGTGTTATTTGATGATATATGTGGGCTGCTAGCTAACTCTTACTAACTCCATTCTAGCTTGTAGCTCGTAGTTGCCCTGATTAAGCTAGTATGTATAGCATACAGCATTTATTTGTGACAGGTAAATTGTATGTGTAACATAACTGCTACACGTAGTGATTTCTGTTTTTATTTCTGTTAGTTTTACAGAATAGAAGAGAAAAGTAAAGAAAAGAAAGAAACTAGAAAGAGAAAAAAGGAGGGAAGGAAAAGAAATGGAAATATATGCAAACTATGCAAACAAAAACCTTCAGTAAAGGACAAGAAACGTCAAACCTTGTGTGTTTATTGGAGGACTTTTGTGTTAACTGGCTGTCGAGCTTTGCACAAGTATACGTGCTGCATGGGCAGTACAGGTAGGACAAAATTTATTGCAGTGCTGTATAAAATATTTGTTTTTGCTCTTGTGTGTGTTTGTGTGCACAGGGTTGTAGCTTTATTTTGTGAGGAGGAGAGTGTTTGTGTGTTGCGTTTCATTTCCAGCACCACAGAAGGTGTGATACATTTTATTTCGGAGGGGGTTGTCATGAAAAACGAGGAGCAGCTAATAAATTAATGCAAGGCGAACTGGGACGCATGAACGAGCACAGAGTAGAGCTAAACAGAGAGATTTCCCCTTGTCGAACCAGGACAGGCTTGTATTGGCTCCACAGCAGCCAGAGGACAGTCAGCAGGAGGCTCCGACTGTCTGCTGAGGCTCTGACTCGCAACCGCTAAGATATTTGTGGCACACACAGTTGTCTGTTGCAGCTTCGAAATTAATATAATTTGTCACAGTAATGACAGACAGCCTTCTGATTAATTTCCTCCCTTTGTCTCTGCCTGTTTTCTGTGTTTCCTATTTAAATTTCCGCAGAGCTGAGGTGAGGTGGTCAACGACCCATGCTGCTTATAGGGTCATTTAGCCTACGTCATTTGGCATGGGTAACCCTATTCAAACAATAGTGGCAAGCCTAGATTTAAAGTGTGAAAAAAATTATCCGTCCTTGGACTGTGTCTTGGACGCTCAGGAGCTGTTCTTCCTCCTCCTCTTCCAGACCCAACTCCCAGGTCTTTTGTTGGTATCAGGGATTTCAAGGCCTGAAAGGATATAATGTTTGTGTGTGTGCTGGTGGTGGTGGTGTTGGTGGGGGGCTAATCTCGCCTAGGGCACCAAAATGGCTAGGACCAACCCTGAGTATCACCATCTTTATAAGGTTAACTCCACCAGATAAGGACAGAGGAAGAGAGGACCAGCGACTCATGTTAAGTTTGCACTTATACACAAAGAGGACAAAAGTTTGCATTGAAAAGGTCATCAAATGAAGTCGTAAAACTCCTAGATATTGAAGTCCCCAATTTATGTTTCAAAAAGTTTTGCACTTGACAGGCACGGACAGATAATCAATTTTGGACTGGGAGAGGTGGCTGAAAGGCTTTTGAGATTGTTGCCATCTCCAACAACTACTAGATGTCAGTGATTGCTACACTCTGTACTTTTAAAATCCAAATTTCGAAGAAAATCAGGTGCACATTTAAGAGAAACAAGAGATGTCAACAAAGCTTACTAAGGTTCATCTGGATTTATTAAAAACTTTAAACTGGAGCTTAACTTTTCCCAAAACATCAACAACAACACCACATCTATGCTGCCGCCAACTTTTTCACCTGGAAAGAAAGTCGCTAATTTTCAAGGGCAAAATTTACAAGAGTGAAATCACAAATTTATGACTTAAAAAAAGGTGCAAATTTACACCAAAAGTCTCAACATAATGAAATTCATATATTTTAGAACACAAAAACATAGGACTAATATTAACTCTATTTTACCAAAAAAAAAAAAAATAGCCTATATGTAACTTAGAATGATTTCCAACTAGTGCCAAAAAAATTGAATTTCTATGTGACACAAGTCAAGACATTTTTGAATATTTTAAAGAAAAAAAACCTACCTATTTTAAAAATTCTAAAACCAAAGATGGATTACATTGGATGGATACTGCATTACAGAAATACCTCAGGGCCACGCCCTGAGGGATTCCTTCCTGCTGTACCACTGCTTTGCCAGTAGGGGGTGTCTACAGTGGTGACTGTCACATAGAGATTCAATTTTTGGCACAATGCTTCCACCTGGTGTTGATAATTGCAATAAATTCAGTTACATACAGCTATTTTAAATGAGAAAAACTATTATACTGCTATTATAATTTCAACGCTCAAATTTATATTGTGGTTTCATACAAACTTTTTTGGTCCAAAAATTATCCCAAGTGCCTCTCCTCATATTAAATTTGTTGACCCCTGTTCTAGTGGTGGAACGTTTCGGTTCCTTTAAGGACCACTCTTCTCATCTTGCTGCAATCCCTCCATCTTCTCTCCTTCCCAGCTGTTGTCCACGGGGGCCCAGTGGAACTCGTAGCCCCTGGACAGTACAAGGCTCTCCAGGTCCTGGTCCTCTGCTCTCTCCTTCAGCCTCTGCTCATCAAGCACAGACACCAGCCTGTCCCGCTTCTCCACCATCCTCATGATAGCAGACAGGATCTCCTGCTCCTCACGTAGCTCCGAGGGGCTCTTCTTTGTATCTGGGAGGATGGGAGAGGGAAACTGAGTTAAGTTCAGGTTCGTATTTTAGGACGGGGTCAGCAGCCTCTACTGTGGGAAAAGCCATTTGAAAAAAATAAAAAGAATTAAAAGGAATTCTCATGGAGTATTATTGAGAATTAAAATAAGTAAAACAGTTGAGCTATAAGAATAAATGGCAATGTCAACATTATTACTATTAAGTTTCTTTTCTCTTAAATATGCAGATATTCTTTCAGAAATGTGTTTTTTTCTAGCAAATTTGCTCCTTTTGTCTTAATTTCCCTTTTTTCACAAATTTGCAACTTTACAGACTTACAGCCGTGGACAAAATTGTTGGTACCCCTCTGTTAATGAAAGAAAAACCCACAATGGTCACAGAAATAACTTGAATCTGACAAAAGTGGTAATAAATAAAAATTCTATGAAAATTAACCAATGAAAATCAGACAATGCTTTTGAATTGTGGTTCAACAGAATTATTTTAAAAAACAAACTCATGAAACAGGCCTGGAGAAAAATGATGGTACCCCTAGAAAAGACTGTGACCATAGGGACATGTTCAACCAAGATGTGTCCTCTAATTAACATCACAAGTGTCTACAAACTTGTAATCAGTCAGTCGGCCTATTTAAAGGGTGACAGGTGACAGGTAGTCACTGTGCTGTTTGGTGACATGGTGTGCAGCACACTAAACATGGACCAGAGGAAGCAAAGCAGAGAGTTGCCTCAGGAGATTAGAAAGAAAATTATAGACAAGCATGTTAAAGGTAAAGGCTATAAGACCATCTCCAAGCAGCTTGATGTTCCTGTGACTACAGTTGCACATATTATTAAGAAATTTAAGATCCACGGGACTGTAGCCAACCTCTCTGGACATGGCCACAGTAGGAGATGGATAATACGAATGTAACCCAGTGTTAAAAACGCGAATAAAAATATGAATATTGATACCGCTTTTATCATCATTTCACAATGGGAGTAAATAATTTAAAGATGAATATTTAAATAAATATATATTCATAAAACAGTAGGGAACATTTTCTGGGGAGTTTTGATAAAGTTACAAATGTTTTTATTTGGTATTTTGAGCAACCAATGGCTGCGCCGTTGTTTGGCAGCGCCAGCCAATGGGTTAAGCGCTGTCCCTCCGGGTCTGGGTATGACTTGCATTTTTTGGCTCAGTCACGCCACACGCCGAAAGACACCGATCGAAAGAGAGAGACGGTCCTTGATGATATGACGACGCTAACGTGCTAATAGCAGTCTTTGTCTCGGATAAAACTTGAGATTGGTAAGCCTGAACAAACACCTGCAATGAGACATTGCTGTATTATCAAATTCTAATGCCCCGTTTGTTAAATTTTAAGATTTGGATCCAAAGGCTGTAAACGCACGTTGAGCGCGGGAACCCCATGATGCACGTGTCACTTAGCTTGGTAAGTGCCATTTAGTGTGTATGGGAAATGCTAATCGCTAGCTTGAAATGCTAACCGCCGATGCTAATTTCGGCTAGTTTTTTCATCAGAAAAAGGCATTTTTCAAAGCTGTAATGGTTAGCAAAGGTCCCAATTCCCTGGCCATTGATTGCTACTAAATGGTGAATGTTGAACCTGTGGTTTATATGTGTTTTAAAGTGCAAATTTGTGATGAATTGTTGTGCCAGCTTAACATGCTAACCCTCCAATGCTAATTCTGGCTAGGTTTTACACAGGAGGGGGTTGTTTTTCAGAGCTGTAATGGTTAGAAAAAGGTTCATTTCACTTGCTATTGATTGTCACTTAAGAGTGAATATTAAATCTGTGGTTTACAGGTATTCAGATGTGTTTAATTTATGCACATTTAGTAATGTGAAGAGATTTAAGAGTATTATTTGTTGTACAACCCAGAGATATTTGAAACCCATGTGATTAAGTTTTTGTCTGACCTATTCTGTAGGTCAGGTTTCTTTTTTTCTTTGGACTGGTTTGACAAGAACGTGGATTCTCCAGATCTGGATGGCAAGCCGAAGCCCGAATCTAACCCACTGGTAGAGGTGACCCCACTGATCACCTGGAACGGACACTAGAGAACTGTACACACTGTAAATATATTTGGAGTATTTTATTTTTTTTATTATTATTGTTACAGTGCTGTGTTTTTGTTTATGTGTACATATCTGTAAACAATACACATTTGTAAAAAAAAAAATATATACATAGTTGCAAGTTCCTATACTGCTGTGTATGAGTCCTCTGTTGTTACGCCCTCCAGGCTCCTACGAACCTAGGATCTACCTGATCCGGCCCAATTGTCCCTTCCATCCAGGTAGTAGAGTTAAAGGTAACTACACTGCCATAACCCAATACTACCACAAGGGTACAAGATTGTACACCTAAAGTAGTGTTACACACAGTACACACCTAAAGTGCTACAAAGAGGTGTTACACACAAGTGGGTGTTACACGAATGGTAACAAAAGAGCCCAGAACAACCTCTAAACACATTCATGGTGAACTCCAAGGTCAAGGTACATCAGTGTCAGATCGCACCATCCGTCATTGTTTGAGCCAAAGTGGACTTCATGGGAGACGACCAAGGAGGACACCACTGTTGAAAACAAATCATAAAAAAGCCAGACTGGAATTTGCCAAACTGCATGTTGACAAGCCACAAAGCTTCTGGGAGAACATCCTATGGACAGACAAGACAAAACTGGAACTTTTTGGCAAGGCACATCAGCTCTATGTTCACAGACGCAAAAATGAAGCATACCAAGAAAAGAACACTGTCCCTACTGTGAAACATGGAGGAGGTTCTGTTATGTTCTGGGGCTGCTTTGCTGCATCTGGCACAGGGTGTCTTGAATCTGTGCAGGGTACAATGAAATTTCAAGACTATCAAGGTATTCTAGAGAGAAATGTGCTGCCCAGTGTCAGACAGCTTGGTCTCAGTCGCAGGTCATGGGTCTTGCAACAGGATAATGACCCAAAACACACAGCTAAAAACACCCAAAAATGGCTAAGAGCCAAACATTGGACTATTCTAAAGTGGCCTTCTATGAGCCCTGATCTAAATCCTATTGAACATCTGTGGAAGGAGCTGAAACATGCCGTCTGGAGAAGGCACCCTTCAAACCTGAGACAACTGGAGCAGTTTGCTCATGAGGAGTGGGCCAAAATACCTGCTGAGAGGTGCAGAAGTCTCATTGACAGTTACAGAAATCGTTTGATTGCAGTGATTGCCTCAAAAGGCTGTGCAACAAAATATTAAGTTAAGGGTACCATCATTTTTGTCCAGGCCTGTTTCATGAGTTAGTTTTTTAAAAATAATTCTGTTGAACCACAATTCAAAAGCATTGTCTGATTTTCATTGGTTAATTTTCATAGACTTTTTATTTATTACCATTTTTGTCAGATTCAAGTTATTTCTGTGACCATTGTGGGTTTTTCTTTCATTAACAGAGGGGTACCAACAATTTTGTCCATGTCTCTAACTATGGATTTGCTTTCTTGTAATTTTGCTCATTTTTATGTCAATTTGGGTCAAATTTTGTCTTGTAAAATAACTACCTTTAAAATAAATTATTATTGTTATTATTATTATTATGCATTTAGGAGTTTTTTTCCTCAAAATTTGCAGCGCAGCTTTCTAATTTTTCTTTTAATTTTCTCACTGTAAATTTGTCACCTGTTTGTTATACGGCTGAAATGATTAGTCGATGTCGATAATGTTGATCATAAAAATTTGTCGATGCAGATTTTTATCGTCAATAAATTGCTTAATTTTAAAGTTTATATGCATGCCATGGAAAGGTTCAGTTTAACTGTTCCAGCGAAGAGGAGGAACGCACCATAGCGACATGGAGAGAAAAATCACAGAGAAGGCCAAAAGTTTCCAAAGTACGAGAGGATTTTACCAAAAATTAATAAATGAAACAAGTTAAATGCAGACTGTAAGCAGAGTTGTCATATCACAGCTGCACTACAGCGATGCATCCGTTCCTCCGTCTCCGGCCACCTGTCAGCGGACTGCACTGGTAAGGTTAGCTAATAACGTTAGCACTTCTTATTTTCAGTGAGCGACTCTCTCAGCTTTAGAAAACTGACCACACTATTAGTGTGTGCCGTTAAAATAGTTTACCTGTTGTCGAACAATAATCTCTTTTACGATGGTTGCTCACAGCTGGGCTGCTTCCGTTATGCTAGCTATATGTTAACTGCAGTAAATGGGTGAAGTACATGTGCAACTTACTCTTTTTCTTATTCTCTATTATTGTCACTGTAATATCAGCCTTCATTCTGAATATTAGTGCATCTTGGTGAATTAGAATATCATGATTTGTAATTTAATTTAAAAAAGATAAGGCTTAAATATTTCACTGTATAGTATGTAGTGAAGGCTCACATTCCTGCACTAATACTTATTGTTTTTTTTTTTTAATTATTTTTGACTGGAAGAAGTTCTTTTAATTTTCATCTGAAGCCGAATTAAACTTTTAAACTTCTGGACCCAGCAAGGTTTCAAACAGGATGGACTAGCTTGTTATTTTCTTTTTTATTTTAATGAAGTTGAATATTACTCTAGTTTATTTTTAACACAGTTACAACAGCCTTTATGGAGCAGCAGAGCTGCTATTTGAGTTTTTACACTTTAACATCTGTTATTTAATTGTGTTGCTACAAACACTTCTGATTAGACTGTCAAGTTCAAGTTTCCAGCTCATGTTTGAGGGATCATTATTTTATTTAGCTATGGAACTTTTTATAATAGGCTACATTATATTAAGGCAGAGACTGACAAAGTGATTTTCACAGGTGTGCAGGCTTAAACAGGTGAGGTAAAACATGACCTAGAGTCCCAAACAGGAGCCGTGCAGCAGGAAGCAGAGCTGGCGGACATGACAGAAATAATCGTGATTAGTCGACTAATCGAAAAAATAGTCATTAGTCTACTACCAAAATAATGGTTAGTATGCATTTTCAATTTTTATCTATTAATTTTCCATAACTGGAATTTCTGTCAAGTAAATTAGCAACTTTTAAAATTTCAATTTTTTTCACAAAAACTTTTGGGCTTTTTTACTTCTAAATTTGAAAAAAATTGTGATTTTTTTTTTCCAACTCATGAATCAACTTTTTTTTTCTCAAGAAGATTTTCCTCTTGTGGAAAAACTGTTTTCTTTTTGTAAGATTTGCAGCTTTCTTTTTCCCATGGTAAAGCTGAAGGCTTTTTTCACAAACAAGTGAAATGCTTTCTCATAAATATCTGACTTTTTCATGTTAATTTGTGACTTTTTTCTTGTAAATTATAGAAAGTTTTTTTGCATAGATTTTTCAACTTTTTTCCCTCAGTTTTTTTAACTTTTGAATGTACAACTCACATTGTTTTTAATTATATTTCAGTTTAGCTAAAAATCACAGGGAACCACTGGTTACAGGCAAAAGAGACCTCTGGTTTAGGAATTTTTAAAAAAGTAGGGTTCAATTTTTTACCGTCTACTGCCATTCTGCACCGTAGATCTTGTTGTAGTCTGCTCTGTGTGTCCTCCAGTTCCAGTTCCTGAGCGCTAAGATCAGACAAAATAACAGAACAAGGTTGGTAAATAAAAAAAAAAAAAAACAGGTAATGCCATTACAAAAACCCCAATACCCTTTTGTTTTCTTTAGCTTACAAGATCATGAGTTCGGACTCATATCGTGCCAATCTGTTCTTTTCCAGAACAAATTTAAACCAGGTCTGATAGAGCTGGGCCTCGTTGCTGTCGCCTGTTGAAGGAGAGTCTGAGGAGGGAGAAGATCAATAAAAAAACAAACTTCAACCACACACGGGTCACATGATACTCACTAGGACACAAACAGAGGCTGTGCTGTTAGAAGATGAAGCAACGAGAAAATTCTCATAGAGCTCACACCTCCACCAACACCTTAAAAACTTTCTACAGTGTTTGGATCTACACCAGATCCTGTACATATATTTTTACTCCACCCCTGGACACCACTACAGCTTCTCTCTCAAACCAATGCAAAGCTGTATGGCCACATCTTGTATCTCTCTCTCTCTCTGTGACAGCTTGAAACTAGTTGGAGAACGGCATTCTCGAGGGAGTTTCCAAAATGTCTCCAAACATTCTTGGCAGTTCTCATTTTCTTCTCCTGAGTCGCAGGGTCTTGCACTCGGCTCGCAGGAATTTTGAACATCTATCCATCCATCTTCTATCGGAAGGTAACCCGGAGGTCTGGGTCACGGAGGCAGCAGATCAAGCAGAGAAGCCCAGACTTCCCTCTCCCCAGCCACCAGCTCCAGCTCTTCAGAGAGGATACCAAGGAATTCCCAGACCAACTGGGAGACATAGTCTCTCCAGCGAGTCCTGGGTCTGCCCCAGGGTCTCCTCCCAGTGGGACGTGCCCGAAACACCTCAAGTGGGAGGCTCCAGGAGTCATCCTGTCCAGATGCCCAAACCACCTCAACTGGCTCCTTTCAATGTGGAGGAGCAGCGGTTCTACTCTGAGCCTCTCCCGGATGACTGAGCTCCTCACCCTCTCTCTAAGGGTGAGTCCAGCAATCCTACGGAGAAAGCTCATTTCAGCTGCTTGTATCCGCGATCTCATTTTTTTGGTCATTACCCAAAGCTCGTGACCATAGGTGAGGGTAGGAATATAGCTTGACCGGTAAATCAACAGCTTTGCCTTAGAGTTTTGCTCCCTCTTCACCAAAACGGACCGGTACAACGTCTGCATCACTGCAGATGCTGCTCCAATCCGTCTATCAATCTCTCACTCCATTCTTCCCTCACTCGTGAATAAGACTCCGAGATTCTTAAACTCCTCCACGTGGGGCAGGAGCCCATCCCCAACCTGGAGAGGGCAATCCACCTTTTTCCGAACATGTTCAAAAATTTAGTGTGACAGCTTTTCTCTCATAATAGTCTCAGAGTAATCACAGGTGTCTCAAACCCCACTCAATTAAGTTTCCCCCAGTCCGAAGTACAAGAAAAGTTAGACAACTCTGCAGTGTGTTGGGGACCTATGAAACGTATCTCACTGTGCTGAGGTAGCTTGAAACTAGCTGGAGAACGGCATTCTCGAGGGAGTTTCCAAAATGTCTCCAAACATTCTCAGCAGTTCTCATTTCCTCTCCTGAATTGCAGGGTCCTGCACTTGTTTCACAGGAATTTTGAACATGTTCAAAAAATTTGTGACAGTTTTCTCTCAAAATAGTGTCAAGAGTCATTGCAGGTGTCTCAAACCTGTCTCGACCTCGTCTTGTGTGTTGGGCAGCCATTGGGAGACTGTCGTGAGTGCAAAAAAAACCTAAATTTTTTCCTTGCATATGTTGCAAGAATGCCCTGCAACACTTGCATTACATGTATGCAAACACCCGAAGAACTTTGTCCAAAAACTTGCTTGGAGTTTGTGCAACTTTATTGCAACATTTGTGAGACAGTGTGATTCCAAGTGAAAATTGTCCCAAATTCTCAGATTTGTCTCACGTTTTATCTCCAACTAGCTACAAGCTGTCTCAGCCCAGTGAGATACTGCCCAACGCCCGTCACCACTACCCATCTTAAGCCTTCTAATTTTCTGCCACATTCTAGCAGAGGCTAACTAATAGTAACCAACAGATGCTGCACATAATGTAGGTTTAAGAAAATAACCCATAAAACAACTGGGAGTAAGATATAGTGCTGTGAAACAGTATTTGCCCCCTTCTTTATTTCTTATATTTTTTCATATGTTGCACTTAAATGTTTCAGATCATCAAACATATTTTAATATTAGAAAAAGATAACCAGAGTAAATATAAATTGCAGCTTTTAAGTGATGATTTCATTTATTAAGAGAAAAAAGTTATAGGGCTGCCTACGCTTACATCATTGACGGCATGAACTTAGCCCGAGCGGCAGAGCGAGGTATAAACAAATGATGTTCTCAATGTACTTCAGTGGAAATATTAGCTAAATTTATAGAAAGAAAATGACAAAATGGTGTGCAATTGTCTCATTTAGCCATTACCATATTATGAAAGATGGTGATGGCAATCAGAAACAGAGATTTTTTAGATTCACATCAGCCAGCAGAGATTACCGAAGGCGTGTATTGTGGGCTACTGTCTGCCGAAGGAGAATGCCTTTTCATAATGGGATGTGGAGGCTGAGGGATGATGTGATCCACGTCTCCATCTGTTCTGACCTCTCTATAACAGGTATGTCTGTTTACTAAACTATGACTCTTATTTATCATTAAAAGTAACTTAAATACACGTAAAGTTAATGCAAACATGCAAAAAACACCCAAATTTGCATCCGAGAGAGTTAATGCTAGAATAGCATTGGCAAAGAAACATGTGAGCATGGTAGGGATATTCATTCCAATTTGAGCCACTAATTAGCCTCAGAGTAAATGTATCAAGACTGTAATTAAACTAGTTTAAAAATAAAACTGACATTCACAAGCAGACAAATGGCCCAAAGCCCCATAGAACTGGAACAAAGTGTCAGGATTAAGAAGGGTTAACGAGTGTAATCAAACCGCGTCTCCCATAGGGGAGACGGGAGGTTGTTTGTCCTGTGAGCTCTGGTGGATTAATTTTGCAAACCTAAACATGACGGCTTTTTAGGAATTTCCACAGCAGGTACAATTTGTTTTCTATTATTAGAGTGTCCCACAAACGCTCAGCAAAGCTGGTGCATATATCTGGTAGTTAGAAATATCAATAAATGTTTCTGGCCACTCCGTTGGATCATTCTTCCACATACTGGCTCTTAGACAGCAGGGACACTTTTTCAGATCACAGATTTAAAGTTTTTGATCATATCTGATCTGATGTTCTGGTAAAAGCACGTCATAATATTGATATGCCATATTGGTTCAATGGTAAACTGCTGTTTTTTTAGTACTTCAGGTTTGTGCGTTCACGTGTAAGTACCCGGATGTGTAGACAGCCCTATCCAAACTTACCTGGCCTTATGTGAAAAAGTAATTGCCCTCTAAACCTAATAACTGGTTATGTCACCTTTGGCAGCAACAACTGCAATCAAGCATTTGTGATAACTGGCAATAAGTCTTTCCATCGCTGTTGAGGGAATTTGGTCCATTCTTCCTTGCAGAATTGTTTAATTCAGCCACATTGGAGGGCTTTAGCTTGAAATCATGAACTGATGACCAGACATTCTCCTTCAGGATTTTCTGATAAAGCAGAATTCATGGTTCCATCAATTACGGCAAGTCATCCAGGTGCTGAAGCAGCAAAGCAGCCCCAGATCATCTCACTGCCACCACCATGTTTTACCGTTGGTATGATGTTCTTTATGAAATGCTGTGCTAGTTTTATGCCAGATGTAACGGGCCATACACCTACAGTGGATATAAAAATTATACACACCCCTGTTCAAATGCCAGGTTTTTGTGATGTAAAAAAATGAGACCAAGATAAATCATTTCTAAACTTTTTCCACCATTAATGTGACCTATAACCTGTATAACCCAATTCAAAAACAAACTGAATTTTTTTAAGGGGAAAAGCAAAAAATAAAAAACTTACAATAACCTAGTTGCATAAATATGCACACCCTTAAACTAGTACTTTATTGCAGAACCTTTGGCTTTTATTACAGCACTCAGTCTTTTTGGGTAGGAGTCTATCAGCAAGGCACATCTTGATGTGGCAATATTTGCCCACTCTTCTTTGCAAAAACGCTCCAAATCTGTCAGATTGCGAGGGTATCTCCTGTGCACAGCCCTCTTCAGATCACCCCACAGATATCCGATTGGATTCAGGTCTGGACTCTGGCTGGGCCATTCCAAAACCTTAATCTTCTTCTGGTTAAGCTATTCTTTTGTTGATTTGGATGTGTGCTTTGGGTCATTATCGTGCTAAAAGATGAAGTTCTTCTTCATCTTCAGCTTTCTAGCAGAAGCCTGAAGGTTTTGTGCCAACACTGACTGATATTTGGAACTGTTCATAATTCCCACCACCTTGACTAAGGCCCCAGTTCCAGCTGAAGAAAAATAGCCCCAAAGCATGATGCTGCCACCACCATGCTTCACTGTAGGTATGGTGTTCTTTTGGTGATGAGCAGTGTTGTGTCAGGCTCTGGGCACGGTCTGGGACCGTGTCCACACCTTTTGTTCATGTCATTCCTTTGTGATTATTATTATTATCATCATCATTATTATTATTTAGCATAGCTATTGTCTCCTGTGTCTCCCTGGGTTTGCTGTGTCACCCCCGTTTGTCTTTAGAGTTTTTATTATGGTCCTGTGGTTTAATTGTCTACCTACTGTCTCCAGTCCCTCATGTTTCCATATCCATAGCCACTCCCTCAGGTGTGCTTCTGTTCTGCCCTTGATTGTTCCCTCAGCTGTCTCACATTTGTAATTATTAGTTACCCTATTTATGTTAGTTTATGCGTGTGCTCAGTCTGGCATCATCATCATTCACTTTTGATTTCCTTGTGTTGTTTTCTGCCGCTGAGCAGTTCTTTATTTACTGTATGTTATGTTTTGTTCCTTGAGTTTTCTGTTTATTTAATAAAATGTTACTCTGGAGTTCAGTCTGCACCCTAGGTCCTCCTTCAACTCATCTTGTACTGCCTGGAAGGCAGTACCATGTCAGTAGGATGCCAGCAACTGAGGACTCAGCAGGCTTGGATTTCAGAGGTTTGGGACTAGACGTGGATGAAGTGTGGGCAGCACAAACTATCGAGGACTGTGTCTCGGACGCTCGCACCTCTCGCACACCAGAGGAGGCTTTGAAGAATCTGGAAATGGCAGCCGCAGTAATTAAGACAACCTCGAGCTTGTGGAGCTACCCCAACCTGCTTGGGCTGCTGATGTCTGTCTAAAACCTCCCACATATGTACTGTGAGATGGTGGGGTACATACCTGGAACGTCGAAGGCTACACCGATGAGAGAGCGTCCCCTGGCTTCGGCGTCTCCCTCATCCTGCCATGCTCTGGTACACACACCATCTTATCACCTTCTGGTGCCCTCTCTAGTCTCAGCCTGTCTCTCTCTACAGCCCTGCAGCCACTACATGGGCTGGAGGAGAGCTCACCATCCATGCCTCAGCCCGTGCCAACGAGGAGGCATTACTGGGGTCCAGCGCAGTTACACACTCCTCTTCGTTCTGCTACACTGGCTCACACGGCAGCTGCAACACCGGCGTCCATGACAGCCACCCCGCTGGATCCTATGGCAGCTGCAGCGTCAACTCTACGTTGCTCCCTGCCTCCAGTGCAGTTCCCTCGTTGCTGTGTTCCTCCTGCGCCAGCTCCATGTTGTCCCTTGGCTGTGTCTTCCTCGATCACCACACCTGCAGTGCCGGCTCCCACCTCTGCTACACTGGGGCTCCTGCCCGCTGCTGCATGTCAGAGCGCCTCATCTGCTGCCCTTCCAGCATCCCCAGAGGGGGAGATCACCTCTCCATAGCTGCTAGGGTCCTCGCCAGCGGAGGAGCAGGAGCTAAGGCAAGTCTGTTTTGTTTTTTTTTTTAACATCAGTATTAGAGAGGATTTGTCTACACCTGCGGCAGTGGCGCAGGTGTAGTGTGACCGACTACTGATTGGAGGGTCGTAGGTTTGATTCCCGCTCTGTCTGCTGTCCGCTTGTCGAAATGTCCTTGAGCAAGACACTGAACCCCCAGTTGCTCCTGGTGGCCTGGTTAGCGCCTGTGTGTATGGCAGCTCTGCTGCCATCAGTGTGTGAATGTGTGTGTGAATGGGTGGATTGCAGGATCTGTAAAGCGCTTTGGTCATCCTAGATGAGAAGAAAAGCGCTATATAAGTGAATGCCATTTACCATTTAGTCTTGCTCCTGGCAGGGAGACCCAGTTGCTGCTTCCATCTGCTGCTGAGCTTTCCCTGCTGAGCTCTTCTGTTGGTGGTTGTGTTGTGGACTTGTTACCCGCACGTGTTTCTTCCTCCCTGTCTGAGGTGGCTGCCTCAGGGATAGAGAAGCACCCCTCAACGCCTGTTTCCTTTGTGGTACACATACCAGCAGCCCCTGAGGTACACACTGCTGCTCCAGTAGCACCCCCCCACCCCCGAGGTGCACGCTGCTGCTCCAGTATTCTCCGTGGTCAGCGCTCCCCAGCAGCAGTCATCTCAGAGTGTGGTCAATGCTCCCCAGCGGCAGTTGTCTTCTAGTATGGTCAGCGCTCCAAAGTAGTCTTCCAGTGTGGTTAGGGGCCCTCCACCTGTCATTTCTGAGGTCAGCGCACTGCAGTCATTGGGTTTGGAGCAAATGGCTCCTCAGTTTGTGTTAACCAAGTCCTGTGCTGCGGTCTGGGAGCCCATGAACTTTGGCAGGCCTCCTGACCTACTTTGTTCCATGATCTGGTGGCCCAAGGACAATGGGAGGCCACCCGACCCGCCATGCTCTGTGGGTTCGGGTCCTTTGCACATTGGGAGGCCCCCTGATCCACCTTGCTCCATTATCTGGTGACCCAAGGACCGTGGTAGGCCACCCAACCTATCCTGCATTCCAGTCTAGTGGTCTAGGGACTTTGGAAGACCACCGGACCCGTTATGTTCTCTGGTCCAGGGGCTCCTAGATGCTGGTCAGTCCCCCGATTCACTGTGCTCCCTGGTCTAGTGATCCTGGGACTCTAGAAATTATCTGTTGGACATTCTTTTGGGGGGTGAGATTTCTATGTTCGTCTTTCCCCACTGTGCCTTTTCCCTCTCCTCCCGCTCGTTTTGGTGCTATTATGTTTTTTTGTTTGTTTTTGTTTAGGCGTGTTTTTTTTGTTTTTTTTTGTCTTAGGGGTGTCTGAAATCCCTTAAAGGAGGGATTATGCCAGGTTCTGGGCACGATCTGGGACCGTGTCCACACCTCTTGTTCATGTCATTCCTTTGTGATTATTATTGTTATCATCATTATTATTATTTAGTATAGTTATTGTCTCCTGTGTCTTGCTGGGATTGCTGTGTCACCCCGTTTGTCTTTAGTGTTTTTATTATGGTCCTGTGGTTTAATTGTCTACCAATTGTCTCCAGTCCCTCACGTGTGCTCCTGTTCTGCTCTTGATTGTTGCCTCAGCTGTCTCACATTTGTAATTATTAGTTACCCTATTTATATTAGTTTGTGCATGTGCTCTGTCTGGTGTCAACATCACTCACTTTTGGTTTCCTTGTGTTGTTTTCTGTCCCTGAGCAGTTCTTTATTTATGTTACGTTTTGTTCCTTGAGTTTTCTGTTTATTTAATAAAATGTTACTCTGGAGTTCAGTCCGCACCCTGGGTCCTCCCTCAACTTGTCTTGTATTGTCTGGAAAGCAGTACCATGACATGTTGTGTTTGCACCAAATATACCTTTTGGAATTATGGTCAAAAAGTTCAACCTTGGTTTCATCGGACCATAATACATTTTCCCACATGTTTGGGAGCTTTCAAATGTGTTTTTGAAAAATGTAGCCAGGCTTAGATGTTTTTCTTCATACAGTAAGGCTTCCCTCTTGCCACACTACCCCATAGCCCAGACATATGAAGAAGAGGAGATTGTTGTCACATATACTAAACAGCCAGTACCTGCCAGAAATTCCTGCAGCAACTTCAGTGTTGCTGTCGGCCTCTCGGCAGCCTCCCTGACCAGTTTTCTTCTCGTCTTTTCATCAATTTTGAATCGATGTCCAGTTCTTGATAATGTCACTGTTGTGCCATATTTTCTCCACTTGATGATGACTGTCTTCACTGTGTTCCATGGTATATTTAATGCCTTGGAAATTCTTTTGTACCTTTCTCCTGACTGATACCTTTGAATAATGAAATCCCTCTGATGCTTTGGAAGCTCTCTGTGAACCACGGGCTTGCGCTGTAAGATGTGACTACAAAAATGTCAGGAAAAGCTTACTAGAACAGCTGAACTTTATTTGGGGTTAATCAGAGGCACTTTAAATGGTGGCAGGTGCGTGCTGACTCCCATTTTGTCACGACCCTCCTCGTGCACTTTTACGCAGCGCACTGAGGAGTGAGGAGGAAGGACGGATTTACGTGCAGGGTTACACCACAACACATTTATTAATGAAAAGGCAGACAGTTCCAACATAGAGACTTACATGCAGCGGGCAGACCACAGTGAACGGTGGCCACAACATACTTCAAAGACAATACAATGGTCCAGCAATGCTTGACTGGCAAGGTCCGCTTAAGTACAAGCATTGCTGGCACAACAGATTGGGTGCACCTAGGCAAGGCGCGGGAAAAGCAGTCACCACAGTGGAACCAGCTGGCTGTCATGAGAGAGGGGGTGTGGTTGCACTGGCAAGTGTCAGACAACGCCCACACGAATGTAGGTCAAAACAGGCTGCCTAACAGCTGCCGGCCAGAACAGTGGCTACAGGTATGGAAAAAAGAACAAGTGACATAGAAACTACAAGAACTCAAAAGATAACACAATATACAAATACACAGATAAACCTGAGCCACAGCGGGTCAGAACCGAGCCCAAAGAACAATCCGGCTCGGTTCATGACACATTTAACATGAGTTTGAATGTGATTGGTTAATTCTGAACACAGCCACATCCCCTGTTATAAGAGGGTGTGCATATTTATGCAATCGGGTTATTGCAAGTTTTTTATTTAAAATTTTTCCCCTTAAAAGTTTTCAGTTTGTTTTTCAGTTGGGTTGTACAGGTTATTGGTCACATCAATGGGGGATAGAGTTTTGAAATGATTTATCTTGGTCTCATTTTTTTTACATCACAAAACCTGGCATCTGAACAGGGGTGTGCAGACTTTTTATATCCACTGTAGGCCTGTAACAATCAGAGCTAACTCGATTAATTGTACAATAAGAACAAACAACTTTGATAACTTTTCTGGCCATAATTCGCTGTTTAAATGTGTGTTGTTTTTTTTACATAATCCACCAACATTTCAGCTGGCTGCGCTACTTCTGTCCCTCTGCACGCTCTCCGTGGGAAGTGGAGCATATGCTCACACAGCGGGGACAGTTGGAAAAGGTGAAGCGCTCACAATATAAAGTTTGTCCTGACTGTGCTTGAACTGTCTGCTCCTTTTTAACAGTGTGATCACTCCGCGCAGTGAAGCCCTCATTTTTTGCCTGATTGTAGGTCACTCATGTAACACCCATGTTTACGCTACGTTCATATGATGTATGATGGGTGACACCGTTCTTACCATCAATCATACTACAATATAGCAGCTGTATTAGAGAGCGCTACCGGAAAAAAAAAAAAAAAAAAATCAACTCAAAATAGACTGTAAGGTCCATGAAGTTGAAGTTTTCATTATGTAGTTCACTATTGTACTGTCTCTGAGACTGTGCATATTGTAAACAAACAGTGCTTACTAATGACATAAAGCCACGTGTCTCAGTCTTCCACGGCAACATATAAACAGCAGTGGCCAAAACAATTTTATTTTTTGTTTGTTTTAATTATGTTTCATTTATTTAGGATATTTAAAATATTTTTCCGCATTTCTATTGCAGTGTTTACGATTGTCCATCAATAAAAGTTCAAAGTTCTGTGAAAAGTTGTACATTGTTATCATTATATCACTATATCGAGGGCATAAAATGGACTTCATGGTGTCAACGATAATATTACCGGGATAATTTTGTGGAAAATCCATGCATGCATGCATCCTCTTCCACTTATCCAGGGGTACGGGTCGCAGGGGCAGAAGTTCAAGCAGAGTAGCCCGGACTGGTGCCTGGCTCACATAGCACCATGTTCTCTCCTGCACGTGGTGAGCCCACTGGAGGGTGGGCCCATGTGGCTTTTTTGGGCACACTGAGTCCTTGTTGTGACTTTTGTCAAAGGGATATATACTGGACCACTCTTATGGCCCTTTTCCATTAGCACCTACTCAGCCCGACTCACCTCGACTCTACTCGGCCCAACACGATTTAGGTCGTTTTCCATTACAACTGAGTAGCGCCTCAAGGTGGGTGGGTTCATTACAGGAAGGCGGCCCGTTATGTTGTCAACATACTGATGTTTTGCTGTCAGAAGCGAATACTTATTACACACATTATTACATAACTATTTAATTAATACTAATATTTATTACAGCATGTGCAAAATCCAAGCAAAACATGGAGTTCATGTTGATGGCTAGCTCGGGAGCTAACTAACTTGCTCATTGTTTGCATACAGGAGGCAACGGCAATATCCTTGTTTGTTCAAGTGAGCTTGCCACCAATGGGATAAATAGCGTAGAAGATGCTTAAAATCACAAAACACTCACCATCTTCCCTGTGAGCAGCCATCAGCTCGGAGACATCTTGGTATTTCATTTCGGGTGGCTGCACCGTCGGCGGGGCTGAAAAGTTCGTAGTGGTCAAATCTGACTTATTATAAATATTATAAAATTATATTATATTAAATTATATTAAATAAAATTATAAATCTGGTTTATTTTTCAACCGCAGGGATCCAAGCACTGCAACACCGATGGAAGAAGTGTGTGCACCGATGAGAGACTATTGAAAAATAACCACATTTGGTCAAATTTGACCACTATTATGAACTTTTCACTCCAGTCCCCAGTGGAGCGACCCAAAATAAAATACCAGGAGGTCTCCAAGCTGATGGCTGCTCACGGGGAAGATGGTGAGTGTTTTGTGATGGTGTTAATTTGTGTGTAAACATTTATTTCGTTGTCACAGAAATAAAAACTCACAGCCAAATTTACAAATGGCAGTTATGACTCTTGTGAAGATGTCGCTCTCATCCACTGACATTACGCCCTGGCCAATCAGTGGCCTGCAATCTGTTGGTCACATTTTCAGCTTGACTCAGCACAGTTGGAACCTCACTGAAATAGGTCCCAAAAAAGTACCTGGCCCCAGGTACTAATGGAAAACCCTACAAACCGAGTAGAGTCGAGATGAGTCGAGCTGAGTAGGTGCTAGTGAAAAAGGGGCTTTAGTCTGACCCTTCACCCAAGACCAATTTGCCTTGGCAGACCCTACCAAGGGCAAGTGGCTTCAGACAACATAGCTCCTGGATCATTAGGGCACACAAACCCCTCCACCATGATAAAACTGAATTCATGCTACATTTCCACTCTGGTGTGCTGAGATGCATATCCGCTTTGGACGAGGCTGGTGCGCATGCAGTTGTGTGTATACAGTGCATTCATAAAGAATTCGCAGCGCTTCACTTTTTCCACATTTTGTTATGTTACAGCCTTATTCCAAAATGGATTAAATTCATTTTTTCCTCAAAATTCTACACACAATACCCCATAATGACAACATGAAAAATGTTCTTTTGAGATTGTTGCAAATGGATTAAAAATAAAAAACTAAGAAATCACATGTACATAAGTATTCACAGCCTTTACTCAATACTTTGTTGATGCACCCTTGGCAGCAATTACAGCCTCAAGTCTTTTTGAATATGATGCCACAAGCTTGGCACACCCATCTTTGGGCATTTTCACCCATTCCTCTTTGCAGCACCTCTCAAGCTCCATCAGGTTGGATGGGGAGCATCGGTGCACAGCCATTTTCAGATCTCTCCAGAGATGTTCATTTGAATTCAAGTCTGGGCTCTGGCTGGGCCACTCAAGGACATTCACAGAGTTGTCTTGAAGCCACTCCTTTCATATCTTGACTGTGTGCTTAGGGTTGTTGCCCTGCTGAAAGATGAACCGTCATCCCAGTTTGAGGTCAAGAGCGCTCTGGAGCAGGTTTTCATCCAGGATGTCTCTGTACATTGCTGCAATCATCTTTCCCTCTATCCTGACTAGTCTCCCAGTTCCTGCCGCTGAAAAACATCCCCACAGCTTGATGCTGCCACTACCATGCTTCATGCTTCACTGTAGGGATGGTATTGGCCTGGTGACGAGCAGTGCCTGGTTTCCTCCAAACATGACGCCTGGCATTCACGCCAAAGAGTTCAATCTTCGTCTCATCAGACCAGAGAATTTTATTTCTCATGGTCTGAGAGTCCGTCAGGTGCCTTTCGGCAAACTCCAGGCGGGCTGCCATGTGCCTTTTACTAAGGAGTGGCTTCTGTCTGGCCACTGTACCATAAAGGCCTGATAAGGTGGATTGCTGCAGAGATGGTTGTCCTTCTGGAAGGTTTTCCTCTCTCTACAGAGGAACACTGGAGCTCTGACAGAGTGACCATCAGGTTCTTGGTCACCTCCCTGACTAAGGCCCTTCTCCCCCAATCGCTTAGTTTAGACGGCCGGTCAGCTCTAGGAAGAGTCCTGGTGGTCCTGAACTTCTTCCACTTACCAATGATGGAGGCCACTGTGCTCATTGGGACCTTCAAAGCAGCGGAAATTTTCTGTACCCTTCCCCAGGATTTGTACCTTGAGACAATCCTGTCTTGGAGGTCTACAGATAATTCCTTTGACTTCATGCTTGGTTTGTGCTCTGACATGCCTGTCAACTGTGGAACCTTATATAGACAGGTGTGTGCCTTTTCAAATCTTGTCCAATCAACTGAATTTACCACACGTGGACTCCAATTAAGCTGTAGAAACATCAAGGATGACCAGTGGAAACAGGATGAACCTGAGCTCAATTTTGAGCTTCATGGCAAAGGCTGTGAATACTTATGTACATGTGATTTCTTAGTTTTTTATTTTTAATAAATTTGCAGAAATCTAAAAACCCCCCCACCTTTTTTCACGTTTTCATTATGGATTATATGTGTAGAATTTTGAGAAAAAATTAATTTGGAATAAGGCTGTAACATAAAATGTGGAAAAAGTGACACGCTGTGAATAATTTCTGGATGCACTGTACTTCACTTTTTCGTTTACCAGGCCAATCGTTTGATGCATGCACACAACCGTCATTTGTAGTTTCACCCCAGCCCTATAGGTAGCATCAATGTGCTGACGTGCCAGTTTGTTCACCAGCTATAAGGATGAATTGTACAAATGGAGATAATGGCCTACTTCTTCACACAGTTTCTCTTCAAATAATGATTTCATTTTCTGGTACTCGAATTACCATTTTTCAATGCTCTGTTGCACTCTGCTGCTGCTGCAAAATGATTCATGTATGTTTATTGTGGTCTTCCTCGACTTTGTATGTTGTGTTGGTAGCGCCACCTCATGAATGGGAGGTTCAGTCTTGTGCAAGCACAGTCAACGCAGCTAGGCAATGCAGTCACAAAATTTGGCCTGCACATGGCCAGCCATGGAGGTGGTCTGCGGAACCTAGTAGACTGGAGACGATGATGTAATTTTTGTCACACAAGCCTTGCAGTCGAGCAGATGCGGACAGCGGAGGTGCAACATGAATCCAGCTTAAGGTGGGGATACATGGACGAGGAAAATTTATCATACATCAAAATTTGTCATTGTTACAGGCCTATGCATGCCTTCCAAAAAGTTAAACTGTTGTTTTGTCAGTCCACACAATATTTTCTTGAAAGTCTTTCTGGCAAATGTAAAAAGAGCCTTTGTGTTCTTTTTGGTCAGTAGTGGGTTTTGCCTTGCAACTCTCCCATGGATGCCATTTTTGCCCAGTCTCTTTCTTACTGTTGAATCATGGACCAGTATCCAAACTGAGGCAAGTGAGGCCTGCAGTTCTTTAGATGTTGTTCTGGGTTTTTGTTTTTGTTCTTCAATTTCTTTATATCGCTGCATGATGTGTTGCTTTTTGAGATCTTTTAGCCTACTTCAGACAGGTTGTATTTAAGTGATTTCTTGATTTAACAGGTCTGGCAGTAATCAGGCCTGGGTGTGGCTAGTAAGACTGAACTCAGCTTTCAAAAAAATGTGTTTCATCACATTTAAGTCATGATGTAACAAGTGGGGCCAATTATTTTTTTTCCCCCATAGGGCCAGGTGGGTTTGGATAGCTTTTTTCCCTTTATAAATTAAATTATCATTTAAAACTGCATTTTGTATTTACTCCGACTATCTAATTTCCCAGTTTGGGATCAATAAAGTACATCTATCTATCTATCTATGTCTGATATCAAAATTTGTTTGATGACCTGAAACATGTAAGTGTGATAAATATACACACGCATATAAACATAAACACGCATCCATGGTGAGTCAGCTTTTAGATGCTACGGCCCACACCTGTGGAACAGCCTGCCGGAGAACATCAGGGCTGTCGAGAATATTCATGTTTTTAAGAGCAGTCGCAAGACCTACTATTTTAACTTGGCTTTTGATTAATGTTCTATTTTTATTGTCTTAACTTATGATTTATGTTATGTTGCTCTGGTCACAATTATTTATCTTACTACTAATTATTATTACTTTTGAATTTATGTCTGTTTGATTGTATTTAAGTGTTGCTTGATTTTTTCAGTTGTCTTAACTGTTTACTGTTTTTTATCAGCAAGTTATCTTGCTATTGTTTATCAGTGATTTATTGTTTTTTGGTCGCCCTTTTCCAGGCTCTGGCGTTTCCTCGTGGGGGCCCTCCTGTAGGGATTGTGCTTGTTTCCTGGTTGCAGGGCGCTGGTCTGTGGCTGCCCTGGTTTGCCTGGCTGGGGGGGTTGTGCGCTGCAGTGTCGGCCCCCTTGGGTTGGACTTGGGCGGTCTCGGAGGGGGTGCTCCTGTAGTCGTGGACTTGGCGCATTTCCCTGTTGGTGATGGCTCCCCAGTGATGCTGCTTCCACACTTGGATCCTTGGTGCCCAGCCATAATCCATCAGTCTTACACAGTCAGAAGTTTCTGTGTGTGTGGGCTTAATTATGTTTTATTTTAATGTGTGAAGCACTGTGTTACAATTTTTTGTTTGAAAAGTGCTATACAAATAAAGCTTTGACTGACTGATTGATATACAAAAATATAACAACTCAGGAAGCGGGCAAATACTTCTTCACAGCAGTGTATGTTTACAGTCGTGAAAAAATTAGGGCACCCTGTGTGGTTTCTTTTAACATATTTGGACATATGGATATTTAATATCAGTGTTAAAATTACTGGGAGATTCATGTAATACAATTAAACAATCAAAAATGAATTAAAGACTTTTTCCAAATTTTCTGTAAAATGTAATTCTAAACAAATTGTGAGGAATAAATTAGGACACCCCCACATTCATTCTCACTTAAAATAGCTAAAATAAATGTTAAAAAATGCAAATAAAAACAAAAACAAGGTTAGACATAGATATGTGCACATTTTTAAATAAAGAACTGAATATTTAATGGGGTGTCCTAATTTTTTCACATGACTGTAGGTGTGTTTCACAGCTTCATAACAGCCCATGCATTGTTACTGGGAATTGGTAAAAAGTAAAGTGAATAACACCACAGCTACACCAAGCTAGTTGTGACCCACCGAGCTAACCGTGGACCTCTGGCTACCTGGCTGCAAGTTCACCTACTGCAGCCTGGAGGGAAGCTGCCCTTTGGTTCCTTCACTTCATAAAGAAAAACTAACCATGGAGGAGCCCTTCACTTATCTGACAAGTTTTTCTGTGCCAGTCTGACAAGATCAACTTTTCAGTGTGGACAGGGTGACGACAAGGCTTATAAATGAAACAAAAAACAAACAAACAAATAAATAAATCCTGGATTACTGCGATCTGGATTGACCCCAAAATTTAATAAGTTCTAAGGAGGCACAGGCTGTACCTCTGGTAAAACTTTAATGCAAATCCTTCAGTTATGTTTTGCATAATCTTGCTAACAAACAAACAAACATACAGACAAAAAAAAACCCTGCACCTTTGTGCACCTTTATTGTTACCTGCACCTCCCTGGTGCAGGTAACAATAAAGCTTGCGCATATATTGAAAGTACAGCCATCATCTGCATGTCGAGGCTTTTTAGCCAATGCGGCATTTATACAAGACACAGCTTTCCTGTAAATGGTCTGAGAAGTACAGGCACTGTAATTAAACAGGCTGAGAGAAAAGGAATATGCCTTCCATTGTGGAATTCCATTGAGCTGTGTAGCAAACTGCTTCAAGGTGTTATGTTTTCAGACAAAAGCAGAGTTGAAATGTGTAGCTGGGTCCACCGTGTGTGTATCATTTCATACCCATCTCTCCTCTTATGATCTTTTCTATTGCCACTCCTCTCTCCTCCAGGTCCCTCTGTTTCTCACCCACCTCCTCCAGCTGTCTCTGGATCACCTGTGTAATGCAACAAAAGTCACCATGCCACACGTGTAATTAGAGAGCGATCAATCAAAGCAGAAACCTGTCTCTGAAATTCCTGCTTTTCACTTCATCACAATGGATCCATCATTTTGCAAAACTGAAAACAAGCCCCTTTTCTTGTGGAGTGTCCTTGTTATTCTGACTACACATTATGAGCAGGGTTCTTCAGCAGAAAGCAGGGTGAAAGTCATTTAAAGTTAAAGGTGCTTTTCCCCCCTAAAATATTTAATTTTCATTCTGTGAATGTGATTTACACACTAAAAAAACCACGAAATTAAGTCAGGGTTCAATGTGAAATTAGCAATGGGGAATAACTATAAGGCTACATTATACTGTTATTGAAGGAATATTGTGACATTTCTTAAATACAGAGTGACACAGTGACAGTCTGTTAAAGTGAATTCAAGCTGCAGTAGGCACAATAATTTTGTTTAAATTTGAAAATAAAACAATTATCATCTTATAGTAATTAGTAATAAGAGGAAAACCAAAGAAGTAAGGAGCTTTTTGTTTGCTCTCTACATGTCTGTTCTTTTCTTTTTCTCTATCCCCTCACCCCCCAGCCAGTCGCAGCAGATGACTGCCCCTCCCTGAGCCTGGTTCTGCTGGAGGTTTCTTCCTGTTAAAAGGGAGTTTTTCCTCTCCACCGTTGCCAAGTGCTTGCTCACAGGGGATCGCCTGATTGCTGGGGTCTTTCTGCAACTGTGGGGGTTCCCCCCTACAGTTGATAGTGCTATGAGATGACTGTTGTTGTGAAATGGCGCTATATAAATAAAGTTGGATTGAATTGAAATTGAATTGAACTTTATTGTCATTGCACACCAAGATATAATGAAATTCTGTTTAGCAGCAATCACTCTGTAGCAGTTACAATATAATGTATTAAAATAAATATGTATATAAATAAGTATGTAATATGTTAAAATCAATGGCAATATACAGTATATATAAATAGATTTGCATTAAAACCAACTAACAATGTAATGTCAAGTGCAACTAAAATGCTATGCATTTCATCAGAGTGCAAAGACAGCAGTTATCAGAATAGTCCTAATTATTGCACAGATGGGGGGGGGGGGTCCATAGTTCTTTCAGCAGTCTCTTCACAGCCACAGGAAAAAAAGCTGTGTTTGAATCTGTTGGTTTGACCTTGCATGATTCTGATTCTGCCAGAGGGGAGGCTGGTGAACAAAGAATGTCCTGGATGGGTAGGGTCACTCTGGATCTTTGTGGCCCTTTGGAGAAGACGGCTTCAGTAGATTTCATCCAGGCATATGGAAGTGGGGAGCCAGTGATCCACTGAGCCATCCTGATGACCCGCTGCAGCCACTTTCTCTCTGTTGCGGTGCAGTTAGTATACCACACTGTGGATCCATAAACAAGGACACTCTCTACTGCGTAGCGATAAAAGTTCCTCAGCAAAAGCGGAGGGAGTTTGTTCCTTTTTAGCATTCTCAGGAAGAAGAGACATTGCTGGGCTTTTTTGATGATGTGACTGGTGTTCAAAGTCCAACCCAGGTACAACCAGAGGAACTTGAAGTCTGTGACATGTTCCACCTCTTCCCCATTGATGCTCAGGCCTGAATGCAGTGTGGTCCTCGATTTCCAGAAATAAATAATGACTTCCTGTCTTAATAATGTCTTCCTGGTGTGAAGGTAGAGATGGTTGTCACTGCACCAGACCACCAGCATCTGGACCTCCTCTCTATAAATTACCTCATTGTTGTTGCGAATCAATCCCACGACGGTTGTGTCGTCTGTGAATTTGATGAGGGTATTGGAGCCATGGATGGCGACGCAGTCATGGGTGTATAATGTAAACAGGACTGGACCCAAAACATAGCCCCGAGGAACACCAGTGTTAGGGATGATAGTGAAGGATGTAAAAGTGCCCATCCTGACATGCTGGGGTCTATTTGTCAGAAAGCCCTTGATCCACCGACAGAGGGGGGTTCTGGGCTGCAATGTCTGTAGTTTGTTGATCAGCCGGTTGGGGCTGACAGAATTGAATGCAGAGCTGAAATCAGCAAACAGCATTCTAATGTATGTGTTGGGGCTTTCCAGGTGGCTGAGGGCAATGTGGAGGGTGAAGGAGATAGCATCATCTGTGAATCTATTGGACCTATAGGCGAACTGATATTGGTCAAGGCCGGGTGAGATATGGGCCTTGATATGCTGCAACACCAGTCTCTCCATGCACTTCATAATCACTGGTGTCAGGGCCACAGGCTGAAAGTCATGCAATCCTGTGATAGCAGAGGTTTTGGGCACAGGGATTATGGTGGTATTTTTCAGGCAGGTGGGAACTGTAGGTTGGTGCAGTGAGCGGTTGAAGATGTTGATAAATACTGCAGCAAGCTGATGAGCACATGATTTCAATACCCTCCCTGGTACTCCATCTGGTCCTGGTGCTTTACTGGTGTCAATGCCCTGCAGAACCCTCAGTACCTGGTGTTGTTGGAGGGTGAGGGGCTGGTCATGCTGTGATGGTGTCAGCAGTATGTCCTCTGTCTGTCTGTTGCCCTCTTCAAAGAAAAAGGTGTTATTCTGGTCCAGTAGAGAGCTGTCGGCAGGAGAAGGAGTATTGTGGCACTTTTTGTAGTCCGTGATATTCTGGATGCCTTGTCACAGAGAGTGGAGGTTGTTTTCCCTGAAGTTGGCCTCTGTCTGCTCTTTATACTTTGTTTTGGCAGCCTTGATGCCTTTATTCAGGCCCGCTCTAGCCTTCCTATAGCCCTCTCTGTCTCCTGACCTCAGTGCTTAATCCCTGGCCTGGAGCAGCACTCTCACCATGGTGTTGAACCAGGGTTTTTGACTGGGAAATATTTTAACCTGTTTCCTTGTTATTACATTGTCCATGCAGAAATTGATGTACGACAGCACAGAGGAGGTGTGGAGCTCAATGTCTGAATGTTCAGAGTTCCCACATGGTGTCCTCAAAACAGTCCTGCAAAATTGATGTAACCTCCTTAGTTCAGCACCGCATTGACTTGTACTGTGGCTTAGACTTGCAAATGAGTGGCCTGTAAGCTGGTATCATTAACAAGGAGAGATGGTCAGAGTGTCTGAGGTGTAGTAATGCCAGGGGTCTAACAGAACAACTGCACTACAGCATCTGCTGACCTCTGTTCAGTCTGTAGAAAGTTTCATACCTGTGACAGTTTCTTTAACTAATCACGTCTTGTCAGCCAGAGGCTTATGCTATTGGCAGTTGTAAAAAAGCTTATGTAACTCACAGAGGTGCACTTCAGATGGGGTGGCCTAGGACAGGAAAGGGAAGGAGAGCTGTGGGGAGTTTTTGGCCTACTGCAGCTTTAAATCAAAAGAAATAGGTGGCTATTTATTCATCCTTGGAAAAAATGATGATGAAAGATAGTAAAAGAAAGAGTATTATTTCAGAGTTTTATAACTCATTGACACTATCTTCAAGTGAAAATTCACTGAAAAGATTAAACTACTGGAAAGAAGATCTGCAAATTGAAATTTCAGAGGAACAATGGGAATTGGCTTGTACAGAAGCTCAAACCAAATCAATAAATGCACGCCTTAAATTGATACATTTCAAATGGTTAATGCGGATGTATGTTACACCGGAGGAGTTAAATAGATATAACAAAAATATACCAGATACATGCACAAAATGCATGGAAAGTAAAGGAACCCTATTTCATTGTTTATGGGAATGTAGATTAATAAGAATGTTTTGGGAAGAGGTGAGGGTAACAATTGAAAAAATAATCTCAAAACAAATCATATTGAATCCTAAACTGTTTTTGTTGGGTCTGTACCCAGAAAAGCATAATTTCAATAAAAGTGAAAGAACATTCATAGACCTCAGTTTGCTTAATGCCAAAAAATGTATTGCACTATTATGGAAAAAGACTCATAGACCAGATGTGACTCAGTGGTTAAGACAGATGTTAACAAACCTTCCATTAGAAAGAATAACATATATACTGAAATCAAAGGAAATTGTGTTTGAGAATATATGGAGACCTTTTATTGATTATGTAAAAAATTTAAACATAACTCTTGAAGAAGAAGGTGAATGATGTGTGTGGACCTTGTAAATTCCAAACTGGTGAACATAATATGTATACTAATGTATTGGATTGTCTAGACTAAACAGAGGAGCATTGTTGAAGACTTGATTTTGTTGGTGGTTGTTGGTGTTTTTAGGGCATTTTTTTTTTTTTTTGTAGTACTTTAGTGTTAGTGTTTGTTTGTATCATGTTTGTTAAAAAAAAAAAAAAGGTTCAATAAAGATATTGTGGAAAAAAAAAAAAGAAATAGGTGGGTAAAACCGCCAGAAATTGCTATCAAGTGAAACTAGTGTTACAAGTACAAGTAGGGGTCACCAAAAAAAAAAAAAAGAAGAAAGAAAGAAACCCTTATTAAATACATAAAATTGATAAGCAGAATCTTGTAGAAAGGTTAAAAAAAGACTAAAATATCTGTCCATTTTTCAGGTTACAGGAGGCTAGAGCCTATCCCAGAATCTTTGGATAAGAGGCAGGGTACACAATGGACAGATCAGACTAAAACATACAGTATATGAAGCAAGAAAAGCATTCAGAGAGTGCATACCTCCACCAAGGCTCCTTCCCTCCCTTTGTTCATCCATCTATCCATACATCAGTGCCTCCGTTCCTCCGTACAATGCAAGATCGGGCCTTGGTGAAGGTATGCACTCATGGATCACCTCCAAAATGTAATGAGTTTGTCTGTAGTCTGAGGACCAGCTCTGGTGAAAATTTCATCAAAATCCATAAAGTAATTTTTGTGTAATCTTGCTGCACAAACACAAACCCCAATTCCAATGAAGATGGGATGTTGTGTAAAATGTAAATAAAAACAGAATACAATGATTTACAAATATGTTTCAACTTATATTCAATTGAATACACTACAAAGACAAGATATTTAATGTTCAAACTGATAAATTTTATTGTTTTGTTGCAAATATGCAATCATTTTGAATTTGATGCCTGCAACATTAAAAAAAAAAAAAAACAGGGACAGGGGCAAGAAAAGACTAGGAGAGTTGAGGAATGCTACCCCCCCACACACACACACACACCTTTTTGGAACATTCCACAGGTGAACAGGTTAATTGGAAACAGAGGAGTGTCATGGTTGGGTGTTAAAGGAGCATCCCTGAAATGCTCAGTCGTTCACAAGCAAGGATCAGCTCGGTGGGGCAGTGGTTAACACTCTGGCAACACAGCAAGAAGGTCACAGGATTGATTCCACCCCTGACCATCGTGGGTTCGATCCCACCCCCTGACCATCGGTGACCCTTCTGTGTGGAGTTTGCATGTTCTCCCCGTGTCTGTGCGGGTTTACCCTGAGTACTCCAGTTTCTGCCCACAGTCCAAAAACATACAAGTCAGGTTAACTGGAGACTCTAAAGTGGCCCTAGGTGTGAATGTGTGTGTGAATGGTGAAGGAATTAGCGCTATACCATGGCTGCCTCATCCACCCAGTTGGATGCCCTAAATTTCCCTCTGCGATTAATAAAGTATATGAAACACACACACACAAAAAATCACTTTGTGAACAACTGCATGAACTAATAGTCCAACAGTCACCGGAGTGGTGGCCTAAAGGTAGAGCATTCACCCCACAACCAGGAGGTCGGGGTTCAAATCCCGGCTGAGTCATGCCAAAGACCAGAAATGGAACTTCCTGCCATCCAGCTTGGTGCTCAGCAAAAATGGAATGGAGGAGGTAAATGGGGTGGCAGTGGATCAGGAGGTAGTATGGGTTGTCTAACAACTTGAGGGTTGACGTTTCAAATCCCGCTCTCCCCAGCCATCCTGCAGTTGTGTCCCTGGGCAAGACACTTTACCCACCTTGTTTCCAGTGTCCATGGCACTTGGGCATGAATGTGTATAAATGTTCAGTAGTGGTCGAAGAGGCCATTGGCGCGGATTGGCAGCCACTTTTCTGTCAGTCTGCCCCAGGGAAACTGGCTACAGTAGTAGCTTACCACTACCATTGTCTGTGGAGTGAATGAATAATGTATCCATTGTGAAGCGTCTGAGTGTCTATGAAAAGCACTATATAAATCTGATACATTATTAATATAACAGTTTGAGAACAATGTGTCTCAATGTACTATTGTTGTGTACTGTGAGAAAGTGCCATCTTACACCTGAAGTGGCTGCTGATTTTATCAAACTCTTACGCAACACTCCCCCAGTTATTTCATCTGCATCGTGTGATTTTATTGTCGATAATTTTAACAGTGAATTAAGATCAACCATTGACAAAGCTGCCCCAATAATCTCAAGGACAGTTAGGAATAAACCAAAGTCTCCATGGAGAAATAACCAAATCCAAAAACTGAAAACAGAGTGCAGGATGGCTGAGAGGAAGAGAAATAAATTAACTATCAATTTCCAAATACTGCAAAATAAATTAAAAATATACAATAATGCAGTCAAAACATCTAGAACAGAGTATTTTGCCAACATAATCTCAACCCATAACAATAACCCTAAAGTCCTTTTTGCAACCATTGATCACTTAATCAACCCAGATTTTAATAAACACACAAACCTGCCGTCCAACTCTCTATGTGAGAGATTTGCAGACCACTTCAGGTGCAAGGTTGATTCTATTAGATCCAACATTTTATCTGACCAGAAGACTGCTTTTCATGGAATCTTGGACTCGCCTTTAGCTGAGGAAACACTGGACTGTTTTGCCCTGGTTGACGCTAAGATGCTTGGTAGAGTTTTCTCCCAGGTAAACTTGACCTCCTGCCTTTTAGATCCGATTCTCACATCACTTTTTAAAACCTTTTATGGATTCTTCGAACATGAGATTTTAAACATTGTAAATTGCTCTCTTCAGACTGGTGTTTTCCCAACTGCCTTTAAAACGGCTGTGGTGAAGCCCCTTTTGAAGAAGAGTAATTTAGATCCTGATATTCTCAGTAACTATCGACCTGTATCCAACTTACCGTTTTTAAGTAAAGTTTTAGAAAAAAAATAATGTTTTTATCCAGTTAAACAATTTCCTTATTGACGACAACATTTTTGAAAAATTTCAATCTGGTTTTAGGACAAACCACAGTACTGAGACAGCCCTTTTAAAAATCGTTAATATCAGGTATAACATGGAGTCCCACAAACTGTCAGTCCTGGTGCTGCTGGATCTCAGCGCTGCCTTTGATACAGTAGATCACCACATTTCATTAAGCAGACTCAAACACCTGGTGGGCCTCTCAGGTACCATTCTTGAATGGTTTCATTCCTATCTCACAGATCGTCGCTATTTTGTAAGTATGGATACATGTTCTTCGGCAATCCATAAAATCAAGTGTGGAGTACCCCAAGGTTCAATTTTAGGGCCAATACTTTAATTTTTATATGTTACCACTTGGGGATGTTATCAGGAGACATGGCATCAATTTTCATAGCTATGCTGGTGATACACAGCTGTACATTGCCACATCTCCTGATGACACAAAACCAAATAATGCCCTTTTGAACTGTATTTTAGATATAAAGTCATGGATGGCACAGAACTTCCTACAGCTCAACCAGGACAAAACAGAAGTTTTAATCATTGGTCCTGAAGACAAGAGAGAAAGTTTTACCTAAATTGCTAGGTCTAAAACCTACACGTTGTGTAAAGAACCTGGGTGTTCTTCTAGACTCTGACTTTAATTTTATTTCACACATTAAAAATGTAACAAAAATCAGATTTTACCATCTTAGGAATATAGCCAGAGTCCACTTTTCTCTCTCTTGCCAGCACAGAGATCTTGATGTATGCTTTTATGCCCCCTGGTGGGACCAGCGATGGATCCACTCCAGTTCGCCTACCAGCATGGCATTGGGGTGGAGGATGCAGTGATCTTCCTCCTTCACCGTTCTCTGTCCCACCTGGAGAAGCCCGGGAATGCGGTGAGGATCATGTTCTTTGACTTCTCCAGTGCTTTCAACACCATTCAACTGATGATCTTGAAGGACAAGCTGCTGTGCGCAGGGGTGGACCAGCACCTGTCTTCATGGATCCTGGACTACCTCACTAAACGGCCACAGTTTGTGAGAACCCGAGATTGTGTGTCTGACACGATCATCAGTAGCACGGGGGTCCCACAGGGAATGGTTTTGGCTCCCTTCCTGTTCACCCTTTATACTGCAGACTTCTCATACAACACAACACACTGCCATCTACAGAAGTTCTCCGACGACTCTGCAATCATCGGCCTCATCTCCAACGGAGATGAAGGTGAGTACAGAGGACTTATCCAGGACTTCGTGGACTGGTGCCATCGGAACTGCCTCCAGATCAACGCGAGGAAAACTAAGGAGCTAGTGGTGGACTGCCGCAGGCAAGGACAACCCCTCACAGCATCAGTAAACATACAGGGAACAGACATTGAGATGGTGACATCATACAAGTACCTTGGTGTTCATCTGAACAATAAACTAGACTGGTCACACAATACCGACGCACTCTACAAGAAGGGACAGCGCAGGCTGTTCCTACTGAGGAGGCTCAGGTCTTTTGGTGTACAAGGGGCGCTGCTGAAGACATTCTATGACACGGTGGTGGCATCAGCCATCACTTTTGGAGTGGTCTGCTGGGGCAATGGCATTACAGCAGCCGATAGGAAGAGACTGAACAAACTCATCAAGAAAGCTAGATCTGTTCTGGGACAACGCCTTGACCCAGTGGAGGAGATAGGAGAGAGAAGGATGGTGGCTAAACTGTCATCTCTGCTGGAGTCCGAGTCCCACCCTATGCAGGACATATTGAACGCACTGAGGAGCTCATTTAGCAGTAGACTACATCATCCTAGGTGCGCAACCGAGAGGTTTCACAGGTCCTTCCTACCTATGACTGTCAGATTGTATAACCTAGGCAGAGCTGCTCGCAGAGATAGCAAAAAAAGTGACAACCTAATAGTATTGAATGCAAAAGACGCAACAGACTTACACAAATGGTCCCCTCCAGTATACAACTAGGACAATATCAGTCGCTACGGAGGGTGACAATATGTACGGGTACATATTCATAATATGTAGGATAACTAAGTAGACGGTTATGCTGTTTATTCCATCTTGCTACAATGCTCCGCCCTTTGTATATATATTTATGTGTATGTATGTACAGTATATCCACTGCTCTTATTTATATTTTCTGTATCTTCTTAATTATTGCTCTGAGTGTTGCTATCCCTGTGCTTTTGCAATCCTGGAATTTCCCCATTGTGGGACTAATAAAGGCTTATCTTATCTTATCTTTTATTACCAGCCATATAGACTATTGTAATGCACTGCTCTCTGGTCTCACCCAAAAAAAGATATCACATCTCCATCTGCTCCAAAATTCAGCAGCACCAGTGTTGACGAGGACCAGTGGGCGGGCGCATATTACACCAGTTTTAGAATTGCTGCATTGGCTCCCCGTGCGTTTTAGCATCGATTTTAAGGTTCTCTTAGTAGTTTTTAAATGCCTCAACGGTCTTAGGCCTTCTTATTTATCTGAGCTGCTTTTATCTTATGAGCCCTTGCGGACCCTGAGGTCCTCTGGTACTGGCCTTTTAATGGTTCCCAAAGTCAAGACCAAGACCTCTGGTGAAGCTTTCTTTCACTATTATGGTCCTCGTCTGTGGAACAGCCTGCCAGAGAGCCTCAGGGCTGCAGAGTCAATAAATGTTTTTAAGAACAGGCTAAAGACCCACCTTTTTAATTTGAATTTTAACAAACCTGTTTAACTATTGTTGAAGTAGTCATTTATGTTCCATTGTTTTATATTCTACTTGAAGCCATTGGTTTTTAGATTTTCTTATCTTTTCTTATTGATGTGTTTTAGTTAAGTTTTTAAGTACGGGTTTTTAGTTCCTGTTTTTATGTGTTCTTAGTTTCTTTCCGTACCTTTTTAAATTTGGCTTTTAACAAACCTGTTTAACTATTATTGAAGTAGTCATTTATGTTCCATTGATTTACATTCTTCTTAGCTCCATTTGCTTTTAGATTCTCTTATTTTGATGTGTTCTTAGCTCAGTTTATAAGTATGGGTTTTTAGTTCTCTTTGTTCTATGTGTTCTTAGTTTTAGCTTGTATTTTATGCATTTTACCCCCAGTGTTTCCTCAGTGGAGCCCCTCATGCCAGATGCTGCCTGGCTCATCTGCAGGGGTGGGGGTGCTGGTCTCGTGAGTTGCTCTAGCTTGGGCGGGTGGGGGCTTTATGCCACTGCCTACAGCTGTGGTGCAGGCCCCGGCCTGTCCTGGTTGGGGTGGCCTCTGTGGCGCGCTCTGTGGTTATGGGCTGTGTGGTCTTCCGGCATGGGGGACTCCACAGGATGGTTGCTCTTTCACATGGTGCCTTGGTGCCTAGCGGTCTCTTTTATTTTACATGTGTGTAAGAGAAGTAGGGGGTGGTTGTATGTGCCTGTGCGTGTGTGTTTTGTGGGTATGTTTATGGGAGGGTTTGAAGGGGTGGGGATGTATCATGTAAAATATGTAACTAAATGTGTCTACTGTTTTTATCTATGTAAAGCACTTTGCGCAGCATCTAATGTTTGAAAAGTGCTATACAAATAAAGTTTGATTGATTAATTGACTGATATTGCAAGAAATTTAGGAATCATCTTCAGTTCATAATATCATCAAAAGACTCAGAGAATCTGGAGAAATTTCTGCACATAAGCGGCAAGACCAAAAACCAGCATATTTCCATGGCAGTCGATCCCTCAGGCGGCACTGCATTAAAAACCACATGGGCTCAGGAACACTTCGGAAAACCATTGTGTTGACACAGTTCGTCGCTACATCTACCAGTGCAAGTTAAAACTCTACCATGCAAAGCCAAAGATCAACACAGACCAGAAACACTGCCAGTTGCTCTGGGCCCGAGCTCATGTGAGATGGTCTGACGTAAAGTGGAAAAGTGTGCTGTGGTCTGACGAGTCCACATTCCAAATTGTTTTTGGAAACCATGTGCATCATTGTGTCCTCTGGGCTAAAGAGGAAAAGGATCATCCAGACTGTAATCAGTGTTAAGGTCAAAAGCCAGCATCTGTGATGGTATGTGATTGTGTTAGTGCCTGTGGCATTGGTAACTTGCACATCTGTGAAGGCACCATTAATGCTGAATAGTACATGCAGGATTTGGAGCAACATGTGCAACGTCTTTATCAGGGACATCCTTGCTTATTTCAGCAAGACAATGCTAAGCCACATTCTGCAAGTGTTGTAACAGTGTGGCTTCATAGTGAAGGACTGTGGGTACTAGAAAGGCCTGCCTGTAGTCCAGGCCCGTCTCCTATTGAAAATGTGTGGTGCATTATAAAGTGCATAATATGCCAATGGAGACCCTGGACTGGCTAAGCAACTTAAGTCTTACATCAAGCAAGAATGGGAAAGAATTCCACCTACAAAGCTTCAACAATTAGTATCCTCAGTTCCTAAACACTTACTGAGTGTTGTTAAAATGACAGGTGATCTAACTGCGGTAAACATGACCCTGTCCCAGCTTTTTTGGAAAATGTTGCAGGCATCAAATTCAAAGTGAGTGAATAGCTGCACAAAAACAAAAAAGTTTATCAGTTTGAACATTAATATTCTGGTTTTGTAGTGTATTCAATGCAATATACAGTAGGTTGGCAGGCGTTTGTAAATCATTGTATTCTGCTTTTATTTACATTTTACACAGTGTCCCAACTTCAATGGAATTGGAGTTTGTACAAACAAGGGCCTTGGTGGAGGTACGCTCTTCAGATCATCACCTAAATCTAATGGGTTCCTCTGTAGCCCAAGGACCACCTCTGGTGAAAATTTCATCCAAATCCATTGAGTAGTTTTTGCATAATCCTGCTAACAGACAAATGCCGGCAAAAGCACAGTCTCCTTGGCGGAGGTAAATATATATACAGTATTTGGTGCAATTAGCCTGGAATAAATTGTAGTCGAACACTTAGGACGTATTCAGAACATGCCAGTGACTAAGCTTTATGTCTAAAGAGCATCACTGAAATGAAACGAAAATCCTCATAGTAAAAATGTGATTGTAAAATGCTTCCAAGTCAGACAGATATTAAGAGTTTTCACATATTTACTAGCTTAGGGTCATACATAGCGGTACAGAGAAGCCATTCAGAACTTTCTGGTACACAGACAGGCTTAAAAAAAACAGAAAGAAAACAGAGTACCTGAGCCCTGTGAAGCCTCTTCAGCTCTTCTCTCTTGGCCTGCTGGGCTACCATCTTTTCCTGTTTTTTCCTCACCGTGTCTGAATTTAGCTGTGACACGAAGTAGAAAACATTTGAGTAAATATACACACATTCAAAAACAGCAGCAACAACACAAAGTGGCATTTTCCTGTTACGGAGTACATTAAAACAGTCTAAACAAACCTGACACGATCCAAGCTTTTCGTCTTCCTCATTGTCACTTGAGGAAGACTCTGTCAGATTCTGCTGACTGGAGGCTGAACACAAAAACGGGATCAAGAGAGGCACGGTTAGCAACAAACATTTTTAGTTCCCATAACAACACACTGCAGCTCTTTTCATTTGTGGATTGTTCATGTAGTTTTACATTTAATTTTCACACTTTTTATGAAACAATTTCAAAGTCAAAGCTGGTAATTGAAGTCTGCTAAGATAACCAAAGAGATTCAAAGTCAAATGTTAGAAGTTTTTTTTGAAAAAAAAAAAAAGGTGTATGAATTCTAATTGGAAAAAATAAATTGGTGACTTGAACTAAAACAAGTTTCTATAGGCTTTTTTGACTCTTAGATGTGATACTTTGGATGACTTTGCTTCAAAAAGTATCCCATTGAGGACAATACTTAAATGCCAGAAGGTGTATTATCATTCAAAAGAAATAAATTATATAAAATGAAAATCTATATACAGCGGGGAAAATAAATATTGAACATGTCAACATTTTCGCAAACATATTTCTGATGGAGCCATCGACGTGAGATTTTCACTAGATATCAGTAACAGCCCAAGTAATCCATACATACGAAAAAATCAAGGTAATTGTGTTTAGAAAACAAGTTATATTTAATAAAGTGGAATGACACAGGGAATAAGTATTGAATACGCTTGGCGAAATTTATTTAATATTCAGTAGAAAAGGCTTTGCTGGTAATTACAGCTTCTAGACGCCTCCTGTATGAAGAAACTAGGTGCAGGCATTGCTCAGGAATGATTTTAACCCATTCTTCCACACAAACTGTCTTCAAATCTTGACAATTCCATGGTTGTCTTCTATGAGCTCTGATCTTCAATTTGTTTCATAGATTTTCAAATGGATTCAGGTCAGGTGACTGACTGGGCCATTCCAACAGCTTTATTTTCCTACTCTGGAGCCAGTTGAGCGTTTCCTTTCACTGTGTGTTTGGGATCATTGTCTTGCTGAAATGTCCACCCTCATTTCATCTTCAGCATCTTGGCAGATGGCAACAAGTTCTTATCAAGGATGTCTCTGTACATTTGTCCATTCATCTTTCCTTCAATTATATGAAGTCTGCCTGTACCATATGCTGAAAAACACCCCCACACCATGATGCTCCCACCTCCAAACTTGACTGTTGGTATGGTGTTTTTGGGCTGATGTGCAGTGCCATTTCTCCTCCAAACATGCTGTGTAATGGCATCCAAAAAGTTCAATTTTGGTCTCATCTGACCAGACTATATTCTCCCAGTATTTTACTGATTTGCCCAAATGTTGTGCAGTAAACTTTAAACAAGCTTGAACATGCTTTTTCTTCAGGCATGGAATCTTGCAAGGTTAGCGGGCATAGAGCCCATGTTGGTTGAGTACATTACTTATTGATTTCTTTGAAACAGCAGGACCTGTTAACTCCAGGTCTTTCTGGAGCTCTTCACAAGTGGTCTTTGGCTCTTGGATAACTCTTCTGATAATTCTTTTTACTCCTCTGTCCGAAATCTTGCGAGAAGCTCCTGATCCGGTCTGGTTTATGGTAAAATGATGTTCTTTGCACCTCCAAATGATGGCTCCAACAGTGCTCACTGGAACATTCAGCAGTTTAGAAATGTGCATGCAACCAATGCCATCATTATGTTTTTGCAACAATAAGGTTGCAGAGGTGTAGAGAGAGCTCTTTGCTTCTACCCACCATGAGTTCTTTGTGGTGTGACAATCTGATATTCACAGACTTTTTTAAAGGTTATCAGTCAGGACTTAAACCAGCTGAAATGAATTTGCACTGATGGGGGATGTTACCATGTTGTTACCATGGACACACCCTCCTCACCATTCAATCCGTGATCTTGTGGGGACAGTTGGGAAGGTCCTGGAGTCATGAAATTTGCAACATAGGTAAAGGTGACCGTCACCTATAGTCCTATATGGCTCAGCAACACGTAACTGATAGGTAAGTGTTACCATGGAGACATGACGAAGGTTGACTCCTCGCCATGGAACATCGAAAAGTTGCAACTTGGAAAAACTTCATCCAATTTTCACCAAATTTTCTACAATGGATATTAGTCCCGCCCCAAATGCATCTATATAAAAATAATAAACAAAAGTTATAGTGCCCCCTTGTGATTAAAGGAAGAATTGCTGAAAACTGTTTTCTTTATTTTTCTTTCACCAGGTGAAAAAAAATGACATGAAGGAATTACTAGAGCTCATTGACAGTACATGTACATAGCACAGAACTGTTTCCATGGCGACCGGCATGCTTCAATGACTTCCTCGCCATGCAAAGCATGACAGTTACAACTCAGACAATCCTCGTCTGATTTGGACCAAACTTTGCACAAATCATACTAATCCCACTCTGAACACGTCTGTATATCAGTATTCACAAAACTGTCACACCACCACAACTGCTGACATGAGGTACTGCACAAAATTGTATCAATTTTCGTGCAAAGACCAGCAGTCAGAATGACATGACATTTTCAGTGGTTTCTCAGAGCGCACTGGATAACCCTTAGTGGAAGTCACATTTGTCCTGCGATAATCACAGTTGCCATGGAAACCCATTCCTTGCCATTCAATACGTTTTATATTTTGGAGGGTTGGGAAAGTCCAAGGGTCAATAAATGTGTAAAGTAAGTCAAGGTGACTCTCTTCTGTAGTTCTGTATGGGTCTGCAACATGTACCTAAAATGTAAGTGTTGCCATGGCCACATGTCCAAGTTTATCTTATCACAATATGTTGGACAATTGTAACTTGGACAAACTGTGTCAGATTTTCACCGTAATTGCTATGTTGGAGATTAGTCTCGCTCCGTATGCTCCTACATAAAAATATTTGACAAAAGTTATAGCGCCACTTACTGCTTACAGGAAGTTCTGTGCCAAATGGTTTTCTTTATTATTCACGCAGCCCTTGCAGGGATGACGGGAAATTTTCTGAGCCAGCAAGGTATGACGGGTGCCGTGTTCCGTGGGCGCGCGGGGGGCAAAGGTCCACTTACAGCTGCTTGCAGCTTTAATTTTTTTTTTTTTTTCCACAATATCTTTATTGAACCTTTTTTTTTTTTTTAACAAACATGATACAAACAATCAAACACTAACACTAAAGTACTACAAAAAAAAAAATGCACTAAAAACACCAACAACCACCAACAAAATCAAGTCTTCAACAATGCTCCTCTGTTTAGTCTAGACAATCCAATACATAAGTATACATATTATGTTCACCAGTTTGGAATTTACAAGGTCCACACACATCATTCACCTTCTTCTTCAAGAGTTATGTTTAAATTTTTTACATAATCAATAAAAGGTCTCCATATATTCTCAAACACAATTTCCTTTGATTTCAGTATATATGTTATTCTTTCTAATGGAAGGTTTGTTAACATCTGTCTTAACCACTGAGTCACATCTGGTCTATGAGTCTTTTTCCATAATAGTGCAATACATTTTTTGGCATTAAGCAAACTGAGGTCTATGAATGTTCTTTCACTTTTATTAAAATTATGCTTTTCTGGGTACAGACCCAACAAAAACACTTTAGGATTCAATATGATTTGTTTTGAGATTATTTTTTCAATTGTTACCCTCACCTCTTCCCAAAACATTCTTATTAATCTACATTCCCATAAACAATGAAATAGGGTTCCTTTACTTTCCATGCATTTTGTGCATGTATCTGGTATATTTTTGTTATATCTATTTAACTCCTCCGGTGTAACATACATCCGCATTAACCATTTGAAATGTATCAATTTAAGGCGTGCATTTATTGATTTGGTTTGAGCTTCTGTACAAGCCAATTCCCATTGTTCCTCTGAAATTTCAATTTGCAGATCTTCTTTCCAGTAGTTTAATCTTTTCAGTGAATTTTCACTTGAAGATTGTGTCAATGAGTTATAAAACTCTGAAATAATACCCTTTCTTTTACTATCTTTCATCATCATTTTTTCCAAGGATGAATAAATAGGTCGAGTGAGAGCTTTATTTTGATTTGATCGAATAAAGTTTCTAAGTTGAAGATATTTAAAAAAATGTGTTCTATTGAGATTAAATTTGATCCTCAGCTCTTCAAAAGACATTATGTTGTCTGCACATGGCAAATATAAATCCTGAATCTTTTGTATCCCTTTTAAATTCCATACTTTAAATACAGCGTCCGCTCTCCCTGGTTTAAAATATTGATTACCCCATATTGGACTAAATTGTGACAATAACTGTGGTTCTTTTAAATAGTTTTTAGCTTCACACCATATTTTGATCATATGCTTTACAAATGGATTTTTAACTTGTTTTTGTAATTTTTTTGCCGAATCTGAGTATATGAATATGGGAAGAGGTAAAGGTAAATTGTATGATTCCATTTCAGTCCAGTGAGGGAGATCATTTGATGAAAAATAATATGTCATAGACCTCAGTTGTGCCGACCAATAATACAACATAAAATTTGGACATTTCAGACCTCCACGATCAAATGGTAAATATAATAAAGACAAACGTAATCTAGCCCTCCTGTTGTTCCATATAAATTCCACTAACTTTTTTTTTATTCTTGAGAATAGATCTAAAGGTGGTGATAAGGGAATGTATTGAAATAAATAAAGTATTTTAGGTAAAATATTACTTTTAAGTATATTGATTCTCCCGATCATCGACATTGGTAGTGACATCCATCTCTGAGTTAACTCATTGATATCTGACATTAAGGCTTCATAGTTGACACTGGCGACTGATTCTAGCTTAGGCATAATATGGATTCCTAAATATTTAAACTGATTTACAACATTGAATTGATTTACCTCAGGGGCTGGGTAATTTCTCTGGGTCTCATTTAGCATTAATATTGAAGATTTAGTTTTATTTATTTTATATCCTGATATTTCCCCAAAATTCTTTATTAAATTCAACAAGGTTGGAATTGATTTTTTTAGATTCGACATAAACAAAATTATATCATCGGCGTACAGGGAGATTTTATGTTCTGTTGGTCCAACTTTAATTCCATATAATTGTGAATGTAAACGTATCGCTATCGCTAAAGGTTCAATTGCCATAGTAAACAGTAAAGGTGAAAGTGGACAGCCTTGTTGACATCCTCTATTGATTTTTATTGGTTTTGAAATATTGTTATTTGTTAGGATTTCTGCTGTAGCATTATTGTATATTATTTGAACCCATTTTATGAAATTATTTCCAAGTCCAAACCTTTGTAGGACTTCAAAAAGAAAGGGCCATGCAACTCTATCAAAGGCCTTTTCGGCATCCAATGATAGGAGAGCTGTATCCGGTGCTTCTTTATTAAAATAAATAATATTAAATAGTCTTCTTACATTATGGAAGCCCTGTCTACCCTTTATAAAGCCATTCTGATCTCGATTAATAATATTTGGTAAAATTTCTTGTATTCGTCTTGCTAAAATTTTACAGATTATCTTAAGGTCGGCGTTTAATAGGCTTATTGGTCTCATATTTTCACATTTATTAGAGGGCTTACCTGGTTTTGGCAGCAGTATAATTAAGGCATTATTTATGTATGATGGTAAATTATTATTTTGAAATGCTTCTAAAACCATTTCCAAAAAAGGTTTTATTAATTTATTCTTAAATTTTTTATAAAGGTCAACTGGAAGACCATCTGGTCCTGCACTTTTTCCTGATTTCATATTATCAATGGCTAGCCCAACTTCTTCTTGACTAATTTTAGACTCCAATATCTCCCTGTTTTCATTTGGAATACACGGTATAGATAGTTCGTTCAAAAACCCATTTAGTTTTGTTAAATCAGGTTCATTTTTGGTATCATATAATTTTTCATAGTAATCTCTAAAGGCTCTATTAATTTCTAAAGGATCTATAACTACCTGTCCGTTACTTATAATACTGGTTATTGGTGTTTTAATTTCCAATTGTTTAATCTGCCATGCTAATAATTTTCCTGATTTTTCACCTTGTTCATAAAAAGATTGTTTCAATCTTAGAAGACTCGAGGCAGCTCTATTCGCTGATTTTTTGTCGTATTCAGCTCTCAAAATCAGTAATTCATTCTCCAACCTTGGGTCACTTCCTGCATACACTTTTTCCTGAAGACTTTTTATTTTATGTTCCAATTTAGCTCTCTCCTCTCGAGTCTTCTTAGATTTTGATCCTGTATAACTAATAATATGTCCCCTAATAAAAGCTTTGAAAGCCTCCCACTTTACACATGCTGATGTTTGTGTAGTATTGATGTCAAAGAACTCGTCTATCTGTTTTTCTATATACTTGACAAATTCCTCATCCTGAAGCCATTTATGCTGAAATTGCCATCTACCTGATTCCTTTGTCAATTTTTTATCTACATATATTAGACAGCAGGGTGCATGATCAGAGATCACGATGTTATCATAAAAGCAGTTTTGAATCTTGGACCTTAATTCTGTGGAAATCAAAAAATAATCAATACGTGAGAATGTCTTGTAGGTACTGGAATAACAAGAATAGGCTTTAACTTGTGGTTTCATTTCTCTCCATATATCTAACAATCTCAATTCTTTCATAAAATGATTAATAGTCATCCTACATCCAATGTGCGTACAATCCAGTCCTGTTGATCTATCCACACCTGGATTCAATGTACAATTAAAATCCCCTGCTATTATATGTTGCCCTGTAAGTGATGATAAGATGAGAAATAAATTAGCAAAGAACTTCTGATCATCTATATTGGGACCATATAAGTTCACAAGATTTATATTTTCTAATAGCAAAGAACCTTGAATGATTACATATCTTCCAAATTTGTCTCCAATTACATTTTTCACTTGAAAAGGAACTGATTTATGTATGAGAGTCATAACTCCCCTGGCTCGGGATGAAAATGAAGAGGTGAATACACTTCCCTGCCATCTACTCCTAATTCTTTTAACATCCTCCTCTATCAGATGAGTTTCTTGTAAAAACACAATTCTTGAACCCATGTCCTTTATTTTATTCATAACTTGTTTAAGTTTTTTTAAATTTTGTAGACCTCTGCAATTCCATGAAGTTAAATTAAGATTAACACTTTGGTCCATGATCAATAGAGAGTTTGGGATTACCTTGCAGTGTAAACATGCTCATACAGAGAAGCAAAAACATGAGTGGTTGAACATTCATCCTACAAACTACACACAAACAAATTTCCCCTTCCCACACTTGTGGCAAACCCCCCAAAATCAAAAGAAAAATTCTGTCTCCCGATATAGCCATCGACCGTTCCACACCCACGGGGAACAGCCTAAGCCACTCCTTCTTCATCCTCCCAATCACCCTAACTCTACTGCTTTTAATGACGTAACATTAACTCTCCTCTGTAGTTTTCCAACTTAACTCCAAAATTTTTAACAACTTTGTACATCATAGTTTTTTTTTGTTTGTTTGTTTTGTTTTTGTTTTGTTTTTTTAATATATAATACAATCTATATTTTGTAAACTTACTATTTACTTCAAGTCAGTCAGATGCCTGTGCAAATGCTTAATTATTCTACCTTATATTTTGTTCATGCTTAGCTCCCACCAGTCTCTTCTTCTTCTTTGATCTTCTTGATGAACTCCTGCGCCTCCTCTGGGGTCTTGAAGATGTGGGTTCTGCCCTCATACGTGGTCAGCAGTCTCGCAGGATAGATTACACCATGACGAATCCCAAGGTTGCGCAGCTCCTTACGTACGGGATCAAACTGCTTCCTCAATTGCTGGATTCCTGTGGCCAAATCTGGGTAGAACCGCACCTGCTGGTCCTGGTGTTTAATCTCTCCTTTAGCACGTGCAGCGTTGAAGATCTTTATCCTGTCTCTGTTGCTAAGAAACTTCATAATTAAGGTCCTCGGCGGTCCCTTATCTCTCCGTGGGCCAATACGATGTGCTTTTTCCAGAACCACTGCTGATTGCAACTCCTCGCTGCCCAGCACCTCCGGAATCCACTTTTCCAGAAAGGAACATACGTCCCGACCTTCTGATTCCTCTGGAAGACCCACCAGCCTCAAATTATTCTGTCTCGACTGAGATTCCAAATCCAAAATATTATCTTCCAGAGATTTATTTTTTTTTTCCAAAGTGCGCACCTTTAATTGAAGACGGGTGACGTCATCTTCAGCACTAGCGAGACGGAGCTCCATCTGCGCCGTTCGTTCTACACAGTCACCCAATTCCTTTCTTATTCCTTCCAACGCTGTCATAATCCCATCAAATCTAGAGGAAAAGTCCGCTCTCATTGAACTCATGGCAGCCATCAGCGCATCTGCGCCTCCCCCCGCAGACATCGCACCGTTGCCAGCCTCCTCCGCCATATATGGAGTTTTGTTTGCTGCGTCACAGACCTGAAAGTCCGTTAATTTGGACTGTTTCGGCGGCTCGCTTTTTCCTTTTCCTGGTTTTCCAGCCTTAGGCTTCGCCGACATATCCTCGCCCAAATGCTGGGATACGTTCTGTCCCAAATGAGAGAGTTATTTGCCGATTTTTTTTCTCCAGGAGCAGAGCAGAGCGAGACACGTCCGTCCTACGTGGCAGCCATAACCGGACAGCTTTAATTTTTTACTTTAATTTTTACTTCAGTCAGATGGTTAACTGTGTGTCCTCTAACCGTTTTATTTTCAAATTCTTCTCACTTACTGTACTGCGCAGTAGCCTGGTGGAGCACCCACAATTTCGTTGTGCTGTACAACTGTACAATGACAATAAAGCCTATCCTATTCTATTCTTCTACATTCTCTCTAGGCTGATATGGTCTAATAGGAGGGTCCTATAGTGAGTTATACATAAATTAATTCTTGATTTCCAATTCATAAGGAAAGTTTTCTTGGCGATGCATAAGGCAGTGAGAACCATGCGTGACATCTTTACCTCTGTATTCATTTCACTTAAATCATCATCATCCAGTATGCAAAGTGTAGGAGAGGTTGGGATACGACACCCAAGCCATGCCGATAGGTCTTCACATATCCTCTGCTAACCTGTATGTGTGTGCATGTCCTCAAAAATCTTGGATTTTTTTGTTTCCTAATAGGGAAAATCTTTTTTTCTTCTTTCCAGAATTTCTTGTGGAAATTCATCGAACGGAGAAACAGAAGCAATTTAGATCACTACTGGTGTTCTCAAAGGTGACAAACTGGCACAGTTGCTATTCATTGTGGTGCTTGACTATGTGCTGTGGATCTCTCTCAACAGAATAAATGAAAAGGGTCTCACTATCAAACCACGCCAAAGCAGAAGACACCTAGCTGAACACCTAACAGATCTAGACTTTGCTGATGACTTAGCCCTGATTGTAGAATACATAAAAGATTGCTGAGTCATTACTACAATCTCTAGAATACACTGCTAGCCAAGTGGGCTTCTATGATAATGGGGAAAAGACTGAATTCTTCACCACATTCACCTCAACAGACAAACTCAAGTCCCTTAAACTTCCAGATTAAGAGAGTGGATGATTTCAAATATTTGAGTTCCTAAAACAATTTTAAAATCTGAACAGCTCTTTGCCTGGGAAGCATGTCATAAATTAGATAAAATTTGGAAAGCAAACCATTTATCCACCTCTCTTAACATCCAAACATTCAGAATCCTTATAGAACCTGTCCTCTTATATGGCTCGGAGACCTGGACCATGACTTCTGGAATGGAAAGGAGTCTCGATGGATGTTATACCAATTTATGATCAAGAATCAAGAATATCAGCTGGAGACAGCTTACTACAACTGAAATTATATATGTAGGATTGCCATCCATATCCAAACAACTCAAGCAAAAGTGTCTCCAGTTTGCTGGTCTTTGCTATCGTGCCACAGGGCAAATGACATCCTCTCTCCTTCTCTGGTGCCTATCGGGCAGAGTAATAACTAGAAAGCTGACTTATCCAGAAACATTGGCCAGAGATACAGGCATTGAGATTGGAGAACTGGGTACAGCGATGCAGGACTGTGGTGTTTGGAAAGAAGTCATCCTGGGAATCTCGCCCACCTCTGTGGTCGAACGATGATAATGATGATGATGATGTTGTTTGTCAATATTAAAGATAATTTTACACATGTATTTCCACATTTTTTTTCCAGTGTTAGGTCCCAGTAGGTCCTAGTAGGTGTTAGGTCCTCCACAACTAACCTATCTTGGAGGAGGGGTAACTGGAGGGTATTTTAAATTGCTGCTATCCCCTACCTGACCACTAGATACAGTATCAGTAATTGTTAACACTACACCTCTAACTTAATTTTTTGAAGTAATCTGTTCCACACAAATTTAGGGTACTCTGAACTTTTCGGGTTTACAGTGCACTGAAAAAAAGGAAGAACCATAAACTACAAAACAAAGCAGGGTACAAGTCAGAGCAGCTAGGACCAAGAAGAACCTTTGAAAAAAAAATGCAACAGAATGAGCATGGCCCAAGCCTTTGAAGCTCCACCCAAACAGCTGTGCACATTTCACTACCCCCCACTCACTGCAAAACCACTATTAACAACATGATAAGAAGTGTAAACTTTATGAACAAAGACCCTGCTACAGTATAATTTTCATTTTATGTTCTGGAAAATAAAACTGTTTCTGTCATGGGTGTCCCTTCGGGGCGAAAGAGAGGACTCGCATGGCAAAGTTTAAACATAATTTACTGCAAAAGAATAATCGAAAACAGCACGGGGGCTGGAACAAATATCTCAAACTACACGGCAGAATTTAACGAGAAACAAACCTAAACCGTGATGAGCTTGGATAACAAAAACAGTACACTGTGCGTAGTGATGAGAATAACAGTAGATCACCTCACTGAGAGTGAGGCAAAAGCTGAATATATGGGGTCGCCAGTGATCAACTCAATCAGATACAGCTGTGAATAATTAACAACAAAAAGGGCCAATAATGAGGAGCAGAAGTAACTGTGAGCGCTGTCACCACAAGTAAAAACAAAATGATGAGAGAGACAGGAACAAAGATAATAACAATAATGACAATAATAATAATGAGTCCAAAAAGGAACACAAAGCATGGACAGGGGCTGCAACCCTGTCCAGATCACTACAGTACCCTCCACCTTTAAGGGGCAGATCCCAGACGGCACTAGGGCAACACCAACAAGAGGGGGGAAAAGAAAACCCAAAAACCCTCACAGGGTGGGTGGTAGGGCAAAAGGCCAGGTGGGCCGAAACAAACTCCCTGCCCAAACAAAGTCTAACAAAACCCAAACTGTGGGGCAACCCAAAGTCTAAGGCCCCAAAACAAAAGAAGGTGGATCAGGTAGTCTCCTAAAGTCCTGGGACCATCGGACCAGAGAACAAGTTGGGTCAGGGGGCCTACCCATGTCCATGGGACCCTAGACCAAGGACCAGGATGATCTGGTGCCCTCGTAGAATCCCTAAGCCACCAGATCATGGGATAAGATGGTTCAAGGGGTCTACTCGAGTCCATGGGCTCCCAAGTCTGGAAACAGGATGTGCTAAGCAGATGCTGAGGTGCACCGACCTCAGGAGCTGACAGTTGAAGCGTGCCAACCACAGGTGCTGCTGACTGAGGCGCGCCGGCCTCAGGAACCAACGATTTCAGTGCGCTGATCTCTGGATGAGATGGCTGAAGCGTGCTGACCTCTGGGTGAGACGGCTGGGGCGTGCTGACCTCTGGGTGAGACGGCTGGGGCGCGCTGACCTCTCGGTGAGATGGCTGGGGCGCGCTGACCTCTGGGTGAGATGGCTGGGGCGCGCTGGCCTCTGGTTGAGATGGCTGTGGCGCGCTGACTTCCAGATGAGATGGCTGGGACGCGCTGACCTCTGGATGAGACAGCTGGGGAGTGCTGACCTCTGGATGAGACAGTTGGGGAGTGCTGACCTCTGGATGAGACAGTTGGGGAGCGCTGACCTCTGGATGGGACAGCTGGGGAGCGCTGACCTCTGGATCAGATGACTGGGATGCGCTGATCTCTGGATCAGATGACCGAAGCGCGCTGACCTCATGTGCTGATGGTTTGAGTGCACTGATTCCCAAATGAGACGGCTGGGGCGTGCAGATCTCAGGCTGAGATGGTAGGGGTGCATCTGGTCCAGATGCCTAAGAATCCCTCCCCGACACAGTCACCTCGGACAGTGAGGAAATGGTACAGGTTGGAGAAGGGGCCACACAATAACAGCCAGCAGAAGAGGTCAGCGGGGAGAACTCAGAAGCAGATGGAGGCTGCAACTGGGCCTCCCTACCAGGAGTAAGACAAGCCCTTTTTAAAATAAATGTTAAAAGAATAACAAAGATGACTTACCTTAACTCCTGCTCTTCCACTGGTGAGGATGCCAATGGCTCCGCTGCTGGTGTGGAAGTGACAGCCTCAGAGTGAACTGCCAGGGTATTGACCTCAGGATGAGCTGCTGAAATGGTGGCCTCAAGATGAGCTGTGGGAGCGACGGCCTCGGAACAAGCTGCAGAAGTGACAGCCTCCAGATGAGCTGCAGAAGAGGCAACGGGAGGGGCAGTTGGGGGAGGAGCAGCAGGTGAGGTGGCTGTGAGTGAAGCAGCAGCGGGTGGAGTTCTCTGGAGAGGGGAAGCAGTAGCTGGAACTCTCTGGAGATGAGGAGGTGCAGCCGCTGGAACTCTCCAGGGAGCAGTGAAGCCGGACGGGAAAGGAGGCGAGGGTGGAGCTGGAACTGAGCACCGAGTGGAGCAGCACCTCCCGGAGTCCTCCTTTCACCCAAGCCCCCCTGCGTGCCAACCCAGTGCCGCAAAAAAACTCCCTTCGCGCCACGGGAGTAAACACAGGTGGGCAATCGGCTGGCTCTGGCGATAAGAAAGCTGGCAGCACTGGTAAGGCGGGGAGTGGGAGCCCCTGCAGCCAGGGAAGGGAGCACAGGCTTGAGCGAACTTCCAGGATGTTGGTGACAGCCTCCCAACCGTACTTGGCATCCTCCGGGGAGCTGCGAGCCATGGTAACGAGGTCCCACAGCATGTCGACCGCCGGGAGCTCTCCACCCTTCCGCCTCTTCCTTCTGCTGTTTCTTTCACCCACTGGGTCCAGTGTTGGCAGCAATTTTCTGTCATGTGTGCCCCGTTGGGGCGAAAGAGAGGACCTAATCGCGTGGTGAAGTTTAAACATAATTTGTTGCAAAAGATAACAGAAAGCAGCATGAGGGCTGGAGCAAATAACTCAAACTACATGACAGGATATAACGAGAAACAAACCTAAACCATGATGAGCTTGGATAACAAAAACAGTACACTATGTGTGTGAGCATAGTGCTGAGACTAACAGTAGATCACCACACAGAGTGAGGCGAGAGCTGAACATATGGGGTAGCCGATGATCAACACAATCAGATACAGCTGTGAATAATTAAGAACACAAAGGGCCAATAATGAGAAGCAGAAGTATTGAGTGCGCTGTCACCACAAGTAAACACAAAATGATGAAAGAAACAGAAACAAAGATAATAATAATAATAATAATAATAATAAAAATAATGAGTCCGTAAAGGAACACAAAGTGTGGACAGGGGCTGCAACTCTGTCCAGATCACTACAGTTTCTCCTTGTTGTTGACAGCAAGTCTGTTTATTGTTTCAAGTATCTAAACTAGTCAGATATTACTTTGTATTGTGTAAGTGTATAAAACCATTGAAAGGGGATCTGTTTAACCGTGGATTTACACTGACTCTGGATCCAGTCTGTTATGGCTGCGATCTGGACTCTGCAGCATATAGTTCCCATTCTCGTCAATGCTCTAATCCCCACCGGTCTGGACCATTACAGAAAGAATCCAGCTCGTCAGATTCGCATCGCTAATAAAACGCAACAAGTGTGATGATCTGGTGAGCGCGCTCCCCCTCCCTTTCTGTGGGAGGTCCTTCGTCCGTTTCCCGGGCTCCGCAGGTCATCAACACACCTGCATGAGTGGACGCACCTGCTGCCTCTGCACTGCCAGTGCTTAAAAGGACCTGCTTGTGAACACTTCTGTGCTGGCTCGTTGGGTATTGCTGCCTGAAATTAGGGTTTTGAATTGTGTTATCAGGAACTCAGCCTAATCCTCCTTTTCCTCCTCTCTCCCCAGGTTGCTGCCATCTCTGCAGTGTGTCTCCGGGATTGAAGTGCGCTCACCTGTCTCTTCATCATCATCACCCTGGACAGCCTTCTCCACCCGGTCAGACTCCCTCCAGCTCCTCTCCTACTCCTCCGCCAGCTCTACCCTGCTGGCTTCTCCACCTCTGCTCACCTGTAGCAAGATAAACCCCTGCTCTAATCCATTATTCCCAGTGTCACGCCTCATTTCTATCCAGCTCTTGTCTCTCTTCCCCACAGGCTGTGTGGTCCCTCGGCATGTGCTGCTTTCAATCCTGTTGTGTTTTTTTTTTTTTCTATAAAATTGTGTTTAACGTTTCCACTCCACGTTTGAGTGTCTTCCCTGGTGTTGGTTGCCTTGCACGTGAGCTTTACACCCCCAGTCATGACAAGAAGTCTATTTTTGACGGATGCCGGATCCAATCTGCAAGGAAATGCCATGGTATCTCACGGTATTTAATGTTTATTAAAAACTATTTAAGGATTTAAGGATCCATCATTTTCTGAGGTCTGCTCCTCCACCACTGTGTCAGAGAAGATAAAAACTTTGACATAACATACAAACATTAACTAGAATTAAAATTAATAGGCTACATACGTATTATTAGAGCACAAAAATCCAGGTGGAGAGCCGGTACATTACGATTCCTTGTTGTTATCACATGATCGCAATTGGTTCTTCTTGGGCTCACTTGGGTCTTTCGAGATCTTACATGACTTTATAAAATTATTGCACAATCTTGTATTTCAAACCCTGTTCTTATCCATGCAGCTTAAAAATACTAACGGAGTTGGTCGGGAAAGGCTCCGTCCGCACTGCATCCATAACGGACTGCGTCTGGAGTCAGTGTAAATCTAGGGTAAAGATGCTAGAGACAAGATTCTTACCTCCTGGCCAGTAGGTGTCTCTTGCACAAACTGGTTAACCTCTTGCACTCCGATGTACCGCGGGCAGGCAAGTCTCTGCGTCCCAGAGCGCACGAGGGCGCACGAGAGCACCCCCGTGCCTCTAGGACGCACGATGGAGCTGCGGGAGCTGCATAAGCGTTCTTCCACTGCAGACACAGCCGCGAACAGATTAGATCATCTGATTGACCTCTCATTCGACTAATAAGAGCCTTGAATTGGGTTTCTGAAACCTTGAAGAACCAATGACTGAAAACCTAGCAAGAAGGACCTGCCTACCAAAGCTGTGAATGCAGTGAGCCAATTGAAGCAGAGAAGTTCGCGAGCTGTTTTTTTTAAGGCTGGGTGAAGACAGACTGCTGCCTGCAGCAGATAAAAAAAGGACCCGCAGGAAGAACCCCACAGACCCAGCAGCACGGAGACCATCCACAAGTGGAACCTGTGTGACAGCGACTGCCATTCGCGCATCGGCATGTTCGGCCAGGCGGTGCTTATTTTGTTTTTGTCCCAGCAGAATAGATATTAGGATTGTCTTCTATGGTCATCGTAGACTGACGGAGGCCGACGACGAAGGCTGAGTGACACGCACGCGTTCGCCAGTCGTTTTTTAATTACTACTGTTATTTGTTTTGAAAAATCGTTCGCCAAAAACCGCAATCATGGAAGCGCAAAACCGCAATAATGGAATTATGTTTTGATCGGGTCGCGAGACCAGTGTCGCGTTCGTCTGACAATGAGGAAGAAGTTCGCCAGCTCCGCTTCTGCTATGAAGAGGTAAGCATTCTAAGCTAAATTATTCTTTATCCCTGAAAATTCATTCATTCATTCATCTTCTTCCGCTTAATCCTTTTCGGGTCGCAGAGGGGCTGGAGCCTATCCCAGCATCTTTGGGCGAGAGGCAGGGTACACCCTGGACAGATCGCCAGTCCATCACAGGGCCAACACAGAGAGACAGACAACCATTCACTCTCACAGTCATCCCTAAAGACAATTTAGAATCCCCAGTTTTGATGCCAATTAACCTAACTTGCATGTTTTTGGCGTGTGGGAGGAAACCGGAGAAATCCCGGAGTAAACCCACGCAGACACGGGGAGAACATGCAAACTCCACACAGATCACTGTTGGTTGGGGGCTGGGCTCGAACCCAGGATCCCCCGGCCAAGAGTGAGTTGCTGTGCTGCCGCAGTGCTAACCACTCCGCCACCGCGCCAGTGCAAACCTGTGGCAGTGAATGTGAGTCATTCAGTCTTTCCATTGTTTATCATCTCCCAGTCAGGGACCGCACAGATTACTCTCTCTTGATACCGGCAAGCAGAGGGTCTATGTTCTGTGACGGCTGCCCAGGCCTACTCTTCCTGGTCTGATGGGTCTTCACGTGTTTGGAGAGGTGGTCACTCCTCATGAATCTCTTTCCGCACTGCTGGCACCCAAACCGTTTCTCCCCAGTGTGTGTGCGAAGATGCCGCTGTAGCTCGTCTGAACGGGTGAAGCTTTTACCGCAGAACAACCAGTTACAGATGAAGGGCCTCTCTCCAGCGTGCCAGCGCAGATGTGCTTTCAGGTGGGACGTCTTCTTGTACACTTTGCCGCACTCTAATCAAAATGACTTTTGACCGATCGGTAAATTACAGCTGTGCGTCATCGCTGCATGACGGACCGTGGCGCAACAGGCGATGTCTTTCCTCTGTAGCGATGGGGGAGGGGGGACAACCCCCCCCCCCACACACACACAAAGACACAGCCCTGAGTGTGACCTTTCGATTTCCATTTAGAGCCCAAAATGAAGCTTCTACATTGAATCATTCAAAAGTTACAGATGTTTTTCCAAACTGTGCCATTTGGCACAATTTGGCACAGTTCAAAAACACCTGGGAACTACCTGAGGAAAAAGCTGTGTAATATATTCATTTTTTGTGGTATTGTTACAAAATTTGGACCTCAGCTGGATAACACTTGGTTCTACATTTCTGTTGCATTTTCCAGCCCGGATCTGAAGCTGTGTGTTATTTGCAAGCATTTATATCCAAAAAAACACCCAGGCCAAATTTATTTTCTTCAAGTTCACTATGTTTAGATGACTGTAACTCAGTGGCCGGAGCACTTAGAGAGATTATGACTGTTTTGGCAAAAAATTCAAAGTGTTTTCTTTTAAATGAGACCAACCCCATGAAGATGCTGCAAAGGGTTGAAGAACAGCTTTGGATTTAATTTGGGCACGTTATTTTTTGGCGTTTTTAGGGAAATTGACCGGAGTGCAAGGAGTTAAGAGACACGTGACATCAACCCAGTCATGTTATTGGCTGTGACTGGCTGGAGTATCTTTGCTGGCCATATGTATGTAAACATAAAGGCTTATCTTAACTTAACATGGCTAGCTGCTAGGCTAGTCATGTTTCATATACATAGCTTACTTATTTGATTACAATAAATATAATGAACCATTGTTTGCGTACTCTGTTATCACAATGCTGAAGCTGCTGTCAACCATTATAATTACGAATAAGGCAGAAAAATTGCACCTCCATTTGCCATGAAAGTATTAGCCATGTCTAATCTAGGGTATCATATACTGGATCTATGTTAGCGGCCACTGGAGCATAGACTGGAGTCTCATCATCCAGCTGCTCACATGTAAATATGATTATTTCAGTCCCATAAAAATTAAAATATTTTTTTCCTCAATATATATTTTTTTTTTGAAGAATACAGAGACTTTCATTCTAGACTTTTCTAAACTATTTTTGATGTTGTGGGGGCATGGTGTTGGACTTCTCCACCCAGGGAACAATGGACCGAAAGAGGAGGTGTTACCGGGGGGTATCAGATGGGACAGTAAAGGACTATGCGCCCCGCGAGGAGAGGAGTAAATGCAGGAGCTGCTGGGAGAAGAAGGGTCTGATAGCGGCGCCTGTGTTATGTCATGTTAATGTGCCACACAGGCCTTGTCCTAAACATAATGTATGAGGGTTGGAATTTCCGGGTCTCCATGCATGGTATTAAAGATATAAAAAAAGAATGCACAGTGACCCGAGACTCCCTTTTGCTGTGAATTATGTTGGAAAAGGAATAAAGTTTCTGTGTCGTCCAGCTCGTTGTCTTGCCTGCCTCCTTTCTCAACATTGGTGACCCAAGATGTGCCATGGAAAGCGAGCCAAGCACAGCTCTGGAGACCACCTGGAGGGAGAGCACCGGCGCCACATGCGTGGTCTCAGTCTTGCTCCCAGACTTCTGGCTTCACAACCTGACCGCGTGATTCTTACACATAGAAGCCCAGTTCGCACTCTGCGGGATAACAACGGACAATACCAGATATTACTACATGGTCGCTGTGCTGGATGCGTGCGCCACACAACAGGTGATGAGCCTGCTCCAGGAGCCGCCGGCCCAAGGAAGATATGAAGCACTCAAGAGGATGCTTCTCCAGCGCTATACCCTTTCTGACAGTGAGAGGGCAGAGAGGCTCCTAACGCGTTCGGAGTAAGGGGGACAAGTCGGCAGTGGAGCTGATGGACAGCATGTTGGCGCTGAGGGGGAAGGATGACAAATCTTTCCTGTTCACCCACTTGTTCCTCAGGAACCTACCAGCTACAGCAAGGGCAATCCTGGCCAATTTGCCGCGGCTGGTTGCTAAGGACTACCGCGCCCTGGCACAGGAAGTGGACCACATCATCTTGGCGACCAGAGCTCCCAGCACGCAGACAGTGGCACCAGCATCCATGGGGGACTTCAGTGAGGTCAAGGAGCTGTTCGTGGTAGCCGGGACGGACACCAGTGGGATGGTGCAGATTAGGTGCAGATTTCTTATGTGCTTATGGGTTGTTAGTTGATGTTGCTAATAGGAGACTAGTGGATGCTGTCTCTTTTGCCTCTCTGCCCTGTACAGCTCGGGGAGCTGGGTCGACAACACTGGCTAACGTTATCGCTCCAGGCGGTAAGTACCAACAGTTACTCACACAGCTCCCAGCACTCACGATCCTGACGTTTTCAGCTACAATAACAAAGCACGGGGTTGAATGTTTCATAACTACTAAAGGGCCGCCAGCATTCGTGCGACCTCAGCACCTGGACGCAGCTAAACTGGCCAGCGCACGCTAGTTGTTTGCCAACTTGGAACAGTTGGGCATCGTCAGGCGTTCCAACAGCCCATGGGCATCCCCGCTACACATGATGCTTAAAGCCGACGGGTCATGGCGACCATGTGGCGATTTCCAGCACTTGAACAACGCTACGGAACACAATCACTATCCTATTCCACACATCCAGGATTTTTCCGTACACCTGGCTGGGGTGCGTATTTTTTCCAAAGTGGATCTGGTCCACGATTACCACCAGGTCATGGTGCGTGTGGAAGACGTTCCAAAAACAGCGGTAATAACTCCTTTTAGCCTTTTCGAGTTTTTACGCATGCCATTCGGGTTAAAAGGTGCGGCGCAGACCTTCCAGAGGATGACGGGCGCAGTGCTTGGCGACTTGTCCTTCGTTTTTGTCTACTTAGACAACATTCTGGTAGCCAGCGCGTCTGAGGAGGAGCACATCGCCCATCTCAGGACAGTTTTCCGGAGGTTGGAAGCGCACAGGCTGATAGTTAACCCGGCAAAGTGCCAGTTCGGTGTGCCAGTGATTGACTTTTTGTGCCACTGCATTTCGCCAGAGGGCGCGATCCCGTTACCGGACATGGCGTCAGACTTTCCGCGCCCGCAGACAGTGAGGACACTACAGGAGTTTTTGGGAATGGTTAATTTTTATATCCGTTTCCTTCCCCGGGCAGCCCAGCAGATGCAGCCGTTGTATGCCGCGCTAAAAAAAAGAAGCCCGTGGAAGCCATCGACTGGACTCCCAGGCTTTCACTAACGCCAAAACAGTGTCTGTGGATGCCACATTGTTAGCCCACCTGGATCCATCTGCATGTATTGCGCTCACGATGGATGCGTCTGACATTGCCATAGGGGCAGTGGTGGAGCAGTGCATCGCAGGTTCGTGGCAGCCGCTCGCATTTGTTATTAGGACTTTGTGCGACAACAAACGTAAGTACAACACATTCGATAGAGAATTGATGGCTCTCCACCTGGCGACGCGCCATTTCCAGTTCTGGCTGGAGGGGCGCGAGTTCACCGTGTTCGTGGACCACAAGCCACTGACGCACGCAATGTCCAAGACCTCGGAACCGTGGTCGGACCGGCAGCAACAGCATTTGGCCACAATTTTGGAGTTTACAACCGACATTCAACATGTTGCCGGCAAACTCAACGTCGTGGCCGATTGCCTGTTGTGTGCATTAACTGCCCCGGTCTACATGGGAATAGAATTTCCTGCCATGGCCGTGGAGCAAGCTGGGGATGAGGACATTTGCGCACTCCAGTCTGCGTTAACTGGGTTAAGGCTGGAGAACAGGGCGGTGCAGGAAAGGTGCCCTCCCTTGCTCTGTGACGTCTCCACCAGCCACCTGCACCCGGTGGTTCTGAGCTCTTGGCGCCGTCGCGTTTTTGAGTGGGTCCACTCCCTTTTGCATCCGGGAGTGCACGCTTTGGTGAAACTAGTGGGAGCGAAATTCGTCTGGCCGCGCTTGTGCAAAGACGTGAAAAAGTGCGCTGCAGCTTGCATCACGTGCCAGCAGGCCACAGTGCACAAGCACACCAGAGCTCCCATGGAGCCATTCCAAATCCCGGCTAGGAGGTTCGACAACGTCCACGTCGATTTGGGGGGACCCCTCCTGCTATCGCAAGGTTTCACACACCTTTTGACAGTCGTGGACCGCACCACGTGCTGGCCTGAAGTGGTCCTGCTGGCTTCTACCATGTCCGCTGAAGTGGCTCGCGCTTTTTTGTCAGCTTGGGTGGCACGTTTTGGATCTCCATCAGACATCACGTCTGACAGGGGTGCCACAATTTGTTTCAGAACTCTGGTCCGCGATGGCCCAGAGCCTGGGAGTCAAAATTCACCGCACTACCATGTACAACCTTCAAGCTAACGGGTTATGTGAGCGTTTTCATAGGTCGCTTAAAGCAGCGCTCAGAGCTTCGCTCATGGACACAAATTGGGTCGACCGCCTGCCTTGGGTTCTTTTAGGGTTGGGTTCCACACCTAAAGAGGATTTGGCAGCCACTCCAGAAGAACACGTTTTTTCCCCAATCGCTGCGGATCCCCGGAGAATTTTTACCAGAAAAGGCCGAGGCCAACCCACCCACACAATTTCTACACAATACGGAGGCTGTGAGCATACCGGGCCCGGCCCACCATTGTTCTCCCCGCACATTCGTCCCAAAAAGCTTGCTGAGTGCCAGTTTTGTTTTTGTCAGGCACGATGCGCACCGGACCCTGCTGCGCCCACCGTACGATGGACTGTTCAGGGTGTTGGAACCTGGGGCGAAACATTTTGTGTTAGACTTGGGGGGACGTTGAGAGACCATCTGCATGGACAGGCTGAAGCCCGCTTTTGTGTTGGCAGATGAGCAGGTGGTGTTGGACCAAGCTCTCCGGCGCGGACGCCCACCATTGGTGGCTCCGCAGGTTGGTGATTCCTCAGCAGGGACTGGCGCTCGCAAAGCTCATGTGTTTTTTCCCCCTCCCTTTTTCCCTCCACAGACTGATGTACCCTCCTGTACACCCCACCAGCAGGGCAGTTTGACTGGATTGGCGACCCCCCCGCTACAGAGGCTATGGGTGCCAGCTCAAGCCCAAAGGACAGGGGGGTTAAAACCCATTCTGGGTGTTCGGGCGGGGGGGGGGGGCTGTGTGGGGGCATGGTGTTAGACTTCTCCACCCAAGGAACAATGGACCGAAAGAGGAGGTGTTACCAGGGGGGTAGCAGATGGGACAGTAAAGGACTATGCACTCCCCGGGGAGAGGAGTAAATGCAGGAGCCGCTGGGAGAAGAAGGCTGTGATAGCGGTACCTGGATTATGTCACGTTAATGTGCCACACAGGCTTTGTCCTAAACGTATGACTGTTGGAAGTTCTGGGTCTTGATGCATGGTATTAAAGATATAAAAGAGGAATGCACAGTGACCCGGGACTCTCTTTCGCTGTGAATTATGTTGGAGAGGGAATAAAGTTTGTGTCGTCCAGCTCGTTGTCTCGCCTGCCTCCTTTCTCCACAATGTATTATTGTTTTAAATATTAGTTTTTATAAAAATACAGTCCTGTTCACCTTTAAAGGGGTCACTGACTGAAAAATGGTGTGTTTGTAGGTTTTAACTGTCTCAAATGTGTCAGCTGGTCCCGTAATTAGCCCAAAATTTTCCAGTCGACAATCTAACAAAAGGACACTGCCTTTATATCGTTTTTCTGTCAGAGAAACTCCCAAAAACGTTTTGTGACTCTTCCTGGTAATTCTTCTACGTCAGGTGTTCAAAAAACCCACCCACTGCCGTCCTTGAGACCAGTCCACTGCTCTATTATTGGCCCACCTAGCTGTCATGTAGATGGAGGGGTGCTAAAGGTAGCCTATTAGCCCCCAAGCTAATACCAGGAAGCCCGAATCAAGCGCGGCTTATATTGTTATTTTCTTCAGATCTTAGTCACCCTTAATAACCATTCCTGTTACTACCTGGTTCACCAGTCCAAAGTTCACAATATACCTCGTGTCGCTCTCCATCTCCATCTCCCAGTGGTTTCGCCGTGATTCCACAACAAATCACCGGTGCCGTTGTGCTGGTTGCACTGCTCAACCCGAGGCTGCACCCCCCTGAGCTCTCCACCATCCTCCGGGGCTCAGCTCTACTCTCACAGGCAACGTTGGGGAGCGGCTTCATGATGGCGCATCCCGCAGCTGGCCGTGGGAGAGGACAGGAGTCCCGCGGTGCAAGACACTGCACTTTGAGATCCAGAAGCTCGGCCAGCGGCCTCGGGTTGCGGTGATCGGTGGAGGGCACGGTGCTGGTGATTTGTTGTGGCATCCCAGTGAGATTGTTGGGAGATGGGCTGGAATGACGTGAGATACACAGCTGACTGTGGCTGAGTGAACCAGTGCTGCTCTTCCAAGCTAGAAGGAGACTAGAAGCTACTCAGCTAAGAGGGAGGGTAGAGCTGAACAGCTGAAAAAAGATGTTTCTTAAAGTGACAGGCTTTAAATCAGAGTGTTTCAAGACAGCCAGGAAAAATAAAACAAATTTGCTTCAATAATTAAAAAAAATAAAGAAAATGTGAACAAAATATGTCACAAACACTTCATTACGACGTGTGAGCTGTTAAAATGTGAAAAAAGTGCAGTCAATGACTCCTTTAAGTGGAAATAATGACGAGTCTCTGAAGTGACTGCCATCTTGTGGACATAAAGAGGACTACCTCTCTGGTTCAAATCTGTGTTTTGTTTTGAGAGTTATTACTCAAAAGTCATGGCAACCTTTGCTTCTGAGGTTGGAGAGGATGGTACTGATTTCCTTTTGAACCTCCCGCTCCTTTCCATCACTGTCTGGCAACTCGATCTTCCTCAGTCTCAAAGAAGAGAACAGGTTGACCTTGCGGTGGCGGAGTGAGCCCATGTTGTCAGTGAACAGGTCTCCGGAGTCTCTCTGTCCTTTCAGGGTCACATGCTGCAGCAGAGAGGGCAGGTCCTGTCCCACCCCCCACGGATCCCGGCCCACAGGAGGCATGGTCCCCTCTCTCGGTGACTCCGTCACTACCGAGTTGAAGAGCGAGCCGAGGCTGAACACTCCTTCAGACATGGGTCGCTGCCTCCGGACGCCATTGTGTTTGGGTCTCCTGGTAAAGCAAAGCAAAAGATTTGAAGACAGTTTAAAAGCCTCAAATTTACATCAGGAATCTGAAACCTCTACTATGGAAAAAAGCTTTTTGAGCAATTTTTGACAAAAAAACCCCCCAAAACCTGTAAAGGCGTCACAAAAACATTTTATGGTACGTGTCCACTGGTCCTTTTTTGCCAGAAGGAATTCCATCAGGGGAAGCACTGAGCACGGGTATAGGGCATAACCATATGGAGTGACAGAAAATGGTTGACAGTGCAAAACAAATAGTCAAAGAGCTCTGTCCTGGGGGAAAGACTCTCCTTGGTCCTGCTGCTGAGAACACTAAGGCTGCAACTGACTGGTCAATGCATCCAGCCGTGGGCGGTCCTCTGCACATCTCAGCTCCAACATGGTGGATTGCAAATCAAGTTTTGTCTGACATCTTTAAAACAAACCAGCAAAAAATGTTTCTAACATTTGAGGCAAGAAAGAGTAGGTGCAGTTAATGAATCCGCTGTTATTTGACTTAAAAAACCCATAGGTTTAAACATTCTTGATGACATCACTGCAGCGGACACATGCCGGGTGCTGCACCTCATTAAAAAAATTTTAGCTTTATCCAAATGTGGGGTATGGGAAACTCAACGCACTGCAACCCAAATCACAACAGAGCCAAATGCTTGGTGTTGCATTTCACATATAGGAAGCAGAGAAAAGATGGATCCAGTGGAAATGTACCATCACTCAAGAAGAAACTGACCCTGCTGACGTCACAGGGAGTGCCAACCTTGACCTTTGGACCCCAAACCTGTAGTCAGAGGTCATGGTCTCAGAGTGAACCTGTGAACCAAGTTTGGTGACCCTCGCTTTCTTTGTTGTTCAGATATAGTTTATAAACCATGTTGATGTTGACCTTTGATCTTGCGATCAAAGGTCAACCTGTGAACCTGTGTTTTGACCAAAGTCAGACATTACATAAACACTTCTGGAGCTGTGTAGAAATAAAGAGCATAATAGGGGCTCTTTAATAAATGCTGAAATTTGGTGTTTATGAACCAACATTATGACTGCAGTGTTGGAGCTGCTTGAGACAGCAGCCCCGCTGAAGCTCCTCCTGAAGGTGTTGGCTATGACCTGTAGGGCTGAGGGGGCCGATGAGGTTTGGCTCTGAGACGCATCTCCATTCTGGCTCGAGTTATTCTTATCAGCCTGTGCTTCAACCTGATAAAACATCAGAAGAGAAAAAAAAATGCAGTCAATAGAAAGTGGAAATAATCGCTCTTATCCCCCTCACATCAGTGTCCTTGAGCCACTGTGTTATACTGGAGACAAAGACGAGGAAAAATGTTTAATATCTAGACTGCTGCTTCTTCTCAACTGATAGTAGCCTTTAAATCATGAATAAATAAGAAATGAGAGAACCTTAGTGAGCAAGCTCACATACCCCATGCATCCCCATATCAGGGGCCCCTAATGAGAACTGTGATCAACATAAAATGGACTGGGAAAAAATAAGTCCCCCTCCCCAAACACGGAACCCCTCATTTCAGACAAAGCTTATGAATAGGAAGTTAATCTGATCGGAAGCTATACTGGTGACAAAAAAATGACTAAAAATGTACAAGCTCACCTCCTCCAAAAATAGAACCCCTTATTATATTTATCTTAAAATTGAAACGGTCCAAGGTATCAAAGAGTTAGTGTCTATGAATTTGAAGTCCATCTGGTGAAAAATATAGAAGCTATTGATGACATAAAATGGACTGAAAAAGTACAAGTCCCCCTCCCAAAAAAATAGAACCCCTCATTAGATGCATCTCAAAATTCAACCTCTACAAGATATTGATGAGTTAAAACTTCTGTATAAATTTGAAGTCAATCCAATCAGGAATGTAGAAGCTGTAGTGGCGACAGCAGAAAAGATCAAACGGACAATGTTCCATTTGCCAAAGCAGCACTACATTTTAACATTTCTGACTTCACACACAATGCTCCACACTTACCTGGTCCTTTTGCTGCTGTGTGATCTTACTGGATGTGATGATATTGGGGGTTTCCTCTGGTTTGACCTCCACGTCCCAGTCCTGAAGTTTCTCTTTGGCAGCAAGGGACAAAGTGAGACGTTTCTTTGGGGTGGATGTGTGTCTGCTCTCACTGCTGTCTGAGGGATTTGGAGCATCCACCAAAGTCCTGGAACTGCCCTCTGTGTTCTAATAGAGAAAATAAGTTCATTTTCAACTTGTTTTTTTAACCTTGTTCTCCATTCTGTGGTTGAACAATGACAAATCAGATGATGGCATACAGGCGGTTGTGCCGCTGAAGTGGCATCCTCAAAGACAGAGTTGTGTTCAGGGATGGTTTCTGGTCCTCCTTTGTCTGGTGACGTGCTTTTTTGAAAGGAGCTGATGAAAATCAGAGGAAACGCTGTGCAAACAGACAACAACAAATGTGTTACTCTAAAAATAAGAAGAATAAATACTGTACATAATTAGAATTGCATTTGAGATGCCAACCCACACCTGACAGCTCTATCTCTGTAGGAATGTCATATATTAGGGAAAATCATTGGTTGACTTTCTGCTTCAGTTCTGATGGGACGCCATAACCTATTTTCAGACCTGACCGATCTTCAAGGTCAAATGCAAGGCCAAGGTCATTAGACGTTCAAGAGCTGTCCCAGACACCATTCTAGCTCGTGTTAAAATGTTGTGGTTCTGTCATAATAAAGTCACTACAAGCCCAAACTGATTTTGACCTTTTATGACCCTGCGACCTTGACCTTTGGATCCCAAAAGCAATGCCAAAACTGGTACTCCCAAGGCCAATCTGCATGTCAAGTTTGGTCACCCTTGCATCATTTCCTCTCGAGTTAGAGCACAGATATGTAGATGGACAGATACAGAGACTCAGGCGGCAGCCCTACCAACGCTTCCACTCCATCGGCATAAAACCTAATGCGATAAATCCAGAGGAAATGTCTAACAAAATAGGCATGGACTGATGTGATTAGGGACATTAATATGACCCCAACTGCAGAAAGGATGGGATGCTGCGTAAAATCTAAATAAAACAGAATGCATTCGCCTGAAAGTCTCATAAGCTTCTATCTTATGCACAATAGAACACTGAAAACATATCAAATGATTGCTTCTCTTTAGCCCATTGCAAAGTCTGTTTTCTTCTGTTAAGTGTGTGATTTAGCCAGAATAGCTAGATACATGAGAAAGCAGAAAAAGATTCAAAACACCTGGACATCAAACTGTAAAATATACATCAAATTAAATGGATCACCTGAAGAAGCCAAGGTTATCCACATCCGTAATATTATGGAACTGGACAAATATCAATGAACATTATGAACTGGAGTTGACAGCAAAAAGAGACAACTGTAGGACACTGAAGGATTATACTCATCTGCATCAGGACATTTAATTACATGAAACAAAAGATCAACAAACAGGAACAACAGGAACTGAAAGTTTTTGAATATACGGATCACAACCCACAGGACGTAGAATATAACATAGACCCTGATAATAATTTATTTAGCTCCATCAATAATGATTGTAGTTACTACACGGATGAACAGTTTAACACAATGGTCACATCTGATTTCAATATTTCTATGATCCACTTCAACAGCAGAAGTCTCTATGCCAGCTTTAATAACATTAAAGATTATTTACATCAGTTTAAAGAGCCACTCAATATTGTGGCAATATCAGAGACGTGGCTCAGTGAAGAGAAAGGGGTGGATTTTACCATGGATGGCTATGAATTAAATTATATAAATAGAAAAGTGAAAAAAGGAGGAGGAGTTGCAATTTATGTTGACAAGAGCTTGCAATACAAGGTTGTTGAAAATTTGTCAGTAACTGTGGATGATTTATTTGAATGTATTACAATAGAAATCTGTCTGGACAATGTGAAGAATATAGTAGTGAGCTGTGTATATAGAACACCTGGATCAAACATTGACTTATTTAAGGACTGGATGGAAAAAATGTATGCAAAACTAACTCATAAAGTTATGTTCATCTGTGGGGATTTCAATATAGATCTGATGAATTCAAAACAACATAGTTTGACAGAAGAATTTATCAACACAATGTACAGTATGGGCTTACATCCAACAATTACCGGACCTAGCAGAATCACGTCAAGAACTGAAGAATCCATGTATTTACTGGCAAAGGAATTATTAATACAAGACTGGAAGATCGTTTGTGATGAAAATGATATAAATAAAGCATATGATAAATTTTTACAAATATTTCAATCATTGTACAACAAAAACTGTCCTATAAAACAATACAGTGACAGACAAAACAAAAATATTCCTTGGGTCACCAAGGGGCTATTAAATGCATGTAAAAAGAAGAATACATTATATAAACAATTCATTAAGTAACAATTCATTAAGGAAGAGGCTGAGCTCAAATATAAAAGATATAAAAACAAGCTTAATTAATATAATGAGGACTTGTAAGAAAGAATACTACAACAGAATATTAGAGGATAATTAAAAAAAGGAATATGGCAAGTACTCAATGGGATTATTAGTAACCGACCTAAGAATGCTAATTATCCAGAATATTTTATTGAAAATGGCAATTTGATAAATAATATGGAGGATGTGGTCAGTGGTTTCAATAAATTTTTTGTAAACGTTGGTCCTGAACTGGCAAAATCAATAGTGACAACAGAAACAAACAACAGTGGTTCTGTGAATGAAATAGAAGATAGAAATCCAAACACAATCTTTTTGGGTGCAGTTACTGAAAGGGAAATTATCGAGACTGTGAGTAAATTTAAGAACAAAAAATCAACGGACTGGAATGAAATTGACATGACAATAGTGAAAAAAGTAATTGAAGGAATTGTTAAGCCACTCACCCACATCTGTAACCTGTCATTTCAAACTGGTACATTTCCAAACAAAATGAAAATAGCAAAAGTAATACCACTATACAAAACAGGAGACAGTCATTATTTCACAAATTACAGGCTGGTCTCTTTACTCTCACAATTCTCCAAAATACTTGAAAAAATCTTCACTGAGAGACTGGATGATTTCATTGAAAAACACAACCTCCTTACAGAAAGCCAGTATGGTTTTAGAGCAGATAAATCTACATCTTTGGCACTGATCGAACTTACAGAAGAAATTACTAGTTGTATAGATAAAAAATAAGTTTGCTGTAGGAGTATTTATAGATTTAAAGAAAGCTTCTGACACCATTGACCACAGAATTCTACTGAGAAAATTGGAAAGGTATGGGATAAGAGGGGTCGGACTGAGTTGGGTGGAAAGTTATTTAAGTAAGAGACAACAATTTGTACAAATTAGTGAGCACAAATCACCTTTCATGGACATCACTTGTGGTGTGCCCCAGGGGTCAGTTTTGGGACCCAAACTCTTTATCTTGTATATAAATGACATATGCCAAGTATCAAAAATTCTGAAATTTATTTTGTTTTCGGATGACACAAATATCCTTTGCACTGGTGAGAATTTGCAGCAGGTTTTAGAGGTGGTCACAACAGAAATGAAAAGGTTAACGCAGTGGTTCAACAAAAATAAATTATCTCTAAATCTGAAAAAAACAAAGATTACACTACCGTTCAAAAGTTTGGGGTCACCCAGACAATTATTTTGTGTTTTCCATGAAAAGTCACACTTATTTACCACCATGAGTTGTAAAATGAATAGAAAATATAGTCAAGACATTGACAAGGTTAGAAATAATGATTTGTATTTGAAATAATTTTTTCCTTCAAACTGCTTTTGTCAAAGAATCCTCCATTTGCAGCAATTACAGCATTGCAGACCTAACACAATTGCACAAGGGTTTTCTAATCATCCATTAGCCTTCTGATGCAATGAGCAAACAAATTGTACCATTAGAACACTGGAGTGATAGTTGCTGGAAATGGGCCTCTATACACCTATGTAGATATTGCACCAAAAACCAGACATTTGCAGCTAGAATAGTCATTTACCACATTAGCAATGTATAGAGTGTATTTCTGATTAGTTTAAAGTTATCTTCATTGAAAAAAAAAGTGCTTTTCTTTCAAAAATAAGGAAATTTCTAAGTGACCCCAAACTTTTGAACGGTAGTGTATGTATGTTGTTTGAAAATTATAAAATAAATCATGAAGGAATGGAAACGATAGATGATACCAGAATAGAAACAGTACAGGAAAATATGTTTCTGGGGGTGACGCTAGACAATAAAATCTGCTGGAAACCTCACATCAGTCACATCCGGGCCAAGTCGGCAAAATGTATAGGGATACTGGGGAAGACAAGACACATCTTGGACTATAAATCATTGTTTTTACTGTACAATTCACTGTTTCTACCTCATCTTAACTACTGTGCAGAAGTCTGGGGAAAACACCTACAAGACCAACCTACAGCCAATATGCACATTACAAAGACATGACTGTCTACAAGTATGGTTGATGTCCAAGAGTGGATCATCCAGAACCATCTATTGCTGAACCTTCAGAAAACAGTTTCAATGTGCTTTTCAATCAAAAAATGTAACGTGCAACATTTTCAAGTTAATATACATGATCAAGACATCAGTTTAGTTACAGAATTCAAATACCTTGGCATTGTACTAGATCCTCAATTCAAATTTAATCTTCATATAAAGAAGATTTCTAAAACAGTAAAAAAAAATCTGAACTGCTTTAAATTAATTAGATATTACATACCATACCAAGCAGCTGTACTGTATATGCATTCTATGGTTTTTTCTCATATATTATACTGTCTGACAGTCTGGGCTCAAGCAGCTCCTACTACAATAAAACATATAGGTTCATTATATAATCAAACTCTAAAAATCTTGGATAAAAAGCCCATTAGGTGGCATCACTGTTATATTCTAAAAAAATACAATTTATTGAGTTTTGAGAGTTTCATTGACCTCTGTTTTCTGAAATTAATTTTCAAATGTTTCCATAAATCAGTGCCAGAGCCACTTGCTGGATTCATCCAAAGACAGGACAGCAGCAGAGCCACCAGGAGCTCTGTTAACAATAACTGTAAAATATCCCACCGCAGAGCCACATTTGGACAAACAGATTTCTCTATAAAGGGTAGTTATATCTGGAATACAATGCCAAATGAAATCAAAATAATAACGGATTTTAAAACATTTACTACAAAGGCTAAAAACTGGCTGAAAAATAAACAAGAATGTACCCATGTATGAAATGATTGTCTGCAGGGTGTGAGTGAATGAAGGGAAGGAATGAATGTGTTTGATTATAGTGAGTGACTGAGGGAGGGAGGCCTTTAACAGGCAAATGTGAATCAGGTTTTTATATTATGTATTTATAATTTTGTTTGCATTGATGCATGTGGTTACTGTTTATTCTGTTTTCATTTTGTTTTTTTCCTTATCTTTCTCTCTTTTTATCTGTTTCTTTTTTCTAAAGCCCATCCAGGGACAAGAGTTGCAAATTAGCTTAATGCTATACAGTCTTTGTGCAACACATCAGATTTTTTTTGTCTATGTTTATTACACTGTCCCTGACAAATAAACCAATAAAACAAAATAAATTTTAAAAAAGGCTATAAGGATAATAAATAATGTAGGATATAGAGACCATACCAATTTGTTGTTTTTAAAGTCACATGTCATAAAGTTCATGGATTTAGTTAAATTTAAGACAGCACAAGTCATGTACAGGGCAATTAATCAACTCCCAACTAATATACAAAAAATATTCAAAAAAGAGACAATGATTATAATTTGAGAGGAGACTTAAACTTTACAAAACCTAAGATACGAACAACTAAGAAAAGTATGTGCATATCTGTCTGTGGGGTGGATTTGTGGAACAGTCTGGAGCCGGAACTGAAACTATGTACAAACAGAAATCAATTCAAAAATAGGTATAAACATTATCTGCTGAAAGAATATATGTTAGAAGGGTAGTATTTATATGTACGATTCACTATGCTCACTCTGGGACACTATGGAATGGTGGGTGGGACAGTACTGTGTATATCTGTGTTGTTTGGGGCTGGGTTTTGATGTATGGACTGTTTGTATGTTGGGATGGATGGGTGTTAATGTTGACATGTACAAAATATAGTTAATTGTTTACTTGGGGTCTTAAATGTGGTAAATTGTATTGTAACGTTGGGGCCATGTTAAGGGGGGCAGGGATTTCCCAGCATGCTTTGCCAGTTGAAAATGTTATGTGTGTGTAACCGTGATTTAAACGGAGGTCTGGGAGAATGACCTCCCCTCCTGCCTGTGCTCAGAGTGTGTGAAAAATAAATCCCGTTGATCACAACCATCTGCTCCATTTTCTTTGTGTGAACCCTGCTTACGTCACACTGGTGTCAGAAGTGGGATGGAGCAAATGGAAGCTAGGATCAGAATGGAGATCCAGCAGCTGGAGCAGGCCATTGCTCAGCTGATGATGGACGATGGGACCGAGACACCACCACCGGGAGCCCGGAGCCGGGACGAACGAAGCGGCGGACCTGACGGGGCCAGCGCACCCCGCCTCCTGTCTTTTTCAAGACAGAGCAGAGCAAACATTCCACCCTTCTCAGGACAGCACGGGCTGGCGACCCCACGGTGATCAAGGGTGGCGATCGATCAGGAAACGACCACCCCACCTGTTTGACAGCAGGCCAAGATTCCCCGTTTCAACGGCGAAGCCACATTGGATGACTACCTGACACAGGTCGAGCTGACTGCGGCGCTGAACGGCTGGTCACCAGAGGAAACCGCCGTACAGGTCGCGCTGGCCTTGGAAGGGAAAGCCCTCTGCACGCTCTCTGATCTCCGGCCCGAGGAGCACCACAGCTGGCCAGCACTACAAGGGGCGCTCCAGAGACGATTTGGGAGAATAGCGGCTGCTGAGCACGCCCAAGAACAACTGACCCGCCGCCGCCGGAACCACCAGGAAAAACTAGGAGCCTATGCTGCAGACATATGGCTGTTAACCCGGCGCAGCTACCCAGATTTCGCGCCGGAGGCAGTAGAGAAGTTCGCCCTCCGGAGTTTCATCCAAGGTCTCCGCCCGGCCCAGCTCCAGAGCCACGTACGGCTCCACGCCGCGAGCGACTGGAGGACTGCAGTGGCAGAAGCAGAGCGGGCAGAGCCGCTAATAAATCGCACCGCTGAAGCAGCAACGCACAGCCGAAGAACCTACCAGGCTACGATGGAGAGCGAGGGGGAGGAGGAGGAATTACGGCAGACCACGGCGGCGCGTCCACGGAGAAGATGGCCTCGGCGGCGCGAGGAAGGGTGCTTCCGCTGCGGAGAGATGGGACACATCGCGCGATACTGCCCTGCACCCACCCCATGACAAACCGGCCCCTCGCCGGCGTTAAACTAGAGCGAGGTGGCGTGAACGGGGACAGGCCACCTCCAGCAGATGTTTCCCCCGAGGAGCCGGCACCGCGCGTGGGCCGAGTTGGACACTCTCCAGGGATCTATCTACAGTGCAGCTTGGGGAAGACGTCGATCCGGGCCCTGATTGACACTGGCTCTACAATCTCCTTGGTTCGACCCGGTGTGCTGCCGGGCACAAGCAAGACGGCTCCGCGGGGGTGGGAACCCACCGAGCGCTGCGTCACCACAGCTACCGGTGAGCGCGCCCGACTGAAGGGGCGGAGAGTGCTGGTGGTGGGGGTGGCCGGTCAGAACATAAGACACCCGTTCTGGCTGGCTGACATCCAAGACCCCTGTATTATTGGACTAGACCTGCTCACAGCCTGGCGTGCCAAGATCGACACCGCCGGACCTTCCCTCCAGCTGGGAAACCGGACCATCACGCTCCACAGCAGAACCCAGGGAAGGGACACGGGGGCACGCGCAATCGAGGGATCGCCAAGACAGACCGGACCAGGCAGGCCACCACGAGGACTGGACACGATGACGTCACCAGCGCGGACAGAGGGAGCACGAGCACACACAGGGACAGCAAGGGGAGAGGTCAACGTGTCAGCAGAGACGCAGCAGGTGGTGGAGGAATTATTTCAGCGGAGCTGCAGCGGGCTGGACCCGGAACAGAGACGCCAGCTGCGGGAGCTATTGGACTATTACGTGGGTGTTTTCGCCGCGAAGGATGAGGAATGTGGCCGGACCGGGTTGGTGCAGCACGAGATCAACACCGGTGAGGCCAGGCCGATTCGACTCCGCCCACGCCGGCTGCCCTTTTCAAGGCGGGCAGCGGCGGAACAAAAAGTGCGAGAAATGCTGGAGGCAGATGTCATTGAGCCCTCCAGCAGCCCCTGTGCGGCGCCTGTGGTGCTGGTCAAGAAGAAGGACAGGTCGTGGCGGTTCTGTGTGGATTACCGATGCCTGAACGACGCCACCAGGAAAGATTCCTGCCCCCTGCCCCGCATTGATGACGCACTGGACCACATCGCCGGCTCCAGCTGGTTTAGCTCGCTGGATCTACGCAGCGGCTATTGGCAGGTAGAGCTGTCACCCGAGGCCCGCCAAAAAAACAGCCTTCTCCATCAGGCAGGGACTGTACCAGTTTAAAGTGATGCCGTTTGGACTCTGCAACGCTCCGGCCACCTTTGAGCGCTTGATGGAGCGAGTGCTGGCTCACGTGCCCTGGAGTCGCTGCGTTGTTTACCTGGATGACCTGCTGGTGCATGCAGCTGATTTTGACAGCGCCCTGTCAAATCTCCGAGAGGTGCTGGGAGCCATCCAGCAGGCGGGGCTACGGTTACACCCTAAGAAATGCCACCTGTTCCGGCGGGAGACCACCTTTTTGGGCCACGTCGTCAGCGCAGCGGGGGTCGCCACCGACCCGGAAAAAGTGGCAACAGTGAGAGACTGGCCAGTGCCGCGGAACGTGGGAGAACTGAGGAGTTTTCTTGGATTGGCCTCCTATTATAGGAGGTTTGTGAAAGACTTTGCCACCATCGCCAGCCCGCTGCATCAGCTGACGCAGAAAGGACGCACGTTCCAGTGGAGTGACAGCTGTGCTGCTGCTTTCTCCCAGCTTCGCGCAGCGCTCATCAGAGCCCCCATCCTGCGGTATCCTGACCCGAACCGCCCTTTCATCGTGGACACGGACGCCAGCAACCAGGGCATCGGGGCGGTGCTATCCCAGGAGGGAGAACATGGAGAGCAGGCAGTCGCTTTCTTCAGCCGCACTCTCAGCAGAGCCGAGAGAAATTACTGTGTGACTCGCAGAGAGCTGCTGGCTGTCATCCAAGGACTGCGTCATTTCCGCCCGTATGTGTACGGGGGGAGGTTCCAGCTCAGGACGGATCACGCTTCCCTGACCTGGTTGTTAAACTTCAAAGAACCGGATGGACAGTTGGCGAGGTGGCTGGAGGCACTGCAGGATTATAATTTCCAGATTGTGCATCGGGCAGGCCGCCTCCATGCCAACGCTGACGCGCTGTCTCGGCGCCCCTGCGTGACAGAGGAGTGTCGTCACTGCCAACGGGCTGAAGATTGGGACCAAACCGCCCCACGGGCTGCCGCTCTCCGAGCCGCTGCGAGCAGGAATCACGCAGCGACGCACAGCCCCTCCTCAGATGATCAGGCAGCTCTCCCCAGCAATGACGTCACAGAGGTTCTTGGCATGCAGCAGCTGCAGAGCGAGCAGGACAGAGACCCGGTCATTTCGCGGGTTCGGCAGTGGCTGGACGCAGGACAGCGGCCCGCCTGGGAGGTTGTGTCACCGCTGGACCCAGAGACTAAGGCCCTGCACTCCCAGTGGGCCAACCTCCGCTGCTACGAGGGCGTGGTGTATCGGCAGTGGCAGACTCCAGCTGGGCAGCGGCACATCTGGCAGCTGCTGGTTCCTCGTCGACTCCGGCCCAACGTACTCCAGCTGGTTCATGGGGCGGTAGGAGCGGGCCACTTCGGAGTGACAAAGACGCTGAAGCGCCTTCGGGCCCGGTTCTACTGGTTGTCATCAGGACGTGGAGCTCCACGTTCATCGCTGCGACACATGCACAGCTCAGAAGGGACCAACTCAGCGATCCCACGCTCCCCTGCAGCAGTACCGGGTGGGAGCACCGATGGAGCGAGTGGGAGTGGACATCCTGGGCCCTTTCCCGACCACGGACCGGGGGAACCGCTACGTGCTGGTCGCGATGGATTATTTCACTAAGTGGCCAGAGGCGTACGCGGTCCCAGATCAGAGCGCCGCTACGACGGCATCAAAGCTGGTGGATGAAATGTTCTGTCGGTTTGGCGCACCGGAGGAGCTGCACAGCGATCAGGGTCGGAACTTCGAGGCGGAGGTCTTCAGAGAGGTCTGCAAACGGCTGGGCATCCGGAAGACCCGGACCACCCCACTGCATCCACAGAGCGACGGCCTGGTCGAACGATTCAACCGGACCCTCACCACCCAGCTCGCTATCCTAGTGGACCAGTGACAGCGAGACTGGGACCTGCACCTGCCTTTTGTTTTGTGGGCGTACCGGACGGCAGCTCAGGAATCTACCTGGTGCACCCCTGCGGCGCTCATGTTTGGACGCGAGCTGCGCACACCGGTGGATTTGGTATTTGGTTGTCCCCCTGAGCCGGAGGTGGAGGGAAAACCCGGATTGGATTATTTTTTTTGTTTGAAAGAACGTCTCCACACGGTGCACGAGCTGGCTCGAGAGGCCCTGGCAGCGGCAGGGGGCCGGCAGAAGCGAGCGTACGACTCCCGCTGCCAGGGGAGGGACTTTGCACTGGGAGATCGAGTCTGGGTTTTCTGCCCTGAGAGGAAGAGAGGACGATCACCGAAGCTGGCGAGCCAGTGGTCGGGGCCATGCGTGGTCCTGGAGAGACTGTCAGATGTGGTGTACAGGGTGAGGCTTAGAAAAAGGGACCGGGTTGTGGTCCTTCATCGTGACCGTCTCGCCCCGTATCGGCCATCTGCACCGCTGGTGGACGAACCGGAGCTTCCATCCCGGCCCGATACCCCGACCGAGACCCAGATGGACACTAGGGGGCCTGTACGTGTTGGCCGCCGGCGCCGAAGACCGCCCCGACACCTGGATGAGTTTGTATTGGACTTTTAAATTGGACTTTAATTTTTCTGGGGACAGAAAGCAGTCCGGGGGGGGGGGGCAGTGTAACGTTGGGGCCATGTTAAGGGGGGCAGGGATTTCCCAGCATGCTTTGCCAGTTGAAAACGTTGTGTGTGTAACCGTGATTTAAACGGAGGTCTGGGAGAATGACCTCCCCTCCTGCCTGTGTTCAGAGTGTGTGAAAAATAAATCCCATTGATCACAACCATCTGCTCCATTTTCTTTGTGTGAACCCTGCTTACGTCACAGTATATATTTCACATGGGTTGTATTTTTGGAAAAGCGGAGTTGGCGTTAAGTGTTCACTTCTTCCTTCTTATCGAGCACTGTATACTGTCACTTTATCGCACTTGTCATTTGTTTTGTTTTTTACTTTTTTGTTCGAAATAAAGTATGTATCTGTCTATTTAAATTTGCCTTTTCTGTGTGAAAATCCACTTTCCTTCAGCTGATTTATAAGTCTGTTCAGAGACACTGACTCCTGTTTCTGCCCATTTGTTTTTCTTTTGTTGTGCATTTTCCATTTTCAAGGCATTTTGTTATGAGTTTTCTGACATTGACTTGGTCTACCTGTAGGTTTCATTTTTACAAGCTTCCCATTTTGTTTATATTTGCTCCAAATTTTAGACACAGCTGACCAGAAAAAAACACTCTTTTGCTACACTCCCTGTTGATTAACCTTCTGGAAGGATTTTTTTAATCCTTTCCATTGTTGGAGCTTACCGTTGTCTTGTTGAGACCATATTTTCTGTCAATCAGCCATGTAAACCAACTCATTAAGGTCAGCGAGGACCTTTGAACTGCAGGCTAATTTACATTTTTAGATTTGTACAGATATTTGTCTTATGAATAGAAATTATAAGATGATTTCATCTTGCGGCTGTGGCGCAGGTGTAGTGTGGCTGACTACTAATTATAGGATAAGGGGTTTGAGTCCCGCTCTGTCTGCAGTTTCCATGTCCAAGTGCCCTTGAGCAAGACACTGAACCCCCGGTTGCTCCTGGTGGATCAGGCCAGTGCCGGTGTATTGCGGCTTTGCCACTATCAGTGTGTGGATGTGTGTGTGAATGGGTGGATAGCAGGATCTGTAAAGCGCTTTGGTCATCTAGAGGTGAGTAAAAAGCGCTATATAAGTGAATGCCATTTACCATCTACCATTTTTCCCTCAAGATTGAATAATTCCTTATTTTCCTTTAGCTGATCTTAATAAAAATGCCATTTAAAAAAAGCAATTTAACTTTTTTCAAGTGACACTCTGGTCAAAATCAAGTTTTTTTTTCTTGTTAGCATGTCTGATCATGTTTTTTATGACTCATAAGATGTATCAAGAGCCATCTGTGTTTTTCTGCTGTTCAGTTAAGCTCTTCCTCTTTCAAAAAGGCAATTTTTTGACAGCCTGTTTTTGTGATGTCACTGCTGTATAACAGGTAAACCAATCAGGACTAAGCAGCGGCTATGGCCTCCGAGGAAGAGGGCGGAACTGAGGAGACAGCTTAGACAGGAGGGCCAGTTAACATGGGATGCAGGTGGGCCTAATAAGAGTATTCATAAATCCTGGCATTTGAAAGAGGAGAAGGGAAAAGATTTTCACAAGCAACTGTAAGACCATGAAAAGTTTTTTTTGTGTGTGTGTGTGTGTGTGTCAAAAAAAGGGCATAAGATACCATTTTAGACCATCTAGATTTGTAATGGGGATTTATATCCACTTCAGACCATCTTTTAAAAAGAATGCTTTATGAAGGTAAAATGTTCAACTATTAAACTAGAAAAGCACTCGGAGAGCGCAGACCTCCGCCAAGCGGCACAGTTCCCCCCATACAGTGTTTGTGTGTACGTTTTCAGATTCCCTGAGCATGAAAAGATATGAGTAGCAATTGGATTCACAATGATTATTTGTTTATTTGACATGGACAGTGCAATAAACAGACAATTAATGAATGACAATCAATGTGATAGTGATAGGATTAGTGGTTCAGTAGTGTAAAATGGGGCTATAAGGGACGGCGGGTTAATAAGGGACACTTTTGTGGGAAATGTTTTAAATGTAATTCTGCTTTTTTTATTTTGAGCAGGATGCTGAGTTGTGTTGTTATTGTCAAATATCCATGACTCCATCAAATCTAGGTGGAAGCAAAATTAAAAAGGCAGAATTACATTTAGAAAAGTGTCCCATATTACCCCGCCGTCCCTTATAGCCCCGTTTTACGGTTGTAAAAGCATTGCCTCCTTGGCGGAGGTAATAAACTGAAGTGTTGGTGTGTCCATCTCCTCCACTGACGGATGCAGATTGGTTAGACAGGTTGCCGTGGGTTTTATATTATATTGGGGTTGCGCTCCGCGGCAAAACAGAATTTAGAGTCTTCCCCGGCAGAGAGGTCGTTTTTACGCAGCGCCTATAGCTGGGCGGGGAATTTGTGGCAAATAATGGGGCGGCGGACAGGTGTCCGTGTCAGGTTTTGCAGCGTGGCGCAAAAGCAGCCACGCTGGCGGGCCCAGGGCAGCAGTGTTTTCCGCGTGCTTTTGTGCCTAAAACGTTGAAGAACGCGGAGTTTGTGTTGGTCGGACACGACGACCAGCGCAATGTGCGCAGCGCCTATGGCTGCCACAGGCACGCTGGGGGGCCCAGGCCAGCAGTGTTTTCCGCATGCTTTTGTGGCTAAAACGTTGAAGAAGGCGGAGTTTGTGTTGGTCAGACACGACGCCCAGCGGCCTCCATTGCGCCTGCGCACATGTTGAAAATGGCCCTATGTCACAGTGTTGAAAAATGCTTTAAAAAAATTCCTGTATCCAGACAGTGAACCGGATCACCCCCAAAATTTAATCAGTTCTTCCTTGTACCATTTCCAACAACGCCTGAAAGTTTCATGCAAATCCGTCCAAGACTTTTTGAGTTATCTTGCTAACCAACAGACAAAGACAGACAGACAGACAAACAGACAAACAGACAAACACACAAACCCTGGCAAAAACATAACCTCCTCCTGGCCTTTTTGGCCTGGCGGAGGTAATAAAAATGGTCTGTGTCATATCTGTATTTTTTGTAGAAAACAAAACAGTGTAATAATTAAACACCCTTTTTTGCAGGGGTTGTAGTTGCAGATTCATGAAAGAAGAAAAATCTTAAAATTTTAAGTTGAAAATGTAAAGAAAAAAGAAAACTTACAAAATTTTTAAAAAAAAGTCAATTTTCCCTTTAATAAACTCAAGACATTTTTATTTTGCTTTTTCACATTTGGAAAAAAAAAGAACATACTGTTATATACATATATATATACACGGTGTTCCAAATTATTATGCAAATTATATTTGTCTCTGATTTTTCTAAATAGTCATCGATGCAAATGACAATCAGTATAATTTTCAAGTCATCAACCATTAGAGCATAATTCAAATTTCACTGAACCTCTCATTGATAACTTTTTTTTGCAAAAATAAAAAAACTCAAAATGCACTGTTCCAAATTATTATGCACAACAGATTTTCAAAACATTTTATTGGTTGTAAAGAACTGAAAATGGTTATTTGTTGAATTCGCAGCATTAGGTCATATTTAATGAAATCAAAAGCTATTTCAATCTAAAACATCTTAACAGGCAAAGTTACATGTTAACATACAGTAGGACCCCTTCTTTGATATAACTGTCACAATTCTTGCATCCACTGAACCTGTGAGTTTTTGGAGAGTTCCTGCTTGAATTTCTTTGCAAGATGTCAGAGTAGCCTCCCACAGCTGATGTTTTGATGAACTGCCTACCAAACTCAGATATTTTGATTGATGACGCTCCAAAGGTTCTCAGTAGGGTTGAGGTCAGGGGAAGATGGGGGCCACACATGAGTTTCTCTCCTTTTATGCCCATAGCAGTCAGTGACACAGAGGTATTCTTTACAGCATGAGATGGTACATTGTCATGCATGAAGGCACCGAAGGCACGGTTCTTCTTTTTGTACCAAGGAAGAAAGTGGTTAGCTAGAAACTCTATACAACTTGCTGAGGTCATTTTCACACCTTCAGGGATCCTAAAGGAGCTGACCAGCTCTCCCTCCATGATTCTGGCCCAAAACATGACTCTGCCACCTTCTTGCATCCATCTGGACCACCCAGGGTTACATGGCACTCATCATTGAACAAGACTGTTTGAAAATTAACCTTCATCTATTTCTGGGTCCACTGCAACCATTTCTGCTTGTGAGTATTGGTTAGGGGTGGTCAAACAGTGGGTGTATGCACAACTGCAAGCCTCTGGAGGATCCTACACCTTGAGGTTTGTGGGACTCCAGAGGCAACAGCAGCTTCAAATACCTTTTTTGCAGCAGTTTGCTGCTTTGTAATGGCATTTTAGCAGCTACTCTCTTAATCCAAAGAATTTTTCTGGTAGAAACCTTCCTCATTATGCCTTTATCTGCACAAACCCATCTGTGCTCTGAATCAGCCACAAATTTCTTCACAGTACGATGATTATGCTTAACCCCTTGCACGCCGGTCAATTTCCCTAAAAACGCCAAAAATTAACGTGCCCAAATTAAATCCAAAGCTGTTCTTCAACCCTTTGCAGCATCTTCATGGGGTTGGTCTCATTAAAAGAAAACACTTTGAATTTTTTGGCAAAACAGTCATAATCTCTCTAAGTGCTCCGGCCACTGAGTTACAGTCATCTAAACATAGTGAACTTGAAGAAAATAAATTTGGCCTGGGTGTTTTTTTAGATACAAATGCTTGCAAATAACACACAGCTTCAGATCCGGGCTGGAAAATGCAAAAGAAATGTAGAACCAAGTGTTATCCAGCTGAGGTCAAAATTTTGTAACAATACCACAAAAAAATGAATATATTACACAGCTTTTTCCTCAGGTTGTTCCCAGGCGTTTTTTAACTGTGCCAAATTGTGCCAAATGGCACAGTTTGGAAAAACGTCTAACTTTTGAATGCTTCAATGTAGAAGCTTCATTTTGGGCTCTAATGAAAGGTCACACTCAGGGCTGTGTCTGTGTGTGTGTGTGTGTGGGGGGGGGTTGTCCCCCCCCCCACTACAGAGGATGGACATCGGCCATCGCTACATGACGGATTAGCCTCATGTGGCGATGTGGGACAGCAGCGCAGTCACCGCGGCTTACCCCCCCCTCGCTACAGAAGAATAGTGGGGGGGGGGCAGCGTTCACGGTCTGGACGCGGAGAACAACCCCTTGTACCGCGGCGCACGAACTTCAGACTTCGTGCGCCGCACAGTTGTAATTTACCGATCGGTCAAAAGTCATTTTGGATTACAATTTTCAGGGATGAAGAATAATTTAGCTTATAACACCTTACCTCTTCACAGCAGCAGCGTAGCTGGCGAACTTCTCTTCCTCATTGTCAGACGAACGCAACGCTGGTCCGCTCGTGGTTCTGGTCTCGCGACCCGATCAAAACATAATTCCATTATTGCGGTTTTGTGCTTCCATGATTGCGGTTTTTGGCGAACGATTTTTCAAAACAAATATCAGTAGTAATTAAAAAAAGACTGGCGAAGGCGTGTGTGTCACTCAGCCTTCATCGTCAGCCTCCGTCGGTCTATGATGACCATGGAAGAAATCATAACGTCTACTCTGCTGGAACAAAAACAAAATAAGCACCGCCTGTGGCCGAACATGCCGATGCGCGAATGGCAGTCGCTGTCACACAGGTTGCATTTGTGGGTGGTCTCTGTGTTGCTGGGTCTGTGACGGTTCTTCCTGCGGGTCCTTTTTTGATCCGCTGCAGCAGTCAGTCTTCACCCAGCCTTACAAAAAAACAGCTCGTGAACTTCTCTGCTTCAATTGGCTCACTGCATTCACAGCATTGGTAGGCGGGTCCTTCTTGCTAGGTTTTCAGTCATTGGTTCTTCAAGGTTTCAGAAACCCAATTCAAGGCTCTTATTAGTTGAATGAGAGGTCAATCAGATGAACTAATCTGTTCGCGGCTGTGTCTGCAGCTTTTATTTTCAGTGCGCGCTTGGACGCCATCACCATCTCCATCTCCATCATGCGTCCTAGAGCGAACGAGGGTGCACGAGAGCGCCCTCGTGCGCTCTGGGACGCAGAGACTTGCCTGTCCGCGGTACAACGGAGTGCAAGAGGTTAAGTTTTCGTGAAATATCTAATGTTTTCATACCCTGTCCAAGGCACTGCACTATTTGACGCTTTTCGGCAGCAGAGAGATCCTTTATCTTTCCCATATTGCTTGAAACCTGTGACATGCTTAATAACGTGGAACATCCTTAAGTAGTTTTCCATTAATTGGGCTTACCTGGAAAACTAATTCTGAGCCCTGATGCGCAATACCATCCATGAGTTTAACCGAAAAACCAAAGAAAATTAATGTTTATGACATTAAAATCCTAATAATAATAATTTGGAACGATTATATATATACACAAACACATACACACTGTGTACACACACACACACACACACACTGGTGTGAAAAAGTGTTTGCCCCCTTCCTGATTTCTCATTTTTTTGTATGTTTATCACACTTAAATGTTTCAGATTATCAAACGAATTTAAATATTTGACAAAGATAACACAAGTAAACACAAAATACAGTTTTTAAATGAAGATGTTTATTATTAAGGGTTAAAAAAATTAAAGACCTACATGGCCCTGTGTCAAAAAGCCCCCCCACCCCCATTAAAACATAAAGTAACTGTGATTTATCACATCTTTGGAAAGCTGAGTTCAATTTCTCTAGACACAACCAGGCCTGATTACTGCCACATCTGTTCTCAATCAAGAAATCACTTAAATAGGACCTGCCTGACAAAGTGAAGTAGACCAAAAGATCTTCAAAAGCCGGACATCATGCTGCAATCCATAGAAATTCAGGAACAAATGAGAAATAAAGTAACTGAGATCTATTAGTCTGGAAAAGGTTATAAAGCAATTTCTAAAGCTTTGGGACTCCATTGAACCACAGTGAGAGCCATTATCCACAAATACCGAAAACATGGAACAGTGGTGAACCTTCCCAGGAGTAGCCGGCAAACCAAAATTAACCAAAACCAAATTACCAAAACCAAGAGTGCAGCAACGACTCATCCAAGAGGTCACAAAAGACCACACAACAACATCCAAAGAACTGCAGGCCTCACTTGCCTCAGTTAAGGTCAGTGTTCATGACTCCACCATAAGAAAGAGACTGGGCAAAAATGGCCTGCATGGCAGAGTTACAAGACGAAAACCACTTTGACAAGACAAAAAACAATTTGTTTGATGATCTGAAACATTTAAGTGTTAGAAACGTACAAAAAAAAAAAAAATCAGGAAGGGGGCAAACACTTAGTCACACCATTCTGTGTGTGTGTGTGTGTGTGTGTGTGTGTGTGTGTGTGTGTGTGTGTGTGTGTGTGTGTGTGTGTGTACACAGTCATGTGAAAAAAATTAAGACACCCTGTATAAGCCTGTTTTTTTTAACATATTTGGACATATGGATATTTAACATCAATGTTAAAAATACTGGGAGATTCATGTAAACAAAAAGTGAATTAAATACTTTTTTCATTTTTTTGTAAAATGTAATTCTAAACAGTGAGGAATAAATTAGGACACCTCCATATTTTTTAGGACACCCTCACATTCATTCCCACTTAAAATGACTAACATAAATGTTAAAAAATGCAAACAAAAACAAGGTTAGACAGATATGTGATCATTTCTTAATAAAGAACTGAATATAATTTTTTCAGGACTGTGTGTGTGTGTATGTATGTGTATACACTATATATATACACACACACACTGTATAAGTAATTAAAAAAACACCGTAGAAAAACTTCCAACCATGCTTCTAGCACAACAACACTGACCTCTAGTGTTGACTATATAGCAGGGACCTCAGGGATCTGAAACATTCACGATGGATTTTGAGGTTGAGACAGGGGTGGGGTAGAGTTGCCAATTTGCAAGGTTTTCCTCTTATGACTGTGACTCTTTTCCTAATAAATTTGAAAGTTTTCACCCCCCCCCCCCCCACACACACACACATACATTTAGGACCATTTCCTCACAAATTATATATACTACTCACAAAAACTTAGGGATATTCGGCTTTCAGGTAAAATTTCAGGATGCACCCAAAAGGCACTATAACCTTTCAAGTGAACTTAATTTGATGCTTAACAACAAAATTCACAACAGGTGTTTGATTCATGAATCAACCAATAAATTTTCTGGTTCAAATAGAATTGGTATTTAAACAGTCCTCTTCATCATGTTGTTCACATTTTGACATCATGAGACCAAGATGATGCCTAACAACTGATCAACAGTACCTCACTATCAAACAGGATGTTCTCAGAGGGAAGTGGCCACTGAGCTTAGAGTGTCACAGAGTGTCATCAGCAGGTTGCAACAGAGATACAAAGAGAGTGGAAGAGTCACAGAAAGGCATAGAAGTGGACGTCCGTTGGCCACATCCCACGCTGATGACTGCTTCATTGTGAACAGTGCCCTGCAGAATCAGATGATGAATGCCATTCAACTCCAGGCACATTTAAGGGAGGCGAGAGGCACCCAAGTGTCACATCAGACCATTCAAAACCATTTACTGTACATCAGCGTGGTCTGCGTGCTAGACGACCTGCAAGGGTAACTGACCACACCACCGGGCACAGGCGTCATCGTTTTCATGGGCCAGGGAGCATTTATGCTGGACAAGGGACCAGTGGGCCTCAGTGATGTTCTCTAATCAAAGTCAATTCACGTTGAGCAGAAATGATGGCCGCCAATGATGTTGGAGACATCAAGGAGAGCGCTCTGCATCAGCCACTATTGTCACCATGTTACAGTCTGGGCAGGTGTGTCTAGGCAATACAGAACTGCCCTACACATTGTGAATGGTGCAGTGACAAGCCGATACTATCTGAAGTTTGAGATGAGGAAATCACCATTGCATGCTTCTACTTACAGTAAACTTTCATGATATAATATCACTGTAGCGTGAACTTTTTACATTTTCAATAAATTTCACCCGAAAGCCAAATATCCCTAACTTTTTCTGAGCTATTTGTGTGTGTGTGTGTGTGTGTGTGTGTGTGGTTTGTTTGCAAAAACCAATAAACACCACTTCCATGAAAATTTCACTCTTTACATCAAACAACTGTTGACATTTCCTACTTGCAGAAGTTCAAATCGTTTTGTCCCAAACGCTGATATGTCCTATGTTATAGACACTACAAATTCATGCTTTGTTTTTTTTTCCAAAAGCCGACAAATGCCGGGCGCATTTTTTAACAAAAGCAGATAATTCCACAGGGCAAATCAGTTTTGACTGATTTCCCTGGCTGTGTTCGGAATGTTCACTCACTCTCCCTCCTACTCGCTATATAGTGAATTTAGATCTAGTGGACTATACAGTAAACTCAATATAACAATAAAATTAACCATTCTCAGACACTACTGGGCTTGTTTTCGCGGCACAGTTAATGATGTCATCACGTGAGACAGTAAAATGTAACAGACTAATGGTGGTTAAAAAAAACAAAAGGAAAACCTGCATGTAATTTGTAGTAAATATGTATTGAATCAAATCATTTTTGCTGAATTATTAACTATAAATACCTTAAGGCAGTTTATGTTGTGATGTGAAGCTCTTCTCTCACTGCTCCGCTGGCTGTGCATTCACTATATACTACACTATATGGGCAAGTTTCTTTTTTTCTAGCCTTATTCCTTTTCTTTTTATGCTGTGCACACCAATGGAGAGAGAGAGAAACGCCATTTCAATTCTCCTGTATGTCCTGTACATACAGTAGTATTGACAATAAAATCTTAGCATCTTGAATCTTGAGTTATAGCTTTATTATAGCTATATTATACCATTTTACTGAGTGGATATGCCTACATCAGTGTGTCAATCATACTGCATTGATGCTTATAGACATTCAAGTATGTTCCAGACAAAATAGCATGGTTTTTGGGACTTAAATGTTTTTGCAAAACAAAAAAGAATGGCTTGTGGACTTACCTGTTTTTGCAAAAAAACGTACTAACAAATTGCCAAAAAGTAACAATGAGATGATGTTTGATTTTTTGCTTTGTTATGTCTGAGATATTCATATTTCAAGTGACCGTGTCTTCGCAGCTGATTTGGAAATACTAACACCTATAAACCTACAGATGAAAAAGTGTTTTTTCTCATTTTGAACTCAACTGGACTTATCTGTTTTTTCAAAAGAACTCTTCATATATACATACACAGTCATGTGAAAAAATTAGGACACTCAGTATAAGCCTCTGTGTGTGTGTGTGTGTGTGTGTGTTTAACATATTTGGACATATGGATATTTAATATCAATGTTAAAAATACTGGGAGATTCATGCAATACAACTAAACAATTAAAAATAAATTAAAGACTTTCTTCAAATTTTCTGTAAAATGTAATTCTAAACAAATAGTGAGGAATAAATTAGGACACCCCCATCTTTTTTAGCACACCCCACATTCATTCCCTCTTAAAATGGCTAAAATAAATGTTAAAAAATGCAAATAAAAACAAAAGCAAGGTTAGACAGATATGTGAACATTTATTAATAAAGAACTGAGTATTTAGTGGGGTGTCCTAATTTTTTCACATGACTGTATATACAGTGGTGTGAAAAAGTGTTTGCCCCCTTCCTGATTTCTCATTTTTCTGTATGTTTGTCACACTTAAATGTTTCAGATCATCAAACAAATTTAAATATTAGACAAAGATAACACAAGTAAACACAAAATGGAGTTTTTAAATCAAAGTGTTTATTATTAAGGGGAAAAAAAGATCCAAACCTACATGGCCCTGTGTGAAAAAGTGATTGAATCCTAAACCTAATAACTGGTTGGGCCACCCTTAACAGCAACAACTGCAGTCAAGCATTTGCAATAATTGGCAATGAGTCTTTTACAGCGCTGTGGAGGAATTTTGGCCCACTTATCTTTGCAGAATTGTTGTAATTCAGCCACATTGGGGGGGTTTCGAGCATGGACCACCTTTTTAAGGTCATGCCACAGCATCTATATCAAATTCAGGTCAGGACTTTGACTAGGCCACTCCAAAGTCTTCATTTTGTTTTTCTTAAGCCATTCAAAGGTGGACTTGCTGGTGTGTTTTGGATCATTGTCCTGCTGCAGAACCCAAGTGCGTTTCAGCTTGAAGTCATGAACAGATGGCCGGATATTCTCCTTCAGGATTTTTTGGTAGACAGCAAAATTCATGCTTCCATTTACCACAGCAAGTCTTCCAGGTCCCGAAGCAGCAAAACAGCCCCAGACCATCACACTACCACCACCATATTTTACTGTTGGTATGATGTTCCTTTTCTGAAATGCTGTGTAACTTTTACGCCAGATGTAATGGGGCACAAACCTTCCAAAAAGTTCAACTTTTGTCTTGTCAGTCTACAGAGTATTTTCCCAAAAGTCTTGGGGATCATCAAGATGTTTTCTGGCAAAACTGAGATGAGCCTTTATGTTCTTTTTGCTCATCGATGGTTTTCGTCTTGGAACTCTGCCATGCAGGCCGTTTTTGCCCAGTCTCTTTCTTATGGTGGAGTCATGAACACTGACCTTAACTGAGGCAAGTGAGGCCTGCAGTTCTTTGGATGTCGCTGTGGGGTCTTTTGTGACCTCTTGGATGAGTCATCACTGTACTCTTGGGGTAATTTTGGTCAGTTGGCCACTCATGGGAAGGTTCACCACTGTTCCATGTTTTTGCCATTTGTGGATAATGGCTCTCACTGTGGTCCCAAAGCTTTAGAAATGGCTAGAAAATTGAACTCAACTGTCAAAGATGTGATAAACCACAGTTAATTTATGTTTTAACGGGGGGGGGGGTCACTTTTTCACACAGGGCCATGTAGGTCTTTAATTTTTTTTAACCCTTAATAATAAACACCTTCATTTAAAAACTGTATTTTGTGTTTACTTGTGTGATCTTTGTCTAATATTAAATTAAATTCATTTGATAATCTGAAACATTTAAGTGTAACAGACATACAAAAAATTGCTGTGAAAACACTTTTTCACACCACTGTATATGCTGACCTTTTTCTTGTACATTTGAGAATTTAAGCTCCTAAATTTCGGAGTTTTTCTTCATACATTTTACTTTGAAACTGACTTTTTCTCCTCATAATTTTGTGGCAACTTTTTCCATGTAAATTTGAAACTCTTTAAATTTGTCATTTTTTTCCCATAAATTTGCAAAAAAATTTTGTTCCATTGCAGCTGAGACCAAACAGAAGAACAATGACATCAACACCAATCTCAATAAATTATAATTATGAATTCATTAAATTAAAATGGCCAAAGTTATTACAGTCTAAACAGTCATACTTCCAAACATATTTAAGCATTTTTAGCAGTTATTTTTATTTCAGATCAATTACATCAAAAGTAACCACTAAATCTACTTGAGTAAAAGTATTTTTTTTATGTACTCAAGAGCAAGAAATATGCTGCAATAAAACTACTCATGGAAGTAGGCTACAGTTTTGTAAAAAAAAAAGAAATCTGAGATACTTACTTGCTCTGATCTTCTGCTTCCATCTGTTATTGGGTTTGGAGTTGGACTGATCTACAGACAGAGAGGGAACACAAAGACAGAAACAAAAGATTAGAAACAATGAGCACAAATGTCACAAAATGAGGTGTGGAAAAACAACAAGACTTTCCACAAAATGTAATATCTAACACAGATGTTCAAAACCTGCCGCTACTGAATGTGGCTGCTGGGGGGTAAAAAGTTGCTAATTTAGAAGAGAAAAACCCCATTAACAGCTACTGTAACTGTAACAAATCACTCACTGAATCCATACTCACTTTTAACATTATAACTTAGTTTAATTCAATTACAGTTAAGGATAAACAAAAGCTTTCTCGGATCATCAGTCAAGAAAAAAATAGAAAAAAGTAAATTATTAGCAGTTCAAAAAAAAAAAAAAGTCCTTTCAGTTCCTACCATCCAAAAACTAAAGTCCCCTTGGCAAAGGTAAACACTTGCCTGAACTTCCTCTTGTCCTTACTGCCAAAAAAAGTTTTTTAAAAAACAATAAGCAAACACTGAACTTTGAATGTGTTAGTTCACATATCAGCTTCAACTGTGGGATGCTGGTGGGTTTCCTCACATGAACTGCTCGCTTCAGGTCAGTCCACAACATCTGACTTGGATTAAGGTCAGAACTCTGACTTGACTATTCCAAAACATTAACTTTATTCAAGCAATATTACACGAGAGTGAGTGCAGTATCATGAATATATGAACTCCGGGTGTGATGCGGCTTAGAGTATCACACCTGGAGTTTGTATGTTCATGATACTGTAACAAATTTGAGTGTAATATTGCTTTTATACAACGGTTCTGCAAGCACAGTTTATTAAATGACAGCAATACTGGACAAAATATTATGATTTGTTTGTTTAACCAGTTATTTTGCGCAGCTGAGAAAAAAATTGTCCCTTCTAAACGTAGCTAACTGTTGCTAAACATCTCGATCAGCATGAAGACATCTACTGTCTTTTCACACATGTAAACAAATCAAATATTGTCAGGTGCAAAAGTAGTACGTGTTTATAAAACATATACCTGTTGACTTGGTACTGCAGAAGATCCTAGAGCCGCGACAGGGGTGTTTTCTGCGGCAGACAAGATTTTCTCGGCATGACACCTGTCACCAGAACGCTGTAGCTAGCCAGTAGCTAGTAGTTAGCATGCTTGCGGTTTAGCACACTTTGTTCACTTTTCTTTGCATTTTCAGATAAAACAGAGTCCATCATCACAAAGGTATTGTGGTTTGTTTATCGCCACACCGTGACACTGCTGGCTGGAGTCTTTCAATGCCTATATCATCATGGCCAGCCGGGGCGGCGCCGACAAAGAAAGACGGAAGAGGGTCCTGATTCATTGTCTGGGCAAAGAAGGACAGCGTGTGCTTCGAGCACTGGGCAGTACGGGCTCCTTGGACAAGTGTTTGTGCCTAATGGACGAGCTCTTTGTTGACAAGTGTAACATCACGGCGTGGAGATACAGATTCTTCAGCCACTGCCAGCAAGTGGGCGAGTTCACGCACCATTATGTTATAGAGCTCCGTAACTCAGCGAGCACGTACGACTTTGGGCCTTTGGAAGAGGAGCCAATTCATGACAAGTTAGTACACAGCACAAGCAACGAGTGGTTGAAGGAGAAGCTACTGCTGACAAAGGACAATTTCGTGTTAAGCCAGGTGATGTAGATGGCTAGTTAAATTGAATCCACCACCCAGCTAGGGAAGCAGAAACTTGCTAATGAACAACTAGCCAACCAAGGCTATGCAACCCAGGCCTGTTTACGGGCCTTGGTTGCACAGCAGCTTTCAACCACCATCCGCTCATTGACCCAGGGGTGACGCCTAAGATTCAACCTCTTCGCTGGTTGCCCCTCGCCCTGTGGGACGACGTCACAGTGGAGCTGAATAAACCCTTGGGTGCTGGCATAATTGACAGAGTGGACGCCTCGCCGTGGATCTCAAATATCATGGCGGCTAAAAAGAAGTCAGGTGGCATCCGACCGTGCATCGACCTCAGAATGGTTAACAAAGCGATCATCCCAGATAAATATCCACTACCCACGATGTAAGAGCTCACCGCGATGTTCAGTGGCTCCAGGGTGTTTTCAAAACTGGACCTCCGTCAGGGTTATTGGCAGGTGCCTCTCCACCAGGCCAGCCGCTACCTGACACCGTTCGTGACCCACATGGACATTTTCACATATACCCGCATGCCTTTTGGCCTTAGCTTAACCCCGAGTTGCTTCCACAAACATCTTGTCCATGATTCTTGCTGGCCTCAAGGGTGTGGTGGTGTATCTGGACGACATCGTGGTGCACGGCGCGTCATGGGTGGCACACAACGAACGTTTGGAAAGAGTGATGGAGGTGCTGCTGGAGCACAGAGTCATGCTGAACGAGGAAAGGTGCATCTTTACAGCTAAGGCCATCGAGTTTGTGGGATTTTGGTTGTCTGCTGAGGGCCTGAGCCCTCTGCACTCAAATGTGGAGGCGGTCCTGTGACTTCCGGACCACACAACACCCGCACAAATTTCATCGTTCCTGGGCATGGCAAATTTCTACGGACACTTCATCCCTCATTATTCAGAGACCACAGAACCACTCCGTGCCCTCTTGAAGTAGACTGCTCCGTGGCAATGGACCCCGGCCTGCTCAGCAGCTGTCGCTTAACTGAAATCTCAGCTCAACTCCCTGCTGGTCTTGGCTCATTTTGACCCTCAATGCCCCACTTTTGTGACTTGTGACACGTCTGGTTCGGCGGTGGGGGCAGTCATGTCTCAATTCCAGAACGGAACGGAGCGACCGGTGGCATTCGCATCGAGGTCCCTCACATCGGCGGAACAGAGGTATGCAGTGGGTGAGAGCGCGGCGCTCGCGTGTGTTTGGGCACGCGAACGGTGGCACATTTACCTCTATGGACGCCACTTCACCCTGCGCACAGACCATAGGGCGTCAATGACCCTGCTGGAAACAACCAGTTCGGGACATAGACCCCTGAAGATCCACAGGTAGGCAGAAAGACTGCAGACCTACAACTTCACTACTCAGTTCACCCCAGGCTGGGAAAACGTGGTGGCAGACCTCTTGTCCCGTGCCACACTTAACATCATGCAACCTGACGATTGTGATCCCCTGGAGGCGGATCTGATCAACACGTTACACAAACCCCTGTGGAATGCAGTGTCCCTCCAGGCGGAGTTGGAGTGGGATCCAACTTTGTCTCAACTGCGGTCATTCATCAGAGGGGGTGGCCCACGAAGATGCAGGCTGATCTGGCACTTTTTCACAGGGTCAAGGACAAACTGAGCTGCTGAAATGACGTATGCATGGCAAGAGGACACTGCACAGTGGTACCGGCGTCACTAAGGGCTTGCATTCTGGCCATGATCCACAAGGGCCTTCTGGGGGTGGTTAGGGTGAAACAACACTGCAGGGATCCGGTATGGTGGACAAGGACATTGAGATTATGGTAAGGAACTGTGTGCCGTGTTTGGAAAGCGGGAAAACCGGGGTACCACTTCCCCTGCAACCTTCACAATATCCAGAGGACCCCTGGAAGCACATTCAACTGGACATCTGCGGCGAGTTACACACTGCCCCTGCGAACAGCCATTTCCTGTTGGTGGCATATGATCTGTTTTCAAAATGGCCGGAGGTGTTACCCACCAGTTCGGTCACAACCGATGTGGTCACCAGTTTCCTCACGTCGCTCTTTGCTCGGTGGGGTGTTCCAAGTGCCATTATGACAGACAATGTGCTGCAATTCATCTCTGGGGGGTTTGAGGAGTTTTTGGGAGAAAGGGGCGTAAAGCACATTAGAACTGCGTTCTATCATCCTCAGGCTAATGGGAGGGTAGAACGTTTCAACAAGATGTTAAAGAATGGACTAAGAGCACACCTGGCGGATGGCTTTACGTTCATTGATGCCCTTCAGAACACATTCCTCCATTATAGAGCGACGGCCCACACCACAACGGGGTGTTTCCCAGCAAAGCTCATGCTGGGACGTGAATTACATCTGCCCCTGGATTGGCTGCAGCTCCCCAGGGCCCCCCCTCTGGTTGACACAAAGCCACCAAGTGGCCGGGTCCTTGAACAACAGCGGAGAATGAAAAAACACTTTGACAAGAAGCACAGGGCAAGAACTCATGGACTCAGTGTAGCGGACTGGGTTAGGATCAGGCACCCCAACTGCACACACAAGCTGCAGCCGTTCTGGACAGGACCACTGCAAATCGTGGAGCAGCTAGGCCCAGACACGTTTTGCCTTTCGGACAGGTCACGGTGGCATTCTAGCCGCCTCAGGAAATCTTCACTGACCCAGGATCCGAGGGCTTCAATGGACAAGATGAACACCGGCTGGAATTTGACTGATGAGGCACTGGGGGGCGCACGGGAACGGCCGACGGGAGCCAGTAGCAGGACTTCCACCTGTGAGGCGCTCTGCGAGAAACCGACAGAGGCCAGGGTACCTGAAAAACTGTTGTGGGACTTAGGTAGTCAGGAAGTGTTGGCTATCAGGTGGCAGAATAATCCACCTCAACATGTGGGCATTTTGATAGCCCATCCAGGTGCCCAGTTAGTTGTTTGTGTTTTTTATGCAAGATGTTTATGTTCTACTTAAGTTAATTATATGGGTGTTTGATTTGCTAATTCTTTTTTTTTTGGGGGGGGGGTGTTATTGGCTGTCGTTATTTGTGGTTCTCCAGTTTGTGAAGGGGAGGGGAACGTTGTATGTGGGTTTGGCCCTTGAGGCTTGCCGTAGCCAGCATTAGACGTCAAATGAGATGATGTCAGGCGGGCTGTGGCTGCTGTATACCTTCTGCCTGTTTGTAATAAAGTTCAGTTTGTTGCTCGGCATAGCATGGCTCACGACTCGCTTATTTCATACATAACAGCTTGCCCAAACGTTGTGCAGCAAACTTTAAAAAACCTTCAACATGCTTTTTCTTCAGCAGTGGAGTCTTGCGAGGTGAACCGGCATAGAGCCCATGTCGGTTGAATGCATTACTTATTGTTTTCTTTGAAACAGCAACACCTGCTGACTCCAGGTCTTTCTGGAGCTCTCCATGAATGGTCTTTGGCTCTTCGATAACTCTTCTGATAATTCTTTTGACTCCTCTGTCAGAAATCTTGTGAGGAGCTTCTGGTCGTGGCTGGTTTACAGTAAAATTATGTACTTTCCACTTCCAAATGATGGCTCCAACAGTGCTCACTGAAAAATGTAGCAGTTTAGAAATGCACCTGTAACCAATGCTATCATTATGTTTTGCAACAAGGTTGCGGAGGTCAAGAGAGAGTTCTTTGTGGTGCGACAATCTGATAGTCACAGAACTTCTTTAAAGGCCATCAGTCAGGACTTAACCAGCTGAAATTAATTTGCACTGATGGGGGGCGGGATAGCTTCCTAATTTCTAATGGATTTTAGCTGGTTTCTTGGCTTTTCATGCCTTTTTGCGCCTCTTTTTCTTCATGTGTTCAATATTTATTCCCTGTGTCATTCCACTTCATTAAATATAACTTGTTTGTGAACACAGTTGCCTTGATTTCCTTTTATGTATGAATTACTTGGGTTGTTACGGATATCTGATGAAAATCGTAGGTCAATGGCTCCATCATTAATATGTTTAATGAGAAAAATGTTGGCATGTTCAATACTTCTTTTCCTTGCTGGTATTTAAGTGTCACTACTAAGACTGTATCTAATACTAAACTGAAAATTTACTGAAAAATTGCTGTTTGCTTTTTCACACATCTTAAAATTATATTAAAATGGGGCAGCTGTGGCACAGGTGTAGTGTGGTTGACTTCTGATTGGAGGGTTGGTGGTTCAATCCCCGCTCTCTCTGCAGTCTGCATTTTGAAGTGTCCTTGAGCAAGACACTGGACCCCAAGTTGCTCTTTGCACGGCAGGTCCGCCATCATCAGTGTGTGAATGTGTGTGTGAATGGTGGATAGCAGGATCTGGAAAGTGCTTTGGTCATCCAGAGATGAGAAAATGTTCTATATAAACGAATGCCATTGAAAATGTAACTGTATATTATTGATTTATACTTCATATTGACAATTTAACTCTGAACACAGGCCTGTCTGGAGCAAAGGGCACCTTTCAGACACAACCCTGGGGAGGAGACTCAAAACATTATCTTATTTAAAGAAGAATAATATGATGATTTCTGACCGATTAAGAATTAATTAGAATATTAATCTAAACTAATCATACATCAGTCTTTCCTGAGTTTTTGCAGTTTTTCATATATTCTCCATCTTCGTCTTCAACACATCTTTGAGCAGGTGAGCTGCGACACAAAGGCACATTCGTGTATACTTTACGGAAAACTGCAGTGATCCATTGTAATGTTTTCTTGCAATTTTCTCCAAAATTTGGGGCTTTTTGGGGGTGGGGGGCTCTAAGTGTGTAAGCTTTTTTGTCTCTAGAAAACTAGAATTTTTTACTAAATCCTAGAAAGTTTCAAATGTATTTAGAAACTGCTCATAAAAGTAATCAGGATTTAATTAAACTAGTGCATTGCCCATAGAACCAAGTATTCCTGTCTGAAACTGGTATCCCAATCAGGCTTTACAGGCCCAAATGTAGGCTGTGTTTGAAAGTGGAATACAAAGAGGTGTAGCCTATATGTAGGCAATCACACATGTTAGACTTTGAAAAATATGAAAGGGACTAAATGGCACTAAGATTTATTTGATTGTGTGAATATTAATTACAGAATACCTAATTATTGAAAATGAATGTGACATCCTATATTAGCATGGTGGGCAGCATGGTGGCGCAGTGGTTAGCACTGTGGCAGCACAGCAGCTCACCCTTGGCCATGGGAGCTTGGGTTCCATCCCACCCCCTGACCAATGGTGATCTTTCTGTGTGGAGTTTGCATGTTCTCCCTGTGTCTGTGTGGATTTACGCCGGGATTTCTCCGGTTTCCTCCCACAGGGACCAAAAACATGCAGGTTAGGTTAGTTGGCATCAACTGGGGAGGTATGGATGTGAGTTGTGCCTCCCCCCTCCCCTCCCAGGCCACAGTTGTAAATAAGAATGTGCTCTTAATCTGTCCTGCCTGATTAAATAAAGGTTAAATAAGAATAAAATATTAGCGACTGTTTCAGATCCCTTATTTATTTGTTTGTCAGATCACTTATTTGTGTGATCTTTTATCACTTATATTCAAAATAGTGTATCTTGCACTTTGGAGAATGGGAGTTGTTCAGTCACCATTACAATTATTTTAGTTTTTATCACTGTTCAGTGATGGAGTTCAGTGTAATATTAAATTTCTTCTGTGTATTGTCAAACTCATGCAGTACAATAACAGGACACGTTTACAAATATTTGAGACCCATTGTAGTGCATCATTTTATATTTTAGCAATATTTTGTTATTAAAAGGTTTTCTAAAACTGTAATCAACTGAACTGACTACAAAACACCCAACATTATTATACACAGCAGAAGAACCCATTTGACTGCAACCGTTGCATCAGTGTTGCCCATTTGTCAGTAAATATTTAACTAAAAAAGATTTATCTCATTATTTGGGTGTTTTTGCCTCCTGCATTTGGTCGTTAAGTCATTCAAGCCATTCTGCTCCGCAATCATGGCAGTATTATTACTATGTTTTTGATTTTTAGATACTCAGACAGGAGGGGGGACTCATGGTCCTGCAAAGTACAGTGGTACCACACTGGTGAAGCAGAAGCAGGGACTCCCGTCTACCACTGACTGGGCAGGCTGGGCGTGCCTCACCATAAAGGACCGCAGTCTGCCCGGTCAGGCCACTGCTTCTCCCGGCATGTTCTGTGTTGGAAACACCGGTGTTCTTTGTCAGACCTGGTCCCCGCTGACGCTCCACCCAGTCTGCTCACGCGCCTCATGTTCTCCACATATGCCAAATTATCCTTCAGACCTATGCTATCATGGCAACTTTATGGTATACTTTTTTAAGCATTAAATCTTAAGTATTATCTTTTTCTAGTCAAATTTGTCACTTTTTGCTTCCTTGTTTTGCTCACAGTGTGCTGTGGTTACTATTGCTGTGATGTCGTGTATCATCCAATCAGTACGGAGTCAATGCAAAACCCCGCCCACGCCTCTAGAAGCCAGAGCATGAGGAGAGAGTGATGATTAAACTTTTATTGATAAAAATTATATATTTTGACTAAACAACTCCATACTCGGGGATAGACATCCTCGTAACCTCAGCAAAACGCTTATAAAATCTTAGGTCAGTCTGACAAACGGTTCAAGAGATATGTGAGGAACAGACAGACATTTTTTAATAAAATAGATAAGGACAAGCACAGTCTGAGGGAAGAGCTTCATATCTGGGGAGCTCCAGAAATAGGTCTTATACAGCTCTAAAAAAAACAGACCAGAGATCACAGCAGAATTATCACTTTATCTGGTTTTACTATTTCTATTACTTCAACACAAAGGTATGTATGAACTGAAGTAAAATGAATAATTTCGTTTTATTCTCTAACCTACTGAAAAAACTCACCCAAATTTCAAGTCAAAATGTCATCATTAGATCATTTATTTATAGAAAATGACAACTGGCTAAAACAACAAAAAGACGTTGCTTTTAGGTGTACTTTTTTACGAGGAAGGGCCGAAAAGTTCAGAGTGGTCAAATTTGACCAAATGCGGTTTATTTTTCAAGATAGCCTCCCCTTCGGTCCACACACTTCTTCCATCAGTGTTGCAGCGCTTGGATTCCTGCGGTTGAAAAATAAACCACATTTGGTCAAATGTGACCACTATGAACTTTTCACCCATATGTGCGTTTAGATCAAATAATGAAAAGAAAACCAGTTCATGATCACTCTTAAACACCACAATACTTAAGTTTTAGCTTCGAAAGAACTCAGAAATCGGTATTTGTGGAATAGCTCAGATTTTTCATCACAGCTTTCATGCATCTTAGCAGATGATCACCTAATCAGTAGCTTCTTAAGCAGACTGAAATGTCCTTGTGTTGTGAATTCAACAGGTACTCAAACTGAATGGCTGCCATACATGTAGAGATGCTAATATAGGAAAGATTTTGCAGTGGTCTCTTATTTTTTTTTCCCCAGAGTTCTACCACAGTGATCACGCTGACCTTTAATACTGTCCTGGCTTTCACCTTTGACCCCAATGTCACTGACCAAGCAGGAAGCTTCCAGGGCTTCAGCGGCCACCTCCATATCCTCAGGAGCAGTTTTCTGACATTTATCAAGCTGCTCTGAGTCTGAGCCGGATGAAGCACCTGCAAAGAAAAACAACAAAAAACATGAAGGCAACAAAAATGTCCCATTTACCAATTAAAGAATCTTAGTGAGCAAGCTCACATAACCCACACATCTGCATATCGGGGCCTCTAATGAGAACCGTGATCAACATAAAATGGAGTGGAAAAAGTATAAGTCGCCCGCCCTAAAAATGGACCCCCTCATTAGATGTATAAAATTTGCACTTCCAATAGGAAATGTAGAAGCTATTGTGGCAACAACATAAAATGACCCCCCCCCCCAAAAAAAAATAAAATAAAGGAACCCTTCATTAGATGTGTTTAAATATCAAACTGTCTAAAGTATTGATGAGTTAAAGCTTCTGTATAAATCTGAAGTGAATCCAATCAGAAATGTAGAAACTATAGTGGCAACAACAAACTATCAAAGGAACGGATGGACAGAGGTGTCAAAAACATTTACCATAATAACAGTAAATATGCAATAACAGCTTAGTACATGCAGCGGTTTGGCCCATAATCATTGGCTATCTGTGGCTTTGACCAAAAAAAAAAAAAAAAAAAAAAAAAAAATCAGAAATTTACAAGAGGAACAAGAGCACCGCACACAGTACATTATACAACCATCGACAGCCATTATCGACAATGCAGAACTAGCACACCTTCAACTGAAAAATCAATTAAATTCTATAATATACTCTAGATCTGTAATAAAACTAATAATCATGTAATTACAAGGAGTTTTGAGAAAATATCAGAAAATCATTTAACTCCCTACAATATGCACATCTTCAATACATGTACCTACACACATTGTTTGAAAAGAAAATGTCCTAGCTTGAAAACTGTAGGAGAAGTTAACCAGACAAACCACATACCCTCTACTGAAATCATATTCAAAAAAATGACAAAGGTCTAAAACCTGTAATTTTTTTAGGGAGTCATGTCATCTGCTGGTGTTGGTCCACTGTGTTTTATCAAGTACAAAGTCAGTGCAGCTCTCTTCTAGGGAATTTTAGAGCACTTCATGCTTCCCTTGCCTGACAAGCTTTATGGAGATGCTGGTTTCATTTTCCAGCAGGACTTGTCACCTGTCCACACTGCCAGAAGTACCAATACCTGGTTTAATGACCATGGTATCACTGTGCTTGACTGGCCAGCAAACTTTCCTGACCTAAACCCCATCGAGAATCTATGGCATATTGTCAAGAGGAAGATGAGAGACACCAGACCCAACAATGCAGACGAGCTGAAGGCCGGCATCAAAGCACCCTAGGCTTCCATGACACATCAGCAGTACCATAGGCTGATCACCTTCATGCCACTCTGCTTTGAAGCAGTACTAATTCATGCAAAGGGAACCCTGACCAAGCATTGAGTGCTTACATGGACATTGTTTTCAGTTGGCAAACATTTCTATTAAAAATAAAACATTTGAAATTGACCTTATATAATATTTTAAGTTTTTGAGAAACCGAATTTGGGGTTTTCATGAGCTGTAAGCAATAATCATCAAAATGAAAAGAAGCAAATGCTTGAAATATATGACCGTGTAATAAATCTCTTTAATATGAGTTTCACTTTTTGAATTGAATTATTGAAATAAATTATCTTTTTGATGACATTCTCATTTATTGAAATGCATACATCCATCTAATTTATGACGGTGTCATTATTTCTCTAGTCATTCACTGTCATTATTTTAACAGTGATTCAAAAAGAAATTATCCCAACAAGTTTTCTTTTGTTTTAGTTAAAATACAGCAATTTTGCATTCTGCAGAGCAGGGAACATTAATGGACCTCAGGCACGGGATCTGTGGGAGGAACGGTCACTCTGCCGCTGTTTCACTGAGGAGTACAGCGCTGTGGGTGTCCTGTGAACAGAAGGAATTTTTACAACTACATCAAAATCAGGGACAAAGACTGGCATAACCTCTGAATTGTACAACTCTCATCTGTGTGTAATTATGATAACTTCTTCCCAGTGTGACCAGGGCTGTGGACAAGGAGGTTAAAAAAGCTCCTTGGACTTAAGGTAGATGTACTGTGTGTTTAAAAAAAAAAAAAAAAAAGATGAAGGGCAGCAAGGCTAGGAGCGTTGGAGGTGGATTTAAACTGTTCTACCATGGTGTAGATAGGAAGAGAAATGGAGTAGGAATAATCCTAAAGGAAGAGTATGTGGAGAGTGTTCTGGAGGTAAAGAGGGAGTCAGACAGAATCCTGAGTTTGAAGCTAGAAGTCAAAGGCGTGATGTTGAATGTTGTCAGTGCGTATGCCCCACAAGTTGGATGTCAAGTAGAAGAGAAAGAGGAACTCTGGAGTAGGTTGGATGAAGTGGTAGAGAGTGTTCCCGGGGGGAGAGAGTGGTGATTGGAGTGGACTTTAATGGACATATAGGTGAAGGGAGCAGAGGTGATGAGGAGGTTCTGGGTAGGTATGGTCTTAAGGAGAGAAATGTGGCAGGACAGATGGTTGTGGATTTTACTTAAAGGATGAAAATGGCTGTGGTGAACACATGCTTCAAGAAGAGAGAGGAACATAGGGTGACTTACAAAAGTGGAGGAAGGTGCACGCAGGTGGACTACATCTTATGCAGAAGGAGAAATCTGAAACAGATAGGAGACTGCAAGGTGGTGGCAGGGGAGAATGTAGCTAGACAGCATCAGATGGTAGTCTGTAGGATGACTTTGGAAAGCAAGAAGAGGAAAACAGTGAAGGCAGAGCCTAAAATTAAGTGGGGGACGTTACAGAAGGAAGAAGGTCACACAGAGTTCAGGAAGGAGTTGATACAGGCTCTGGGTGGTAGGGAAGAATTACCAGATGACTGGGAAAGTACAGCAAAAGTATTGAGGGAAACGTGTAGAAAGGTATGTGGTGTATCCACTGGACAGAGGAAGGAAGACAAGGAGACTTGGAGGTGGAATGAGGAGGTATAGGAAAGTATCCAAAGGAAGAGGTTAGCAAAGAAAAGTGGCATAGTCAGGGAGATGAAGAAAGTAGACAGGAGTATTTGGAATCTAGGTGCATGGCAAAGAGAGAGGTGACAAAGGCAAAGAAAAAAAGCATATAGTGAGTTGTATGAGAGGCTAAGCACTAACAAAGGAGAAAAGGACTTGTAGGTTGAAAGGACAGAGATGGTAATGTACTAACGGGTAATGAGAGTGTGTTGAGAAGATGGAAGGAGAACTTTGAGGAGGTGAAGAAGATGGATGAAGGAAAGATAGTAAACCAGGAAATTCAGAGGATTAAAATGGTAAATGGCATTCACTTATATAGTGCCTTTTTAGTCATCTCTGGATGACCAAAGCGCTTTACAGATCCTGCTATTCACACACTGATGATGACGGAGCTGCCATACACAAGCGCTGACCTGACCCATCAGGAGCAATTGGGGGTTTAGTGTCTTGCTGAAGGGCACTTCCAACATGCAAACTGCAGATAGAGAGCAGGAATCAAACCACTGATCCTCCGATCAGTAGTCGGCCACACTACACCTATGCTACAGCCACCCCCATTAGCAAGGCAGAAGTGGAAGCGTAAGTGAAGGTAGATGGTTGGTCCAGATGACATACGTACCTGTGGAGGCATGGAGATGTTTAGGAGAGATGGCAGTGGACTTTTTAACCAGATAGTTTAACACAATCTTGGAGAATGAGAGGATGCCCGAGGAGTGGAGAAGAAGTGTTTTGGTACCAGTTTTCAAGAACAAAGGTGATGCTCAGAGCTGTAGTAACTACAGAGACATAAAGTTGATCAGCCACACTGTGGAGATATGAGAAAGAGTTGCTGAAGCCAGGTTAAGAGGAGAGGTGACAATCAGTGAGCAGCAGTACAGTTTCATGCCAAGAAAGAGTACTACAGATGCAAGGGTTGCTCTAAGGATGTTGATGGAGAAGTACAGAAAAGGTCAGAAGGAGTTGTGCAGTGTCTTTGTGGATCTAGAGAAAGCATATGATAGGGTGCCAAGAGAGGAAGTGTGGTACTATATGAGGAATTCAGGAGTGGTAGAGAAGTATGTGAGGGTGGTACACGACATGTACTGTATGAGGACAGCGAGACGGTGGTGAGAAGTGTTGTAGGAGTGACAGATGGATTCAAGGTGGGTTTACATTAGGGATCTGCTCTGAGCCCCTTCTTGTTTACCATGGTGATGGACAGGCTGACAGACAAGGTTAGGAAGGAGTCTCCGTGGACCGTGATGTTTGCAGATGACATTGTGATCTGTAGTGAGAATAGGGAGCAGGTGGAAGAAAACCTGGGGAGGTGGAGGTATGCGCTGGAGAGAAGAGGAATGAAAGCCAGTAAAAGCATGACAGAATACATGAGTGTGAATGAGAGGGAGGAAGGTGTAATGTGAAGATACAAGGAGTAGAGGTGGTGAAGGTAGATGAGTTTAAATACCTGAGGTCAACCATCCAAAGCAATGGAAAATGCATGAGAGAGATGAAGAAGAGAGTGCAGGCAGGGTGGAGTGGGTAGAGATGAGTGTCAGGGGTGATTTGTGACAGAATGATAGCATCAAAAAAGAAGAATCCCACCCCATGCAGGTGAGTGCACTGAGGAGCTCGTTTAGCAACAGGCTGCTCCATACCAAGGTGCATGAGGGGATCCTTCCTACCTGCTGCTGTCACCGACTCGCCAATCTGTGCTGCTCATAGAGACCGCACATAACGCCACTACTTTACACAAATAAGGACTATTTATTCCAATACACTGTTAATATCAATATTATTATTGAAGGTGGCAACAACACTGTACTCATCAACTGTGGAATATACTATTATATAGCTGAATAATTTAACTGCTTACTAGCATGTAAATACTGTTACTTTTTTAACTGTAAAAACTATTTTACTTTAACTTCTTGCACTGTGTATATACTGCTTTTGCTCTCTTTACTATTTATTACTGCTCTGAGTGCTACTATCCCTTCACTACTGCAATCCAATAAATGTCCCCATTTAAATCGGGACATATTCTCACGTTCTATATGCATAGCTTACTTATGTTTACAATAAATACAATAATTATTTGACTATCCTGTAATCACAATGCTGCAGGAGCAGTCAACACAACTTTATTCAGTACCAATATGGTGCCTTCGTTCTCTGTGAAAATGCTAGCCATGTTACCTTTAGTCCTTTATATGATCTCTATGGATGCGGACTGTTTGCAACAGAGACGGCCGGACAACTTCACAACCCCAACCGTGATCGCCAAATGAGCTGCCATCAAGCGTACGCAGACCAGCACTGTGGTGCAGAGCCCACTGGAGCGCCACAGGCAAGTGAAAAATCAGTGGATGTTTGCTAGTTGGACAGAGTTGTCAGTATCGTAAGGCCAGGATGCTCTGCCAAGTAGTTGTTCACACATGCAGTATTTCTGCAGTACTTGTGAGATTTTTTCTGGAGAATATTCTGGACAGTTTTTCTCATTTTTGATATCTTGACAGCTTGAAATAAACCTGCAGTTGAAGAAAACAGGCATATTTGTCCACTCCCATGTATGAAAAACTTGGGAGAAATTACCAATTTAAGGTACACTATATAGAAAAAAAAAATCTGCTGTCAAAGTGCGATTAATCAATTTTAACTAGCAATTTCAAAAACTCAGTGACACTTGAATGTTTTAATCATCTTTCCCCACTAGTAAAAATAAACAAATAAATAAAAGTACATTTTAAAAAAAAATCAGACTGTCTTATGTGCAACAGTGGCTGTAAATATCTGGTTAATAGTGTTTGGCTTGCATCAAAGAATGATATTCTGCAAAAATATTCTTTTTCTTCCATCATTCCAAATATATTAACATGAATCACAACTTCTGGAGGCAGATTAATTTCCCCTATAGGTGCTCCTCCTTACCGGAAAAACGGGACTAATGTGTGCAAAGGAGACTGCACCTGACTTAGAGAAATCAGCTTTGCATGTCTGCAGTCAATGTATTGACGCCGTTTCTATCCAGTAGTTTGTGGGCAGCAGCAAAGACTCCCCACTTTGACATCACTAAGGTGCAAAATCCACATGTGCCATTTTGGCCATTTGAAGCATGCAATCCTTGGCCTTAGTAAATCAGTTTATTCTGTTTTGTGCATCCTTTGCACATTTTAGTACGCACAAACCTTTAGTAAATCAGGCCCTTGGTATTTTTGTTGTACATTCTCAAGCTTTTTTAATTTAAAATCTTGGAATTCTTTGAGGCATTAAAAGACAAGGGTCTGTGATGCCGTCACAATCTCAAAATTTAGTATACATAAAAAAAAAAACAACTGTCAGAGGAAGCTTAGCAACATCATCACATTTTAGATTATCTTCAGATCTAAAAATACATCCTAAATATATATAAAAAAAGATATTTAATTGTCCACCTGGTCAAATGGGGACAGGAATGTTGGCAGTTTTGGGAAAAATGAAAATGAGGCACATTTCAAAAACACGTCCGATAACAGATAAAGGGTTAATTCACAGACATGGCCTAACATGTCACAAATGACAGCGGGGAAAAAACAGCATTTCATCCACTATTCTTTCTGGGTGAGAAGGGGTCAAGGGATGTCTTGCTTTGTTAAATTTAGAATTCTCTGTTATTTTCAGAGGTTTGTAGCAGGAGACGTTCAGAAAATGCACCTGTTCCAATTTCATGTTAAAATTCTACAGGAAGAGCTGGGCACAGTCACAAAGTTTTTAAAGCTGTACATGGCATATTAAAACAGCTGTTAATGTCAGACATTTGACTGAAAGCTAAAAACAAATTTTAAAAAATAAAAATTTCAATAAGCTGTCATTTTAAAATAAATAAAGACACAGACTTAACATATTTGCCATGACTTTGGTAGAGGAAAGCCTGTCCTCTGGCCAGTCTGAAATGGAAAGAGAGAGATTTTCCACCACGTTAGCTCCAACTTGGCTCTGGTTCTTTTGTCCATAACTAATGCCTTTTTAAGCAGAAAAACAGGAGAAACATTGTAAACTCATGAGGAAAAAGGTTAAAAACACATTGTTTAAAAAAGTCTTATAAATAATAATTTAAAAAACCCTATCAACTGCATAGGAAAAAACATTTTTCAAAAAAAGTTAATTTGAGAATAAAGTAGCAAAAATAAAAAAAAATATAAGAAAGTTATAAATTTATGTAGAAAATGCCACAAATTTGAGATAAAATTTGCAAATTTCCAAGAAAAAAAATCTGGAAATGGATGAGGGAAGAAGTCTCAAATTTACATGAAAAATATTTCAAATTCCTGATAAATTGTGCAAATTTACATGGAGTGTCAAATTAATAAGAAAAAGTACTACATTTGAGACAAATAATCTTAAATTTACAACTAAACCAGGCCGTTTATGACGGAGTAGCTCATTGCGGCCTGATAAAATCACCCCAAGTGTGTTTGGATCTCTTAACCATTGGCCTTGACCTTAAGCACAGCCGAGATGCAGATCCACCCGAGAATCATTGTGCACAAGCCTGTCGAACATTGGGGCAGTTGCCTAGGAGGACTCACGGTTTTCATGAAATCATACTTGTCCAGATCTCCTGACCTTTGACCTTGAGCATAACCGAGATGCAGACCCACCTGAGGATCATTGTGAGTCAGTTTGGTGACCACCGGAGCAAATGCCTAGGAGGATTCCTGTAAAGTGTTGACGGATGGCGAGATACCGTGTTGCTGTATTAGCTCCTTTCAGCTTTGCTGGAATGAACTAAAAAATGATGAGAAAACTGACATTACTGCTGAGTTGTTGAACTGTCAAGAATCACAATACATGTGCTTTCTAGTTCCCAGAAGGAATCTCTTCAGCCTAAACTGAATATTTCACTTTAGATTTGTTTGATGTAAATTGTTCAGTACAGAGCTTTAAAGGCCAGCTGTTAAATCTGTCCGTCCGAGTTGTACACCGTACTAAAGTGAAAACAAAAAAAGTAGGCCCACAAGCCCCCAGCCAAAGGACAATCAGAAGAAAAGGACAGAAAAGACCCTCTGACAAAGCCCCACCGAATTCACTTCCGTCCAGGCTGACTGGATTCGAACAACGTCAGACTACAGGTTAGGTTTTGCATAACGCCGCTGCACTGAAGTAGAATGTCTATGTGTTTTTTAAAATAGTCAATTAAAGTGATATCAAAAGAAATCTGTGTAGCTGCTGAGAATTCACTGCAAACCTCAAGCTTCGTTAACTTTTCAAGTGCGTCAATAGCTCTGCTTGCGAGCATAATCTGTGTAGGTGATATTAAGTCAGCGTAGCAGTCAGTGGAGAAGGGGACGTGCTATGGTAAGAATAACTGCTGATCTGGGAGGTTACCCCTGCATGTCACCACACCCAAGCTTCTGTATTCCTCATTTTCCTTTTCATTTTTTAAAATGACTCAAATTCAATTGACTGGCAACAAATGACAATGCAAAGACTTTATAAAATCAAACTGATTTATTTTGGAACATAATTACAGCTTATAAATATCATAACTTAAGCATTTTTTTTACAATAATCTCAAGATGAGACTGATGACACTCAACTACAAAACATCAACAGAAGAGCTAACAGTTTATGTGGCAGTGCACACAAACACAACAAAACACCCACGGTACCACTTTACAATAAGACCACACAAAGGATTTATAAATAGCTATTAAGTTATATATATGTTTATAACGCATGAATAAGCAATTATAAATAAGTTATAAGGCATACACTATTTCATACATCAATGTTGGCTCCCTATTTGCAAGATCAGGACAGTTTTTGGCTATAAATGCTTACACAGTACTTGTGATGATGAAAATTTAGCTGATGAGAAAATAGTATAATTTAAATAAATTGTGAAAAACAGGTCACCATTTGTCTTGATAATGTGTTCTAACTTTTTAATTATTTTAAAATGTGGTTACAACCTAATTAATAGCCTATTTATATACTATTTAAAAATATTTTAGGGTCTTATTGCACAGTGGTACCACAGCTGACACAGCTGGACAGCTGATCTCCAGGGTGAAGACTAGGAGGAACATGAGAGAGATCTGCAGAGAGGCCACTTTCTGAAATAGAACCACAGACATGGGGACACAAACATTACCAAAGGGGAGGCTTCTGCTCCTACTAATGCATGAGAATGACAAGGTGAACTCAGGGGCATTCACAAGGACGGGTGCCGTTAAGGGGGTTAGGTGAGCACAGCAAAATGTGCGTGTTAGATTAACAAGATGGTGCAACTGCCAACAAATCCCATGAAAAGGGTGACAATCTGCAGACTTCTTTGAGCTCCACTGATGTACAATAATACTATCACTAGACACTAGGTAGGAGCCCTGGCTAGAATACTGTATATGGCATGTTTGTGCCAAGTGAATTCTGTCCAAGCAATTGGACTGCAGGAGTTACTCTGATAAGCTCATTGGGACATATGACTGGATATACATCAGTCCACTTCTGCTGTGTTCTGATAATGGTGAATTACACGGTCGGTGGCTTCTTGTAAAATTTGAGAATTGTAATGCACAGTGGGTCTTTAATCTCCACAGTGAGGAAAGAGACAGACATAACCTGGAAATTGTGCTGCTGGATTTCAGGTTCATGCCACAGTAACTGCTCACCTACCAAGGGCGCTGCAGCTAAATTATTAACTCTACTACCTAAAATGAACAATTAAAAAACAATTAAACTAAACTCTCACAGTGTACCCTTTCTGTTGAAGCTTAACGATGTAATTGTGCTCCTGACTCTTTACTTTGAAGCCAGCAAACAGAATGTAAACAAAAGCCAAAAAGCCAACTGAGCTCTAACTGGGTAACTAGGCCGCTAAACTAAAGAGACTGGACAGATGGATTCTAGCAAAGTACGTACATAAATGGTGACAGGTAGATAAAATTATCATATTCTATCTATATTATGCTCATTGTTTGTGTAAGTTATCAACTTTCAAGACTAGCAGCAGGGAACTACTTGTGTTTGCATAGTCATGGTGGAACAACATTTGACAAACAAATTATAATCAGCTGCTGCTCATTGCCATCAACTTACAGCTTATTATATTACAAACTTATTTACTGTATATGGCTATAAATTAAATAAGTTCTACATGTTGGATTGTTAGGATCAGATCCCAGTAAGTTATAGGTGACCAGTTTCTGCTTGGCCTCACCCCTTGATAAGGTGAGTCACTAAAGGAGACAAAAACCCCGGTTCCCAAATTGGGGTCCTGGGCCCCAGAAGGGGTGGGTAAGGGTTGGTTTTTAATGGAAAATGCTGGGAACAACTGTTTTATAGCATATTTATGGTGCGGGTGCCTCGTGAAGAACTTTTAATACCATACATAGACATTTGGCACAGTTTACACATTGGCGACTGATTGACTAAGCTTACTAGCATTAGCTGGTAAGCAAGCTCTCAAACTTCTTGTCTGAATATGCTGACTTTTGCACCACAAAACCCATGATAGATAAAGCGATTAAGTTTAGCAGGAGGCCTAAGCAAAGTTTTTTTCATTAGGACGAAAAGCCTTGATGCATTTAACACAGAGAGGGACTGAGATTTGAAACACTGGTTTTGGTCTTTTCATGAAATTTGTTCACAATTAAAAATCTGCAGGTATGTCTAACCGTTTTTAAAGCAATTGTATTGGCAGCAATGATGTTAGCTCATCTTTTTTTAATTACGGAATTTCTTTTATTCCTTATCAAACACATCAGAATTCTACACAACACTTATCAACAAAAGCATTCACCATAGAGGAGTCATGCAGGCTTGCAACTGGTTATTCTGGTGTAGACAGGTGAAGGGGCGGGGCTTCAAAGAAAGCCAATGCAAAAGCAGCACAATAAGATCCAGCCAACTGTCACCTTTCACGGCAGTGGGGTTCAGCCAGTCAGAGGGTGCAGCATCGGAAAGTTGAAACTGACCGAACATAATGAAGAGAATGAGATGTGGGAGTATATGGAGGGGAGGGAATGGATCAGATGTGTGCGGGGGGGAAGAGAGTGGAAAATGGAAAGGAAATAGATAAAGCGCTGAGAATACAAGAAATGGATTTGCAAACACTAAAGTCATTACAGCAATATATGAAGACAAAATTCAACATCAGAACAAAATTCCACTCAGGGATCACTGAAAACAAAAGACTACAGAATACATAAAAGCATGAAAATGCTTTGAAATAAAAACAAGAGTAAAGTGAATAGGTTCACTAAGATGGAAAAAACTTGTTTCCAACCATTTAAACAAATGATATAAAAGTCCAGACTGCAATAATTACAAATAAGGCTCATAGTTTGGGTTTATACTGACTTTCATAAAATATTGTGAAAATAGAGCCAGTGTGTCCTACAGAAAATGAAATCTGTTTTAACAGCAATTGTAACCTTTTCTGTAGCAAAATGACACAGAGGGTGAGTTCTCTTGTGATGATCCAAAGAAGAAAAATAAGCCAAATTTAAATGAGTTTCTAATTTGTTTCAAGCCCAAATGAAGTAAAGCATAATTTCAGTCTTGTAGTTTAGTTTTCAATTATTTCTTTACACCCAATTTTTGCCACATTTAAAAAAAAATTATGACAACCTTAAAAAAAACCCCAAACAACAGACGAATCCTCAATATATCAAGTGACATTTAACATTTGTCATCATACACCAAGCCACAAACAATCTTCTAAAAGCTAACAGTAACAGGACTGTCTGGTTGTGATCACTGCACATGCGCAAAGTTAGGGTCAGCAGACAGTTTTAGAAACAACTTTTAAGAGTCAGAGGGCACGCTCCAGCAGGGCTCTCTACTGCAAATCACACTTTATACAAGTGCTAAACAGAACACTTAAGGCACTTCGAGAACTCTATGGAGTGGAAAGTGCAGTGTATTTATCTGCTTGAAACAAACCCATGAGAGTTAGAGTGATTTTACATCAGGAGAGCCAACGGGGAGCAGCTACTTACAAAAAAAAAAGGCCAGGATAATATGATCACACTGGCAATGAAATACAAGACAGACCAATGCAACTTAAAAGGGTGGTTCAGTGGTTTGAAAAGGGGGATCACATGAAATACTTCTAGGCAGTCATTCCAGTCGGTGGTCTGCCTGGTCTCCTTTTAAAGAGTGAGGGAGGGAAGTCAAACAGAGTCAGGGCTGCAGTGGGGTGTAATGGATTAACTTTTAGAGCTAATTTTCTTCCACCTAAAAGTACTCAAACTTTAAAACCATCAAGGTGATTTGAGAGAGGGCTAAATTTATTCATACTGCTTCATGATTGCATCAGACATTGCTTTACTTTAACACTATGGGCTGAATTACAATTAGTCAAAAGTGCATGGGCATGTTGAAGTCCATTTTCCTATTATGAAAAGAAAAAGACTTTGTACTGGCAAAAAGCAAAGCAAGGCTGTCCTTGTCATGGTCTGAGCACTGATTTTGTCCGCGCTCGGATCATCCAGTATTTTCCCCATTATTCCGTGTTTTCCTTATGGCCGTCCAGGGCTCTTAGTGTGACAGCGTCATGGTGGGACTTCTGGCTGTCAGAGCCGAACTGCGTCGTGACACCTGATAAACATTCCATTAATTAGTTCCTCATTGTCTGATCAGTCCTTAAGCCCTATTTAAGGGAGCAGCTGGGGCTGCTCCTGGCTGCGACCTCGCACTACATTGCCTCCATACAACGTTCAGCTGGAGTCCCTATCCCCGGCTCCAGTCACCCTCTCGTTCCTTCCCGTTCTCAGTAAGTTTACTCCTTAGCCTGAGTGTATTTTTACTGTGCCTTGGCTGTAATTCTCGTATGTGTTTTTGCCCCACGTGGCTCATTATTTTGTTGTCCTTTACCCTTGTTAATAAATATGCAAACTCATCGGCTGCCTATAGTGTCTCATTAATGGCCCGCGAGGACCACCCATGACAGTCCTGCCTCTTTAAATCATTCAGAGGTGTGTTTTGGGTGTAACCTACAATAACCAAATCAGAATGGCCCCTCTCCTCAACTTTAACACGGAAGGGAACATGATCTAAGGTGGATTGCCATTATAATAGGGTCTTTATCTTCAAGGACAGATGGTTTTTTCTGCCTGGGAAAAGACATTCTAGTCCATGAAAAGAAAATGCATGCAAACATCATTGGTCTGCAATATTTGGCATTAAGCCAGATCTTAATTACAGTCAATGCCCACACAGATATTTTATGGAGGATGAGGAGATGGTGATTGAGCAATTGGACTTAAGTTAATAAGCTAAATTGCTCTAAGTCCAGTGAAGCGCACACGAATGCACGTCTGACCTGTCCTTTTCCTCCCCTATGGTACACAGATATGAATGGGTGCACACAGTCAGTTGTTATTTGGATGACAAGGGCACAAAGCTTGAAAATGGGTGCCACCAGAAAATACCAAAACAAATAGTAGATATCACAAAGCAAGTGCAAATGTGTGTTGTAATAAGGCCCTAAATTTTCATCCAAAACAACATCACTGGCTGTCCACTGCATCTCTCACCTACCTAGAAGCACATACATTCTTTAGTTGAAAATACAGTGTTAAAGTAAAGCACTGCCTGATGCAAAAGTGAAGTGGTATGATTGAATTTAACAAAGCACTCAAACTGTGAAGTTTTTGATGTTTCAGTGTTTTTCGACCTTGAAAACTTTACTGTAAAATGGGTGCATTACACTGTCCTGCAGCCCTGATTCTCGTTGGCCAAGATCCTGTGTTCTCTAAAAGAAGAGCACACAAAGAAAAGACTACAAGAGGTAATTCAATTACTCAGAAGTATTTCACATAACCAGTGTTAAAAAAAACACTGAACTATTCCTTTAAGGCAGAATTCAAAGATACTGTAGCACTAAATACAAGGAGTTCAACTTAGAAAAAAAAGCAATTTTTTTAAAGTTACAATATAAATTGGAAATGCACCAATAACACAAAACTAATTATGGACACTAATTATGGACACAAATGCTTAAGACAATATTTGGTGTCCAAGGCTGAACAAGAAAAGAAATTCTGATCCATCTGAACACCAGTGACAAAAAGCCCCCCAGTTAATCCCCCTTCCTATGTGAGCTGGGCCATCTGTGGCTCCTGGTATATCTGTCCCAACACCTCATGCATCACACAGAGCAGAGGGCAGCCCAGGCTCAGAAGCTCAAACAGGAACATATAGTCATGCGAGTAACTCCTGATGTGGGTCCCCACAGGTGCCAAAGACTCACAAACACTTGCCCACAGCCGTCGAGGCAACACACACACGGCCCAACCAGCACGCCTCGGCCAACTCAGGCTGTGCGTTAGTAAGGAAACCAGGGTACCTGTGGGTGGGATCAGGATGCCACCTTTGGTCTCGCTGTCAAGTGAAGAAGGCGTGTCATGGCTGTGGAGTTCCTACAAAAATAAAGTGAATGACATGTCAAAATAGGAAAACTGGTGCTGGAAAGATAAATAGCATATTTTCAATTATTTTACTGTTACTAATACGTATACTACTCGACAGAGATCTAATTAAGTTAAATGGTAGACACCTTGTGTGTTTATATTTGAAGTAAGAAAAAGTATGAAAAATTTACTTTAACTCGTCGTTCACTGCAGACAGTATGAACCAAAGATATGACATGTTGAAACTTGTCGATTCCATGGAAATTATTATTAATCTATTTCTAGATTTCAGGCCTACAACACATTCGGAAACAAAGTATTTACAACTTTGAAATGTTCCCATTATGTCATACAACACTTAAGCCATTTTGGTACTGAGGATACCAAGTGATGAAGTACATCAGGTGTTATTTTGTCTCATTCTTCCTGAAAGCAAGTCTAACAGTCCAGATAAGTGCTGTCACTGTTTTTTCTCCATTCAAAACTCTCCACACCAACTCTACTGGCAACAGGTCAGGACTGCAGCCAGTCCTTTCCTGTACCTCCAGATGTGGACATTTTTTGGTAACTTTCAGTTAAAGAACAAAAATCCCACAATGGTCACTGAAATAAACTGACAACAGTAATAATATTTTTTTTTCTGAAAATTAACTATTTGAAATCAGACATTGCTCTTGAATTTTGGTTCAGAATCAGAATCATTTATCATCATTACACCACAGTACAACAAAATTATGTACAGTCACCTTCAGTGCAAGGAAGAATATAAAAAATATTTACAAAGGTAAAAATCCCCAATAGGCAGATATTAATAAGTACAAACATAAAAACTATATATGAAAGTATATGCAGCTTTATGTACAGTATATATCTCTGTATAAATAAATAAGCTGCACATTCACATGCTGTTTAATAACACTGGTCAACATCAAATTTATTGTCTAAGTTTTTTTTTAGCTGATTTAGGACAATTTTTGATGTGCTGAATCCAAAAATCACGTTGGTTTTGCTCAATCAGGTCAGCTTTTTGAATTATGGCCACATGTTTTATACAATTTTGTTCACATGTACGGGTATTTTTGCTTTATATGATGCAAAATTCTTTTTTGTCTTGAAATTCTCTGAATTTTGAACAATGATGAGGTAGCATTCAATTTACATGTACTTACCTTTATATAAAGGTAAGTACATGCACAGTACTAAGTAAGTACTTAGTACAGGTTTTTACTTAGCACCTGATCGAGAGAAACGGATGCCATTTTTGGATTCAGCGGTGCAAAATTGTCAAATCAGTTGAAAAAACAGACAACTTACAAAAAAATTATGTTTTTAACCCTGTGTAATGCAACGACTCTGGGGTATGTACTACTTTTCAGTCCATTTGTCTTTGCTTTTATTGCCCTGTACCGCCTGCCTGAAGGAAGCAGCTGGAACAGATAGTGTGCTGGATGTGATGTGTCCTTCAGGATATTCTAAGTTTTTCTGTGGCAGCGGGACTTGTCCAACTCCTCTAAAGAGAGGAGAGCACATCCAATGATCTTTTGTGCTGTGTTGATGATCCTCTGGAGAGCTGTCTTTTCCTGAACAGTGCAGCTAACAAACCCCACTGACATACAGTAAGCCAGTACACTTTCGACGGAGCATCTAGTCAAAGTGCCTTTATTGTCATTCCATTGTTAACTAGAAAAGCACTCGGAGAGCGCAGACCTCCGCCAAGCGCCACAGTTTCCCCCATTTATTTATTTAGCGAATGCAAAGTCCTTAAGCCAAGCAGTTGCCTCCTGGTTTGCTGTATGGAGGGTGTGTAATCCTCCTTCCAGTCTTTGGAGCGGGCAAGCCTCTATGATGTGTTCCATAGTTTGCTCCTCTCCACATGCGCACAGTGGGCTAGGGCTACTGCCCCATCTGTGAAGGCTGGCCAAGCAGGGGCCATGTCCAGTCCTGAAGCGATTGAGTGTAGACCACTGTCTCCTTGGGAGGTTGGTGCCCGGGACCTGTTGGTTGGGGTTTATCACCAGCTGTTTGTTTGGGACCTCCTTGGTCTCCCATTCCTCTTGCCAAGCTGTCTGGATGGTAAAGTCAGCTGGGGGAGGGTTTTTCCAAATCGGCCGTCTGGATGAAAGTCGGGCAGTGGGTGGGGTGTAGATATCTGCATGGATTGGTAAGTGAGGAAAATCTTTAACTTTTTGGAGCATCCTTTGAGTTAATGCTGCTCGCCGGATGTGTGGAGGGGCTATGTTTGACAGTACAGAGAGCCAGGGGAGTGGTGTTGAGCAGATTGTTCCAGTTATAGTTCTCATGGTTGAGTTGAGCTGGGTGTCTACATGGTGTGTGTAAGATGACCTGGACCAGACAGGGGCACAATATTCTGCTACAGAGTATGAAAGGGCCAGTGCTGAGGTGCGCAGGGTGGAGACTGCCGCCCCCCATTTTGCACCAGCGAGCTTGCAGAGCAAGCCCCCCATACAGTCTTCAGATTCCTTGACCATGAAAACATATGACAAGCAGTGGTTCAGTAGTTATTGACAAAAATGGCATTTTCCGTAACGGCGGCCACAGTTCCCCCCATACAGTGTTTGTGTGTACGTTTTCAGATTCCTTGACCATGAAAACATATGACTAGCAATTGGATTGACAATGATAGGATTAGTGGTTCAGTAGTTACTCACGAAAATGGCATTTTCCATAATGGCGGCCACAGTTCCCCCCATACAGTGTTTGTGTGTACGTTTTCAGATTCCTTGACCATGAAAACATATGACAAGCAATTGGATTGACAATGATAGGATTAGTGGTTCAGTAGTTATTCACGAAAATGGCATTTTCCGTAATGGCGGCCACAGTTCCCCCCATACAGTGTTTGTGTGTACGTTTTCAGATTCCTTGACCATGAAAAGATATGACAAGCAATTGGATTGACAATGATAGGATTAGTGGTTCAGCAGTTATTGACGAAAATGGCATTTTCCGTAATGGCGGTTTAGCGCCACAGTTCCCCACATACAGTGTTTGTGTGTACGTTTTCAGATTCCTTGACCATGAAAACATATGACTAGCAATTGGATTCACAACAATTGGATTGACAATGATAGGATTAGTGGTTTAGTAGTTATTCACGAAAATGGCATTTTGCGTAATGGCGGTTTTCTTGTGGACGGTGATCCGGATCACCACCAAAATCTAATCATCTGTAGGATATCCCATTTCTGACAATCTGTGAAAATTTCATGAAAATCCGTCCATAACTTTTTGAGTTATCTTGCTAACAAACAGACAAACAAACGCCGATGATCACATAACCTCCCCCTTTGGCGGAGGTAAAAAAACAATACAACGGAATTGAGATGCTGCTCCCTAAAACAAACTATCACACTCACATTCATGAATTTAACATTCTCATAATTACAATGCCTAAAAATAAAAACAATGATACCTAAAGAAGTTAAAAACAATATGTACATAACAATAAAAACATACTTAGCAATAAATAAATAAGACCAGCTTATACACAAGGTTATTGCCACAAAATAACCTAAAGTAACATCAGCAGTCTGTATGAGTTACTTAAGTCCATTCAAAATACGTACTGCTGTTGGGAAAAAACTATGATTAAACCTGGTAGTCCGGATTTTATGGGATCTGTACAGCTTTCCTGAGGGGAGCAAGTGAAAGAAATCATGACCTGGATGAGTGCAGTCTTTAATAATGGCAGTAGCTCTGTTGAGGTACCGAGACCTAGAAATCTTTTCCAGAGAAGGGAGAGAACAGCCAGTGAATTTTTGCGCAGTCTCGATCACTCTCTGCAAGGCTTTGCGGTCTGCAGCTGAACAGCCCTCATACCAAACCATGATGCCATATGACAAAATGCTCTCAATAGCAGAGCGATAAAATAAAACCAGCAACTGTGCATTCAGGCCATTCCTCTTGAGGAGTCTCAAACAGTGTAGACGTTGTTGAGCCTTTTTTAATGTAGCTATGGTGTTAACTGCCCAGGTAAGGTTGTGAAAAATATGAACACCCAGAAACTTAAAAGCCTCCACTCTCTCCACACACTCCTTGCCTATATATAGAAGGGGCAGTTCACTACTATGCTTCCTAAAATCAATAATGAGTTCTTTTGTTTTTTTTGTATTCAATAGCAAATTATTATCTGAGCACCATCTCACCAGTTTCTGGACCTCATCTCTGTATGCAGTCTCATCTCCTCCTGATATGAGCCCCACTACTGTTGTGTCATCTGCAAACTTCACTATAATGTTTGTGGGATGAACAGGTATGCATTCATATGTGTACAATGAATACAAAGTGGGGCTCAACACACAGCCCTGTGGCGAGCCTGTGTTAAACATGACTGTAGAGGAGGAATAGGGTCTGAATCTTTTGGAGGACACCAGCAGCTCCTTAGCTAGGGCATTGTTTTTTAAGACCCTTAGGAAGTGCAGTCGCTGTTGTGCCTTCTTGATCAACGCCATGGTGTTGGTTTTCCAGGTTAAGTCATGGTTCATGTACAGTTCTAAAAACTTAAAAAGTCAGAAACCCTTTCCACCTGGTCTCCATTGATGTATAAGGGCCGAGAACTGACTATTTTTCCTTAAGTCCACTATTATTTCTTTTGTTTTGGTGGAATTGAGAACCAAATTATTTCTGCACCAAGATGTTAACTTTTCCACCTCAACCCTGGTATGCAGACTCACCTTCCCCTGTGATGAGCCTGACCACTGTGGTGTCATCTGCAAATTAGGGCTCAACACACATCCCTGAGGGGAGCTGGTACTAAGGCTCAATGCTGGCTAAAGGTGTGACTCCACTTTAACTCTTTGTGTGTGGTTGCTGAGAAAGTCCTTAATCCAGAGGCAGATGGAATGTGAGAGGCCAAGGTTATTTAATTTGTTTACCAAAACGTTGGTGATGATAGTGTTAAATGCAGAGCTGAAATCAATGAAGAGAAGCCTGGCATAACAGTTCTTCTGTTCCAAATGGGTCAAAATTGTATGGAGCGCTGTGGCTATAGCATCCTGTCGAGCTGTTGTTGCTGTATGCAAACTGATGAGGGTCAAAAGTGGAAGAAAGTCCTTGAGTAATATGGTTCCTGACCAGTTTTTCAAAACACTTCATAATAACTGGAGTGAGAGCCACTGGCCGGAAGTCATTTAAATTGGTAATGGTGGTCTTTTTTGGGGGGCGACAGGGACAATAGTTGAGCACTTCAGGCAAGGTGGAACAATGGCCTTGGCTAAGGACAGACTGAAAAATTTTGTAAAAATCCCTGTGAGCTGGTCTGCACAGTCTTTCAGTACCCTACCAGTGACGTCGTCAGGGCACGCACCTCACATTGTACTCCGTCACCATGAAGCTGTGGCTGGTGTTGGCTAGAAGATGAGGTGCAGTCATTTTTGATGTTTCCTGTTCAAACCAGCCGAAGAAGCAGTTCAATTCCTCTGCCAGTGCTGCATCGCCCTTCACAGCGCTGGATCTGGGTTTGTAGTGTGTGATGTTTTGGACCCCATGTCACACCTGTCTCGTGTTGTTACTATGAAAGTGGTCCTCAATTTTGTTCTTATAGTCCAGCTTTGCCTGTCTGATGCCCCTTTTCAGATTTGCCCTGGTTTCACTGTACAGCTCCACATCCCAGGACCTAAATGCAGCGTCTCTATTGCTAAGCAGCGTCCTGACTGCTCTAGTCATCCAGGGTTTCTGGTTTGCATACACCTGGATGCACTTTTTGGCAGTGACAGTGTCTGTACAGTACTTGATGTAAGAGAGTACAGATGTAGTGTACTCTTCGAAGTCCTTCAGTAATTGGGCAACAAATCTGTTCGTGCATGTTTAAGGTGTGTGCTGACATCTGATCATTTTGAGGTTCAGAATGAGAAAAAAAAAAGTTGTAATTTGTTTTGTTTAAACAAAAGGAACCTTTAAGTTAGTCTTTCCTAGAAGACAGTAATACCCTACCACAATGGGTACTGTGGTGGAAATTTATTATTCACATGTTCGTCATGGTGGAAATTTACTGCTATATACCAATCTGTTGTGTAATTTAGGTGATGTGCAGTTATGTTTAAACGTCTTTCTTCCCCTGAACAATTGCTGCTAATACATGCCCTGAGTGCAACTATGGTCAGTGGAAAGTTACTGTCAGAATGTTCTAGTACTTGCTAGGTTTGAAGGCTACTACCAGAATGTTCTTGTACTTTCTCAGCCAGTTTCTATGTACCCATATAAGGCAATGTGGGGGAGCGCTCTGGGGGTGCCTATAAAAACCAGGAGCCTCCTTTGTTTGAGCAGAGCAGTGCAGAAACTTCAGGCTGGTTCTCTTTGCTTCTCTCCTGCCGGCAGTAATAAAGGAAATTCAACATGGCAGATACGTCTGATTATTTTCTCCAGGACCTTATAAGTGGGCTAGGAAATCTTCGGTTACAGTACGTTTACATGCACACTAATAAACCAATTATAATCAGAATTCTGGAGATATCTGATTATTCAAATAGTCACGTAAACAGAAAAATGTGATTTTTTTTAACCAGATAAAAGCCAATACGGGATAATGCAAAATCAGATAAAACATCCATCTTATTGCCAAATGCTCCTTTTAGTCAGTGCATGTAAAAATATCCATTTTTACATGCATAAAATATAATAATAAAATATTAAAAAATAATTAATATTAAAATTAAAATAATATTAAAAAATAAGTTTTTTGTAAGTTGTCTGTGTTTTTTCAACTGATTTAAGACAATTTTGCACCTCTGAATCCAAAAATGACATCCATTTCTGTCAATCAGGTCAGGTTTTTATGCTAAGTTGTAAGCAGTTGTACAGCAGTTGTACAGGTGTACTGTAAATTGAATAGTAAACACTGATAAAGGTAAGTACATATAAATTGAATGTTACGTCATCATTGTTCAAAATTCTGAGAATTTCAAGAAATAAAAAAGAATTTTGCATCGTATAAAGCGAAAATCCAGTACATGTAAACAAAATGTAAGAAAACATGTGGCCATAGTTCAAAAAGTTGACCTGATTGAGCAAAACCAACGTGATTTTTGGATTCAGCACATCAAAATTGTCCTAAATCAGCTAAAAAAAACTTAGACAATAAATTTGATGTTGACCAGTGTTATTAAACAGCATGTGAATGTGCAGCTTATTTATTTATACAGAGATATATACTGTACATAAAGTTGCATATACTTTCATATATAGTTTTTATATTTGTACTTATTGATATCTGCCTATTGGGGATTTTTACCTTTGTAAATATTTTTTATATTCTTCCTTGCACTGAAGGGGACTGTACATAATTTTGTTGTACTATGGTATAATGATGATAAATGATTCTGAACCAAAATTCAAGAGCAATGTCTGATTTCAAATAGTTAATTTTCAGAAAAAAATATTATTACTGTTGTCAGTTTATTTCAGTGTCAACGTATTTCAGTGACCATTGTGGGATTTTTGTTCTTTAGTTGGGATCATGGTGCTATGTGAACTGGGCGGAAGTCTGGGCTATGCTGATTGGACTGATGCCCCCGCGACCCAGATCCCCAGATAAGCGGTGGAGGAGGAATGGATGGATGAATGGATGGGTGGGCGGATTATTGTGGCCATGCAACCAGAGATTTGTAATATGTTACAGTCAACACTAATATAAACAAATGAATAAAAATAAATAAATAAATCTAGGAATGTTTTAAATGCTTGTGTTTGCATTCAGGAAAGATTTCTGTGCCGTTTATCAAGTTTTGTGTTATCCAATTAATGGCCACATTTTTTTCCCTTTTCAACTATTCGCATAAAGGCCAATATCTGCAAAGTGTGCTGCAGTTAAATCCCAGTAAGCAGCTAAAGGAGCAATGCCATGCTACTGCTACAGTGTTCCTTACCAATCTCCTTCTGGATCTGCCTTGGTTATTGCTGCATAGATGCTGGGTGTAATGCAACTTGCAGTAGAATTTTTCTGTGGAGGAAGCATAAACAACCTCATAAATCCCATCAGACTAGTTTATTACAAAAAAATGTCCTTAATATGACCTCTGCAAATCTGCACACAGTTGCCCAATATAGATTTTTTTCAGAATGATCAAACTGAATACAACTGCAGAACCCATCTGAACTTCTGCAATGGTTGCAGATATTCACTGTGGTCAAACCATCTGTAGATCAGCTGTATCCAACATACCTTCTTGAGAATCAAACATGTGCCCCCCCAGACGAAGTGTGCACTTGCAAACATCACAGCGGAAACACTCGCGATGAAAGAAGTAGCCCTCAGCGCTCAACCTCTCCATCACGTACACTCGCTTACTGCAGAAGTGACAGGTGTCACTGCCACCGAGGCCGGGTGGAAAGTCCTTACGTACCACGCACTGAGGAGGAAGAGGAGAGCACATAAAACAGTTAGAAATGCATGCACACAGTCCTGTCATTGTGTAAATGAAATGCTCTAATTAACTGACAAAGTTAGAGTTGCTGAAACTGTTATTCCACAGCCCAATTTGCTGCCAATAAGCATCAGTAACACTGACGTAGGAGTCTGTGACCTTGATGGAGTCTTTATCAGCACATTTTGGCAATCAATCAAATAAATATATTTACAAAATCTGCATGGAGCTGCAAAACATATTTAAGGATAAGAGATAAGGACCTGTAGTTACAGTGGATATAAAAAAAGGTCTACACACTCCTGTTCAAATGCCAGGTTCTTGTGATGTAAAAAAATGAGACCAAGATAAATCATCTCAAAACTTTTTCCACCATTAATGTGACCTATAACCTGTACAACCCAGTTGAAAAACAAACTGAAATCTTTTAAGGGGAAAAATACAAAACTTACAATAAGTGGCTGCATAAATACGCACACCCTCTTGTAACTGGGGATGTGGCTGTGTTCAGAATTAACATTCAAACTCACGTTAAATGGGAGTCTGTACACACCTGGACCCATTTAAAGTGCCTCTGATTAACCCCAAATAAAGTTCAGCTGTTCTAGTAGGCTTTTCCTGACATTTCTGTAGTGACATCTTATAGCACAAGCCATGATCTGCAGAGAGCTTCCAAAGCATCAGAGGGATCTCATTGTTCAAAGGTATCAGTCAGGAGAAGGGCGCAAAAGAATTTCCAAGGCATTAAATATACCATGGAACACAGTGAAAACAGTCATCATCAAGTGGAGAAAATATGGCACAATAGTGACATTACCAAGAACTAGACATCCCTCCAAAATTGATGAAAAGACGAGAAGAAAACTGGTCAGGGAAGCTGCCAAGAGGCTGACAGCAACACTGAAGGAGCTGCAGGAATTTCTGGCAAGTACTGGCTGTTTAGTACATGTGACAACAATCTCCCATCTTCTTCATATGTCTGGGCTATGGGGTAGGGTGGCAAGATGGAAGCCTTAGCTTATGAAGAAAAACATCCAAGCCCTGCTACATTTTGCAAAAACACATTTGAAATCTCCCAAACACATGTGAGAAAATGTGTTATGGTCCGATGAAACCAAGGTTGAACTTTTTGGCCATAATTCCAAAAGGTATATTTGGCACAAACACAGCACTGCTCATCACCAAAAGAACACCATAGCTACAGTGAAGCATGGTGGCGGTACCATCATGCTTTGGAGCTGTTTTTCTTCAGCTGGGACTGGGGCCTTAGTGAAGGTGGAGGGAATTATGAACAGTTCCAAATACCAGTCAGTGTTGGCAAAAAAAACTTCAGGCTTCTGCTAGAAAACTGAAGATGAACTTCATCTTTCAGCACAACGACCCAAAACACACATCTAAATCAACAAAAGAATGGCTTCACCAGAAGATCAAGGTTTTGGAATGGCCCAGCCAGAGTCCAGACCGGAATCTGATTCAAACATCTGTGGGGTGATCTGAAAAGGGCTGATGCCCTCGCAATCTGACAGATTTGGAGCGTTTTTGCAAAGAAGAGTGGGCAAATATTGCCACATCAAGATGTGCCACGCTAATAGACTCCTACCCAAAAAGACTGAGTGCTGTAATAAAAGCAAAAGGTGCTGCAACAAAGTATTCGTTTACAGGTGTGTATATTTATGCAACCAGGTTATTGTAAGCTTTTTATTTTTTATTTTTCCCCTTAAGAGATCTCAGTTTGTTTTTCAATTGGGTTGTACAGGTTATAGGTCACATTAATAGTAGAAAAGTTTTGAAATGATTTATCTTGGTCTCAATTTTTTTACATCACAAAAACCTGGCATTTGGACAGGGGTGTGTAGACTTTTTATATCCACTGTACTGTATATAGCCCTTTTCTAGTCTCAAAGACCACTTAAAGCACTTCACTAGTACTAACCCTGTATTCTAAGGGCCTATCAGAGATGGATACCTTGGGACAATTTAGAATCACCAATTAACCTAACATGCATATCTTTGGATTGTGGGAGTAAATCCACGCAGCACAGGGAGAACATGCAAACTCCACACAGAAAGGTTCCACACAGCCTGGGGATTCAAACCTGGAACCTTCTAGCTGTTAGGCAACAGTGCTAACCCCTGTACCACTGTACCACCACAGTGGTACAGTCTTACCATAAAAAGTGAAACTGTCCACTTATAATAATTAACTGGTCATTCAACAGCATGACAATTAACAAGTTCTGACACATATGTGGACTTTTTATGACTGATAAGTTTTCTTCTACTTTTAAGTCATCTACTTTTCACCTACTTTTAAGTCTGTTATTTTTTTCTTTACATCACAATTACAGAGCTTAAATTGAAAGTTTGTGTTTATGTGGTATGGATGTTTAAGTATAAATTGTGAAGAAGTAGGATATTTAGTTTGTTACATACAGTGGGGAAAAAAAGTATTTAGTCAGCCACCAATTGTGCAAGTTCTCCCACTTAAAAGATGAGAGAGGTCTCCAATTTTCATCGTTGGTACACCTCAACTATGAGAGACAAAATGACAAAAAAAAATCCAGAAAATCACATTGAAGGATTTTTAATGAATTAATTGGTAAATTCCTCGGTAAAATAAGTATTTGGTCAATAACAAAACTTCATCTCAATACTTTGTTATATACCCTTTGTTGGTAATGACAGAGGTCAAACGTTTTCTGTAAGTCTTCACAAGGTTTTCACACACTGTTGCTGGTATTTTGGCCCATTCCTCCATGCAGATCTCCTCTAGAGCAGTGATGTTTTGGGGCTGTCGCTGGGCAACAAGGACTTTCAACTCCCTCCAAAGATTTTCTATGGGGTTGAGATCTGGAGACTGGCTAGGCCACTCCAGGACCTTGAAATGCTTCTTACGAAGCCACTCCTTCATTGCCCGGGCAGTGTGTTTGGGATCATTGTCATGCTGAAAGACCCAGCTACATTTCATCTTCAATGCCCTTGCTGATGGAAGGAGGTTTTCACTCAAAATCTCATGATACATGGCCCCATTCATTCTTTCCTTTACACGGATCAGTCGTCCTGGTCCCTTTGCAGAAAAACAGCCCCAAAGTATGATGTTTTCACCCCCATGCTTCACAGTAGGTATGGTGTTCTTTCTCCTCCAAACACGACAAGTTGAGTTTTTCTATTCAAGTTCTATTTTGGTTTCATCTGACCATATGACATTCTCCCAATCCTCTTCTGGATCATCCAAATGCTCTCTAGCAAACTTCAGACGGGCCTGGACATGTACTGGCTTAAGCAGGGGGACACGTCTGGCACTGCAGGATTTGAGTCCCTGGCGGCTGATGTAGCCTTTGTTACTTTGGTCCCAGCTCTCTGCAGGTCATTCACTAGGTCCCCCCGTGTGGTTCTGGGATTTTTGCTCACCGTTCTCGTGATAATTTTGACCTCACGGGGTGAGATCTTGCGTGGAGCCCCAGATCGAGGGAGATTATCAGTGGTCTTGTATGTCTTCCATTTTCTAATAATTGCTCCCACAGTTGATTTCTTCACACCAAGCTGCTTACCTATTGCAGATTCAGTCTTCCCAGCCTGGTGCAGGTCTACAATTTTGTTTCTGGTGTCCTTTGACAGCTCTTTGGTCTTTGCCATAGTGGAGTTTGGAGTCTGACTGTTTGAGGTTGTGGACAGGTGTCTTTTATACTGATAATGAGTTCAAACAGGTGCCATTAATACAGGTAACGAATGGAGGACAGAGGAGCCTCTTAAAGAAGAAGTTACAGGTCTGTGAGAGCCAGAAATCTTGCTTGTTTGTAGGTGACCAAATATTTACTTTATCGAGGAATTTACCAATTAATTCATTAAAAATCCTTCAATGTGATTTTCTGGATTTTTTTTTTCCTCATTTTGTCTCTCATAGTTGAGGTATACCTATGATGAAAATTGGAGACCTCTCCCATCTTTTAAGTGGGCGAACTTGCACAATTGGTGGCTGACTAAAAACTTTTTTTCCCCACTGTACTGTGGAGCTTATGTGAGTGGAAAAGTTGTATATTATTTTTTTGTATTTTTTAACATTTGTTTTTGTTATTATATGTATAAAGAAGTTGAGTCCTTGCCTAAGTAATGGATGACTTATGGAAAAGGGGTGGAATTGTATAAGTGTAAACTTCCACACTCCTTTTCAGGCATGTAGACTATTAATATGAAGTAGTGTATGATTCCTTATTGTATTTTGACTTACTTTGTAATATATATAATGCTTTTTTGTATATATCTTATGTACAGCACTGTTTACATGTTTGAAATAAATGAAAATGAAATGAAGATTTGTTTTTCTGGGTGCTCCAAAGGCAATCTCAAAAAGGTCTACATTCTGTATCCTAGCACTGAAACTCTCTACTAACTACACTAAACCACATCAAATTGGTAAGAAAACATGCATCCCTCCTTTCAAATATTGCTTATGGTATACTTTTAACCTGAATCTGGATAGCTGGTTAGAGAAGTGTGCCACTGATGAGTGATGGGGTGCTCCAAAAGTTTAACTTTTTTTTTTTAAACATCAAGCCCTGTGGGTGCAGCAACAAAATATGCTCACCGTCGGGATTGCAGAGGGTGTTGTTAACTGCTTAATCTAGCATGTTAACTGCTGGACTACATTAAAAAAATGATAGAAAACAGAAGCTCACAGCAGGAAAAACACACTCGGTGGACACACAGCCTTAATCATCTAGTTAACTAATGTTAACAAGCCCTTAAAACTCCAGAAGCATCAATATCAATATCATGCTGATTTTTTTTTTTTTTAGTATATAAGCTACTAAAATGCGAATACAGACAGTCCTCTGAAGCCTCGTGCTTTTTTTCCCCTCTGTTGTGTGAAACCATATTGCTCTGCTGCAAACACACTAGCTGCTCTGTTGCTCTGTCCTCAATAAGAATCCATTACCCCTTCAGCCTTGCGAGCTCTTCCTGCCCAGGGAACTAGAGCCTGAAACAACAGATAACCTGTTGTCAGAGCTGGGTTGAAAATTATCAAATGGTATATTGCAAATTCCTAATGATAATGATGATGCTATTTTGCCATCCAAGCACACTGCACCATCAGTCTCAACACAAGATAAAACAGAAGAAAACCATCTCAGAGGCATCTTACCGGCATGGCATTGGGCCTGTGGTCAGTCTCATAGAGGATGGCCAAAATTTGAGCTTTAGCATCTATGGCTGAGGAAACCTTCCCCACTGTACGCTAATAACACCAGAAGAAGATCATTAGAAGAAAAAGAAGGAACAATAGAAAAGAACTGAAAACCACAGACAGGAGATGGAAGAAAAGAAAAAAGAACCGGACAATAATCAGACTATTAGTCTGGTGTATTAACTAGTACCTCTTTAATATAACTGGGCGCTGCAGAGGGACAACTGTCAGAGCGAACAAGAGACTTTGGAGAGGCTCTTCTGGGGCTCACATGACCACCTGAGCACTGAATGATAACGACAATAACTTAATTTGTTACCGTCCTGTGATTGAAATGGGAGAATACAATACAAAACACGAGGTCCCTTTAGAATGAGGAATAAATGTGATATTATTGAAATCAATTAATCTCAATTATATTAATGTGTTCTTCATGTTAAAGATTTATTTAAAAAAACAACGAATGAGCTGTGGGAATAACTGTCGATGTCGACTGGGTGAATAAGTGTTTCTTTGTTTCATCAACATACTAGCATCTACAGTTTAGGGCTGTATCCAACTATTCAGAAGAATAAAAATTTGTTTTTATTCTTCTGGGACGAGAATGATAAATGAGGTCATGCACATTCATAACCAGTTTTGCTCTACTTTTTACTAGTTATTGAACTGGTGTACTGTTTTTACAGGTTTTATTTTAACTGGCACTTACTGTACTTATTATTTAATGCATTTATGTTGGTCTGAAAGTTTTTATAATTTTGCCTAATGCTTTTTAAGTGCAAAAATTATTTCATTTTTATCTACCTACATAAAAATAACAACCAAAGGAACCTATCCATCAATTACCTCAATGTCCATCCTGTTCATTTTCAGGAAAGGTAAATTAAAAATACCAGAATCTAAAGAAAAACTGACATATTTACAAAAAAGTAGCAAATTGGTGACAGAAAAAGATACATTTACATGAGTACATTTACAAATATACATGGGGAAAAAACCCTCAAAATTACATAAATTGAAAATTCTTAAAAGAAAAAAATAATTTATGAGGAAAGCTGAACATTTAAGGGAAAAAAAAAGACCTTTTTTATGGGAGAAAAGTGTCAGTGGAAAAGAAAAAAACAAGCCAAAAATTTATATGAAAACCACAAATTTCTGATAAGATCTTGGTGCTGTTGCATTTCACAGAGGGAGAAGAAACAATACAGAAAACTCATATATACTGTATATGTGAGTGGTTGCGTTAACTGAGAATTCTCCTTCATCGACAGATAATTTTTAGTAGTGACAGAAAATATTTAAAGCTGTTTGTCATTTTGACAGATTGTGACTTAACTCCAAACTTTAATTCCTTGTAATTTTGGAGCTTCATCTGTCTACTGACTTGGATTCGGTTTGATCACGAAAAACAAGAATCTTTGCCTCTGCTCATGTCTTGAATAATACCGTTTTACCTTCCAAGCTGGGGATATGCAAGCAGGGAGGTGTGTCCACTGCACCCAAAAATTCTAGAAACTGCTGCTACTGTGTGCACCCAGCCTTCTACAGCTGCTCTGACCCAGCACAAACCAGGATGAATCTGATCAAAATTGCCAGAAGAAACAGATCAAACCTTTGTCCAAAAGAAATTTCTTCTCCCTTCCGGGAACAGTTTTTCTCTGTGTGACTGAAACTAATCCCCAATCCAGGTGAGTCCTGTGTGCTTTCTAAACAACTGTTTTTTTGTATTTATAAGGATTTTTTATTAGGAAAAACTATATTAAAATGAAATTATTATTAAATAATATTAGGGAAATGGAAATTATGATTAAATAATTTCATTTATATCAGATATTATCATTTTATTAATTAAATGGTTGGAGGTAGTTGTAATTCAAACGTTGTGCTCCTGTAATGATTTACAGCACATTTTCTTTTAAAAATACACCAAAAATAATTATTTAAATACAACATTCCATCTGCTAGTTGTCAGCTTTGAGTATAATGACTTACTATATGTAAATAATTTATTTTTTTATGGCTGATTATAATGGGCCATGACGGAATTTTTACAACCCTTTCTATCATCACGACGGTAGCAATAAATCCTAGTGCAACCTCTGACATACATATTTTAGTTTAGTTGCATTGTATCTTTTACCATGTGCTACTCTTACTTTAACAACTTTGACTCTAATAAAATGTGAGTAGAAGAATAATTTCAATGAATAATTTTGTGCTTTTTAAACCATTCAATTATGTGGTGCAATATTAATTACTCCAAAAGGAAGCCCTGAGTGTTTTTTTTGTTAGAAGACTGACATGCATAAACATATTACCTTCATGTGATCATCATTAGCTAAGATGTTTTCATGCTCATTTTCCACATTAATAAGACTCTCATGCGTCTTCTCAAATGTCTCTTTGTACTGTAAAGAAGATGCTACTACCGACGTGCTCCCATGCTCATTCTGACAGTTAGTGCCTGATGTCCCATCAAAGAAAGGCAGAGAAAAAGGGGCTGCTGTTTTGATGTCAGATGTGGAGGAATCAGTGAGAAGTGAAGAGACTTGCTGTTGTTTTTCAGAGATATTGAAAGCAGAGGGAGTGGAGCAGGAAGTCTGTGTCTGGTCTTTATATCCAGGAGTGAGCTGTGGGGCAGAGGAGAAACCAGCAAGGGCAGTGGGGTCGGGTACAAGGTGCACCACAGGGTAGATGGTGGAGCTCTTAGAGATAGGAAAACAAGGAGCAGTAGGATGAGGAAGAGGAGTCAGAGGTGATGATAAGGAAGGAGAGGGAGGTGCTTCCACCTACAGAAGAAGTGAGCAAAAGAAAAGGTATTACTTTAAAGTTCTGCTGGATGAGATGAGCACTTTCTATACCGTTACCAGGTGTGGGTAACAGTATAGAAACACAGTGGTACTTAAAAGCTTGTGAACCCTTTATAATTTTCTAAATTTCTGCAAAAATATGGCCTAAAACATCAGATTTTCACACAAGTCCTAAACGCAGATAAAGAGAACCCAGTTAAATAAATAAATGACACAAAAATATTTTACTTTTCCATTTATTTGAGGAAAATGATCCAATATTACATATCTGAGTGGCAAAAGTTTGTGGACCTCTAGGATTAGCAGGTAATTTGAAGGTGAAATTAGAGTCAGGTGTTTTCAATCAGTGGGATGACAATCAGGTGTGAGTGGACACCCTGTTTTATTGAAAGAATCTTTTATTTAAAGATCTATCAAAGTGTCAACACATGTTTGTGGAAATGTATCATGGCATGAACAAAGAAGATGTCTGGGGACCCTAGAAAAAGGGTTGTAGATGGTCATCAGGCTGGAAAAGGTGACAAAACCACCTCGAAAGAGTTTGGACTCCACCAATCCACAGTAAGACAGACTGTCCACAGATGAACATTTAAGACCACCATTACCCTCCCCAGGAGAGGTCGACTAAGATCACTCCAAGAACAAGGCGTGTAATGATCCAAAAGGGTTCATAACGTCTTCTAAATTAATTATAGAAATAATTTTTCTATCAGACAATAGCCATGTCTACATGTACAAAATTTCTGATTAGAGTTCAGATCAGAACTTTACTATTTACATGGACCCTGAAAAAGTTGATCCGATTATGACATGCGTTTACATGTGTCACACATTTGAACGGAATAAATCATTCCGACATGTGCAGAATTGTCTGACATTCTGGAAGCAGTAGAAGAAGAAGCCACTTCCAATGTAAACAAACCCACTTCGTGTGTCTCTTTTTTGAAATGGACCTGTATTGTGTTATTCAGACTGTACTTTTGCTTCTGCTGGTCTCCGTAATGAAGCTACAAGCCCAGCAGTGGATACACTGGTGTGAAAAAGTGTTTGCCCCCTTCCTTATTTATCATTTTTTTGTGTGTTTGTCACACTTAAATGTTTCAGATCATCAAACAAATTTAAATATTAGACAAAGGTAACACAACTAAACACAAAAAGCAGTTTTCAAATGAAGGTGTTTATTATTAAAGGGAAAAAAATCCAAACCTACATGGCCCTGTGTGAAAATGTGATTGCCCCTAAACCTAATAACTGGTTGGGCCACCCTTAGCAGCAACAACTGTAATCAAGTGTTTGCGATAATTGGCAATGAGTCTTTTAAAGCACTGTGGAGGAATTTTGGCCCACTCATCTTTGCAGAATTGTTGTAATTCAACCACATTGGAGGGTTTCCGAGCATGAACCGCCTTTTAAAGGTCATGCCACAGCATCTCAATCGAGTTCAGGTCAGGACTTTGACTAGACCACTCGAAAGTCTTCATTTTGTTTTTCTTAAGCCATTCAGAGATGGACTTGCTGGTGTGTTTTGGATCATTGTCCAGCTGCAGAACCTACACTACCGTTCAAAAGTTTGGGGTCACTTAGAAATTTTAACTTTAAACTAATCAGAAATACACTCTATACATTGCTAATGTGGTAAATGACTATTCTAGCTGCAAATGTCTGGTTTTTGGTGCAATATCTACATAGGTGTATAGAGGCTCATTTCCAGCAACTATCACTCCAGTGTTCTAATGGTACAATGTGTTTGCTCATTGCGTCAGAAGGCTAATGGATGATTAGAAAACCCTTGTGCAATCATGTTAGGTCTGCAATGCTGTAATTGCTGCAAATGGAGGATTCTAAATTATTTTTTCAAATACAAATCATTATTTCTAACCTTGTCAATGTCTTGACTATATTTTCTATTCATTTTACAACTCATGGTGGTAAATAAGTGTGACTTTTCATGGAAAACACAAAATAATTGTCTGGGTGACCCCAAACTTTTGAACGGTAGTGTAAGTGCGCTTCAGCTTGAGGTCACAAATAGATGGCCGGACATTCTCCTTCAGGATGTTTTGATTCATGGTTCCATTTACCACAGCAAGTCTTCCAGGTCCTGAAGCAACAAAACAGCCCCAGACCATCACACTACCACCACCATATTTTACTGTTGGTATGATGTTCCTTTTCTGAAATGCTGTGTTACTTTTATGTCTGATGTAATGGGACACGCAACTTCTAAAAAGTTCAACTTTTGACTCATCAGTCCACAGAGTATTTTCCCCAAAGTCTTGGGGATCATCAAGATGTTTTCTGGCAAAACTGAGACAACCCTTTATATTCTTTTTGCTCAGCAGTGTTTTTCGTCTTGGAACTCTGCTATGCAGGCCATTTTGCCAATGAAATTAATCCATTTTGGAATAAGGCTGTAACATAAAAAAATGTGGAAAAAGTTAAGCGCTGTGAATACTTTCCGGATGCACTGTATGGTGGAGTCATGAACACTGACCTTAACTGAGGCAAGTGAGGCCTGCAGTTCTTTGGATGTTGTTGTGGGGTCTTTTGTGAACTCTTGGATGAGTCGTCGCTGCGCTCTTGGGGTAATTTTGGTTGGCCGGCCACTCCTGGAAAGGTTCACCACTGTTCCATGTTTTTGCCGTTTGTGGATAATGGCTCTCTTTGTGGTTTGCTGGAGTCCCAAAGCTTTAGAAATGGCTTTATAACCTTTTCCAGGCTGAGTGCTTGCAATTACTTTTATTTTTCATTTGTTCCTGAATTTCTATTGAATGTCGAGCTTTTGAAGATCTTTTGGTCTACTTCACTTTGTCAGGTAGGTCTTATTTAAGTGACTTCTTGATTGAAAACAGGTGTGGCAGTAATCAGGCCTGGGTGTGGCTAAATTGAACTCACCTTTCCAAAGATGTGATAAACCACAGTTAATTTATGTTTCAACGGGGGCAATCACTTTTTCACACAGGGCAATGTAGGTTTGGATTTTTGTTTTACCCTTAATAATAAACACCTTCATTTAGAAACTGCATTTTGTGTTTACTTGTGTTTTCTTCGTCTAATATTTAAATTTGTTTGATGATCTGAAACATTTAAGTGTGACAAACATACAAAAAAGTGAGAAATCAGGAAGAGGGCAAACACTTTTTCACACCACTGTATTTCTGCATATGATGAGCAGGAGGACACCCGTTTCACCCCAATTACATACTCCCGCCATGTCTTCCGCTAGCTGCTGTAAAGGTGAAAATACGTTACGTTGACATATGTGGCTGATGTACAGACATGCGCAGTAAACATATTTTCTACCCAAACTTCGAAATAAGTGTTTATTTGCACACCAATCGGATCAACAATTGGCATCACTCACCCGTCTTGATTGGAAGGAAATTCTGATCCGAAGCAGTGTGATCGGGGCAGAATCTTCAGACTGGCATGTTTACATGAAGCATTTTTATTTCGATCAGCCTTTTAATCCAGTTACTTTTGTCCACGTAAACATGGCCAGTGAATAAGGTTGTTTTTACCATGACATGTTTCGGCCACTTCTTGCAGCCTTCCTCAGAAGGGTCATGTGATGTTGTGACAATCAGCTGATGTTTTAGGTCACATTTATGCAGAAAGTTTGAAAATTTTTCAGCAAGAAGTGGCCGAAACATTCATTCATTCATTCATCTTCTTCCGCTTAATCCTTTTCGGGTTGCGGGGGGGCTGGAGCCTATCCCAGCAGCTTTTGGGCGAGAGGCAGGGTACACCCTAAACATGTCAAGGTAAAAACAACCTTATCCTTTTTTTTTTTTTTTTTTTTTTTTTTCCTTTGAAAGACAAAAGTAAAATAGAAAGATGTCTTTACCTTCTTTACATGTTTCAACTGCACTGCAGCCTTCATCAGAAGAGTCAGCTGATTGCTGCCAGGTGACATTTATCAGCTGATTTTCGTAGGCGGGGCCAGCTCAGCAGATCTGTCAGATCCGCTGAGCCGGCCCCGCCTCCCGCCGTCAGATGGTCTCTGGAGAATGTGGTCCCAGGTGTGAGAAAGCATAAAGGCCCCCTCATCTCGGTTCATGGTGTCTTTTCCCCGCTTTCTGTCTTTTCCCCGCCTACGAAAATCAGCTGATAAATGTCACCTGGCAGCAATCAGCTGACTCTTCTGATGAAGGCTGCAGTGCAGTTGAAACATGTAAAGAAGGTAAAGACATCTTTCTATTTTACTTTTGTCTTTCAAAGGAAAAAAAAAAAAAAGGATAAATAATTGAAAGAAGACAAAATGAACCTGTTTGACGTATTACGTGGAAGTTATGGACAAGTTTGCATTAAAGACTTCCGCCGGCTGGAGAAATTGGAGAAAACACGGGCACGCTTCAGAAACCACCTACGGTTCAACCTCCGTTGCAGAGATGAGGAGGTCACACCCCAAAGCCTCAATATAAGAAATCCAATCCCGACCAAGAACGCAGAAAAAATCATCAACAAAGCACGGAAAGACCTTATAAAAGAACGTATAAGAATAACGGCAAATAAAGTAGACAAAATAAACAACCAAATCAAAGAGGAAACGGACATGTTTAAGCAACGCTACCCGACGGACCAGAAAACGCAGGAGCAGATAAAAGCACAACTGAAACACGCACACGAACAAGAATTCATCACAACGAAAAACCGCCAATTGAAAAAATTAAAAAAACTCACAGAAAGAAAGAACGGACGAAGACAAACACACACGGAAAAGAACGATAAGTGGGTCAAAAACCTATCACAACGCACACTCACGGACACGGAGAAAACAGTGCTGAACAGAGGACTGAACTTCGCCATCACACCAGCCAGAATCCCCCATGAAGAATACATCCTCGCAACAGAACTGGCATGTGAAAAAATCCAGGACCAAGGAGAAAAAGCAGCACTCCGGAACGCAGTCGCAGGAATCCTCAAAACGGCCAAATTACCACAAAGCAACGTTACAAGAAAAGAAGAAAAAGCATTAAACTCACCCAAGACAGATAAAACGATCACAATACTCCCAGCAGATAAAGGCAGAACAACAGTAATTTTGGACACGGAAACATACGAAAAACAGATGGAAACCATGTTGGCAGACAGTAACACATACGAAATCATTAAAACAAACCCGACAGAAGAAAAGAAAAAAATGCTCAAAGCCCTTCTAAAACCTCTATTAGAAAGCAATAAAATCACAAAGGACGCATATGATCACCTGATCCCCACAGCCAGCATCACCCCTCGGATTTATGGAACACCGAAAATACATAAAAAGGATATCCCACTGCGGCCAATAATAGACAGCATTGGATCAGTCACATACAACTTATCAAAAGCCCTAGCTGAAATCATCAAACCCCTCCTTGGACTATCAGACTTTCACTGTAAAAATTCAAAAGAGCTGGCACAAGAACTCAAAGACATAAAAATAGAATCAGACGAGATCCTCATCTCACATGACGTCATCTCTTTATTCACAAAGACTCCTATTGACGTCACACTACATATAGTGCAAGAACGCCTCAACAAGGACAGTACCCTAAAAAGACGCACCAACCTCACAGTCCATGACATATCCAAATTACTACAGTTTGTTGCAAAATCCACTTATTTTCAATTCAGAGGAAAAATCTACAAACAAAAAGAAGGATTTGCAATGGGAGACCCACTATCAGCCATCATGAGCAGTTTTTTTATGGAGGATCTGGAAAATAAAGCCATCAACACAGCACCCACAATATGCAAACCCACCCTTTGGAAGAGATACGTAGATGACATTCTGGAAAAAATAAGGAAAGGACATACACAAGAACTCACTGACCATCTGAACAGTACAGACAGTACGGGGAACATAAAATTCACACACGAAGAGGAGGAAAATGGCACCATAGCCTTTCTGGACATGAAAATCCACCACAACGAGGATGGCAGCATAAAAATCACAGTCTACAGGAAACCAACCCACACAGATCAATACCTACTTTGGACATCGGAACACCCCACAGCACACAAGCTATCAGTCGTCAGGACATTATATGAACGGGCCACCATCATCACGGAACAAGAAGACAGACAGGAAGAGGAAAACCACATAAAACATGCACTTATACGCTGCCAATATCCAGTATGGGCCATAAACAAAGGGAAACAGCAAGTCAAAAACAAAGAAAATAAACAGGACACAAGACACAGAACAAAAGCTGAAATCAAAAACAAGGAAACCATAACTATACCATACATACGAGGGATCACGGAACCAATTCAAAGGATCATGAAAAAATACAAAATAAACACAGCAGTCAAACCACACAAAAAATTAAGACAGTTATTAGTACACCCCAAGGACAGAATAGAACAAGACAATAAATGCAATGTATTATATGAAATATCATGCAGATCATGTAACAAAACCTACATTGGAGAAACCGGAAGATTATTCACCACAAGAAAAAAGAACACCAAAAGGAATGTGAGAAGGAAACGCAAGGACGACTCACAAGATCACAAAAAGAAAAAGCAGAACAAGAAACATTAAAATCAGCTATATCGGACCACTGCAAAAGAAATAATCACATCATGGACTGGGACAACACAAAAATTATTGGATCGGAGAGCAACAGACACAAACGTTGGATCAAGGAGGCAATAGAGATCAGAAAGCGGGGAAAAGACACCATGAACCGAGATGAGGGGGCCTTTATGCTTTCTCACACCTGGGACCACATTCTCCAGAGACCATCTGACGGCGGGAGGCGGGGCCGGCTCAGCGGATCTGACAGATCTGCTGAGCTGGCCCCGCCTACGAAAATCAGCTGATAAATGTCACCTGGCAGCAATCAGCTGACTCTTCTGATGAAGGCTGCAGTGCAGTTGAAACATGTAAAGAAGGTAAAGACATCTTTCTATTTTACTTTTGTCTTTCAAAGGAAAAAAAAAAAAAAGGATAAATAATTGAAAGAAGACAAAATGAACCTGTTTGACGTAAAAACAACCTTATTTACTGTCTGATAGAAAAGAAATTATTTCTATACTTAATTTAGAAGACAGTATGAACCCTTTTGGATTACTACAAGAAAAGTTTGGACGAAGCAGTGATAAAGCATTCCGCTGTTTGGAAGGACTGTACCAAAAGCGAGTTTGTTATCGAAACCATCTAAGGTTCACCCTGCGCTGTCGGATTAAAGACATATTATCACCAAGCCTAAACATAAAGAACCCAGTCCCCACAAGAAACGCTGGACGTATAATAAAAAGAACACGGAAGAACTTGGTAAAAGAACTGATATGGCACATCGTACACAAGTTACAGTATATAACATCGACACAGAGGTAACCAAAGTAATGGAGCAGTTTCAGTATGATTTCCCTTTGGATGAAAATAAAAAGAAGAAGGTACAACAACATCTAGAGCAATCCTTCTCAAATAGTGGGGCGCACGGTGCGATGCCAGGGGGGGCACGTGTGACCCCAGGGAAAATGTTTTTTATGCCGTACTAGAATAAAGTGTAATTGCACATCCACTACAGTAGGTGGCAGTGGCGCTCTCATTGTCAGAGTGTTCGCAGGGAGTATTAGCTCTATGGTGAAGGGTTTTTTGCACTGTGCATGTGCACACACAGCACAGAGCAGGAGATATGAAGTGCGGTGAACAAACCCCCAAGAGACACCATGGAAAAAATATTTAACAGTGATGAAAAGAAAGGCGGAGAGAAACAGAGATAATGAGACAAACGAAAGTCTCCCGAAAGCTAAGATGAGGAAATATGACAAAGCGTATGTAGCACTTGGCTTCACTGTGACTACGGTGGGAGACAAGGAAAGACCGGTGTGTTTACTGTATCTAAAAATGTTGGCAGCGGACAGCATGAAGCCAAATAAATTAAGATGTCACTTAAAGACATTACACCCCAGTCACACTGATAAGCCACTTGAGTTTTTTCAGCGAAAACGTGCCAAATATTGCCAACAATCATCCCACTTTGTGAATGCTACTTCAGTAAACCAGCGAGCACAGTTAGCACCATATAAGGTGGTGTACCAAATAGCTCAGTGCAAAAAAACCCACACCATAGCAGAGGAGCTGATACTGCCTGCAGCATTAGACATGGTCTCTGTCATGCTGGATGACGCAAGTGCTGCAAAAATAAAAACTATCCCTCTGTCCAATGACACTGTCGCCAGACGTATAAATGACATTGCTAACGATCTTAAGGAACAGCTGGTAGATAAACTCAAAGACAAACGTTTTGCCTTACAATCTGATGAAGCAACTGACAGCAACAAAGACTGTTTGTTTATTGCTTATGTACGTTTTGACATGACAAACTCCCTGTGTGAGGATCTACTTTTTTGTAAACATGTCAGAGACAGAGCCACAGCTGAAGAGCTATTCAAAATGCCGGACTGCTTCCTGATTGAGAATGGGCTTAAGTGGGAGAACTGCATTGGTGTTTGCAGTGATGGTGCACAGACCATGGCAGGGATGAGAAAAGAGAAAACATAAACACCTCCCTCAGGTCACAGACAAGATCAGCTCTTTCACCCGAAAGCTTGCAATGTAGGGCAGGCGACTTGATGAAGGAAATACTGATTCATTCGAGAAATTGCATGAATTTGTTGACACTACTGGCTATGATGCCACCTCAGTGATTCCATATATTAAGCAGCATATTTCATCACTGATGGGATTCTTTAAAAAGTACTTCCCTGAAAATAGTTCCCAGTATGACTGGATGAGAGATCCTTTCAATGCACAAGCTCCAACTGGTTTCAGCTCTGCAGAGGAGGACCAGTTCTTTGACATGACGTCTGACTCCACATTGAGACTGAGGTTCACATCACAGACACTGAGTGAATTCTGGCTGGGTGTAGAGGCAGTGTCCACTCTTAGGGCAGAGGGCTATGGGCATTCTTCTTCCTTTTGCAGCATCTTATCTTTGTGAGACTGGCTTCTCTGCTGTTGCTGCACTGAAGACCAAGTACAGGTCCCAGCTAAACATTGAGCAGGAGCTGAGAGTTGCAATATCATGCTTCAAACCCTGCTTTGAAAAGCTGTGCACTGTAAAACGTGCTCATTGTAGCCATTAATTCTGACTTCCTCATTTTGATAAAAAAAATCAGCACAAATTGTTTTATTCATTTTTGTTTTGTAGGTTAAAGTGTTTTATATATTGTGCTCCTGAGTTAATGTTGCTGATCAATTTAAATTTATTATCATTTACTGATTTTATTTAATTTAATTTTTCAGTATCAAATGGTTCAATTAGTCGGTCAAAAAATGTTTATAGTTTAAATAAGGATTTAATTATTTTTTTTGAATTTCAGGCAAACTGATGCACTTTAAATCTTTTCTGTTACAGACTAAAAAACAGTGCTAATAAAGTTATTCTTTGTTGTAAGTTGAGCTATATTTCTTTCTTTTTTTGTTTTCTTTAATGTTAATAAGGATACAATGTTATGCAGAGGTGTACTTATAACAATTTTATAGACAAATGATACTATTTATAGTCACGGCGGAGAGTGGGGGGGGCGCGAGATGTTTTCTTCTCCCTGGGGGGGGGGGGGGGGGGCTAACAGAAAATAATTGATAAGCACTGATCTAGAGGAACAACACGAAAAAGAATTGAGAAAAAAAAAAAACGTCAAACCTGGAAACTGGAAGCACTTGTAACCAAAGGAAAAAAGGGAATTCAGACAAGAACAACATAACACACAGGAAATGGGTATGCAATTTGTCAAACCGTAAACATACACACACTAAGACAAGCATCCTAGCCAGCGGCCTGAACTATGCCATCAGCCCAAACAAAATACCATATGAGGACTTTGTACTAGCAACAGAGTTAGCATGGACACACAGAAGATCAGGGACAAAAATCACAACTTCGTAATGAGGTTGCAGGCACACTCAAGGCAGCCAAAATATCACACCAACGCCACAAGAGAAGAAAGAAAGGCCATACAAACGCTAGCAAAGGACAAGAATATCACAATCCTCACAGTAGACAAAGGCAGAACCACTGTCATCATAGATACAAATAAATACAATAAACAGATGGAGGAATTATTAAATGACACCAATACTGTACATACGAAATACTTAAAAAAAAGAATCCAACAGAAGAAAAAAGAGGACTCTAAAGACATCACGCAAACCACTCTTGAATGGAAACAAGCTCAACAAGGATTCCTGTCATCATCTAATTCAAACAGCAAGCATCACGCCCTGTATGGCACACTAAAAATCCACAAACCAGGCACCCCATTACAACCTACTGTGGACAGCATAGGATCAGTAACCTACAATCTATCAGAGGCACTAGTTGAAATAATTAAACCTCTTCTTGGACTCACAGATCAACACTGCAAGAACTCCAAACAACTGGCACAAGACAAAGGACAAAAAGACACAAGCAGATGAAATATTAGTTATCACATGACATCATATCCTTGTTTACAAAAACACTAGTCATAATCACCCTACACATTGTTGAAAACCGTCTCAGGCATGACAAAACCCTACACAAATGCACAGAACTTACAGTAGAAGACATCATGAAGCTGCTACATTTTGTTGCCATCTCCACCTACTTTCAATTCAGAGGAACCATCTACAAACAAAAAGGGGGCTTCGCCATGGGAGATCAACTCTCAGCAATCATGAGCGTTTTTTTCATGGAGGACCTAGAGACCAGAGCCATACAAACAGCACAGTCATTTTCTGGACATGAAAATCCCTCACACAGGTGACAGCGGCATCAACATCAAAATATATAGGAAACCGACACACAGTGACCAGTATTTGTTATGGACTTCAGAACACCACACAACCAACAAACTCTCCTTTATCAGAGCGTTGTATGACCGGACTAACATCATTACTAATCCACAAGATAAAGAGGAGGAAGAGGTACACATAATGAAGGCTCTGAAAAACTGTCACTACCCCAAATGCGCCATAGAGAGAGGAAGGAAGCAAGTGGAGATGAAAAACATAAAACGGAGAGAAGGAAAGACCTCACAAAAAGTAAACAACACAGGAACAGTCACACTACCATACCTGAGAGTCATCACTGAAAGAATAGAGAGGACAATGAAAAAATACCACAACACCCCAGTAAAACCACGCACCACTTTGAGGCGACTCTTGATTCATCCCAAAGACATCATACCCACAGAAAATAAAAGTAATGCCATTTATGAAATACCATGCCGATCATGCAACAAAACCTACATAGGAGAAACAGGAAGAACCTTTGGAACCAGAAAAAAGGAACACAGGAAAGAATGTGAAAAAGAGATGATAGCAAGGTACACAGGAGCACAAAAAGCAACAGCTAAACAACAGAACCTGAAATCTGCCGTATCCAACCATTGCAAAAGAGAAAATCATATCATGGACTGGGAAGGGGCAAACGTCACCCACACAGAAAGGAACAAATACCACCATTGAATCAGGGAAGCCATCAAGATCAGAAAACGGACCCCAAGAACCATCAACAGGGATGAGGGATCCTATACCCTGTCCCACACCTGGGATGCTGTCTTCCACAGGATACCAGCCAGCAGGGGATGTAGTCATCCTCTGCTGTCTGGTAAACCTGGATAAACAGCTGATAAAAACAGCTGACTGTCACAACATCACATGACCCTTCTGAGGAAGGCTGCAAGAAGTGGCCAAAACATATTGAGGTAAAAACAACCTTTTTCAGTGTCTGATAGAAAAGAAATTATTTCTGTAAGGCATGTAATAGTCATTGAGGTCACAAATGGTAACTTCTAAGCAGCTGAAGGCCTCTCTTGCATTGGCTAATGTAAATGTTGATGAGTCCACTATCAGGAGAACACTGAACAACAATGGTGTGTATGGTAGGGTTGCAAGGAGAAAGCCACAGCTTGCCAAAAAGAACATTGCTGCTCATCTGCAGTGTGCTAAAGATCATGTGGACAAGCCTGAAGGCTGTTGGAAAAATGTCTTGTGGACAGATGAGACCAAAATAGAACTTTTTGGTTTGAATGAGAAATGCTATGTTTGGAGAAAGGAAAACACTAAATTCCTGGCATAAGGACCTTATCCCATCTGTGAAAGATGGTGGTGGTAGTATCATGGTTTGGGCTTGTTTTGCTGCATCTGGGCCAGGACAGCTTGCCCATTGATGGAACAATGAATTCTGAATTATACCAGAAAATACTAAAGGAAAATATCAGGAAATCTGTCTATGAACTCTCAAGAGAAAGTGGGTCACACAGCAAGACAACAATCCTAAGCACACAAGTCGTTCTACCAAAGAATGGTTAAAGAAGAATGAAGTTAATGTATTGGAATGGCCAAGTCAAAGTCCTGACCTTAATCCCTCAGGTGTTGAAGGACCTGAAGTGAGCAGTTATCCCAGAGCTGAAGTTTTTTCTGTACAGAGAAATGGGCTAAAACTCCTCCAAGCTGATATGCAAGACTGATCAACAGTTACTGGAAACATTTAGTTGCAGTTATTGCTGCAAAAGGAGGTCAGAAACTGAATGACACTGAAATAAAAGGTCAACAAACTTTTGCCACGCACAGATACGTAATATTGGATCATTTTCCTCAATAAATAAAGTATTTTTTTTAAAAATCTCATTTATTTAAATGGGTTCTCTTTATCTACTTTTAGGACTTGTGTGGAAAATATGATGTTTTAGGTCATATTTATGCAGAAATGTAGAAAATTCTAAAGGGTTCACCAACTTTCAAGCACCACTGTAGGCCACATGTTTAAATTTAAAATATTAATAATATTCCCTTTTCAAAGAAATACACAGTCTTTATTTAGTTCTCTTAAAGGCCCCATTCACTAAAACATTATGTTTGTCAGTGTAGCTACACAATGCTAATGGAGGAGAATAAATCAAAACATGAGCCGGTTAGCCTTGAGTTCCATGCAACATGGGCTTTCAATAAAATTAAAAAGGTAGTTATGGCAAGTAATCCTGTATGGTAAGTACAATTAAAGTATAGAAGTTATTTTTCAATAGAGATGTACAATCACATTATCAGCTTGTATCGGGCTCTATTATTTATTGTGATGAAGTGTTTTGAACGGCTTGTCAAACCACACATTACAGCCTGCCTCCCTGCATCACACGACCCGCTCCAGTTTGCATATAGTTCAAACCGCTCCACGGAGGATGCTATAGTCACCACCCTGCACTCTGTCATCACCCACCTGGACCAGAAAGACACCTACGCCAGACTCCTGTACATTGATTTCAGTTCAGCATTCAACACCATTATTCCCCAGAGACTGATGGAGAAATTACTCCTTCTTGGTCTGAACACCACCACATGTCTCTGGATCCTGGATTTCCTGACTGAGAGACCTCAGTCTGTCCAGGTTGGAAACAACATCTCCAACTCTGTCACGCTGAGCACCGGATCCCCTCAAGGCTGTGCACTCAGTCCACTGTTGTTTACACTTCTAACACATGACTGTGTATCCAGACATGAAGGGAACCAGATTATTAAGTTTGCAGACGACACCACAGTGGTGGGACTTATTCAGAGGGATGAGGAATCAATGTACAGGGAAGAAGTGAGAGACCTGGAGGGCTGGTGCAAGGAGAACAATCTGGTGCTCAACGTGGACAAAACGAAGGAGATGATTATCGACTTCCAGCGGTCACAGCCTGAACACGTCCCCCTCAGCATCGGCGGCCGTTTAGTGGAGAGAGCAGAGAACATCAAGTTCCTCAGAGTACAGATCTCACAGGACCTGACCTGGAGCAAGAATTCCTTGGGGATCAGGAAGCGGGATCAGCAGAGACTGCACTTCTTGAGGAAACTCAAACAGGCCTCTCTCCCCATCTGCATCCTCAGGACCTTCTACAGAGGTGTGGTGGAGAGTGTTCTGACGTACTGCATTGCTACATGGTACTCCAGCTGCAGTATGTCAGACAAAAAAGCCCTGCAGAGGATAGTCAAGGGAGCTGAGAGGGTAATTGGAGTCTCCCTCCCCTCTGTCCAAGAACTTTTTCAGAACCGTTGTAGAAGCAGGGCACTGAACATTGTCAAGGACGGTTCTCACCCTCTGCATAAACACTTTGAACTTCTGCCATCTGGCAAACAATTCCGGAGCATCAGAGGCAGAACCACTAGACTGATCAACAGCTTCCTTCCACAAGCTGTTAGGATGCTGAACAGTTGACCCGGAATCTCCCATATTCACTACTGCACCTACAGACATTATGTGCATTATTTGTATATTATAGTTAGTTAGTTTTTTTTTTCAAGTATGTCTCAGGGATGTGTGAACGGATGGGGGGGGGGTGAAGATATGTGTGAGTGTGTCTTAAATCATGTTGCTTCGACTTATATGGATGCCGAGAGAAACGCAATTTCATCTTGCCTGCACTACACTTGTATGTACAGCAATATGACAAAGGTTGATTTGATTTGATTACTAGTGCTTATAATTACAGCAAGAAGTGATACTCTGTACTGATACCACATTTGATGCACAACATGAGGAGGGCTATAGTGCACATACTTAAAAAAAACAGGTGCTACATTTAGGAACTGGTCTGTAATTCGTCCTTGACTGGTGAGCAAAGCAGGGCTGTGACAATACATCGACATAACTGATTAAATCGATTAAGAAAAAAGTTGTAGTTTACAAATTTAATAATTGCAGTTTGTTCTGCTCATTTTACTTTACCTTATGTAATAATAATTAATCATGCAGTCAGTCGGTTTTGACTATGACTGTTCGGTTAGTTTCGCTTTGGACAAATTCCTCCATAGTGGACGGTTATCTGCATCGGATTGCCATCTCTTGTATATATTGAATCTTGTATATCATCTTGTATATCTTGAATATAGCCTTCCATTTCATGTTCCTTTTTAGCAGTCCTTGAATCTCAGTCAAGGTCTTTCTCAGTTTCTTTTGCCATTGCACAGTTGTGAGTATAAGAGTTGTCTGGGCAAACAACTATCAATCCTATGGACATGACCCAACCAGCATAGATTACGCTCTATGAGAGTGTCCATCATAGATGGTAGACCAAACCATCTGAGGATATCCTCAGTCTTTATCTTATCCACGAGAGTGATGCCCATGATCTGCCATAGGTGATGCATCATGTAAGAATGTAATTTGTTCATCTGCATTTTGTAGATTATCCAAGTTTCAGTGCCATATAAAAGTGATGATAATACAATGGCACAGTAAACTTGACCTTTAGCCTTTAGGGACACATGTCCATTTTTCCAAAGCTTTGACTGTAGCTTGCCAAAAGCGGTAATGGCGTGACTCATTCTATAGATGAGCTCTTGATCCAGTTTGGCATTGTTTGAGATTGTACTGCCAAGGTACTTGAAATCCCTGTATTATACTAGGTTTTGATTGTTGCTAGGGATAAACCCTGGTATTGTGTTTGAGACAGCTTTGCAGGTTGGTAAAGGCATTCCATTTTCTTGATGTTAATTTTTAACCTGAACTGTGAGGCAGCCTGGGCAAAGCGGTCTGCTAATACTTGCATATCTTCTGCACAATGAGCCACCAATGCACTGTCATCAGCAAAAAGCATTTTGCGGACAACAATCTTGGTAGTACGAGTTTTAGAATGAAAGTGTGAATGTTTAAATAGGTCACCATCATGACCTGTCTGGAGAGCTATTCTTTCTGCTATACCAGTAAAGGCCACTTCAAGCATTACAGCAAGGTAGCATGAGAACAGTGTTGGTGCATGCATGCACCCTTGTTCGACACCATTGGTCACTGAAAATTCCACTGAACGTTTGTTCCCATATGACATCGATTTCTTCTTGTAAATCGGTGATTGTCTAGTTGTGTTTGTATTGTATGCTTATGTATATTCATGTTAATATATCATTGTTTTTTAACCGAGGATTCCAGGAAGACTAGCAACTGCTTTGGCGGAAGCTAATGGGGTTCCTAATAAACAAACAAACACGGATGCCTGCATTACCCGATGTAATGTATGCACAAACAAATTCATTAAATCAATTATTTCACCCAATAAATGTTAAGATGGATATAAAAAGTCTGCACACTCCTGTTCTAAAGATAGGTTTATGTGATGTAAAAAAATGAGACCAAGATAAATCATTTCAAAACTTTTTCCACCATTAATGGTGAAAATTAGAAAATTAGATCTTATTTATCTGATAGGTTCCAGTTTGTTCATGTAAATAATGAGTTGTCTTTCAACTCAAAGCTTAGTCATGAAGTTCCACAGGGATCTGTGCTAGGCCCTACTCTTTTTAGTTTATATATGCTTCCGTTAGGCAACATTATTAGAAAGCACTGTATACATTTTCATTGTTATGCAGATGAGACACAATTATACCTGTCAATGAAGCCAGATAATAGTAATCAATTAGCCAAGTTAGAAGCCTGTCTTAAGGAAATCAAAGCTTGGATGACTTGTAATTTCCTGCTATTAAATTCAGATAAGACTGAAGTCATTCTTGTTGGTCCAAAAAACCTTAGAAATGCCTTTCCAAATCAAACTTTCAGTTTGGATGCGGTTACTCTTTCTCTTAATAGCTCTGTGAGGAACCTTGGAATTATTTTTGATCAAGATCCGTCCTTCAATTCACATATTAAATTTGTTTCTAAGACTGCCTTCTATCATTTGCGTAATATTGCCAAGATTAGGAGCATCTTGTCTCAGAGTGATGCTGAGAAACTGATCCACGCTTTTGTTAGCTCGAGATTAGATTATTGTAATTCTTTATTATCAGGCTGTCCTAAAACATCTTTAAAAAGTCTTCAGCTGATCCAAAATGCTGCAGCAAGAGTTTTAACAGGTACTAGAAAGAGAGATCATATCTCTCCAGTTCTGGCCTCCCTTCATTGGCTTCCCACAGAGTTTAGAATTAAGTTTAAAATCTTTCTTCTTACCTACAAAGCTCTAAACAATCAGGCTCCTTTTTATTTAAAAGATCTGATACTACTGTATTATCCTAACAGAGCACTACGCTCCCAAAATGCAGGATTACTTGTAATACCTAGAATCTCCAAAAGTACAATGGGAGGCAGAGCCTTCAGTTATCAAGCTCCTCTCCTGTGGAACCAGCTGCCAATCTGGATTCGGGAGTCAGACTTGATCTCTGTTTTTAAGAATAGGGCTAAAACCTACCTTTTGGATATAGCCTACAATTAGGGAGGGATCATGTGTTTCTGAACCCTCCCTTAGTTATGCTGCTAATAGGTTTAGTCAGCCGGGGGACCTCCAGTAATGCACTGGGCCTCACTCCTTTCCTCACTCTCAATGAAATATTTTTTTTGCTGGTCATTAACATTTGTTTGTTCTCTCCCATAGATTGAGTCCCCATCGTGCTGTTTGCTCTCTACATGTCTGTTCTTTTCATCTTCTCTATCCCCTCACCCCCCAGCCAGTCACAGCAGATGACTGCCCCTCCCTGAGCCTGGTTCTGCTGGAGGTTTCTTCCTGTTAAAAGGGAGTTTTTCCTCTCCACCGTCGCCAAGTGCTTGCTCACAGGGGATTGCCTGATTGCTGGGGTCTTTCTGCAACTGTGGGGGTTCCCCCTACAGTTGATAGTGCTATGAGATGACTGTTGTTGTGAAATGGCGCTATATAAATAAAGTTGAATTGAACTGAATTGAATTAATGTGACCTATAACCTGTACAACTCAATTGAAAAACAAACTGAAATCTTTTAAAGGGGAAAAATAAAAAAAAAAACTTACAACAACCTGTTTGCATAAATATGCACACACTCTTATAACTGAGGATGTGGGATCTCTTGCTCCATTTTCCCCTCACTCATGAATAAGACCCCAAGATACTTAACCTCCTCCACTTAGGGCAGGAGCTTGTCCCCAACCCGGAGAGGACAATCCACCTTTTCCCGCCTGAGGACCATGGACTCGGAGGTGCTGATTCTCATCTTAGCTGCTTCACACTCGGCAGCAAACCGTCCCAGTAAGACCTGTAGGTCATTGCTGGATGAAGCCAACAGGATGACATCATCTGCAAACAGCAGAGATGAGATCCTGTGTTCACCAAGTATGACACCCTCCATTCCCTGGCTGTGCCTAGAAATCCCATTCCCAAAAATCACGAACAGGATTGGTGACAAAGGGCAGTTCCGGCAGACTCCAACTCTGACTGGGAATGAGTCCGACCGAGTGCTGGCAATACGAACCAAATTCTCACAACAGTCGTATAGACACCAGACAGCTCGTGACAACAAGCCCGATACCCCATACTCCCGAAGCACCCCCCACAAAAACCACGAGGAAGGTGGTTGAATACCTCCTCCAAGTCCACAAAACACATGTAAACTGGTTGGGCAACCTCTCGCAAACCCTCAAGGATTCTCGAGAGCGTAAAGAGCTGGTCTGATGTGCCACAATCAGGATGAAAACCACATTGCTCCTCCTGAATCCAAAGTTTGACCAACGGCCGGACTCTCCTCTCCAGTACCTTGGCATAGACCTTCCCAGGGAGGCTGAGTGTGATCCCTCAAAAGTTGGAACATACCCTCTGGTCCCCCTTCTTGAAGAGAGGAACCACCACCCCCGTTTGCCACGCCAAAGGCACTGTTCGCAACCTCCACGCAATGTTGCAGAGGCGTGTCAACCATGACAGCCCTACAACATCCAGGGCCTTGAGGTACTCAGGGTGAATCTCGTCCACCCCCGGGGCCCGGCCACAAAAGAGTTTTTTAACCAATTCTCCGACCTCAGCCCCTGTGATGGGAGAGTCGTCCCCCTCGTCCACAAGCTATGCTTCCTCTGTGGAAGGCGTGGCAGTGGGATTGAGGAGATCCTCGAAGTACTCCTTCCACTGCCCATCGATATCCCTAGTTGAAGTCAGCAGCGCCCCATCTGCACCATACACATCTGGGCAGGGAGCTACTTCCCCTTCTGAGTCGACAGAGTTTTCCAGAATATCTTCAAGGCCGAACAAAAGTCTTGTTCCATGGCCTCACCGAACTCCTCTCACACCTGAGTTTTTTCTTCAGCAACCACCTGTGCTGCACTCCGCTTGGCTTGCTGGTACACCTCAGCTGCTTCGGAAGTCCCACAACCCAATCAAGCTCGATAGGACTCCTTCTTCAGCTTGATGCCCCACCACCACCACCACTGGTGTCCACCCCTTGGTTAGGAAGATGCCACCACGAGATGCACCAATGACCTTGCGACCACAGCTATTGACAGCTGCTTCAACAATGGAGGTGGGGAACATGGCCCATTCAGACTCCATGTCTCCAGACTCCCTCAGAATGTGGTCAATGTTCTTCCAGAGGTGGGAGTTGAAGACCTTCCGGACAGGGGCCTCAGCCAGATGTTCCCAGCACACCCTCACTATACGTTTGGGTCTACCAGGTCTGAATGGCTTCCTCCCCTGCCATTGGATCCAACTCACAACCAGGTGGTAATCAGTTGACAGCTCTGCACCTCTGTTTACCCGAGTGTCCAAGACATACGGTTGCAGGTCTGATGACACAATAACATCGATCATCAACCTGCGACCTAGGGTGTCCTGGTGCCAGGTGCACATATGGACACCTTTATGCTTGAACATGGTGTTTGTTATGGACCAACAGTGGTTAGCACAGAAGTCCAATAACCGAACACCCCTCGGGTTCAGATCAGGCAGGCTTTTCTTCCCAATTAATCCCCTCCAGGTTTCAACATCATTGCCCATGTGAGCATTGAAGTCCCCCAACAGGACAATGGAGTCTCCAAGAGAAGCACTCTGCAGCACCCCAGTCAGAGACCCCCAAAAAGGTGGGTACACTGAACTATCATTTGGTACATAGGCACAAATGATGGTCGGGACCCATTTCCCAACCCGAAGGCGCAGGGAAACAACCCTTTCCTCCACCGGAGAAAACTCCAATATAGAGGCAGCAAGGCGGGGGGGATACACGAATACCCACCCCTGCTCGCCGCCCCTCACCCAGGGCAACTCCAGAGTAGGCCAAGCTCCAGCCCCTCTCCAGAAGACTGGTTCCAGAACCAGAGCTGTGTGTTGAGGTGAGGCCGACTATATCTAGCCAGTATCTCTCAACCTTGTGCACCAGCTCAGGCTCCTTCCCCACCAGAGAGGTGACATTCCATGTCCCAAAAGTCAGTTTAGGAAACTTGGAATCAGACCGCCAAGGTCTCTGCCTTCGACCGCCACCTGATCCACATATCAACAAACCCCCATGGTCCCTCCTGCAGGTGATGAGCCCACTGGAGGGTGGACCCATGTAACTCCTTCGGGCTGAGCCCGGCCGGGTCCCAGTCTCAGTTCAAAATTTATTTTGTGACAAGAAACACTATTTGCAGCAATAAAAATACTGGCGACTGCAAGTGATACCTTTCAGCCTCGTTGTTTGTTGTTGAGGTTTAGTTTATATGGCATTTTGACCTTGAAATCCCAAAACTATAGGCAGAGGTCAGGGTGAATCTGCGAACAAAGTTTGGTGACCCTGGCTTTACTTGTTCTATAGCAATAGAGCAAGGGGAAGCTAACTGCAACCTTTGACCTTTTGGCCCCAAACCCATAGTCAGAGGTCAAGGTCTCAGGGTGAACATGTGTAAAAAGTTTGGTTACCCTACGTATCACTGTTACAGAAATATAGTTATATGGCATTTTGACCTTGACCTTTGGTCTCCAAACCCATAGTTGCAGGTCGCGGTCCCAAGGTGAACATGTGTGCCAAGTTTGGAGACCCTAGCTTTACTTGTTCTATAGTAATAGTGTAATGGGAATGTTAACATTGACCTTTTGACCCCAAACCCATAGTCAGAGGGCAGAGTCTAAAGCATCCAAGACTTGTCTTAGACATGATGAGACCGATCTGAAAAGGCTACATAATTCCTTTGTGTAATTACTGTGTTACAATATTTAGGGAAAATTCAAGTCCAAATTTGAACTCGTCCGAGATTTTTCACAGATACACTTGTGGCATCAATTTGAAAAGCCCATATCACTTCTTTCTCTAGTTATCACATTCACAAGGTTGGTGTTGACACCGATGCTGCCGCTGCCCAACCGCCCCTTAGTGTAACCTTTAATGAACCCTGACGAAATCCCCAAAATTGCAACATTCGTCAGCACTTGACACTGTGAGATACATGCTTCAAGGATAATTAAGTCCTTAATACTGAAAATGTCCATTTTTTAGGCTCTTTAGGATTCTTTTTAAGGATCCATCCATAAGCTGTAATTTGAGAAACCCCCCATGACTTAAGGTCCAAAAAAATTCTCAGATGATAGGTTTCTTTGGTGAGTTTATGTTGTTGCTTACACGTGACGTCTCGCATTCCAAAGCATAAACATGTGCTAAAGCAGTGATAATGAACATGCTACACTATCAACTGATGTCACACAAGCATCGAAGCTTTCATGCCAACAGAGGGTGCAATACACAACCTGAGGCACAGACGGACGAGAAAGGGAAACAGAGGGGTTGCTGGAGCCAGGAAACATGGAGGACAGAAGAACCGCTCTCTCCTTGATACTCCTTCTGGAAAAGTCCCTAGCAGACAATCTCTGGTTTTTCGACTATGGGGACAAAAGGCCGGGGAGGTCAGAAATGGAGGGGAGCAGCTGTGATGAAAGAAATACTGTAGCATGAAATTCACCTGCTGCATCAACCCCCCTGACCTCTGAGAGGGCTGACTGGCACCTGAGGAGAGAAGACTGGGTGCAAGGTCAGGAGAGGTGTATTTTTGGTAGTCAAGTCGAGTAATGTGAGGCCTGGGTGAGCGGGGAGGGCTTGAGGGGCTTTCAGAGCGTGGTGGGGACGTAGAGCGACTGGAAGAGGGGGAGTTTTCGTGTGTTGAGGGGGAAAAGGTTTGCTGAATCACAGTGTCAGGATTTTCCAACAACCTAAGGTAGATGGAAGGCTGGAAAAACAGAAGAGGACAAGAAATAAAGGATAATTACAGCATTTACACCTTTTGAAAAAAATGCTTCAGCTAAATTTTAAAAACAGAAGAAGCTGAGGGGAATTCAGGAGAAAGCATACCTGCCAATTGGGACGAGAGGGAAGTGGAGGAGGAGGAGGAGGAAGAGGGGTGTCTTTGGGTTTGGTGAAACGGGGATTTTCTGTCTCTGCCTCCACTTCCTCCTCCTCATCTGAGAGCAGAGGTGGAGTGGTGTGAGGAAACAGAGCAGCAGAAAAGGAAGGGTCAGATGAGTCCTCAGACTGATGGAAGGAGGAAAGCAAAGAAAAATAAATACAAAACAAAATTCCAAACAGTTTCCCTAGAAGGTGATGTTTTAGGAAAAAGAAATGCTGTTCCAAAATAAAACCAAATAATGTAAAACCAACTTCTGTGTGTAAATGCTGCATTATGAGGATCCATATAGGTTTAAAGAAAACATGTTTGACTTCACCATAATAATTAAAACAAACAAACAGAACATCATCTCAATAATCCCAAACGCATTTATAATACCAGTTTACTTTGCCACCAACCAATAACCACCAACCACACATCCAGTTTGGTCAATATATATATATGGGCGGTGCGGTGGTGCAGTGGTTAGCACTGCGCCAGCACAGCAACTCACCCTTGGCCATGGGATTCTTGGTTCGATCCCAGCCCCTGACCAACAGTGATCTGTGTGGAGTTTGCATGTTCTCCCCGTGTTGCGCCACCGTGCACCCCGGCTGCACGGTGGCGCAGTGGTTTAGCACTGTGGCAGCACAGTTTTACCCTCGGCCGGGGGATCGCGGGGATCATGAGATCGTGGGTTCGATTCCAGCCCCCGACCAACAGTGAGCTGTGTGGAGTTTGCATGTTCTCCCCGTGTTGTGTGGGTTTACTCCGGGATTTCTCCGGTTTCCTCCCGCATACCAAAAACATGTAGGTTTAGGGTGCTCGCGCACGCAGCGACCGGCAGTCAGTGGCTTGTCACCAGACTGCAAACCAAATCTACCTACGGGTACAAATAAGTAACAAAAAAAAAAAAAAAAAAAAAAAAAAAAAGGTACCATGGCTGCGTCACCCATCCAGGTGGATGCCCTCAATTTCCCCTCTGGGGATCAATAAAGTATACAAAATCAAAAAAAAAAAATATATATATATACGTATATATTTGGTCACTGACACAAGTTTTGTTATTTTAGCTGTTTACCAAAACATATTCAAGATACAGTTATATAGACAGTATGGGCTTCAAGTGCAGACTCTCAGCATTAATTTGAGGGTATTCACATACTAATTTGGAGTTACAGTTTAGGAACTGCAACCATTTTATACAAAAACTCATTTAAGGGGCAAAAATTGGACAACTGATTCAAAAACTATTTCATATTCCCTCTTTAATCCATCATCAATCAAGCAGGCCTGGGGTTGAATCCAGATGTGGAATTTGCATTTGGAAGCTGTTGTTGTTGTCTGTTCTTTTCTTCTTTTTCTTTATCCCCTCACCCCCCAGCCAGATGCAGCAGATGACTGCCCCTTCCTGAGCCTGGTTCTGCTGGAGGTTTCTTCCTGCTAAAAGAGGTTTTTCCTCTCCACCATTGCCAAGTGTTTGGTCACAGGGGATCGCCTGATTGCTGGGGTGTTTCTGCAATTGTGGAGTTTTCCCCTACAGTTTGAAAGTCCAATGAGATGATTGTTGTTGTGAAATGGCGCTATATACAGCGGCGAAAATAAGTATTGAACATGTCAACATTTTTCTCATTAAACATATTTCTGATGGAGCCATTGACCCAAGACTTTCACCAGATATCAGTAATAATCCAAGCAATCCATATATACAAAGAAATCAAGGCAACTGTGTTCACAAAACAAGTTATATTTAATAAAGTGGAATGACACAGGGAATAAGTATTGAACACATGAAGAAAAAGCAGTGCAAACAGGCATAGAATGCCCAGGAACCAGCTGAAATCCATCAGAATTTAGGAAGTCATCACAGCCCCCATTGTGCAAATTAATTTCAGCTGATTAAGTCCTGACTGATAGCGTTTAAGAAGGTCTGTGAATATCAGATTGTCCCACCACAAAGAACTCATGATGGATGGAAGCAAAGAGCTCTCTAGACCTTTGCAACCTTATTGTTGCAAAACATGCACTACTCACAAAAAGTAAGGGATATTAAGCTTTCAGGTGACGTTTCAGGATGCACCTAAAATGCACTATAACCTTTACAGGTGAACTTATTTTGACCTTTTTGAACCTTTTGAATGCACATTTCCAATTGTTCAGTGTTTGAGTACTTTTGCGTAATTTGCTGTTCTCTAACAAGGTGCTTAACAGCAAAATTCACAACAGGTGTTTGACCCATGAATCGACCAGTAAATTTTCTGGTTCAATTAGAATTGGTATTTAAACAGTCCTCTTCATCATGCTGTTCACATTTTGACATCATGAGACTAAGACAACACCTCACAATTGATCAACAGCACCTCGCCATTGTGAGGCTTCAAACAGATGTCCTCAGAGGGAAGTGGCCACTGAGCTTAGGGTGTCACAGAGTGTCTTCAGCAGGTTGCAACAGAGATACAGAGAGACTGGAAGAGTCACAGAAAGGCACAGAAGTGGACATCCTTTGGTCACATGCCACGCTGATGACCGCGCCATTGTGAACAGTGCCCCGCAGAACCGGATGATGAATGCCATTCAACTCCAGGCGTATTTAAAGGAGGTGAGAGGCACCCAAGTGTCACGTCAAATCATTCAAAATGTTTACATCAGCGTGGTCTGCATGCTAGATGACCTACAAGGGTACCTGACCACGCCATCAGGCACAGGCGTCATTGTCTTGAACGGGCCAGGGAGTATTTACGCTGGACAAGGGACCAGTGTGCCTCAGTGCTGTTCTCTGATGAAAGTCGATTGATGTTGAGCAGAAATGATGGCCGTCAAAGATGCTGGACATGTCAAGGAGAGTGCTATGCATCAACCACTGTTGTGTGGCATTACACTCTGGGCAGGTGTGTCTAGTCAATACAGAACTGCCCTACACCTTGTGAATGGTACAGTGACAAGCTGATACTACCTGAAAAACATCATTAATCCAGTCATTGTGCCCCTGCATGAACAACACAGGCAAAATTTCACCTTCATGGACGACAATGCTCAAGCTCATCAAGGTCATATCATTAGGGAAAGGCTGCTGGAGGCTGGGGTACCTCAAATGAAGTGGTCTGAACTTTCTCCAAACCTGAATCCCATAGAAAAACTATGGGATCAGCTGAGTCGCTGTGTAGAGGCTTGTAACCCTGCACCCCCAACCTCAATGACCTGAGGGCCACCCTTCAAGAACAGTGGAATGCCATGACTCAGCAGACAATAAGTCAACTTGTGAACAGCATGAGATGTCGCTGTCAAGCTGTAATTGATGCTCAAGGGCACATGACAAGTTATTGAGACACTGACATTTTTTGTTGTGGTATACCTACCACTGTTGTTGGCTTTTGTTTCAATAAATTGTTTGAGATGAGGAAATCACCATTGCATGCTTCTACTTAAATGCCCTACTTTCATGATATTATATCACTGTAGCGTGAACTTTTTACATTTTTCATAAATTTCACCTGAAAGCCAAATATCCCTAACTTTTTGTGAGTAGTGTAATGATGGCATTGGTTACAGGTGCATTTCTAAACTGCCGAATGTTCCAGTGAGCACTACTGGAGACATCCTTCGGAAGTGGAGAGAACATCATTTTACTATAAACTGGCCATGACCAGGAGCTCCTTGCAAGATTTCTGACAAAGGAGTCAAAAGAATTATCAGAAGAGTTATCCAAGAGCCAAAGACCACTCGTGGAGAGCTCCAGAAAGACATGGAGTTAGCAGGTACTGCTGTTCCAAAGAAAACAATAAGTAATGCACTCAACCGACATGGGTTATATGCCCACTCACCTTGCAAGACTCCACTGCTTTAACCAAACATGTTGAAGCTTGTTTAAAGTTTGCTGCACAACATTTGGGCAAGCCAGTAAAATACTGGGAGAATATAGTCTGGTTAGACAAGACCAAAATTGAACTTTTTGGATGCCACAACACACAGCATGTTTGGAGAAGAAATGGCACTGCACATCAGCCCAAAAACACCATACCAACAGTGAAGTATGGAGGTGGGAGCATCATGGTGTAGGGGTGTTTTTCAGCACATGGTACAGGCAGACTTAATATAATTGAAGGAACGATGAATGGACAAATGTACAGAGACATCCTTGATTAGAACCTGTTGCCATCTGCCAAGATGCTGAAGATGAAACGAGGGTGGACATTTCAGCTACACATTGAAACTCTCAACTGGCTCCAGAGAAGGAAAATAAAGCTGCTAGAATGGCCCAGTCAGTCACCTGACCTGAATCCAAATGAAAATGTATGAAACGAACTGAAGATCGGAGTTCATAGAAGACACCCCCAGAACCATCATGATTTGAAGACAGTCCACGTGGAAGAATGGGCTAAAATCACTCCTGAGTGACTCCTTGTGCGTCGAGTTTCTCCATACAGGAGGCATCTGGAAGCTGTTATTACCAACAAAGGCTTTTCTAATAAATATTAAATGAATTTCCTGAAGTGTGTTCAGTACTTAGTGGTGTGAAAAAGTGTTTGCCCCCTTCCTGAGTTCTCATTTTTTTGTACACACTTGGACAACATTGTTGGTACCCCTCTGTTAATGAAAGAAAAACCCACAATGGTCACAGAAATAACTCGAATCTGACAAAAGTGGTAATAAATAAAAATTCTATGAAAATTAACCAATGAAAATCAGACGATGCTTTTGAATTGCGGTTCAACAGAATTATTTTAAAAAACTAACTCATGAAACAGGCCTGGACAAAAATGATGGTACCCTGAACTTAATATTTTGTTGCACAACCTTTTGAGGCAATCACTGCAATCAAACGATTTCTGTAACTGTCAATGAGCCTTCTGCACCTCTCAGCAGGTATTTTGGCCCACTCCTCATGAGCAAACTGCTCCAGTTGTCTCAGATTTGAAGGGTGCCTTCTCCAGATGACATGTTTCGGCTCTTTCCACAGATGTTCAATAGGATTTAGATCAGGGCTTATAGAAGGCCACTTTAGAATAGCCCAATGTTTCGCTCTTAGCCATTCTTGGGTGTTTTTAGCTGTGTGTTTTGGCTCATTATCCTGTTGCAAGACCCATGACCTGCGACTGAGACAAAGCTGTCTGACACTGGGCAGCACATTTCTCTCTAGAATACCTTGATAGTCTTGAGATTTCATTGTACCCTGCACAGATTCAAGACACCCTGTGCCAGATGCAGCAAAGCAGCCCCAGAACATAACAGAACCTCCTCCATGTTTCACAGTAGGGACAGTGTTCTTTTCTTGGTATGCTTCATTTTTGTGTCTGTGAACATAGCGCTGATGTGCCTTGCCAAAAAGTTCCAGTTTTGTCTCGTCTGTCCATAGGACATTCTCCCAGAAACTTTGTGGCTTGTCAACATGCAGTTTGGCAAATTCCAGTCTGGCTTTATTATGATTTGTTTTCAAAAGTGGTGTCCTCCTTGGTTGTCTCCCATGAAGTCCACTTTGGCTCAAACAACGACGGATGGTGCCATCTGACACTGATGCATGTACCTTGACCTTGGAGTTCACCATGAATGTGTTTAGAGGTTGCTCTGGGCTCTTTTGTTATTCGTTTTATCCGTCTCCTCCTGTGGCCACGTCCAGGGAGGTTGGCTACACTCCCGTGGATCTTAAATTTCTGAATTATATGTGCAACTGTAGTCACAGGAACATCAAGCTGCTTGGAGATGGTCTTATAGCCTTTACCTTTAACATGCTTGTCTATAATTTTCTTTCTAATCTCCTGAGACAACTCTCTCCTTTGCTTCCTCTGGTCCATGTTTAGTGTGGTACACACCATGTCACCAAACAGCACAGTGACTACTTGTCACCCTTTAAATAGGCCGACTGACTGATTACAAGTTTGTAGACACCTGTGATGTTAATTAGAGGACACATCTTGGTTGAACATGTCCCTATGGTCACATTATTTTCAATCTTTTCTAGGGGTACCATCATTTTTGTCCAGGCCTGTTTCATGAGTTTGTTTTTTAAAGTAATTTTGTTGAACCACATTTCAAAAGCATTGTCTGATTTTCATTGGTTAATTTTCATAGAATTTTTATTTATTACCACTTTTGTCAGATTCAAATTATTTCTGTGACCACTGTGGGTTTTTCTTTCATTTTATTTATTTAGCGAATGCAAATTTTCTTTCATTAACAGAGGGGTACCAACAATTTTGTCCATGGCTGTATGTTTGTCACAGTTAAATGTTTCAGATCATCAAACAAATTTAAATATTAGACAAACATTAACACAAGTAAACACAAAATGCAGTTTTTAAATGAAGGTGTTTATTATTGAGGGTAAAAAAAAAAAAAAATCCAAAGCTACGTGGCCTTGTGTGAAAAAGTGATTGCCCCTCCTGTGAAAACATAAATTAACTGTGGTTTATCACATCTTTGGAAAGCCAAGTTCAATTTCTCTAGCCACACCCAGGCCTGATTACTGCCACACCTGTTCTCAATCAAGAAATCACTTAAATAGGACCTGCCTGACAAAGTGAAGTTGGCCAAAAGATCCTAAAAAGCTAGACATCATGTTGCCATCCAAAGAAATTCAGGAACAAATGAGAATCAAAGTAATTGAGATATGTCAGTCTGGAAAAGGTTATAAAGCCATTTCTAAAGCTTTGGGACTCCAGCGAACCACAGTGAAACCCATTATCCACAAATGGCGAAAACATGGAACAGTGGTGAACCTTCCCAGGAGTGGCTGGCCGACAAAAATTACCCCAAGAGCGCAGCAACGACTCATCCAAGAGGTCACAAAAGACCCCACAACAACATCCAAAGAACTGCAGGCCTCAGTTAAGATCAGTGTTCCTGACTCCACCATACAGTGCATCCGGAAAGTATTCACAGCGCTTCACTTTTTCCACATTTTGTTATGTTACAGCCTTATTCCAAAATGGATTAAATTCATTTGTTCCCTCAAAATTCTACACACAATACGTCATAATGACAACATGATTTTTTTTTTTTGACATCTTAGCAAATTTATTAAAAATAAAAAAAAACTAAGAAATCACATGTACATAAGTACAGTATTCACAGCCTCTGCCATGAAGCTCAAAATTGAGCTCAGGTGCATCCTCTTCCACTGATCATCCTTGAGATGTTTCTACAGCTTAATTGGAGTCCACCTGTGGTAAATTCAGTTGATTTGACATGATTTGGAAAGGCACAAATCAAGCATAAAGTCAAAGGAATTGTCTGCAGACATCTGAGACAGGGTTGTCTCGAGGCACAAATCTGGGGAAGGGTACAGAAAAATTTCTGCTGCTTTGAATGTCCTAATGAGCACAGTGGCCTCCATCATCCGGAGATGAAAGAAGTTCGGAACCACCAGGACTCTTCCAAGACCTGGCAGGCCGTCTAAACTGAGCGATCCGGGGAGAAGGGCCTTTTTCAGGGAGGTGACCAAGAACACAATGGTCACTCTGTCAGAGTTCCAGTGTTGCTTTGTGAAGAGAGGAGAACCTTCCAGAAGGACAACCATCTCTGCAGCAATCCACCAATCAGGCCTGTATGGTAGAACGCCAGATGGAAGCCACTCCTTAGTAAAAGGCTCATGGCAGCCCGCCTGAAGTTTGCCAAAAGGTACCTGAAGGACTCTCAGACCATGAGAAACAGAATTCTCTGGTCTGATGAGACAAAGATTTAACTCTGTGACATGAATGCCAGGCATCATGTTTGGAGGAAACCAGGCACCGTTCATAACCACGCCAATGTTGGTAGCAGCATCGTGCTATGGGGATGTTTTTCAGCGGCAAGAACTGGGAGACTAGTCAGGATAGAGGGAAAGATGAATGCAGCAATGTACAGAGACATCCTTGATGAAAGCCCGCTACAGAGTGCTTTTGACCTCAGACTGGGGCAATGGTTCATCTTTCAGCAGGACAACGACCCTAAGCACACAGCCAAGATATCTCACTGGTATAGTTATCCTTGCTATGTAATCAACTATATTTTTATTTTTATTTATTTACCCTTCTTGGAGACTAATGTGATACCTGGAAGATCAGTATGTGTTGTACCAGCCTATATAACTAACTAACTAACTAACCTGCACTTATATAGCGCTTTTCTAGTCACAAAGACCACTCAAAGCGCTTTCATTAATACTAACCCTCTATTCTAAGGGCCTATAGGAAACATATCTAGGGACAATTTAGAACAGCCAATTAACCTAACATGCATGTTTTTGGCATGTGGGAGGAAACCGGAGAAATCCCGGAGTAAACCCACGCAACACGGGGAGAACATGCAAACTCCACACAGATTACTGTTGGTCGGGGGCTGGGATCGATATAAAGTCAATAAAAACTTAAATTACAAAAAGAAAAGAGACTGGGCAAAAATGGCCTGCATGGCAGGGTTCCAAGACGAAAACCACTGCTGAGCAAAAAGAACATAAAGGCTCGTCTCAGTTTTGCCAGAAAACATCTTGATGTTCCCCAAGACTTTTGGGAAAATACTCTTTGGGTACTGATGAGACAAAAGTTGAAGTTTTTGGAAGGTGTGTGTCCCATTACATCCGGCGTAAAAGTAACAGCATTTCAGAAAAGGAACATCATACCAACAGTAAAATATGGTGGTGGTAGTGTGATGGTCTGGGGCTGTTTTGCTGCTTCAGGACCTGGAAGACTTGCTGTGGTAAATGGAACCATGAATTCTGCTGTCTACCAAAACATCCTGAAGGAGAATGTCCGGCCATCTGTTCGTGACCTCAAGCTGAAGCGCACTTGGGTTCTGCAGCAGGACCATGATCCAAAACACACCAGCAAGTCCACCTACCTCTGAATGGCTTAAGAAAAACAAAATTAAGACTTTGGAGTGGCCTAGTCAAAGTCCTGACCTGAATCCGATTGAGATGCTGTGGCATGACCTTTAAAAGGCAGTTCATGCTCAGAAACCCTCCAATGTGGTTGAATTACAACAATTCTGCAAAGATAAGTGGGCCAACATTCCCCCACAGTGCTGTACAAGATTCATTGCCAATTATCGAAAATGCTTGATTGCAGTTGTTGCTGCTAAGGATGGCCCAACCAGTTATTAGGTTTAGGGGGCAATCACTTTTTCCACACAGGGCCATGTAGGTTTTGATTTTTCTTCCCCTTAATAATAAACACCTCCATTTAAAAACTGCATTTTGTGTTTACTTGTGTTAGCTTTGACTAATATTTAAATTTGTTTGATGATTTAAAATATTTAAATGTGACAAACATACAAAAAAATGAGAAATTAGGAAGGGGGCAAACACTTTTTCACACTACTGTAATCCCTTTGTCATTCCACTTTATTAAATATAACTTGTTTTGTGAACACGGTTGCCTTGATTTCTTTGTGTGTATGGATTATTTGGGTTGTTACTGATATCTGGTGAAAATCTCAGGTCAATGGCTCCATCAGAAATATGTTTAATGAGAAAAATGTTGACATATTCAATACTTATTTTTCCCACTGTAAACAAAGCTGAATTGAATTGAAAATGAATTGTTGCTATTAAACCACAACATGTAGTCAAAGGAGCTCTCAATGCAAGTGAACAGGCCATCCTTAGGCTGAAAAAAGAAGAAATCCGTCAGAGAGATGGCAGGAATGTTAGGAGGGGCCAAACCAATAGTTTGGTACATTTAGAGAAAAAAAGAGCACACTGGCAAGCTCCGGAACTCAAAAAGGTCCGGATGTCCACAGAAGACAACAGTGGTGGATGATTGCAGGATCTTTTCCATGGTGAAGAAAAACCCCTTCACAACATCCACCCAAGTGAAGAACACTCTCTAGGAAGAAGGTGTATTAGTATCCAAGTCTACCACAAAGAGAAGAATTCATGAGAGCAAATACAGAGGATTCACAACAAGGTGCAAACCATTAATCAGCTTCAACAATTGAAAGGCCAGATGAGACTTAAAAAAAAAAAAAAAAATCTGAAGAAGCCAGCCCAGTTCTGGAACAGCATTCTTTGGACAGATGAAACCAACATCAACCTGTACCAGAATAATGGGAAGAAAAAAGTATAGAGAAAGCTTCGAACAGCTCATGATCCAAAGCACACCACATTATCCGTATAACATGGTGGAGGCAGTGTGATGCATAGGCATGCATGGCTTCCACTGGCACTGGGTCACAGTGTTTATTGATGATGTGAAAGAAAACAGAAGCAGGCAGATGAATCCTAAAGTGTACAGGGATATACTGTCTGCTCAGATTCAGCCAAATGTAGCCAAGTTGATTGGACAGCACTTAAAGTACAAATGGACAATGACCCAAAACATACTGCGAAAGCAACCCAGGAGTTTTTAAGGCAAAGAAGTGGAATATTGTGCAATGGCCAAGTCAATCACCAGATCTCAACACAATTGAGCATTTCACGCGCTTAAGACAAAACTTGAGGCAGAAAGAACCACAAACAAGCAATAACTGAAGACAGCTGTAGTAAAGGGATGGCAAAGCATCACAAAAGAGGAAACACAATGTTTGGTGATGTCTATGGGTTCCAGACTTCAGCCAGTCATTGCCTGCAAAGGATTCTCAACAAAGTATTGAAAATGAGCATTTCATTTACGGTAATGTTAATTTGTCCAATTAGTTATGAGCCCCTGAAATGAGGAGATTTTGTATAAAAATAGTTGCAATTCTTAAACCGTTCCTGCACTTTGGATGTGAATACCCTCAAATTAAAACAGAGTCTCCACTTTAAGTCCATATTGATTATATAACTGTATGGTGAATATGTTTTGGTAAACAGTTAAAATAACAAAACTTGTACTCGTGTCCAAATATATATGGACCTAACTGTATGAAGCTAGAGACTGACTACTAGCATGCATCCAAGAGCCAACCAAAAACTCTGACTTCATAGTGGTTGACAGTTGTCGTTTAGCTGATATCCATCCACTGCTGTTCTCCGATGGTGGCTAGCTAAATAATTCATCACTGGATATAAACTGTGTTAACTGTAACTCAATACTTTCCCTCTGTTGCAACCCGCTGAACTGGAGTATGACTTTCAGGGGCTGTATACACCACAACAGTTTCATTGAAACTGGAAAACAATCTGCACTCATACTTACAAAAAAATGTCCATGTGGATCTTCAAAACATGTAAAAACTGCTGTTGTAATTATGGCGGGCCAGCAAGTGACAATGCGACTTTACAGCACCACTACAGACTGTGTACAGTAGAAGCAACTTCCTCTGAAGTGTGGGTGCTCAGAAAGAAAAAAAGAAATGCCTGCATGAAAAGGTGAAAGCTGGATGGATGGTTGGATGGACCTCGTCATGGATGGATGATGAGGTCAAACTCTGAGGCCTTCTTTATATTTGATGCCAGTGGTGGGCTATCGGGGCCTTCTCTGCTGGCCCAAACACTATCAGAATCAATGACCTACACATTTACACCCTACATCAGGGGTCTGCAACCTTTGCCAAGCAAAGAGCCATTTTGCTCCTCGTTGACTAAAACAGAATTAGCTGAGAGCCCCAACAGCTATTTAAGATAAGATAAGATAAGCCTTTATTAGTCCCACAATGGGGAAATTCCAGGATTGCAACAGCACAGGGATAGCAACACTCAGAGCAACAATCAGAAGGCAAGAGAAAAACAAGAGCAGCGAGTATACATATGTACATATAAATGTAAATATATATATATAGACACACAGTGCGGAGCATTGTAGCTAGATGGAATAAATATATAAATATATAAACACACAGTGCAGAGCATTGTAGCTAGATGGAATAAATATGTAAATATATAAACACACAGTGTGGAGCATTGTTGCTAGATGGAATAAATATATATATAAACATACACAGTGCGGAGCATTGACCATATCTGACCATTAAAGTAAAGATTATGCGGCTTATGAAGTTTTAAATTTATGTATGAACATACAAGGAATGCAGTTTTTGTAGCATTTATGAATTCATACAACAGAGAAACTGATTGAACTTTGCTATTATGTGTTGAAACAAATGAAAAAAACAGACTCTTGTGAAAAAATGTTATATAGTGTAGTGTGCAACAATTAGTGTAACCTAGCTGTCAGATATCACAATGCAAATATTGTCCTTCATGCTGGCCATTACTCCCTTATTAAGCCTTTACAGTAACCTACAGAAGTCATTTGTGTTGATAGAATTAAGCAAAAAAACTTGGAAAGACATTACGGTGAAACAAGATGGCCACCTACACAGAGACATATCCTCTTCCTGTGTATAAAAAAAGTAATCTTAAAATACAAAAAACACAATTTTTCTTAGTTTAGGTTAATGTTTATTTGAAAGGGATATTACATACTAATGAACATTAATACAAATGTAAGTATGCCAGATTTAGCAGTACTGCTAATTTGCATCTATAGCCCCCGGCAGGTCACAAAAACACACAAACAATCATACATGAGAAGAACAACTGCAATTAAATACTTATATAATACAGACCCCAGTTACATGGTCACAGTAAACAGATTACTGGGAATAAACCCAGTAAAGCCAATAATCAGTTTATATGTTGTGTTTACATGCACTGAATAAACAGATTATTGGAGGGTAAACCACTTGAGTTAATGACCACAGGTGGCTACATGGCTTTTATCAGCTTCTTCCGTTTACTGTTTACATGGCCACTTGAATAATCAGATAACTCCAGAAATCCAATCATAAGCGGTTTATTCATGTACATGTAAACATTGTTCATGAAAACTAAATGATTTTATGCTGCATTAAATTTCATAATTTAGACTACCAAAAATATAACAAGTTGTCCCTTTAACTGAAAACCAAACTATTCAGGCCTACATTTAAATCCTCATATTTGGGGAAAATAGACCATCCATCCATCTTCTACCACTTTTCCAGAGGTCCGGGTCGCGGAGGCAGCAGTTCAAGCAGAGAAGCCCAGACTTCCCTCTCCCCAGCCACCTGCTCCAGCTCTTCAGAGAGGATACCAAGGCGTTCCCAGACCAGCTGGGAGACATAGTCTCTCCAGTGAGTCCTGGGTCTGCCCTGGGGTCTCCTCCCAGAGGAAAGTGCCCGAAACACCTCAAGAGGGAGGCATCCAGGAGGCATCCTGATCAGATGCCCATACCACTTCAACTGGCTCCTTTTAATGTGAAGGAGCAGCGGTTCTACTCTGAGCCTCTCCCGGATGACTGAGCTCCTCACCCTATCTCTGAGGGTGAGTCCAGCAATCCTACAAAGAAACCTCATTTCAGCCGCTTGTATCTGCGATCTCGTTCTTTCGGTCATTACCCAAAGCTCATGCCCACAGGTGAGGGTAGGAATGTAGACTGACTGGTAAATGGTCAGCTTTGTCTTAGAGCTCAGCTCCCTCTTCACCACAATAGACCGGTACAACATCCGCATCACTGCAGATGCTGCTCTGATCCGTCTGTCAATCTCTCGCTCCATTTTCCCCTCATTCGTGAATAAAACCCCAAGATACTTAAACTCCTCCACTTGGGGCAGGAGCGTGTCCCCAACCCGGAGAGGACAATTCACCTTTTTCCGGCTGAGGACCATGGACTCGGACTTGGGAGGTACCGATTCTCATCCCAGCTGCTTCACACTCCGCAGCAAACTGTCCCAGTAAGAGCTGTAGGTCATTGCTAGATGAAGCCAGCAGGACAACATCATCTGCAAACAAGATGAGATCCTGTGGTCACCAAGCATGACACCCTCTGTTCCCTGGCTGCACCTAGAAATCCTGTCCATAAAAATTATGAACAGGATCAGTGACAAAGGGCAGCCCTGGCGGAGTCAAACTCTCACTCGGAATGAGTCTGACCAAGTGTTGGCAATACGAACCAAATTATCACTACACGGGGTTACAGGCTGCAATTTGCTGTAATTTATTCCCAGGTGAGGTGGAAAGTGCTCTGATTCTGCAAGAAGAAATCAGTTCTTTGTTAAAGAAAAGAGCGATACAGTGGGGTAAAAAAGTATTTAGTCAGCCACCAATTGTGCAAGTTCTCCCACTTAAAGGATGAGAGAGGTCTCCAATTTTCATCATAGGTATATCTCAACTATGAGAGACAAAATGAGAAAAAAAAAATCCAGAAAATCACATTGTCTGATTTTTAAAGAATTTATTTGCAAATTATGGTGGAAAATAAGTATTTGGTCAATAACAAAAGTTCATCTCAATACTTTGTTATATACCCTTTGTTGGCAATGACAGAGGTCAAACATCTTCTGTAAGTTTTCACAAGGTTTTCACACACTGTTGCTGGTATTTTGGCCCGTTCCTCCATGCTCTTCATCCTCTAGAGCAGTGATGTTTTGGGGCTGTCGCTGGGCAACACGGACTTTCAACTCCCTCCAAAGATTTTCTATGGGGTTGAGATCTGGAGACTGGCTAGGCCACTCCAGGACCTTGAAATGCTTCTTACAAAGCCACTCCTTCATTGCCCAGGCGGTGTGTTTGGGATCATTGTCATGCTGAAAGATCCAGCCACGTTTCATCTTCAATGCCCTTGCTGATGGAAGGAGGTTTTCACTCAAAATCTCATGATACATGGCCCCATTCATTCTTTCCTTTACACGGATCAGTTGTCCTGGTCCCTTTGCAGAAAAACAGCCCCAAAGTATGATGTTTTCACCCCCATGCTTCACAGTAGGTATGGTGTTCTTTCTCCTCCAAACACGACAAGTTGAGTTTTTACCAAAAAGTTCTATTTTGGTTTCATCTGACCATATGACATTCTCCCAATCCTCTTCTGGATCATCCAAATGCTCTCTAGCAAACTTCAGACGGGCCTGGACATGTACTGGCTTAAGCAGGGGGACACATCTGGCACTGCAGGATTTGAGTCCCTGGCGGCGTAGTGTGTTACTGATGGTAGCCTTTGTTACTTTGGTCCCAGCTCTCTGCAGGTCATTCACTAGGTCCCCCCGTGTGGTTCTGGGATTTTTGCTCACCGTTCTCATGATCATTTTGACCCCACGGGGTGAGATCTTGCGTGGAGCCCCAGATTGAGGGAGATTATCAGTGGTCTTGTATGTCTTCCATTTTCTAATAACTGCTCCCACAGTTGATTTCTTCACAGCAAGCTGCTTACCTATTGCAGATTCAGTCTTCCCAGCCTGGTGCAGGTCTACAATTTTGTTTCTGGTGTCCTTTGACAGCTCTTTGGTCTTGGCCATAGTGGAGTTTGGAGTCTGACTGTTTGAGGTTGTGGACAGGTGTCTTTTATATTGATAACGAGTTCAAACAGGTGCCATTAATACAGGTAACGAGTGGAGGACAGAGGAGCCTCTTAAAGAAGAAGTTACAGGTCTGTGAGAGCCAGAAATCTTGCTTGTTTGTAGGTGACCAAATACTTATTTTCCACCATAATTTGCAAATAAATTCTTTAAAAATCAGACAATGTGATTTTCTGGATTTTTTTTTTCTCATTTTGTCTCTCATAGTTGAGGTATACCTATGATGAAAATTGGAGACCTCTCTCATCTTTTAAGTGGGAGAACTTGCACAACTGGTGGCTGACTAAATACTTTTTTGCCCCATCGTATGTGTTGCGTCTCCCGATCAGAGTTGCACCGGCTTTTATTCCAGGTATTTTCTGGTTCCCAAACGGGGAGGGAGCGGAATTCTCCTCATCCTGGATTTGTGGGCTCTGAACAAACACCTCAGAAAATACAAATTCAGGATGCTTACACATGCATCCCTGCTGCATCTAATTCGACGAGGGGATTTCATGACCTCGATCGATTTGGCAGATGCATATTTCCACATTCAGATTTATCCTCTACACAGGAAATATCTGAGGTTCGCATTTCAAGGTGTTTGTTAGAAATACAGGGTGCTGCCTTTCGGTCTCTCTCTGAGCCCACGGGTGTTTGTTCGCTGTACCGAGGCCATAATAGCCCTGTTAAGGCGACAGGGCATCCGTTTGGCAATGTATTTAGACGATTGGCTCATCCTGGCACGATCAGGTTAGGAGGCTGTGATGCACACGGCTGTTGTTGTTCAAGCACCTGACCGATCTGGGGTTTGTGATAAATAGAGAGAAAAGTGTGCTCTCTCCAACCCAGAGAATAAACTTTCTGGGTTTATCAATAGACTCCGTGTCTTTCACAGCCCATCTGTCAGCGGAGCGAGTGGAATCGTTCAGCGCGTGCCTCGTTCATTTCCAACCTCACGCACATAGCCCTTTCAGACTGTGCCTCCGACTGCTGGGTCTGATGGCCTCAGCAATCCTGGTGATTCGGTTCGGTCGCCTGTATATGAGGGATTTCCAGCGCTGGGTGGCCTCGCTCAGGTTGGATCCCGTGTGTCATGGCGCGCGCAGGGTGCCGGTGAATATGGAATGCGTAATAGCACTGCGCCATTGGAGGCACCCATCCTTCCTGGTATAGGGGGTGCCGCTTGGCACAGTCCAAGCCCTGAAGGTCATCACCACAGATGCAAGCTTGACAGGCTGGGGCGGAATTCACAAGGGTCGTGCTGCAAGGGGTCTCTGGAGGGATGCCCTGCAGCGAGCGCACATAAACTATCTGGAGCTTTTAGCGGTGTTTCTCACACTGAAGTACTTCCTCCTGTTCCTCCGCGGACAGTGAGGATGTACAACAGGACTGGTCTACAGGTCTTACATCAACTGTCAGGGGGGCCGACGGTCCAGACGGTTGCACATGTTGGCACACAGACTGATCCTGTGGAGCAGCGACCTATTCCTGTGTCTCAGGGTCACACACATCTTGGGTGTCCTGAATCGCAGAGCGGATCTCCTTTCCAGGGGCGCTCCTATATTCGGGGAGTGGGGGCTCCACCCCATGATAGTGGAACAGATTTGGAAGAGGTTCGGCCGGGCTGAGGTGGACCTGTTCGCGTCCGAAGAGAATGCGTAATGTCCACTCTTCTTCTCCATACGCGATCAAAACAAGCCCCTCGGGATAGACGCTCTTGCACACGTATGCCCTCCGTTCTTCTTTATGCTTCCCCCTCCCCTCGGCCTTGATTTTCCCAACCCTAGCCAGGGTGAGGGAGCACCGCCACAGGCTAATCCTGATAGCTTCTCACTGGCCAGCGATACACTGGCTAGCGAAGATTTATCAGCTTCTCCACGGGCAACCATGGCAGCTCCCAGTCCACAGAAACATGCTCATGTTTACATGTACACTAATAAACCAGTTATGACTCGATTTCTCGAGCTATCTGATTACAGTGATCCCTCACTTATCGCAGTTAATGGGTTCCAGAACCGACCGCGAAAAGTGAAAAACCGCGAAGTAGCGTCACCCCTAATGACGTCATCCATAAATACGTACGTTCATTCTCTCACTCTCTCTCTCTCATGATACGTGTGTGTGTGTGTGTGTGTGTGTGTGTACGTGTACATACATACGTAGATGTAAATAAAGTGTACATAAATCTGTTTTTAGAACTCTTTTATTCTTATAACAAGATACGTAACTCAAGATGAAGATGATTTACTTCACAGGTTAATGAGAGCTTTACTGCTCCTCAGGTGACGCCTCATTGTCAGGTGCTAGAAGCGCAGGATCATCGAGGGCAGCTTCCGATAGAGCTGGAGAAGCTGCAGGAAGCGGCGTAGTGGCTCGACGGGAAGACTATTTCGCACAAAATGGCACAAGAGAACAGCAAAAAGTTCCACGCGGCGAGACTACGTAACACGAGCGATAAAGAGCAATGAATGTGGTCTTCCTTCCCTTCATGGGCGCTCGGCAGGGAGAGGAGGTGGGTGAAACGTCTCGGCCAATCAGCTTGCAGGGTGAAACGTCTCGGCCAATCAGCTTGCGAGATTTCCGAGCCGAGCCAACATGAGAACAGCGAACAGAGAGGTGGATTTTTTGAGTTGTGCGGCTCTCCGTGTTGATACCTGATGGTCTAATGTAGTCTCCCTGCCTTCTGCTAGCGCCCGCCCATTATTTCTCAATTTTGAATTTTTGATGAATATTTTTGAAAAATCCGTGATGCACTGAGGGCGCGAAAGGTGAAGCGCGAAGTAGCGAGGGATCACTGTATTCAATTAGCCATGTACACAGAATAATCCAATAAAGGCCATGTAACTTAACTTAACATGTAACATGTTGGGTTAGGTTAATTGGAGACTCTCAAGTGGCCCTAAGTGTGAATGTGTGTGTGAATGGTTAAGGGATAGCGCCGTATCATGGCTGCTTCATCCATCCAGGTGGTGGATGACCCTCAATTTCCCCTCTGGGGATCAATAAAGTAAACTAAATCTAAAAAAAAAAAAAAAAATCTCAATCTAACTGGGGTCATTAACTCAAGTGGTTTCCCCTCCTTTAATCTGTGTGTGTTTATATATTTACATATTTATTCCATCTAGCTACAATGCTCAGCACTGGGTGTGTTTATATTTATATATCTATATATTTATTCCATCTAGCTACATTGCTCCGCACTGTGTGTGTTTATACAGTATACTTACATATTTATTCCACCTAGCTGCAATGCTCCGTACTGTGGGTGTTTATACATTTACATATTTATTCCATCTAACTACAATGCTCTGCACTGTGTGTCTGTGTGTGTGTGTATATATATATTTTATAGTAATATGTATATATGTACCAAAAGCCAGTTTAGAAAGCTTGGGATCAGTCCGCCAAGGTCTCCGCCTTTGACTGCCACCTAATCCACATAGCACCGGACTTCCATGATCCCTCCTGCAGGTGGTGAACCTACTGGAGGGCGGACCCATGTAACTCCTTCGGGCTGAGCCCGGCCGGGTCCCATGGGTGGAAACCCGGCCACCAGACGCTAGCCTTCGAGCCCCTCCCCCAGGCCTGGCTCCAGGGTGGGGCCCCGGTAACCCCATACCGGGCGGGGTACACTGAATCCTTGATATACAATTTATCATGAGAGTCTGTTGGATCGTTCTTCGTCTGGCCCTTCACCCAGGACCAGTTTGTCTTGGGAGACCCTATCAGAGGCAAATTGCCCCGGACAACATAGCTCCTGGGATCACTGGGGCACGCAAACCCCCCCACCACGATAAGGTGACGATCCATGAGGGGGATTGGTGGCCGGGCCCCGGGGGTGGACGAGATTCGCCCCGAGTACCTCAAGGCCCTGGATGTTGTTGGGTTGTCATGGTTGACACGCCTCTGCAACATTGCGTGGAGGTCGGGGGCAGTGCCTTTGGCATGGCAAACCGGGGTGGTGGTTCCTCTCTTCAAAAAAGGGGACCGGAGGGTGTGCTCCAACTTTAGAGGGATCACACTCCTCAGCCTCCCTGGGAAGGTCTATGCCAAGGTACTGGAGAGGAGAGTCCGGCCGTTGGTCGAACCTCGGATTCAGGAGGAGCAATGTGGTTTTCGTCCTGGCCGTGGCACATCGGACCAGCTCTTTACCCTCTCGAGAATTCTTGAGGGTTCATGGGAGTTTGCCCAACCAGTTTACATGTGTTTTGTGGACTTGGAGAAGGCATTTGACCGCGTCCCTCGTGGATTTTTGTGGGGGGTGCTTCGGGAGTATGGGGTATCGGGCTTGTTGTTACGAGCTATTCGGTCTCTGTACGACCGTTGTGAGAGTTTAGTTTGCATTGCCAACACTCGGTCGGAGTCATTCCCAGTGAGAGTTGGACTCCGCCAGGGCTGCCCTTTGTCACCGGTCCTGTTCATAATTTTTATGGACAGGATTTCTAGGCGCAGCCAGGGAATGGAGGGTGTCATGCTTGGTGACCACAGGATCTCATCTCTGTTGTTTGCAGATGATGTTGTCCTGTTGGCTTCATCCAGCAATGACCTACAGCTCTTGCTGGGACGGTTTGCCGCTGAGTGTGAAGCGGCTGGGATGAGAATCAGCACCTCCAAGTCCGAGTCCATGGTCCTCAGCCGGAAAAAGGTGGATTGTCCTCTCCGGGTTGGGGACAGGCTCCTGCCCCAAGTGGAGGAGTTTAAGTATCTTGGGGTCTTGTTCACGAGTGAGGGGAAAATGGAGCGAGAGATCGACAGACGGATTGGAGCAGCATCTGCAGTGATGCGGACGTTGTACCGGTCTGTTGTGGTGAAGAGGGAGCTTAGTTCTAAGGCAAAGCTGTCGATTTACCAGTCAATCTACGTTCCTACTCTCACCTATGGTCACGAGCTTTGGGTAATGACCGAAAGAACGAGATCGCGGATACAAGCGGCTGAAATGAGCTTTCTCCGTAGGATTGCTGGACTCACCCTCAGAGTTAGGGTGAGGAGCTCAGTCATCCGGGAGAGGCTCACAGTAGAACCGCTGCTCCTCCACATTGAAAGGAGTCAGTTGAGGTGGTATGGGCATCTGATTAGGATGCCTCCTGGACGCCTCCCACTTGAGGTGTTTCAGGCACGTCCCACTGGGAGGAGACCCCGGGGCAGACCCAGGACTCGGTGGAGAGACTATGTCTCCCAGCTAGTCTGGGAACGCCTTGGTATCCCCTCTGAAGAGCTGGAGCAGGTGGCTGGGGAGAGGGAAGTCTGGGCTTCTCTGCTTGAACTGCTGCCTCCGCGACCCGGACCTCCGGAAAAGCGGTAGAAGATGGATGGATGGATGGATGTATATATGTATATTAGCTGCTCTTGCTTGCTTGTTTTTTTTCTTGCCTTCTGATTGTTGCTATCCCTGTGCTGTTGCAATCCTGGAATTTCCCCGTTGTGGGACTAATAAAGGCTTATCTTATCTTATCTTATCTTAATCCATTTGTTCAGTGCATGTAAACATGAGAAAACTAATTAATGGCATTATCAGTTTATTGCCAGTAATCTGTTTATTGTGACCATGTAACCAGGGTCAATGTTCAAAATACAAACAAGTTCCAGGACTAAAGAGTAGACGGCAGCGATATGATATCTGGTTCCTTAAATGGCATTTGTTTTTATTGTGATTAAGATATTGTTCATCAGCAGCTTCAGTTCAAAACAGCAGAAAAGAAAAAAATTCAGGCTGTTCATACTTTGATGAAGATTCATCATTCAGGTTGTTCATGTTTTGTAAAAGATCAATGGTTCAATAAATGTAAACATTTCATAATGTACTTGTACTTCTTTGCACTAAATTTAAAGTTGCCATTAGGTTGTTTTGCTATTATTTTACTGGTCCGGCCCACTTGACATTAAAACCAGCAGTATGTGGTCCCCGAGCTAAAATGAGTTTGACACCCCTGGTCTAAGCCATCCAAGACTTAACTTAGACATGATGATATCGATTTGAAAAGGCTACATCATTCGTTTATGTAATCACATTAGAAGATTTAGGGAAAATTGATCTTTGAGGTCAGAGGTCACTCAAATTCAAACTCGTCTGAGATTTTTCATAGATACACCCATGGTATGAATTTTAGGAGGCCACATCATTTCTTTAGTTATCACGTTCACAAGGTAGGCGTTGACGCCGCCGGTCACCAACACTGCCACTGATCAACCGCTCGGCGAGGTGACGACAATAAGGCTAAAGGGGTAAAAAGGAATCATATAACCAGTGCCATTTAGGAGGAGTGACAGAAAATGACTGACACAGTGTATAACCAATAGTCAAAGAGTTCTGTCCCAGGGGAAAAGACTCACTGGTTCTGCTGCTGAGAATGCATTGGCTGCACCTGACTGCTCAGTGCAACCAGTTATTCACTTTAATTCACTGCTGGGCAAGATGGCAAATCATGACCACGAAAACGTCTGACAAAACACTGCATTCTTGTCCCGTTCAGTATTTTTAAACAATTCCTAGAGGCTGAACACTCCCAAAATCCAATTGGTCAATTTCCAACCTCTCCAAGTAAACAACCTTTAGTTATGCTGTTAGCACAGCACAGGCAAAAACACTGTATTGGTGGGGAAAACAACTAACAAATTTCTGAGTAAAGTTGCATATTTAACAGAGGAAAGAAAAGTATTACTATAACTGACATGTCATTTACTGTATACTTTTAAGTCAGTTGCACTCAGTATTTTGAGCCTCCATGGAGACTTTTTGGTCCAAAATTGCTACAGATTACAGATGAGGTTGCTTAACTGCTACAAGAAAAGTAGGGATGTACCGATACAGCTTTTTTTTAAGTACAGTACTTTTAAACCTTTGGGGAAACAAGAGTGGATCTGCAGCTCAACGAACAAGTGCTGCATGGAAATGCAGCTCTACAATGAAAAGGTAAAGATTTTTAAAACTATAATTTTATAGTTAAAGTTATCTTTAACATGCTTTGTGTGGACAGCGCTATAGGCTATTTTTATGTGTTTGATATGAATGGCACTTAAATCGTGTTCATCACCACTGAAGGCTTAGTTGTAAAATACACGGTCCGCCACTGTATTTTAGTCATTTTCTGTAAATGGTGATTGCGGAAATATTGTATCTTGAGAGAAATGCCTAACAGCGAAATAAGAAACACTTTTTTTTTTTTTTTTTACAATAATTTAATTAAGTACACTCCGGTAATTTACAACAATTACCGGAGTGGTGGCCTAGTTGGTACAGCATCTGCCCCACACCCGGGAGGCCTGGGTTCAAATCCCGGCCGGGTCATGCCAAAGACCATATAAAAAGTGAAACTTCCTGCCATCCAGCTTGGTGCTCAGCAGTAATGGAACAGAGGAGGGAAATCTGTGGCAGTGACCCCTCTGATTCTAGATGTGATTAACATTGTAGATAAGAGAAATGTAATTTCGTTCTACTGTACATGATTAGCTGTATGGATTGAAGGACAATAAAGTTGGCTTTACCTTCAATAACTTCCTAAATAATTAACAGCTCACCTCACCATCAAAGACATCAGACAGATGATAACATCTCTTGAATGCATTTGTTTGAAATTATTTCAGAGCATTTTTATCATCCAGAAGTCATTTCCCTGGATCAAACCCAATACGATACGACATATCAGATCAGCCCATCTCTAATGGAAACTGAACAGTCAGATATTCATACAAAAAAAGGACAATGTTAAAAGCTCAAAAGCTAAAAAGTAGATAGACCGATGAGTTAATCACATAAAAGAAAACTGACCAAGTTTTCTGAGTCCAAATGTGGACTCAGAAGCTGCGTCATTATTCCAGCTGTCTGTTACTCACCCTGGAGTGCCGCTTTGATGTGAATGAGTTCTCCTCAAATTTGGCCAGCAGCTGAGTTGCCATGGAGCGGACCTTGTTCTCTCGTAGCAACTCCCCATTCTCACCAGCAGGGGGTGCAGTGTGACAGGACAACTAGAGCCACCATTATTAAAGAGAGAGAGAGAGAGAAAGGACAAAGGAGGGAAGTGGATCAATTCAAAACCATAAACTGTTACACATCGAACAAAATAGAGTATCATGAAAAATACTGTATATGTGGCTCAGCTGCACTTAGCTGTTCAACATTTCAGATATTCTAGTTGAGCGTACCTCAGTGAGGTAGTGGTTACCCTTTCTCCGTCTCTTGTTTTCAGAATCTTCTTCCAGTTTCTTATCCTGTCAGCAGAGGACAAGAAAAATCTACTTGGTGATGCATCAAAAGTTAAAGCAGTAAAAGAAAGCCTCTAGTTCATGTTTTTGATTTGATTAGTCAGACATTAATAAACAAGATGAAAAATATAAATTATTGTTGCTTGGGGGAGCAATATCTTAGATCACAGGTCAGCAACCACCATGAAAGAGCCATTTTGAGCTCTTGTTGGGCAAAAAAACTGCCGAGTTATAAGAATAAACTGGTCTTTCAATAGAAGCAATGAGTTTTTTTGCTGATAAATTTGAATTTTTACTCATAATTATGCAATATGGGCTGCAAGGTGGCGCAGTGGTTTAGCACTGTGACAGCACAGTTTTACCCTCGGCCGGGGGATCGCGGGGATCATGAGATCGTGGGTTCGATCCCAGCCCCCGACCAACAGTGAGCTATGTGGAGTTTGCATGTTCTCCCCGTGTTGCGCGGGTTTACTCCGGGATTTCTCCGGTTTCCTCCCGCATACCAAAAACATGTAGGTTTAGGGCGCTCGCGCACGCAGCGACCAGCAGCCGGTGGCTTGTCACCAAACTGCAAACCAAGTCTACCTACAGGTACAAATAAGTAACAAAAAAAAAAAAAAAAAATCTCATGTAAATGTGGACCTTTCCCCCTCATACTAAATATTTATCTTTAAATTTTTCCACCTTTTTCATAAAACAGCTATGTTATTTCCTCAGATTTGTGAATTTTTTTAAAAGTAAATTCACAACTTCACTTGCAAATCTGTAGCCTTGTTTTCCTCAAATTTGCAGATTATCTTAAAGTGACACACTGGTGAAAATCAAGTTTTCTTCTCAACATGTCTACAAATCAAGAGCAAAATCACTTAAATGTGTCATGTTTGTGTTTTTCTGCTGTGTAGCGTCATCGATTGGATTCAACTTAAACTTATCCCTTTTTCCAGAGGAGAAGGTCTTGGAACTCAGACCTCACCATAAAACTCCATTTTTCCCAAAACACGAGACAATTGGAGATTTTAAACCACATTCCATCTGTTCCTTTCTCATGGCCGGCGTGAGCTCAACGAGAAGGTTCAGAGTCATTTTCAGTACGTAATGCACTAGGAGGACCCCAGGTTTCGACAGTTTTATGATCAAACGTCAGTTTGACGATACCCAGTTAAAGTTCAAGAATGTCCTCATTAAACTCAGAACTGTAGGTAGATGATGTTCTAGAATGTTTGACTCTAGAAATGGAACACGACAACAATATTATAACAGCATTTATGTACAGCGCTCCAGGATCTAATGATGAACGTGACCCGTGCTGGCAAAATGAGTTGGAATGCGTACCACGTCATTACGAGCTACAGACACGAGAAGTCATAAATCATGACTCTCTTTGTTTGTTAGCGGCAAGTCCTGGGAAAACCCCCATGAGTGCCTGGCATCATTGGAAAGCTTAGAAATTGTTCTTTCTAAAAATACATAAAGTGGTGTGAAAGAGTGTTTGCACCCTTCCTTATTTTTCATTTTTTGTATGTTTGTCACACTTAAATGTTACAGATCATCAAACAGATTTAAATATTAGACAAAGATAATTTGATTTTTTTTTTTTTAGTTTTGTATACTTTATTGATCCCCAGAGGGGAAACTGAGGGCATCCATCTGGATGGATGAAACAGCCACATTATGGCACTATCCCTTCACCATTCTCACACACACATTCACACCTAGGGCCACTTTATAGTCTCCAATTAACCTAACCTGCATGTTTTTGGCACGGGGAGAACATGCAAACTCCACACAGATCACTGTTGGTCAGGGGCTGGGATCAAACCAGGGATCCCATGGCCAAGGGTGAGTTGCTGTGCTGCCGCAGTGCTAACCACTGTGCCACCGCACCACCCATAACACAAGTAAACACAAAATGCAGTTTTTAAATGAAGGTGTTCATTATTAAGGGTAAAAAAAAAAATCCAAACCTACATGGCCATGTGTGAAAAAGTGATCCCCCCTGTTAAAACATAAATTAGCTGTGGTTTATCACATCTTTGGAAAGCAGAGTTCAACTTCTCTAGCCACACCCAGGCCTGATTACTGCCACACCTCTTCTCAATCAAGAAATCACTCAAAGGTGAAATATAAAGGATTCTGACCTCCTGGCCAGTAGGTGTCGTACACACTGCTAACTCGCTATAATCTTGTACCAGTTGCCAGGTTGAGATAAACAGCACTTCCTGGAGGCTAACACTGCAGACTGCTAACATCTCAGATCTTTGGTTATTAAGAGCCAGACAGCATGTCAAGCGAGGGCTCTTGTGGTATAGAATCATGTATTTAACATAATCCTCTCTTATGTGTACCTCTGGTAAACGTTTTTTAAATAACTATATGGTACAGTGTTATTGACAGTAATGCTAATGCAGCACAGCTGTAATCAAACCGAATAGCTCTCTGGTTTTGACAACGTAATTATGACAACACTTTAGATCAGACCGTAAGGACGTTAACTGCTGTTAGTAGTTGTGCGTTTTTTGTAAATATGCTGAATCACACTTTTATGGGCCGTTTAAGTTAATCTGTTTTAGCTATGCATGCTTAAAAAAAAAACAAAAAAACGGCTGTTGTTATTAAGCTCCAGCAGTTATTTTTGTCAGTTCCAATTCACTTTAGGTTGTCAATGTGTTTTGTTTTTATTGTTTTAAAATATATAAATAAATGTTGTGAAACGTTGGATGCCTGAATTCATTTGTGCCCTTTCAGCTACCTGTAGAAGATGAAATCTAATGTCTACGCAGTGTGACAGATTCACAAAGTAATGGCTTACCCCACCTCTGCAAAACTAAAGCATTTTCAACCTTTTTATAACGCAGTGATAAACAAGAGCCTAAAATACACTGTACATATTAGATATCTACATAACGTTGTAATCAATACTCCTAAGTGAAGTTGGAAATGATTTATGGTGGAACAACAATCTTTTTTCAAACAATATTGTGTTAAAAACAAAACTGCATCTCCAAAAATTAGCACATCACCATTCAGAGCTATATCAAATAGCTCAGACATATTCATCCAAATTTCAAACAAACAAAAAAAAAATCTTAAAATGGCTAAATTTATATGGAATTACTGTAAAATATGAAAATTTTACTTTTTAGATTTGAGTTATTTCTAAAAAATAAATTCAACACAATATTCAATGTTTGGAGGTGGATGAGTAGAATATAAAAGAAAATCAACCTCAAATCAAGTCAGTCCACATATAACAAACAGGAATTTATTTGGGGGAAATATTTATTAAAAAATAAACAGTCATGCACAAAATGCATGGAAAGTAAAGGAACCCTATTTCATTGTTTATGGGAATGTAGATTAATAAGAATGTTTTGGGAAGAGGTGAGGGTAACAATTGAAAAAATAATCTCAAAACAAATCATATTGAATCCTAAACTGGTTTTGTTGGGTCTGTACCCAGAAAAGCATAATTTCAATAAAAGTGAAAGAACATTCATAGACCTCAGTTTGCTTAATGCCAAAAAATGTATTGCACTATTATGGAAAAAGACTCATAGACCAGATGTGACTCAGTGGTTAAGACAGATGTTAACAAACCTTCCATTAGAAAGAATAACATATATACTGAAATCAAAGGAAATTGTGTTTGAGAATATATGGAGACCTTTTATTGATTATGTAAAAAATTTAAACATAACTCTTGAAGAAGAAGGTGAATGATGTGTGTGGACCTTGTAAATTCCAAACTGGTGAACATAATATGTATACTTATGTATTGGATTGTCTAGACTAAACAGAGGAGCATTGTTGAAGACTTGATTTTGTTGGTGGTTGTTGGTGTTTTTAGTGCATTTTTTTTTTTTTTTTTGTAGTACTTTAGTGTTAGTGTTTGATTGTTTGTATCATGTTTGTTAAAAAAAAAAAAAAGGTTCAATAAAGATATTGTGGAAAAAAAAAAAAAATAAACAGTCCAGATGCAGGGTCCATGGGGCAGACCTGGGAGAGCAATAGAGAAATGAATTAAATCAGGATTAGGACTCTCTGGAAAGCTTTTGTTGTCCCCATAGTCAGTGTTGACATTTTTTACTATAGTCAGGTACAATTTGCTCTTTTGGGAATGAGAACAGTCTTGTACGTTCACTGGAGCAATTAGAACACCCAGCCAAGCAATGTTTGGGCATTTCTTTGCTGATATAGAAGCTAAACAGCTTGTTTACATTGACAGCACACGGATCAGCTGAGATTAACTTCACCTCATGACGTCATATCCAGAAACGAGGCAAGTCTTAGGAGATCACGTTAGTGCAACACGGCGCTAAATTTGAATTCACTTGGAAATATTTTTCCACTTACTTAGTGTTCTAAGTCAAAAGAACCAACTATATGGACAACTGAAGATAAATTCATACTGAATATTGATCCATAATTCCTAAATCATGTCACAGACACTGAAAAGTAACTTTCACATTAGTTTTAAATGCATACTTAAATCATCTTGCACACACAGCAAGATCAAGGGCACCTTGTTCTCATCAGAAAAAAGAAAAAAAACTGATGAGAAAAAACATCTCATCTTACAGAGAAAAAATGTCTCAGATTTACACAAACTTGTAATCAGTACAAAGTCAGAAATTTACTAGAAATAGCTATAAATTCACAGGGAACATTTTGGACCCTCTGGTGGGCCGTTTTTGACCCACGAGCTATATGTTTGACACCCCTGGACCAGCCCATTAAAAATGCATATTAAGAAGATTTACTTCCATGAAATAGTTACATATCACAACAGCATGTAAATGAATGAGATAAAATAAAATAGAAAGCACAGATAAATGAAAGTTCACCGCTTAGAAGAAGCTGTTCTTTACTGCAACAAATCAGTCACTTTTTCTCCGTGTGTAAGAAAACAAAATGCATTTAATGCGAGCTTCTTGCTCAAAAAATACTCATGTAACCCTTTAACTGCCCAGATTAAATGGACGGGTCGCGCGCCCCCAGTGGCACAGTGCAGCAACTGCACGTGTCAACTTATTGACTGAGTTATGTAATGTACATAGCTGCTGTGTCATTATAGAAATTAGATGCGTAAATTTATTCCTATCTGAAACTTTGGATCATATTCTACATCTTTCTAACTGACAGTAAGCCATTATCTCTTGTAACTTTCAAGTTATAGCCTTGGAAATCTGAACTATTTTATTGACAAATTTTTTACCACTCTTGACCACTAGGGGGGGCCTTGAGTTGCCTTGCATTGCCCCAGGCACCACATGGCACCTATGGCAGTTAAAGGGTTAACCACAGAGGTAGGAGCTTGTAGGGGCTACTCCCTGCTCGGACAACAGGTGATCAGACCTCGATATGAGAAGTTGCCACGGCATTTCTTCACCGGGTTGTGATGTGAACTGAGGCAGGACAGGAAACGGACCTGCGGAGGAGACTGTGTGATGGCTGTGTCAGTTATGGTAGGGTCAGTTTATATTTATTTGCTTGCCTTTGGCATGACAACCTCCAGTGGCTTGAGGCTGCTGGTGGCGCTGGGGATGGCAGTCCCACCAATAGCCACTGAAACTGTGTATTCATCGCCAGTTGGCAGCTGATGAGGAAGGTGTCTAGCAACTGCAAGTTGTATGATATATTTGCACTAAAAATATCTATCCATATTAATAAAACAAGTAATGCGAGTAATGCATCTGATCAAATTTCAGCAACTGTAACGCATTACCGAACTTTTAAACAGTAATTTCGTTACACAGCACATTACTGAAAAAGTAGTGGCATTACAGTAGTGCATTACTCCCAGCACTGCTCCCAACCGATCAAACAAAAGTTTTCAACCTAGCCAAAATATAAACAAATCGTCTTTTTCCCGGTCTGTTTTTGTGCACTTCCAACAAATTAAATATCATTTTGAAGGTCTTTCAATACAGAATATGGAAAAAACGTTACCTCAGTTTTGATAATTTCCTCAAAGTGACTCATTTTGCCAGCACGAGTCACAATTTATTGACACTAAACTCTTTAGTTAATAAACCTAAATTTATTAAGTCCCCAATTTTTTTTTTTTGAAGACTTTTATTTAGCATTTTCATTTTTCACATAAAAAACAACAACAAAAAAAAGAAAATCACAAACAAGCAGACATATATGAAATAAAATTTACAATTTTCTTTTGTGTGTTTCAGGTACTAGATCCATTTTTTTCCATAGGCAAATGTAAAGGGAAAGTCAATCGTTCCATCGTGTAGATTTCTTTAACAATGTCTATCCACCCTAAAAATATTCATGGTTCCGCACAAGACCATTTTACTTTCACTTTTTCCCATCTCCCTTTCGTGTACAATATTTTTTTCTGCCTTTTTTTTAATAACATATACAAAAAAAAACCTTACATATATACAGAAAACCCCTCCCAATTCCTCAAGGCTTAAAAGAGAACAGGGTCACCTTGCTGTGTTTTAACTTATCCCAGACGACACACATTTGTAATCACCTTATGATTTTCCAACCAAACATTCGTTGATTATTGTTATTATTATTACAATTATTGTTATTATTATTTTATCACATAATTTTCAACAAAAAGAAGAGCTCTCAATATAATCTATAAAAGGACTCCATGTCAAGGCAAAGTTCCTAAGAGTTCTGCAAACATTACATCTGAGTTTTTCTAGTGGTAAAAAGGAAAGCATCTCCTTTAGCCAGTGCGAGAAAGATGGAGGGTTATTTGACTTCTACTGGAAAAGAATAAGCCTGCGGGCAAGTAAAGAAGTGAATGCCAGAGCGTTACCTTGATAAGCTGTGAATTTGCAATCTGTGGGTATTATGCCAAAAATAGCTATATGGGAACTGGGGATTATTTCTTGTTTGCAAATATATGAAAAGACCTCAAATATAGATCCCCAAAAATTTGTGAGAGCGGGGCACAGCCAAAACATGTGTCCTAACGAGGCTGGGGCATGGCTACATCTTGGGCAGCTAGGGTCAATAGTGGGAAAGATCTTAGCAAGCTTATCCTTTGAATAGTGGAGACAGTGAAGCACCTTAAATTGAATACGCCCGTGACGGACACACAACGAAGTAGTATGTATACGTGTCAAACTTTCACGCCACTGCCCTTCAGAGAATTTTATCCCTAAATATTTTTCCCATTCTGCTTTTGTTTTAATTATGTCCCTAATTTTATGTGGTGACTTTATTATTGATTTACTAACCTCCTCTAAAAGCAGGATATCCTCAGACTTTTTACTGTAGAAACAGTTTATTCTCATACCTTATATCCATTATATAAGGCAAAGAAAGATGATTCACATGCTAAGGCTAGATGCTCCAGAATCCTGCGCTCGTTTTTGTGTTTTTCAGGTTTTTTTCTGTGCTCCTTCTGTGACGGACTAATCATCTACAGTTGCCAGAAATTTCGAGGCACTGGTCACCAACTTACCTCCAACATCTCCAGCGCTTACTTCAGTAATCACCACCACTTCCCTGAGGAGATCGCAAGACATTTGGGCGCTCCGTGGTTCGTTATGCCCCGCAAACGGCGTAGACGGTGAGAGAGAAAGTAGAAATGAGGCTGCAGGGCTGGCCTCCATGTCCAGCTGTGCAAACTACGCATCAAACCACCATTACCTTCAATTTTTCTCACCAATGCCAGATCCCTTGCCAACAAAATGGATGGGCTGCGATAGGAGATCACCTATAATTACTACGTCCGGGACTGTTGTATTCTAATTGTGACCAAATCATGGCTGCTCACTTCCGCTTCTGAGAGAGAGCAGACGCTTTTCTTCCCTCTCCCTCCTAATCCTCTCCCTTCTGATCCCAGCTTGCAATGTCACTCTTCTCCTGGCTGAATCTTATTCCAAATGGAAATTATGGATCTGGAAAGCGGCTTATATGCGATTGTCACCTTTAAAAGAAGAAGCGGGTCAGGGGGAACCCAAGGGAGACTCATGGCATTGGAACTCATGTGTCTGTGTGATTCGACTGAGATTGAACTGATCACAGGATCTTCTGTTCTGGCCCCTGGAGTTTTCCTAGTGTATCGAAATTATCTGGGTGAGCTAATCAAATGCGGACCCCGGCGTAGCTCCCTTAACAAATTCAACAATTCGTCCAGCTGGGGGGAGTACTGACTGTCAGCGGCAGGATTAACATGGAATTTACTACCTGGCATGCATTGAAGAGAGAACGAACTCTCTGGACATGTTTTACCTATGTTTCGGTAGGTGGATAACATCTGTGGATCGCTGAGTGCTCTCCAGAGAATGATCTAAAGTATGATTCAAGCCTGTATGAAATTGAAGCACAGAATCGAAGAGAGAGAAATTTTTTTTATTCTCTGAGTGCACTGTGCAGATTTGACCTTGTGTTTTGGTACCCTTGTTTACATTCCTCCTCAATAAGATAACGCCAGAGAAGTGGCTTATGTCTACCCATACTCAACAATCAGTTGTTGTCGTCAGCGGATTGGTCTCTCGAGGACAATGCCCACGTGCCTTCTGCAAGGAAGAGGAAAAGAGAGACAGACTCTGATCTCTAGTCTTGTTTATAAGTCACATGATTATAACATCTATCCACTGCCTGGAGGCGCCCTCTGCTGCCCACTAACAACTGTTACACTCACACTACACAATGACATGCAAATATACACACACTGCTCTCCCTCCCTCTGCTGTGTGATTGTATCTATTGTCTGCTAATGCATGAGGGTTTTTTTCTGTGTAGTCAAAATTTGGCTCATATACGAGCGTTTATTCTGATTACTATGTTTTTTCTCTCTCCTATTGTGTTTTCCTCCCCCTCCCCTCCCCTCTTTACCTCCACTGTTGACAGGCGCCTTGTATGGCGACGCGTCATTGGATGCGCCTAACGTGCGCGTCCAATGTCAAGTCACATTCCTCGTGTGTTTACTTGTAAATATACTTGGCAATAAAGCTGATTCTGATTCTGATTCTGCATCCATATATTCCTGACGCTGCTGTGGAATTATCTGGCCAAACTACACTCCGTTTCGACTGCAGTGCTGATTCTGGTAAGGGAAGGGGTGGAGGGCTCTGTGTTTATGTGCTTCAGACTTGGTGTAATAACAGCAGAATAATTCATAGCCACTGTTCACCGGACTTGGAGGCCATGTCCTTCCTGTGTAGGCCTTTTTATCTTCCCCGTGAGCTAACAGCAGTAATTGTAACAGCTGTTTATGTTCCTCCAGACGCTAACGTTAGCTTAGCACTCAACCGCCTCCAGCACATTGCCAGCAGACAGCAAAGAGATCACCCTAATGCAGTCCACATTATTGCAGGGGATTTTAACAAAGCATGCTTAAAGACTGTACTTTCCAAATTTCACCAACATGTTAAGTGTCCCACAAAAGGGGAAAGAACACTGTATCATGTTTAGAGTAACATTAAGCACGCCTACAGAGCCACCCCCCTCCCTCACCTTGGACAATCAGACCATCTCTCCCTGCTTCTAATACCCGCTTTCACCCCCCTCAGGAAGAGTTCCCCCCCCCCAACCAAACAATTAAAACCTGGCCTGAAAATGCTCTCCTCCAGCTACAAGACTGCTTTGCCTGCACTGATTGGAGCATCTTCAAACAGCAGGACCTAGAATCCTACACCGAATCTGTCCTTTTCTACATTAAATGCTGTGTAGAAAATGTGACAGTCGCCAAACATATCCAGGTATTTCCAAACCGCAAACCCCGGATGTCCAGTGAAGTCCAGGCTCTGATCAGAACCCACAACTCAGCCTTCAGACAGAGGGACAGCTCTCTGTACAGCTCTGCCAGAGCCAACCTGTGGAGAGGCATAAAATTTGCAAAGAACACCTATAGGAGGAAGGTGGAGGGCTTCCTCACAAACAACAACCCCCGATAGATGTGGAGAGGCATCCAGGCCCTCACCAACTACAGGTGCCAGAAGCCCCCCCCCACACACACACACATCAGAAAGCAGCCTCACTCTGGCAGAGGAGCTTAACAGCTTCTTTGCCCGGTTTGAGCTCACCTCCCCATCAAATTCGTCACCCCTCCCCTCTCTCTCTACAGGTGCACGAGGTGAGGAGGCAACTGAGAGCAGTGAACCCCCGCAGAGCTGCTGGTCCAGACGGCATCCCAGGAGCGGTGCTCAAAGCATGTGCAGACCAGCTGGCAGGGATCCTCACCAAGCTGTTCAACCTCTCCCTGACGCACACCACTGTCCCCTCCTACCTCAAGGCCTCCATCATCATCCCCATCCCCAAAAAGTCCGCAACTGCCAGCCTGAACAACTACAGACCTGTAGCACTCACGTTTGTAGTCATGAAGTATTTTGAGTGACTGGTGTCCCAGCACATCAGAGACCGTCTTCCCCCATCCTTCAACCCCCACCAGTTCGCCTGCAAGGAGAACTGGTCAAGACGCCATCGCCACCACTCTCCACAGAGCATTGAGCCACCTGGAAAACCAAAGGAGCTACGTGAGGATGCTCTCTGTGGACTACAGCTCAGCTTTCAACACCATCATCCCAGACATCCTGATCAACAAGCTGCACCTCCTCCAGACCCCCCCCCCCCCAACCTGCTCCTGGATAAAAAAAAAAAAAAAAAATTCTCACCAACCACCCACAAACAGTCAGACTTGGCCCCCATTACTCCTCCACACTGTCTCTTAGCACTGGCTCAGCCCTCTACTGTACTCCCAGTACACTTTTGACTGTATTCCAACCCACCCAACCACCATAATCATGAAGTATGCAGACGACACCATCTTGGTTGGGCTCATCCCCGATGACGATGAGAAGGCATACAGGGTGGAGGTAGAGAACCTGCTGCTGTGGTGCCAAGCAAACAACCTGAAAGTGAACGTCCCAAAAAAACAAAGAACTCAGACTGTACTTCAGGAAGAACAGATAGGACCACCCCACTCCTCATAAATGGCGACCGCGTGGAAAACGTCCCCACCTTCAGGTTTCTGGGCACCCACATCTCCTCTGAACTCTCCTGGACTGTCAACACCAAGCCCTGGTGAAGAAAGCCCAGTGGCTGCACTTCCTCCATGTCCGGAGGAAGAACAACCTGGACCAGAAGCTGCTGCTGGCCTTCTATCACTGCTCAGATTAGAACATGCTCACTTACTGTCTGGGTGTGTGGTACACCGGCTCCACGGCCAAGAACAAGAAGGCTGTGCAGAGGGTCATCAGCAAAAAATTATTGGCGGCCCTCTGCCCTCCTTGGAAGACATCTCCAGATCCTTCTGTCTCAGAAAGATCAAGGCCATCACAGGAGACCCCTCACATCCCAACCACCACCTCTATGACTTACTTCCCTCTGGATGACGGGTCAGATCGATCAGATCTGAGAGAGAAGAGAAGGAGTTGCACTGTGTCTTTGTGGATCTAGAGAAAGCATACAGTGCATCCGGAAAGTATTCACAACACTTCACTTTTTCCACATTGTGTTATGTTACAGTCTTCTTCCAAAAGGGATTAAATTCATTTTTTCCCTCAAAATTCTATACACAATACCCCATAATGACAACATGAAAAAAGTTTTGAAATTTTTGCAAATTTATTAAAAATAAAAAACTGACACTTCCGGTTATGGCTGCCACGTAGGACGGACGTGTCTCGCTCTGCTCTGCTCCTGGAGAAAAAAATCGGCAAATAACTCTCTCATTTGGGACAGAACGTATCCCAGCATTTGGGCGAGGATATGTCGGCGAAGCCTAAGGCTGGAAAACCAGGAAAAGGAAAAAGCGAGCCGCCGAAACAGTCCAAATTAACGGACTTTCAGGTCTGTGACGCAGTAAACAAAACTCCATATATGGCGGAGGAGGCTGGCAACGCTGCGATTTCTGCGGGGAATGGCGCAGATGCGCTGATGGCTGCCATGAGTTCAATGAGAGCGGACTTTTCCTCTAGATTTGATGGGATTATGACAGCGCTGGAAGGAATAAGAAAGGAATTGGGTGACTGTGTAGAACGAACGGCGCAGATGGAGCTCCGTCTCGCTAGTGCTGAAGATGACGTCACCCGTCTTCAATTAAAGGTGCGCACTTTGGAAAAAAAAAATAAATCTCTGGAAGATAATATTTTGGATTTGGAATCTCGGTCGAGACAGAATAATTTGAGGCTGGTGGGTCTTCCAGAGGAATCAGAAGGTCGGGACGTATGTTCCTTTCTGGAAAAGTGGATTCCGGAGGTGCTGGGCAGCGAGGAGTTGCAATCAGCAGTGGTTCTGGAAAAAGCGCATCGTATTGGCCCACGGAGAGATAAGGGACCGCCGAGGACCTTAATTATGAAGTTTCTTAGCAACAGAGACAGGATGAAGATCTTCAACGCTGCACGTGCTAAAGGAGAGATTAAACACCAGGACCAGCAGGTGCGGTTCTACCCAGATTTGGCCACAGGAATCCAGCAATTGAGGAAGCAGTTTGATCCCGTACGTAAGGAGCTGCGCAACCTTGGGATTCGTCATGGTGTAATCTATCCTGCGAGACTGCTGACCACGTATGAGGGCAGAACCCACATCTTCAAGACCCCAGAGGAGGCGCAGGAGTTCATCAAGAAGATCAAAGAAGAAGAAGAGACTGGTGGGAGCTAAGCATGAACAAAATATAAGGTAGAATAATTAAGCATTTGCACAGGCATCTGACTGACTTGAAGTAAATAGTAAGTTTACAAAATATAGATTGTATTATATATTAAGAAAACAAAACAAAAACAAAACAAAACAAAAAAAAAACTATGATGTACAAAGTTGTTAAAAATTTTGGAGTTAAGTTGGAAAACTACAGAGGAGAGTTAATGTTACGTCATTAAAAGCAGTAGAGTTAGGGTGATTGGGAGGATGAAGAAGGAGTGGCTTAGGCTGTTCCCCGTGGGTGTGGAACGGTCGATGGCTATATCGGGAGACAGAATTTTTCTTTTGATTTTGGGGGGTTTGCCACAAGTGTGGGAAGGGGAAATTTGTTTGTGTGTAGTTTGTAGGATGAATGTTCAACCACTCATGTTTTTGCTTCTCTGTATGAGCATGTTTACACTGCAAGGTAATCCCAAACTCTCTATTGATCATGGACCAAAGTGTTAATCTTAATTTAACTTCATGGAATTGCAGAGGTCTACAAAATTTAAAAAAACTTAAACAAGTTATGAATAAAATAAAGGACATGGGTTCAAGAATTGTGTTTTTACAAGAAACTCATCTGATAGAGGAGGATGTTAAAAGAATTAGGAGCAGATGGCAGGGAAGTGTATTCACCTCTTCATTTTCATCCCGAGCCAGGGGAGTTATGACTCTCATACATAAATCAGTTCCTTTTCAAGTGAAAAATGTAATTGGAGACAAATTTGGAAGATATGTAATCATTCAAGGCTCTTTGCTATTAGAAAATATAAATCTTGTGAACTTATATGGTCCCAATATAGATGATCAGAAGTTCTTTGCTAATTTATTTCTCATCTTATCATCACTTACAGGGCAACATATAATAGCAGGGGATTTTAATTGTACATTGAATCCAGGTGTGGATAGATCAACAGGACTGGATTGTACGCACATTGGATGTAGGATGACTATTAATCATTTTATGAAAGAATTGAGATTGTTAGATATATGGAGAGAAATGAAACCACAAGTTAAAGCCTATTCTTGTTATTCCAGTACCTACAAGACATTCTCACGTATTGATTATTTTTTGATTTCCACAGAATTAAGGTCCAAGATTCAAAACTGCTTTTATGATAACATCGTGATCTCTGATCATGCACCCTGTTGTCTAATATATGTAGATAAAAAATTGACAAAGGAATCAGGTAGATGGCAATTTCAGCATAAATGGCTTCAGGATGAGGAATTTGTCAAGTATATAGAAAAACAGATAGACGAGTTCTTTGACATCAATACTACACAAACATCAGCATGTGTAAAGTGGGAGGCTTTCAAAGCTTTTATTAGGGGACATATTATTAGTTATACAGGATCAAAATCTAAGAAGACTCGAGAGGAGAGAGCTAAATTGGAACATAAAATAAAAAATCTTCAGGAAAAAGTGTATGCAGGAAGTGACCCAAGGTTGGAGAATGAATTACTGATTTTGAGAGCTGAATACGACAAAAAATCAGCGAATAGAGCTGCCTCGAGTCTTCTAAGATTGAAACAATCTTTTTATGAACAAGGTGAAAAATCAGGAAAATTATTAGCATGGCAGATTAAACAATTGGAAATTAAAACACCAATTACCAGTATTATAAGTAATGGACAGGTAGTTATAGATCCTTTAGAAATTAATAGAGCCTTTAGAGATTACTATGAAAAATTATATGATACCAAAAATGAACCTGATTTAACAAAACTAAATGGGTTTTTGAACGAACTATCTATACCGTGTATTCCAAATGAAAACAGGGAGATATTGGAGTCTAAAATTAGTCAAGAAGAAGTTGGGCTAGCCATTGATAATATGAAATCAGGAAAAAGTGCAGGACCAGATGGTCTTCCAGTTGACCTTTATAAAAAATTTAAGAATAAATTAATAAAACCTTTTTTGGAAATGGTTTTAGAAGCATTTCAAAATAATAATTTACCATCATACATAAATAATGCCTTAATTATACTGCTGCCAAAACCAGGTAAGCCCTCTAATAAATGTGAAAATATGAGACCAATAAGCCTATTAAACGCCGACCTTAAGATAATCTGTAAAATTTTAGCAAGACGAATACAAGAAATTTTACCAAATATTATTAATCGAGATCAGAATGGCTTTATAAAGGGTAGACAAGGCTTCCATAATGTAAGAAGACTATTTAATATTATTTATTTTAATAAAGAAGCACCGGATACAGCTCTCCTATCATTGGACGCCGAAAAGGCCTTTGATAGAGTTGAATGGCCCTTTCTTTTTGAAGTCCTACAAAGGTTTGGACTTGGAAATAATTTCATAAAATGGGTTCAAATAATATACAATAATGCTACAGCAGAAATCCTAACAAATAACAATATTTCAAAACCAATAAAAATCAATAGAGGATGTCGACAAGGCTGTCCACTTTCACCTTTACTGTTTACTATGGCAATTGAACCTTTAGCGATAGCGATACGTTTACATTCACAAATATATGGAATTAAAGTTGGACCAACAGAACATAAAATCTCCCTGTACGCCGATGACATAATTTTGTTTATGTCGAATCTAAAAAAATCAATTCCAACCTTGTTGAATTTAATAAAGAATTTTGGGGAAATATCAGGATATAAAATAAATAAAACTAAATCTTCAATATTAATGCTAAATGAGACCCAGAGAAATTACCCAGCCCCTGAGGTAAATCAATTCAATGTTGTAAATCAGTTTAAATATTTAGGAATCCAAATTATGCCTAAGCTAGAATCAGTCGCCAGTGTCAACTATGAAGCCTTAATGTCAGATATCAATGAGTTAACTCAGAGATGGATGTCACTACCAATGTCGATGATCGGGAGAATCAATATACTTAAAAGTAATATTTTACCTAAAATACTTTATTTATTTCAATACATTCCCTTATCACCACCTTTAGATCTAGTCTCAAGAATAAAAAAAAAGTTAGTGGAATTTATATGGAACAACAGGAGGGCTAGATTACGTTTGTCTTTATTATATTTACCATTTGATCGTGGAGGTCTGAAATGTCCAAATTTTATGTTGTATTATTGGTCGGCACAACTGAGGTCTATGACATATTATTTTTCATCAAATGATCTCCCTCACTGGACTGAAATGGAATCATACAATTTACCTTTACCTCTTCCCATATTCATATACTCAGATTCGGCAAAAAAATTACAAAAACAAGTTAAAAATCCATTTGTAAAGCATATGATCAAAATATGGTGTGAAGCTAAAAACTATTTAAAAGAACCACAGTTATTGTCACAATTTAGTCCAATATGGGGTAATCAATATTTTAAACCAGGGAGAGCGGACGCTGTATTTAAAGTATGGAATTTAAAAGGGATACAAAAGATTCAGGATTTATATTTGCCATGTGCAGACAACATAATGTCTTTTGAAGAGCTGAGGATCAAATTTAATCTCAATAGAACACATTTTTTTAAATATCTTCAACTTAGAAACTTTATTCGATCAAATCAAAATAAAGCTCTCACTCGACCTATTTATTCATCCTTGGAAAAAATGATGATGAAAGATAGTAAAAGAAAGGGTATTATTTCAGAGTTTTATAACTCACTGACACTATCTTCAAGTGAAAATTCACTGAAAAGATTAAACTACTGGAAAGAAGATCTGCAAATTGAAATTTCAGAGGAACAATGGGAATTGGCTTGTACAGAAGCTCAAACCAAATCAATAAATGCACGCCTTAAATTGATACATTTCAAATGGTTAATGCGGATGTATGTTACACCGGAGGAGTTAAATAGATATAACAAAAATATACCAGATACATGCACAAAATGCATGGAAAGTAAAGGAACCCTATTTCATTGTTTATGGGAATGTAGATTAATAAGAATGTTTTGGGAAGAGGTGAGGGTAACAATTGAAAAAATAATCTCAAAACAAATCATATTGAATCCTAAACTGTTTTTGTTGGGTCTGTACCCAGAAAAGCATAATTTTAATAAAAGTGAAAGAACATTCATAGACCTCAGTTTGCTTAATGCCAAAAAATGTATTGCACTATTATGGAAAAAGACTCATAGACCAGATGTGACTCAGTGGTTAAGACAGATGTTAACAAACCTTCCATTAGAAAGAATAACATATATACTAAAATCAAAGGAAACTGTGTTTGAGAATATATGGAGACCTTTTATTGATTATGTAAAAAATTTAAACATAACTCTTGAAGAAGAAGGTGAATGATGTGTGTGGACCTTGTAAATTCCAAACTGGTGAACATAATATGTATACTTATGTATTGGATTGTCTAGACTAAACAGAGGAGCATTGTTGAAGACTTGATTTTGTTGGTGGTTGTTGGTGTTTTTAGTGCATTTTTTTTTTGTAGTACTTTAGTGTTAGTGTTTGATTGTTTGTATCATGTTTGTTAAAAAAAAAAAAAAGGTTCAATAAAGATATTGTGGAAAAAAAAAAATAAAAAACTAAGAAATCAAATGTATGTAAGTATTCACAGCCTTTGCTCAAAACTTTGTTGATGCAACTTTGGCAGCAATTACAGCCTCAAGTCTTTTTGAATATGATGCCACAAGCTTGGCACACCTATCTTTGGGCAGTTTTGCCCATTCCATTTTACAGCACTTCTCAAGCTTCATCAGGTTGGATGGGAAGCATTAATGCACAGCCATTTTCAGATCTCTCCAGAGATGTTCAATTGGATTCAAGTCTGGGCTCTGGCTGGGCCACTCAAGGACATTCACAGAGTTGTCCTGAAGCCACTCCTTTGATATCTTGGCTGTGTGCTGAGGGTCGTTGTCCTGCTGAAAGAAACCGTCGCCCCAGTCTGAGGTCAAGAGTGCTCTGGAGCAGGTTTTCATCAAGGATGTCTCTGTATATTGCTGCATTCATCTTTTCTTCTATCCTGACTAGTGTCCCAGTGCCTGCCGCTGAAAAAACATCCCCACAGCACGATGCTGCTACCAACATTGGCGTGGTTATGAACGGTGCCTGGATTCCTCCAAACATGATGCCTGGCATTCACGCCAAAGAGTTCAATCTTTGTCTCATCAGACCAGAGAATTTTGTTTCTCATGGTCTGAGAGTCTTTCAGGTGCCTTTTGGCAAACTCCAGGTGGGCTGCCATGTGCCTTTTACTAAGGAGTGGCTTCCATCTGGCATTCTACCATACAGGCCTGATTGGTGGATTGCTGCAGAGACGGTTGTCCTTCTGGAAGGTTTTCCTCTCTCCACAGATGAACGCTGGAGCTCTGACAGCGTGATCATCAGGTTTTTGGTCACCTCCCTGACTAAGGCTCTTCTCCCCCGATCGCTCAGTTTAGATGGCTGGCCAGCTCTAGGAAGAGTCCTGGTGGTTCCAAACTTCTTCCATTTTCATATGATCGAGGCCACTGTGCTTATTGGGACTTTCAAAGCAGCAGAAATTTTTCTGTACCCTTCCCCAGATTTGTGCCTTGAGACAATCCTGTCTCCAAGGTCTACAGACAATTACTTTGACTTCATGCTTGGTTTGTGCTCTGACATGCACTGTTAACTGTGGGACCTTATATAGACAGGTGTGTGCCTTTCCAAATCATGTCCATTCAACTGAATTTACCACAAGTGGACTCCAGTTAAGCTGTAGAAACATCTCAAGGATGATCAGTGGAAACAGGATGCACCTGAGCTCAATTGTGAGCTTCATGGCAAAGGCTATGAATACTTATGTACATGTGATTTCTTAGTTTTTTATTTTTAGTAAATTAGCAAAAATCTAAAAAAAACAACAAAAAAACACTTTTTTCAAGTTGTCATTATGGGGTATTGTGTGTAGAATTTTCAGGACAAAAATGAATTTAATCTCTTTTGGAATAAGGCTGTAACATAAAATGTGGAAAAAGTGAAGCGCTGTGAATACTTTCCAGATGCATGATATGATGGGGTGCTAAGAGAGGAAGCGTTGTACTGTATGAGAAATTCAGGAGTGGCAGAGAAGTGTGTGAGGGTGGTGCAGGACATGTATGAGGACAGAGAGACTGTGGAAAAGTGTGCTGTAGGAGTGACAGATGGATTCAAGGTGGGGTGGGGGTACATCAGGGATTGGCTCTGAGCCCCTTCTTGTTTGCCATCGAGATGGACAGGCTGAGAGATGAGGTCAGGCAAGAGTCTCCGTGGCCCATGATGTTTGCAGATGACATTGTGATCGGCAGTGAGTAAGGAGCAGGTGGAAGAGAACCTGGAGAGGTGGAGGTATGCTCTGGAGAGAAGAGGAATGAAAGTTAGTAGAAGCAAGACAGAATACATGAGTGTGAATCAGAGGGAGGCAGGTGCAACAGTGAAGATGCAAGGAGTAGCAGTAGTGAAAGTAGATGAGTTTAAATACCTGGGGTCAACCATCCAAAGCAATGGAAAATGTACATGAGAGGTGAATAAGAGAGTACAAGCAGGATGGAGAGGGTGGAGACGATTGTCAAGGGTGATTTGTGACAGAAAGGTAGCAGCAAGAATGAAAGGGAAGATTTACAAGAAAAAAAACCATGAAACATAGTCTCTCGGAGACTACAGAAAGGGCACTGGTTTGAAACAGCGGGGTTAAGAACAGAAATAAAAGCATTTGAGGCAGTTGCTCCATGAAAAATTCTCCACTGGAGATCAGCTGTCCTTTTTTTAATTGGACATTTGTACAGAACTCTCCACTGTGGACTCACTCCTTCCCCAATCAGCTTCTCAGTCCACTCAGTGGGGGGTCTGCTGCGCAGTCCTGTTTTGTTGATGACCTTAACACAATTGATGTACATCATTTTTTTGTCAGCATTGTGCAAGGTCAGTTGTCTGGAGTTGTGTGTTTTTAACAAATGACTGGTTAGATGACCAAGATCAGGGCTGATGGAGAGCTCGAGGAAAGGGTCACCATGGTTGGGTTCAGTGGCTCCTCTGCTGTGGTCCACCAGAAGCCGTCTTTCCCTCCCATCGAGCCTCTGCCTCCAAAGTTCCAGGACTCTCTGAGCCACTCTGGCAGACCGGATACCCAGTAAGGTAGCTACAGCCAGGGAGTCCATTAGCGTTGGTCCTGCTGCATTCACCAGTTGTTGAAGAGTCACAGTCTTTGGTCTCAGGAGTGCTGCCATCAATCCAGGAGTGGTCTCAGTGCAGACATCCAACCTTGCTCCATGAATCAACGGCTCCCTCAAGAGCCAAAAAAGAAAGTCGGAGTTTTTACATTGTTTAGCATTAAAAAGGTTCCAGGACTTAAAAACACTTCGATAAAATGGAGGCAACCCACTTAAATTTAAACATTTTAAATTAATTAAAAACACAGCATAATCCAGTCCCATACTACTCATATGCCTGAAGATGCAGCTGGCCACTTCTCTCCACATTAGATCTGCCGGCCCCGTCAGAAACCTCTGCACAAACTGTGATGGATTGAGCCATAGCCAACGATGGATCTCCCACCTTCTGGCTGCATTAAATTGTAAGGGAGTGCTTGTAACGGCAATGACTGATGAGGCCGATGCGTGAAGCACATGGCATATCACAATCGGGACAGATGTACATAATTGGCTGAGTGGATGACACCGACTGCTGTAGACGTCTCTGTTGCTGGGCGGCACCATGACATGCTTTATGGCGGGCATCCAAAAGGGCAGTTCTCTCTCACTCGAAGAGGTCAACAACTTCATGGCAGATCTTTCACCAAAGGGGACGGTTCTTGGCCTGCATTTCATCAACCTGATTTTTAATAAAAACCATTGCATCATCAGCATAGGTGGATAAAACTATGTTTCTATTAAAACCAGGTAAGGCAAGGCCATCAATGCATGTGCATATTTAATGGAGGAGGGGTTCTAGGCAGAGTGCATAAAGCATACCAGACGCCTCTATGCACTCTGAAAGGAGCACACAAACTGCCATTGATTTTCAATATACTCTCAACACTAGCATACAACACCTGGATCTTGGCTATGAAACCAGCGCTGAACCCACACCTCTCCATCACTTTCCAGAGGAAGTCATGCTCAACACAGTCAAAAGCCTTTTCCTGATCTAGAGAAATCAAACCAGTGTTTATACCCAATGAGCTGGAGACTTCCAAAACATCTGTAATTAGGTAGACATTGTACGTCTGATCCTGACGGATGACCTGCTCCATAGCTTCTCTCAGCCTGTTAGCCAAAGCCTTGGACAAAATCTTGTCATCCATGCAGAGGAGAGATACGAACCTCCAGTTTTTTATGTCCTGTAAATCTCCTTTTTTTGGCAGGAGGGTGACCACAGCCCTGCAGCAGGATGTCAGCAGAGAGCCTGAACATAAACTTTCATTAAAAACCTCTAAAATGTCAGATGCTAAAATGTCCCAGAAAGCTCTAGAAAACTCCATAGTGAGGCCATCTATTCCCGGAGAATTCCTCCCCTTCATGCTCTGAAGGGCAGCAGACAATTCCGGTAACTGTAAAGGCCGGTCTAACTGTGAGCTGGTCTCCTCAGAGACCTGAGGTAGTCCACTGCAGAACCCCTCAACCAGGCCATTGTCCTCCCCATAATCACTGGTGTACAGAGAGGAATAAAACTCAGTGGCATGCTTTCTGATATGTTCAGGCTCGATCAGTTCCTGCCCTGTGTTGGAGACCAGTGAGTGGATTACCTTTTTTTGTCCATGCTTCTTCTCCAGATTGAAGAAGAAGCTAGAGGGAGCATCCATCTCAGTGATGTTCTGAATTTGGGACCGGACTAGGGTGCCTTGCACTTTAGTATCCAACAGCTGGGCTAAGGTCTTTTTTTTTGGCTTTGAGGACTTCAATACATCCTCGATTTCCTGTGGACTCACAAAAGGTCTCTAACTCCACAATATCTATCTCCAGGTCTCTGATAAATCTACAGGTGTCATGTGGGACACTGAATGTATACTGCTGACACAATAGTTTAATTTCAGTCTTACCACGGTCCCACCATTGCCTAAGACACACAAAATCTGAACGTGGCCGGTCCAGCGCAACTGGGAACGTATGATGAATGACTCGATGCTGGTGATATTGCACCGGCGGAGGACTTCTGTATTGGCAACTTTGTCTCGCCACGTGATTCCACACAGCTTCCTTAACCCCTTGCACTCTGGTCAATTTCCCTAAAAACGCCTAAAAATAACATACCCAAAGTAAATCAAAAGCTGTTCTTCAACCCTTTGCAGCATCTTCATAGGGTTGGTCTCATTTAAAAGAAAACACTTCGAATTTTTTGGCAAAACAGTCATAATCTCTCTAAGTGCTCCTGCCACTGAGTAACAGTCATCTAAACATACTGAATCTGAAGAAAATAAAGTTCGCCTGGGTGTTTTTTTTTAGATACAAATGCTTGCAAATAACACACAGCTGTCAGATACTGGCTGGAAAATGCAACAGAAATGTAGAGCCAAGTGTTATCAAGCCGAGGTCAAATTTTGTAACAATACCACAAAAAATGAATATATTACACAGCTTTTTTCTCAGGTTGTTCCCAGGCATTTTTGAACTGTGCCAAATTGTGCCAAATGGCACAGTTTGGAAAAATGTCTATAACTTTTGAATGCTTCAACATAGAAGCTTCATCTTGGGCTCTAATGAAAGGTGACACTCAGGGCTGTGTGTGTGTGGGGGGGGGGGTTTGTTTATTCATTCATGAATGAATGAATGAACAAACAAGCCCCCCACACACAAAGAAGCATGCCACGTAAAAAATGTGTGGCCTTTTTTTTTTACAAGAAAAAATAACCTACAGTGCAATAAAAATTATACTAAAATATCTGCAATGTAGAGGATAACAACCCCCCCCCCCCCCCCCGCTACAGAGGAGCTCGGCGCACAAAAAACGGTCCTTCATGTGGCCATGACGCACCGTTGTAATTACCGATCGGTCAAAAGTCATTTTTATTACTATTTTCATTGATAAAGAATAATTTAGCTTATAACACTTACCTGTCCACAACAGCAGTGTCGTTGGCAAACATCTGTTCCTCATTGTCAGACGAACATGAAGCTGGTCCGCTTGTTACGGACTCGTGGTTCTGGTCACGCGACCCGGTCAAACCATCTCCGCTTCCATGATTGCGGTTTTGGCGAACAATTTTTCAAAACAAATAAGAACAGTAGTAATAAAAAAAGACTGGCTAACGCTACTGTTACACACAGGTCTCAATGTGCGTCACCCAGCGGCTTAGACAAAACAGATTTTACACACGGGACGCACGCGTTTCAATCGTCGAACTTCTCTGCTTCAATTGGCTCGTTGTATTCGTGGTCATTGGTAGGCAGGTCATTCTTGCTAGGTTTTCAGTCATTGGTTCTTCAAGGTTTCAGAAACCCAATTCAAGGCTCTTATTAGTCAAATGAGAGGTCAATCAAATCTAAACCAATCAAAACACTCCTTTGGTTTTCTGTTCGCGGCTGTGTCTGTACTGGAAGAACGGAAATGCAGCTTTTTTTTTTCAGTGCGCACTGAGATGCACAGTGCGCACTGAGACGCACTAGGACGCAGAGACGTGACCGCCCGCGGTATCCCGGAGTGCAACAGGTTAAACACCGCATGTGAAACTGTTCAAGTTTCTTCACATGGGGGCGATAGGCTGTCCACGACTCGCACCCATAGAGAAGTGTAGATAGAACAATGGTGCGATAGACCTTGATCTTGGTGCTTAGACGAATGCCGCGCTTCGACCATAGACGATACTGTAGGTGTCCATAGGATGCGCTAGCCTTGCTGATGCAGTGGGTAACTTCATCATCAATCTTAGCGTTCTGCGAGATGGTGCCCCCCAGGTAGCAGAACCTGTCAACTGCGTTGAGGGGTTCGCCACCGATGGTAATAACAGGATTTATTGGGAGTGTACCAGGACGAGGTTGATGTAAAATCTCTGTCTTCTTGATACTTATAGTGAGTCTATAACAATTCGTTGCTCTAGCAAAATAGTCAATGATGAACTGTGTGTCTTCAAGAGTGTGAGTGATGAGTGCGCAGTCGTCGGCATAGAGAAGCTCTCGCAGCATCATGCATGATGTCTTTGTTTTAGCCTTAAACGTTGCAAGTTGAATACATTGCCGTCAGTGCGAAACTGGATCCTTACACCCCTGTCACAGTCCTTGAAGGCATCAAGGAGCATTGCAGCAAAGATGATACTAAAGAGCAGCGGGTCCATAACACACCCCTGCTTAGTGCCATTGATGATAGGGAATGGATCGGAGATTAAACCACTTTCAACCACCCACCCGACCATGCCATTGTGGAATGAGTGGATGGCATTAACGATCTTAGGAGGGCACCCGATCCTGGCAAGCAGCTTCCACAGGCCCTCTCTCCCAACAGAATTGAAGGCCTTAGTCAGGTCTACGAACACTGTGAACAAATCACAATTTTGTTCTCGGCACCTCTCTTGTATTTGCCTGGCTGCAAACATCATGTCAATGGTGCCTCGTCCTGCTCGAAAGCCACACTGACTCTCGGAAATGATGTTGTCGACAACATAGTGATTGAGGCGGTTTATGATCACATGTGCTAGAATCTTAACAGCGATGGCGAGGAGTGATATTCTTCTGTGGTGATCGCAGCAGTGGCGGTTTCCCTTATGCTTATACAAATGAACAATCATTGCATCCTTGAAGTCTTGTGGAACTGCCTCCTGCTCCCATATGGTGGCAAATAACTGGGCGAGACGGGCGATGATGATGTTACCGCCACACTTATAGATCTCCGGCGGGATACCATCTCCACCAGCTGCCTTACCACTAGAAGTCTGTTTGATGGCATCTTTAATCTCAGTAACCGTCGGTGGGACATTCAGCTCCTCCGTGATAGGTCTCTGAGGAAGCTGTGCGATGGCTTCATCAGAGATCACAGATTGGCAAATCAGGACACCATTAAAGTGTTCTACCCAGTGCTCCAGAATGAGAGCCGGCTCCCTTATGAGCGTCTGACCGTCCGAAGAGTACATTGGCGTACTGCCCTGTGATGTCGGACCGTAGACCGCCTTCAGGCCATCGTAGAACACTTTCACGTTGTTCTTGTCAGCAGCTTCCTGAAGGTCCTCAGCTCTAGCAATCCACCACTGGTCCATCATACTATGCAGCGAAACTTGCACTGTCTGCCGGACATGGTGGTAGGTGTCCTTCTTTGCAATCGAGCTAACTAACTAACTAACTAACCTGCACTTATATAGCGCTTTTCTAGTCACAAAGACCACTCAAAGCGCTTTCATTAATACTAACCCTCTATTCTAAGGGCCTATAGGAAACAGATATCTAGGGACAATTTAGAACAGCCAATTAACCTAACATGCATGTCTTTGGCATGTGGGAGGAAACCGGAGAAATCCCGGAGTAAACCCACGCAACACGGGGAGAACATGCAAACTCCACACAGATCACTGTTGGTCGGGGGGCTGGGATCGATCCCACGATCCCCACAATCCCCCGGCCAAGGGTAAACTGTGCTGCCGCAGTGCTAACCACTGCACCACCGTGCAGCCCGTGAGCTCTTATCATTCACATACTCAAGATGGGCACGGTGAAGACCGTCCAACAATTGGATGGCTGCTACATCATTTTCATCGAACCAATCCCGATGCTTGCGTTTGGTGAAGCCGAGCACTTCCTCCGCTGCTTCATAGATACGTATTATCACGAAGTAACGTCCAATGGCTGTCAACGGTCTCAAAAAGGGCATCGTCAAAGTCAGTAAGTTTTGTGACAAGTTGCTGTTTCAGTTGGGTCCTGAACCCAGCCTAAAGGTGGCAGCTCTGCTGGCCAGGTGTATGAGGCCCTGTCCCCCCTCCTCTCTGGGTAAAAACAGCACCCACTGTGGCACCCAGTGCAAATTATCCCAGAAAAAGTTCACAATTTTTGTCTGGATCTGGGACAGTAAACCTGATGGGGGATCTAGGCAGGTTAATCGGTGCCAAAGCAGGGAGGCAACACGGTTGTTTAGCACAAGCACCCTCCCTCTGTAGGACATCTGAGGGAGCAGCCATCTCCACTTATTCATTTTGCCTCCAATTTTCTCATCCACGTTCTCCCAGTTCCTCCAGACCATGACATCATTACCAAGATAACCCCCCAGGTATTTTATGCCATCCTTTTTCCATGCCATGTCCTGTGGCAGAACTGGGAGGCCACCAAGCCAATCACCAACAGCAAGGGCTTCACTTTTTCTCCAGCTCATCCTTGCTGCTGATAAAAGGGTGAAAGCACCAGTTAAATCAAAACATTAACGTCAACCTGATTTTTAATAAAAACCATTACATCATCAGCATAGGTGGATAAAACTATGTTTCTATTAAAACCAGGTAAGGCAAGGCCATCAATGCATGTGCATATTTAATGGAGGAGGGGTTCTAGGCAGAGTGCATAAAGCATACCAGACGCCTCTATGCACTCTGAAAGGAGCACACAAACTGCCATTGATTTTCAATATACTCTCAACACTAGTATACAACACCTGGATCTTGGCTATGAAACCAGCGCTGAACCCACACCTCTCCATCACTTTCCAGAGGAAGTCATGCTCAACACAGTCAAAAGCCTTTTCCTGATCTAGAGAAATCAAACCAGTGTTTATACCCAATGAGCTGGAGACTTCCAAAACATCTGTAATTAGGTAGACATTGTACGTCTGGTCCTGATGGATGACCTGCTCCATAGCTTCTCTCAGCCTGTTAGCCAAAGCCTTGGACAAAATCTTGTCATCCATGCAGAGGGGAGACACGAACCGCCAGTTTTTTATGTCCTGTAAATCTCCTTTTTTTGGCAGGAGGGTGACCACAGCCCTGCAGCAGGATGTCAGCAGAGAGCCTGAACATAAACTTTCATTAAAAACCTCTAAAATGTCAGGTGCTAAAATGTCCCAGAAAGCTCTAGAAAACTCCATAGTGAGGCCATCTATTCCCGGAGAATTCCTCCCCTTCATGCTCTGAAGGGCAGCAGACAATTCCGGTAACTGTAAAGGCCGGTCTAACTGTGAGCTGGTCTCCTCAGAGACCTGAGGTAGTCCACTGCAGAACCCCTCAACCAGGCCATTGTCCTCCCCATAATCACTGGTGTACAGAGAGGAATAAAACTCAGTGGCATGCTTTCTGATATGTTCAGGCTCGATCAGTTCCTGCCCTGTGTTGGAGACCAGTGAGTGGATTACCTTTTTTTGTCCATGCTTCTTCTCCAGATTGAAGAAGAAGCTAGAGGGAGCATCCATCTCAGTGATGTTCTGAATTTGGGACCGGACTAGGGTGCCTTGCACTTTAGTATCCAACAGCTGGGCTAAGGTCTTTTTTTTTGGCTTTGAGGACTTCAATACATCCTCGATTTCCTGTGGACTCACAAAAGATCTCTAACTCCACAATATCTATCTCCAGGTCTCTGATAAATCTACAGGTGTCATGTGTGACATTGAATGTATACTGCTGACACAATAGTTTAATTTCAGTCTTACCACGGTCCCACCATTGCTTAAGACACGCAAAATCTTTTTTCCTTTGTCTAAAAGCGGTCCAGAAAAACCTTAAGGCCTCTTTAAAACCTTTATCAAATGTTAACACTGAGTTAAAATGCCAATATACACTCGGGGACAAAATTCTTTATAAAAACCTGACAAACTAGAAAAGCACTCGGAGAGCGCAGACCTCCGCCAAGCGCCACAGTTCCCCCCCATACAGTGTTTGTGTGTAGGTTTTCAAATTCCTTGACCATGAAAACATATGACTAGCAATTTGATTCACAATGATAGGATTAGTGGTTCAGTAGTAAAAGCATTACCTCCTTGGCGGAGGTAATAAACTGAAGTGTTGCTGTTGTGTCCATCTCCTCCATCTGCAAAGTGCCAGGCTGCGACCTGTCAAGGCATACCTCATGCCTCCCTTATTTGGGGGGGGGGGGGCTTTCACACCTGTACTGAGTACTTAAAAACTGTATTTATCGGCAGATGAAAGAAAACTGAAGCAAAAACAAACAAACAAAAACTAAGCAAACATCAACTGCAACATGAACTATTTCAAACATATTTATTCAAATGTACACTTATATGGACACAATGTTGAGCCATAACTTTTTGGTAATGTGAAAATAATAAGCCAAGTAGCACAAAAAAATTGAGTGCTCTTGCTGTCAGGAAACAATGTTGGCACCAAATCACTGAAGTGATCTGCCACCAATGGGGGTAGATTGTGCTCTGCCACAAAATGACAAAACATCACTTCTGCTAGTGATGCATTGGATTTGGAAGGCGTCGGTTCTCTCACTGGCTGAAAATGTTCATCCATCGATGGAATAGCGCCGATCGAGGACTACGTCATCAGTTTTCGCGCTGGTAGTCACGTGGTACACAGCACTACACAAGGTCAGACAAACAAAACCCTGTCCTACCGGTGGAGCAATGGCGAGTGATACTGCATTCCCACTTGTAAAACTGTTAGAAAGCGAAGTCCCAGGGGCTGCCTTTGTTTACAGTGACATTTCTCAACATTCTGTGGTCCAACTGAAATGATGGTTGGAATGTCGTGGGTTGCCAGTGTCGGGAAACAAGCCTACTCTTGCGAAAAGGTGAGTACTGCCATGTATGTTTTATCATAACAACATAAACTAGAAATTGTGTGCTATTGAGTTTAATGTAAGACTAGGAACCAAATCTGATGCAGATCTATATATTGAAAATGGATGGGGGGTGCAAAATAAAAAGTACTGTCCATTCACTGTTTTGAAATTGCGATAATTCCCCTCAGGCACACCTGCCTTGCTCCATTCACGCGATGCAGTGGCCCAGAAAGTTTGTCCTACTTCAGCCAAGTAAACACACGCATGCGCAGTAGTGAAAGCTATTTTTAGCGCTTTGGCTAGCTCCTCGATCGGCGCTATTTGGCTACACAGTTTTTGTGGCGCTGTGTAGCAAAGTGCGACTTCAGGTCGAAAATCCCTGATGCAGTCACTTTTAGCATTAGAGTCAAACATATCAGGCGCAGCATTACTGGCGCCGGGATTCCTCTCTGTTCCGGAGCCGCAGGACAAAAGAAGGTGCGATAATGGTTGCGGTGGGTTTTATTGGGTTTGCGCTCCGCGGAAAAAAGAGGATTTGAAGCGTCCCCTGGCAGAGAGCTGGTTTTTGCACAGCCCCTATGGCTGGCCGGGGAATTTCTGCCAAATAATCCGGTGCCGGACAGCTGGCCGTCTCAGCTTTTGCAGCGTAGCGCAAACACAGGCACTCTGGCGGGCCCTGCCCACCACTGTTTTCCGCGTGCTTTTGTGCCTAAAACTTTGAAGAAGGCGGAGTTTGTGTTCATCAGACAGGATGACCAGCGCCCTCTATTGCCCCTGCACACATGTTGAAAATGGCCGTATCTCCCAATGTTAAAGAATCCTTTAAAAAATTCCTGTATCCAGACGGTGATCCAGATCATCCCCAAAATTTAATCAGTTCTTCCTTGTAGCATTTCCAACAAGGCCTGAAAGTTTCATGGAAATCCGTCCAAAACTTTTTGAGTTATCTTGCTAACCAACAGACAGACAGACAGACAGACAAACACTGGCAAAAACATAACCTCCTCCTGGCCTTCGGCCTGGCGGAGGTAACAACAAGTGCAGAATCAGTAAAACCAACTGGTAAAATTTTACAGGACTTAAAAACATTACAATGGTGTTTAAAACAACACAATCGATCAAGCCAGGCTAAAGAAATCCTATCCTCTTTGAGGTGGGACCATGTGTACTGTCGGCAGTCAGTGTGCGTCCTTCTCCACACATCCACCAGGCCATGAGAATAGACCAGCCGTCTCAGAGCCTGTTGAGAACCTGGATGTTGCTCTGTGTGGTTTCGATCTAAAAACTCATTTTCAGTACAATTAAAATCCCCACCCAATAATAAAAAATCCTCCGAGCTGCAACTGCTTGATTTATCATTAATCTTTTGTAAAAAACTCTTCTCAGTACCATTGGTTGAAGCATAAATGTTGATAAAAAGTACAGTAAAATGTTCAAAACGGGCTTTGGCTAAAAGACATTGCCTTTGATAAAATGCTCAACCTCCAGAGACGTTGGAGCAAACTTCATGGATAATAAAAAGCCCACTCCTCCACTGGCTGTGGTGTTGTGACTTGAAATCAGTTCGCCTTCCCACTCTCTACTCCAGTCTGCCTCTATGCTCGGATCACTGTGCGTTTCTTGTAAAAATAATGCATCAATGTGCTTCATTTTTGCTGTTTCAAAAACCAGTGCCCTTTTCTTTGGTTCTCTGGCACCATTTACATTTACACTCCTCACCTTAAAAAAAATCATAATCAGAGTATTAAAACCAGAGTAAAAAAAAACAAGAAGAAAAGTAAAAGAGAAAACACTATATTCTTCATCATCATTAAAAGAAAATTTGTTTTCTTACTTTATTCATCTGTTCTCTCAGTCTATTAATTTCCTGATCTGTGAGGTCTGTTTCAGCTTTGCTTTTTATAAGCTGCCTGGCAGTTATAAAAAGCCCGCTTATCAGGAAAATACTGCTGTATCTCCAGCCCCTTCACGCCCTTGGTCTGCTGTAAAAACAATTTGAACATTTTTGCAGGATAAATGATGTCCTCCTGACTAACAGACAGCTGTGTACTATTGTAAGAAAACACACTGCTGTCAGACAAACAGGCCTCACTGTCACTGTTGTCAGATAGAGCCACACTAACTGCAGCATTCTGTTGGACCATCAGCCGACCAGCTTTACCACCTGCAGACATAGGCTATGTTTACATGGACACAAGTAACCGGATTAAAAGCCTGATCGGAATAAAAATGCTTCATGTAAACATGGCAATCTCAATATTCTAACCCAATCACGCTCATTCGGATCAAAATTTCATTCCGATTGAGAGGGGTGGGTTATGCCGATTGTTAATCCGAATGGTGCACATGAAAACACTTATTCTGAACGTAGGGTGGAAAATATGTTTACTGCGCATGTCTGTACACCAGCCGCACGTCGACGTGACGTATTTCCGCCTTAGCAGCAGCTAGCAGAAAACATAGGAGTAAAACAAAACTGGTCTGTATCGACCTGCTGTCTCCCTCTGTTCGTCATATGCAGAAGTACAGTATGTACTTGTAGCTTCATTATGGAGACCAGCAGAAGCAAAAGTACAGTCTGAATAACACAATACAGGTCAATTTCGACACAAAGCGAGGCTTGCTAACACCGGAAGTTGCTTCTTCTTCTACTATTTTTTGAATGTCGAAATGTCGACGTGTGCATGTCAAAATGATTTATTCCATTCAAACGTGTGACACATGGAAACGCACGTCCTAATCAGATCAACTTTTTCAGGATCCATGTAAACAGTAAAATTCTGATCTGAATTGTAATCAGATTGAAGAAATTTTGCCCATGTAACTGTGGCCATAGGTGAAGGTTTGCTTCTACGGCACTTAAGAGAAACCTGTCCGGATTCACACGCATCCAAATCCTCTATGTCAGCTGCAGCACCATCCTCACACAGACCACCTGATGCTTCACCTGCCCCACACTGTCCACTTGTTCCACCACCAGTCATACACAATTCACCAGCCACCTCAGCTTCTTCACACAGCTCTCCACTTATTTTATTTCCCTCACCCACATTTCTCATTTCACTGTTTACAGCACCAACTTTGCCCAGCTCACCCGTGACCCCACCTGCCTCAACTGTTTCATCATTCAAATCACCTGTTTTCTCACCCACAACACCATCTACCACCTCACACACTTTACTCTCCACCTCATCTGCTTCACACACAACCTTTTTCCTCTTATCACTCAAATCACCTTTCTCCTCACCCACAGCACTGTCCACCACCTCACACACTTTATTTTCCACCTCACACGTTTGTCCAATCCCTTCACCTGCTTCATCCACACCCTTTTCCCTCTCATCACTCACCACAGTGCTGTTCTCACCTCCGGCAGCTCCTCAGCTGTAATGCTGGCGTCCTCAGCCTGCACAGAGATGCCGTGCTGCTCGGTGGTGGCTGGCCTCAGCCCCGATGTTGGCCAGGCAGCAGCAGCAGCCACCCACTACTCAGCGCGAGCGGCCCCCCCCCGCCATCGGCGGTAGTCCCGGCCGCATCCCTCGGGGCAGGGCCGGCATGGTTAGATCAGGCCTTCACCAGATGCCCCTCTTCACCACACCCATAACATTTTAACGTGGCGGACGTTGCAAAAAAAGAATATAATCAAACCCATCAACCTGCACCCGAAACACACAATTAAATTCCTCCACCTTATTGTTGGGGATCATAAAGAGCTGCCTGCGGTGGAACACGACATGTCTAAGCAGGGGAGACTTGCAGCCCGACAGAACTTTTCTAATGGGCGACACCACTTTTCCAGACTTTGACAGCTCTCTGACGAGTAGCTCATCACTAATAAACGGGGGAACCTTAGAGAGAGTTATTTTTGTAGCCGGCTGTGACAGCGGGATGACTGATTCAAATGTCCCATTTATTGTTATTACACTTTCAAAGTGTTTACCTGGTCCACCCTTTCCACAAACAACACAACAGCCCCGTTCATGCAGGCCGTGGATTTATTTGATTTGATTTTTGATTTTGTATACTTTATTGATCCCCAGAGGGGAAATTGAGGGCATCCACCTGGATGGATGAAGCAGCCACGTTACGGCGCTATCCCTTTACCATTCACACACACATTCACACCTAGGGCCACTTTAGAGTCTCCAATTAACCTAACCTGCATGTTTTTGGCCTGTGGGAGGAAACCGGAGAAATCCCAGAGTAAACCCACGCAGATACGGGGAGAACATGCAAACTCCACACAGATCACTGTTGGTCAGGGGCTGGGATCGAACCAGGGATCCCATGGCCAAGGGTGAGTTGCTGTGCTGGTGCAGTGCTAACCACTGTGCCACGGCACTGCCCAATAAGTCCCCCAACAGCAAGTGCAACCTGCTCCACGCTGTGCAGAGAGCCGACACCAGTTTGATGCCATGATTCCGCGTCAGCCTGGAGAAGGCCATAGCGCCTGAGATGAAAAAAAAACCCCAAACACAAAAAACTAAAACAGACAAACACCACTGTTAACAAACCCAAAGTAATATAAACCACCAGTTGTGACAAAAGAACAGAAAAGATAGAAATATAGTGCGAACTTTCAGCATTTCTACTCTCACACTCCTCCTCCTCTGAAGAAGAAAATTTTAGATTATACATAGAATTCACCTCAGTGGACATGAATTGGCAAAAATGGGATTTTCAAAAGACACCTGCTTACACTGTGCACACAATAACATTGATAATTATATTCATACTAGGGGTGGGAAAAAAAGATTCAGTGATGGATCGTGATACTTGGCACTGGTGACAATGCATCGATCCATAAATGAACGGATCAATCTTTTATTTAAAAAAATGCACACATATACAGCCGTGGACAAAATTGTTGGTACCCCTCTGTTAATGAAAGAAAAACCCACAATGGTCACAGAAATAACTTGAATCTGACAAAAGTGGTAATAAATAAAAATTCTATGAAAATTAACCAATAAAAATCAGACAATGCTTTTGAATTGTGGTTCAACAGAATTATTTTAAAAAAAACAAACTCATGAAACAGGCCTGGACAAAAATGATGGTACCCTTAACTTAATATTTTGTTGCACAACCTTTTGAGGCAATCACTGCAATCAAATGATTTCTGTAACTGTCAATGAGACTTCTGCACCTCTCAGCAGGTATTTTGGCCCACTCCTCATGAGCAAACTGCTCCAGTTGTCTCAGGTTTGAAGGGTGCCTTCTCCAGACGGCATGTTTCAGCTCCTTCCACAGATGTTCAATAGGATTTAGATCAGGTCTCATAGAAGGCCACTTTAGAATAGTCCAATGTTTCGCTCTTAGCCATTCTTGGGTGTTTTTAGCTGTGTGTTTTGGCTCATTATCCTGTTGCAAGACCCATGACCTGCGACTGAGACCGAGCTGTCTGACACTGGGCAGCACATTTCTCTCTAGAATACCTTTCTTTCAAAGGTCTTTTTATTAATATTAATTGAAGTATCAATACAATACAAAGTATTAGAAATTTTCATTTTTGTTTTAACCAAACAGTGCAAAACTAGAATTTAAAACTAACAAATGTGGATGCTTCAAAACACAAAAACCTTTAAATAAACAATAATAAAAAAACACAAAAAAAAATTGTGTGTGTGAGGTGGGGTAAAGGGGATATGAGCTACTCAGAAACTATAATTGTGGGTCTTTCAAAGAAATCAAGACTAGAACACCTTGATAGTCTTGAGATTTCATTGTACCCTGCACAGATTCAAGACACCCTGTGCCAGAAGCAGCAAAGCAGCCCCAGAACATAACAGAACCTCCTCCATGTTTCACAGTAGGGACAGTGTTCTTTTCTTGGTATGCTTCATTTTTGCGTCTGTCAACATAGAGCTGATGTGCCTTGCCAAAAAGTTCCAGTTTTGTCTTGTCTGTCCATAGGACATTCTCCCAGAAGCTTTGTGGCTTGTCAACATGCAGTTTGGCAAATTCCAGTCTGGATTTTTTATGATTTGTTTTCTACAGTGGTGTCCTCCTTGGTCGTCAACCATGAAGTCCACTTTGGCTCAAACAACAACGGATGGTGCGATATGACACTGATGTACCTTGACCTTGGAGTTCACCATGAATGTGTTTAGAGGTTGTTCTGGGCTCTTTTGTTACCATTCGTATTATCTGTCTCTTCCATTTTTCATCAAGTTTCCTCCTGCAGCCATGTCCAGGGAGGTTGGCTACAGTCCCGTGGATCTTAAATTTCTGAATAATATGTGCAACTGTGGTCACAGGAACATCAAGCTGCTTGGAGATGGTCTTATAGTCTTTACCTTTAACATGCTTGTCTATAATTTTCTTTCTAATCTCCTGAGACAACTCTCTCCTTTGCTTCCTCTGGTCCATGTTTAGTGTGGTATACACCATGTCACCAAACAGCACAGTGACTACTTGTCACCCTTTAAATAGGCCGACTGACGGATTACAAGTTTGTAGACACCTGTGATGTTAATTAGAGGACACATCTTGGTTGAACATGTCCCTATGGTCACATTATTTTCAATCTTTTCTAGGGGTACCATCATTTTTGTCCAGGCCTGTTTCATGAGTTTGTTTTTTAAAATAATTCTGTTGAACCACAATTCAAAAGTCTGATTTTCATTGGTTAATTTTCATAGAATTTTTATTTATTACCACTTTTGTCAGATTCAAGTTATTTCTGTGACCATTGTGGGTTTTTCTTTCATTAACAGATGGGTACCAATGTAACCCACTTTTGGGTTATCAGTTAATCAATAGCATTTTCAGTCCACTAGATGGCGCAAAGCAAACACCCAGTCAAGTCAAGTCATTGCTTGTCTTGGAAACTTGCAGCCAGTTTTGAAGGTAAAGAAGCAGTTAGCTCAAATGTCGGGCCTTTTTTGGATTTTATAACAAAGATAGAAGGAAAGACCTTGACATAACATACAACCTGCAAGAAGCACTGCACAAAAAAAAGAAAAAACACTCAGAACACGGCAGGCCACACACGTCTCAGAGCAGCATTAGCAACGACTAAGCTAAAGAGACACCGGCATGGAGCTTTTTCTCCGATCGCTAAGTTTATTTATGAAGCGCTTTTCAGAGACATATAGTCACAAAGCGCTGTACAATAAAATGGAATAAAAAGTTGAAAAAAACAAGTTAAAACACAAGATTAAAATAATTTAAAAATATCAAACCTATCATTAAAAAGCAGTTGAAACTCAATGGAAATCCTCATTAAACAAAAAAGTTTTCAGCTACTTTTTAAGAGAGGCCACAGAGTCAGATAAACGTAGCTGGAGTGGGAGTCAATTCCAAACACCGTCCACAACCCTCCCTGTGTGCAGAGACGTCTCTGCAGAAAATGAAGCCCCAAGAATACTTTATTATTATATCAAAGAGATGTCAACAGTTTTAGTTTGGGACATGATTTGAGGTTGAATAAGGTGAAATAAATTGAAATATATGGGATCGTGACACTCGATTATTGTGATATTGTGATTATTGTTTGAATCATGATAAGAGCGAACCATGACCCAAGTACCGTGATCCGAATCACCTGTAAAACATTTCTGGGAAGAGGTCAACAATTCACTGTCCCACTTAAGGCTGCCACATCCCTTGTTCACCTTCACTTTGCCTGCTTGGATATACATCAATAGTTAATCTCAACAAAGAGAACTGCAAATTTATCCTTATGGTGCGAGCTATCGCTAAAAAAACACTATTGTTCTCAACTGGAAATCAAAGAACTCCATAAATATCACCCTTTGGAAAAATCTATGAGTAGACCACGCCTCTATGGAAAGAATAACTACCTCCACATCTTTGTTACCTAAGTTCACAAAAAACACTCATTCCATCTGGACATCCCTTATTGAATTTTTTAAAATCTGAGATATACTGCTGTAGTCTTCCTTTTTGTCCTTATCCCTTTGCCTAATTAAAAATAGGCCAATACATGTTTTACCTGCTTCCATGCTTATCTCCTCTATCGTTCTTACTCTGACATCCCAGGTCATTGTATATTCATCAAGTTTGCATCTTACTCTTATTTTCTTTTTATCTCAATGCCATAATCCAAATGTTAAAGGTGCCCTCTGGCGACTCTCAAACCACCTCCAAAACAAATGTGTATTGCCCAAAATAGTACATTGTGGCTTTTTACCCAACAAAAACACTTTCATTGCCTTAGAGCTGCTTGCAAAGAGATTTTAAATTTTGCACTTACTTAAGTATACGTAGATCTATGAATATTCTAATTAGCGGCCTGCAGGGCTTGCACGTGATTAGTCGCCACGACTCCTGGTGGGTGGGCTGCTAGTCTGCTCAAGACGCTTCCAGATGTTAAAGTTTTGCTTGTATCTTCAAAAGAGAGATACATGTGTAGTTGCCAAATATGCATTTACTTTTTACAAACAACCAGTCCCCCGTCCGCCAGCAAATAAGCGGGGGGTGGGGTGGGGATTTGAAATGTGGCTGCTCTCAGCTCACAGTGTGGCGGCGGTGCCCGTCCGCTTGTGAAGTGAACTGAGACGGGTCTCTCTCCGCGCTCCCTCTCTGCTGCTGCTACCACTGCACATGATTGGTCGTCTCCTCCTCCACTGATCTGCTATGCAAAATGGACGCCTTCACTCCATCTGCCTCAATCCTGCTGCTCCTCAGCTCCTCCCTCTTCCCCCAAGGTAGCCAAGAGTATCTGTCTGACTGGTGATAACATTAGCCAATCAGGCTAAGCAGGAATACTGAAGTAGCTAGAAACACACTGTCCAAATCTGCCTTTTTTTTGGGGGGGAAGGGGGCTTAAGCAGACATTCACACCAGAAAAACACATACTTGGGAGTTTGGAATGATTTTGGAGAGCACGAGTACCCCCCCCCCCCCACCACCACCATCATGTGCTCATTCTACCAGGGCACCATTGAGAGCATCCTCACCTGCTGCATCACGGTGTGGTATGGAAGCCGCACTGCTTCCTGCTGGAAGACACTACAACGTACAGTGAAAGCAGCCAGCAAGATCATTAGTGCCCCTCTGCCCCCGCCTTCCATCGCCACATGAGTAGGCTGCCTTTTTGCAACAGCAGATCAATTTCTTCCCATTTCTATTTACTATCTGGCTTCTCTTGCTAAACTTTCTGATCCGGCGACACCTTATCCATCACAGACACACGGATCGCCCAAATGTCTCCTGAACCAGCGGACGGAGCCACTGCTTTTAGGAGGCAGTACAATAGAGACCAACTGTTAGCACTTAAACGGCCCACAATGCTAAGGCAAGAAATTGACATCCCGGAAGAAATAAGACGTGGATGTCGTGCTGGAGCAAGACGGCGGGCGAGAAATATAAGGTACAGACCCGTCCTTCCACCCGTTATTATGGGGAATGTACGATCGCTACTCAATAAGACAGATGAGCTAGCGGCTATGGCTCGTTACCAGAGCATCTTCAGAGAGGTTTGCATGATGTTGTTTACTGAGACGTGGCTAACCGAACTAGCAACAGATGCTAACATCGAACTGGAGGGTTTCCAGGCAATACGGGCAGACCAGACACCAGACAGTGGGAAGGCAAGGGGCGGAGGAGTGATAATGTATCTCAATAACAGCTGGTGCAGACCGGGACATATCACGGTTAAAGAACAACACTGCAGCAAAGATAGTGAGTTGCTAGATGTTAGCATGCAGCCTACCTATCTCCCGAGGGAATACTCACACGTGATCTGCATTGTTATTTATGCAAATCCGACGGCGAACGCTGGGACAGTGCGTGAAGCCATTAACTCAGTAACTGGTAGGCTGCTGACAAAACACCCAGATGCTCTCCTCCTCATCTACCGGTGATTTTAACCATATTTCACTGTTCCCCATTCTGCCCACGTTCACCCAATATGTCACATGCCACACTAGAGACAATAAAACACTGGACTTATTCTATGCAAACACTAAAGAGGCGTACACCTCATCACCATTCCCCCCACTCGGGAGATCGGATCACAGCTTGGTTCATCTCCTGCTGGTGTACAAACCCCTAGTACACAGACAACCTCCGGTCATGCGCACGGTGAAGATATGGTCTGAGGAGGCAATGGATGCTCTAAAGGACTGTTTTGAAATCACTGCCTGGGAGCAGCTCTGCGATCCACATGGTGAGGACATCGATGGCCTCAATCACACCATCACGGACTACATCAGGGGTGTCAAACTCAAATTCACAGTGGGCCAAAATTAAGCAGTGAAGTAAAGTCACAGGCCAAACTCAATATTTATTGAAAAATTAACTGCAACTGATATGTAATGTTTAACCTTTTCATATGGAAACAAACTTTAGTTTTGCTTAAACACAGAATCTGGAACAACCAAAGCTTGATATTACAAACACATGAGAAATTAAATTTGAAATAAAAGACACAGCAGTGGTATTCATTTCTTATTTAAATAAATAAAGTATGTCTCTCCCCGTATCCTTTCAAGTTCCTTTTTAAAGTAAATCTTTTTCAAAGCCAACAACAAAAGAACCAAAAATAATAATGTCATTCAATAAAAATCCAACATTTCAACTATTAACAGACCATGCCTTGCAGTAGAAAAGTGCATAAATAACAGATATATTCAAGATCAGTTTGCTACACTCTGATTTACTCTGCACATTGGTCTAAGCCAGATACCTGGCATCTTTTCTTAGATGCAAGTTCATCAATGTCTGGGGTCAGGCTCTGAGCTGAGGAAAACCTCAGGACGGAGTGAAGGTGTTCATCAGTGAGTCGACTTCTGTGAGGTGTTTTGTTCACCTTCATCATAGAGAACAGTTGTTCACATAGATATGTGCTGCCGAACATTGAGAGCATCTGAGCAGCTTGGGTGCGTAATTGAGGCATTGTGTCGGGGAGGAAACATGGAAACCGCGCAGCACCAACAGAGTCATATTTTGATTTGAGCATGTCATTACATTGGAGTTCAATTAGCTCCATTTGGAGGCTGGTTGGTGCGCTTTCCACGTCGATCGCAAACGGGTTACTGAGCAGTTCAAATCTCCCTTTCTGAGCCTCAAAGTCGGCAAATCGCCGGGAAAACTCGGCACTGAGCACGTTGATTTTTTCAGCAAACTGTGCGCTAGGCAGCACGGCAGGAGAAATTTGCTCTGCCATGGTTTGGCAGCACGGAAAATGACCCAAGTTTCCTTGCAGCATCTGAGTCTTCCACAGACACAACTTAGTTTTAAAGGCCCTCACTGTTGCGTACATGTCTGTGATGATGTGGCCCCGTCCCTGAAGCTGCAGGTTAAGCACATCGAGATGGCTCACAATGTCAGACAGAAATGCAAGCTCACACAGAAACTTTTTATCTCTCAGCTCTGTTGTATCCTTCCCTTTGTTTTCCATAAACTGACAGATTTCCTCACGAAGCTCAAAACACCTGTTCAGTACTTTTCCTCTGCTTAGCCATCTCACCTCTGTGTGATAGGGCACATCTCTGTATTCCGAATCCAACTCCTCCAGAAAAGACTTGAACTGCCAGTGATTCAAACCTTTGGCTCTTATGAAGTTGACTACTCGTTTTATAGCGCTCACAACATGTTCCATTTGCAGAGCTTTGCCACAGAGCGCTTCCTGATGTATGATACAGTGATAAACTGTAAGTTCACCTGCATCTTCCTCCCGCATCTTCTCCTGAATCCTGCCGACCAATCCACTCTTTTGACCGCACATCGCGGGCGCACCATCTGTCGTCAGTCCGACAAGTTTATCCCAAGGCAGGCTCATTTCAGTTATACATTTGGATACCTCTTCAAAGATATCTTTTCCTGTGGTGGTGCCATGTATTGATTTTAATCCTAAAAATTCCTCTGTGACGCACAGGCTCGAGTCTACTCCACGGATGAAGATTGACAGCTGGGCAGTATCAGACGTGTCACTGCTCTCATCCACAGCAAGGGAGTATGCAATAAAATCTTTTCCCTTTTTTATTAGTTGTTCATGTAGATTAGTGGAAAGCTCACACACGCGCTCAGCCACGGTGTTTCTGCTCAGGCTCACATTTAAAAATTCTTGCTTTTTATCTGGGCACACGATGTCGCAAACTTTGACCATGCACTTTTTGACAAACTCTCCCTCATTAAAGGGCCGGGCTGATTTTGCTATCTCTGCTGCCACAATAAAGCTGGCCTTTACAGCAGCTTCACTTTTTGATTTTGCTTTCATGAACATAGTCTGCCGGCAAACCAGACTTCTTTTCATCTCCTCCACCTTCTGCAGCTTCTGCTTTACGTCCAGGTCCTTGTACTTTTCATAATGTTTTGTTTCATAGTGTCTTCTTATGTTATATTCTTTCGTTACAGCCACGTTAGCTCCGCACACAAGACAAACAGGTCTGTCCTTTATATTTGTGAACAGATAATCTGCCTCCCACCTGTCTTGAAAGCTCCTGTTGTCCATCTTTCGTTTGGCCATTTTTGTGGAGGGTGAAATTAATTTGTCCGATGTGACTGGAGCATGGTTGTCAATGACTGTCAACAGAAAAAAGGAGCGCTTGCCGGTTTCGACTGCGCGCCAACATGCTAGCAAAGCATTGTGGGATTTGTAGTATTAGCGGTACAGTATATACCGCGGGCCAGCTCTAATGCACATTTGAATCAGAATCAGATTTATTGCCATTGTTCATGTAGTACACAAACTAGGAATTTGTCTCGGTGCAATGCTACAACATTAAAACATGATAAGATAAAGAGATAAACTAAAAAAAAATTAAAGACTAAAACCATGCAATAAGTGTAAAATAATAAATAATAATAATAATAATAATAATAATAATAATAATGAGTAATACTAGTCACAGCAGTTTTAAATAAATTAGCAAGTAGCAGATGATGTGCAGTCGATAATGCAACAGAAAAACAGTGATGAATGACATGAGTCTGGTTGAGCTGCTGTATATAGTGCACGAGAGTCAATAAGTCAGTTAATGTTCAGTAGTCTGATGGCAGAGGGGAAAAAGCTGTTCATGTACCGGGAGGTTTTAGTCTGAATGGACTGAAGTCTTCTACCTGAGGGGAGGGTGGCAAACAGTACGTGACCAGGGTGTGAAGGATCGGCCATGATCCGGCCTGCACGCCTCCGGGTCCTGGAGATGTACAGATCCTGGAGAGATGGGAGCTTGCAGCCGATCACCTTCTCAGCAGTGCGCACGACGTGCTGCAGCCTTAGTCTGTCCCTCGCAGTAGCTCCTGCGTACCACACGATTATGGAGGAGGTGAGGATGGACTCGATGATGGCCGTGTAGAACTGCACTAACATCTTGGTGGGTAGCTTGAGCTTCCTCAGCTGCCGCAGAAAGAACATCCTCTGCTGGGCCTTTTTGATGAGGGAGCTGATGGTTGGCTCCCACTTGAGGTCCCGGGTGATGGTGGTGCCCAAGAAGCGGAAGGAATCTGCAATGGTGATGGGAGAGCCTGTGATGGTGAGGGGGGGCAGGGGGGTTGTGACTTTCCTGAAGTCCACAATCATCTCCGCTGTCTTCAGAGCGTTCAGCTGCAGGTTGTTGTGGCTGCACCAGGACACCAGCTGGGCCACCTCTCTCCTGTAGACGGACTCATCGCCATTGGAGATGAGCCCGATGAGGGTGGTGTCGTCCGCAAACTTGATCAGCTTAACAGACTGGTGGGTGGAGGTGCAGGAGTTGGTATAAAGGGAGAAGAGCAGGGGGGAAAGTACACAGCCCTGGGGTGATCCGATGCTGATGCTAACAGAGTCTGAGACAGACTTCCCCAGCCGCACATGCTGCCTCCGGTCCGTCAGGAAGTCGGTGATCCACCTGCAGAGGGAGTCAGGCACGCCGAGCAGGGACAGCTTGTCCTGGAGCAGAGCGGAGCGGATGGTGTTGAATGCAGAGCTGAAGTCCACAAACAGGATCCTGGCGTAGGTTCCCGGGGAGTCCAGGTGCTGCAGGATGGAGTGGAGGGCCAGGTTGACTGCGTCGTCCACAGACCTGTTGGCTCGGTAGGCAAACTGCAGCGGGTCCAGGAGGGGAGTGGTGATGGACTTGAGGTGGGACAGGACCAGGCGCTCAAAGGACTTCATGACTACAGAGGTGAGCGCTACAGGTCTGTAGTCGTTAAGTCCAGTAATCCGTGGCTTCTTGGGGACAGGGATGATGGTGGAGGATTTGAGGCAGGTCGGCACGTGGCATTGCTTAAGGGAGGTGTTAAAAATGTCTGTGAAGACAGGAGCCAGCTGGATGATGTGGTTGGCGACTTTAACCAGAGCAATCTGAGTCACGAGCTCCCCCGATACAAACAGTTTATTAAATGTCCAACCAGAGGTGAGAACACACTAGATCACTGTTACACCACAGTGAAGGACGCATATCGCGCTGTTCCCCGCGCTGCGCTCGGATTATCAGATCACGTGATGGTCCACCTCATTCCCACATACAGACAGAGACTGAAGCTCACTAAACCTGTTGTGACCACCAGGAAGAAACTGACCAGTGAAGCTGGAGAGAAACTGAACACATGCATGGAAATAACTGACTGGGACATGTTTAAAGGAGCCACACATGATCTTAACGAGTACACATACACTGTGAACTCATACATCCACTTTTGTGAGGAGAACATTCTTCCATCGCGCACCAGGGTGAGATACTCTAATGATAAGCCCTGGTTCACTGCCAAGCTCAGACAGATCAGGAAGGAGAAGGAAGCAGCGTTGAAAAGTGGAGACAGGGACTGCTACAGGGAGGTTAAATATCGGTTTAACAGAGAGCTGAGGAGAGCTAAATCTGTGTATTCTGAGAGACTCCAGCAGCAGTTCACTGCTAATGACTCGGCTTCTGTGTGGAGAGGACTGAGGCAAATCACCAACTATCGGCCTCAGGCTTCTAAAGGTCAGGATGACAAAGCCCTTTGTCAAAAACTGTCCCAACATTACGCCCGTTTTGACACCTCGTCAACTGTGTCCAACTCCCCCCCTCCACCCAGCTCCACTGCCTCCTTGGCCGCTAATTCATCAAAAGCGGTCCCCCCCCTCCTCCTCCCCCCCTGCCCTTGTCATCAGTGTGCAGGACGTGCACAGACAGTTCTCCAGACTGAACCCACGCAAGGCCCCCGGTCCAGACGGCGTGTCTCCCTCCACCCTGAGACACTGTGCGAAAGAGCTAGCTATTGGTGCCATTGATATGATCTCGCGGGCCAATTATAATTACACTGCGGGCCAAATTTGGCCCGCGGGCCTGAGTTTGACACATGTGGACAACATCAACTTCTGTGTGGACAACATCGTATCCACCAAGACCATACAGTGTTGCTCGAACAACAAACCCTGGATCAACCCTGAGATAAAAACACTTCTGAGGAAGATCAGAGAAGGCAAGGACAGCTTCAGGAAGAAGATGGAAGACAAGCTGCAATGGAGTGACATTAGCGGGGTCTGGAGAAACCTCAAAACCATCTCTGGGCTCCAGAATACCTCCTCCCAGGCCACGGGGGGCAGGGAGTGGGTGAACAATCTGAACCTGTTTAATAGGTTTGACCAACCGCCCTCCCCCCGCCTGCACACCAACCACTGCCGCCTCTAAAGTCATCAAGACCTGCTGTCCACACCCCACTCCACCAACACTCCCCCACTTCCAGCACACAGCCCCCCAACCTGACCCTCACTAAGACCCAGGTGAGGATGGAGCTGAGGAAGATCAAGGTGAGGAAGGCCTTGGGACCGGACGGCATCAGCGCGAAGCTCCTCAAATCCTGCACAGACCAGCTGTGTGAGATTGTGGAGCACATCTTCAACCTGAGCCTGAAGCTGGGGAGGGTACCACAGTTGTGGAAAACATCTTGTGTGGTACCCGTACCAAAGACTTCCCACCCCAGAGACCTGAACAGCTACAGACCAGTGGCCCTGACGTCTCACATGATGAAGACCCTGGAGAGACTGCTCCTTGCTCACCTCCGCCCCCTGGTGGGACCAGCGATGGATCCACTCCAGTTCGCCTACCAGCATGGCATTGGGGTGGAGGATGCAGTGATCTTCCTCCTTCACCGTTCCCTGTCCCACCTGGAGAAGCCTGGGAATGCGATGAGGATCATGTTCTTTGACTTCTCCAGTGCTTTCAACACCATCCAACCAATGATCCTGAGGGACAAGCTGCTGTGCGCAGGGGTGGACCAGCACCTGTCATCATGGATCCTGGACTACCTCAAAAATCGGCCCCAGTTTGTGAGAACCCGGGATTGTGTGTCCGACACGATCATTGGCAGCACGGGGGCCGCAGGGAACGGTTTTGGCTCCCTCCCTGTTCACCCTTTATACTGCGGACTTCTCACACAACACAACACACTGCAACACAACACACTGCCATCTAGAGAAGTTCTCTGACGACTCTGTGATCGTCGGCCTCATCTCCAACGGAGATGAAGCTGAGTACAGAGGACTTATCCAGGACTTCGTGGACTGGTGCCATCAGAACTGCCTCCAGATCAACGCGAGGAAAACTAAGGAGCTGGTGGTGGACTGCCGCAGGCAAGGACAACCCCTCACAGCACCAGTAAACATACAGGGAACAGACATTGAGATGGTGACATCCTACAAGTACCTGGGTGTTCATCTGAACAATAAACTAGACTGGTCACACAATACCGACGCATTCTACAAGAAGGGACAGCGCAGATTGTTCCTACTGAGGAGGCTCAGGTCTTTTGGTGTACAAGGGGTGCTCCTGAAGACATTCTACGACACGGTGGCGGCATCAGCCATCACTTTTGGAGTCGTCTGCTGGGGTAGTGGCACTACAGCAGCCAATAGGAAGAGACTGAACAAACTGATCAAGAAAGCTAGCTCTGTCCTGGGACAATGCCTTGACCCAGTGGAGGAGATAGGAGAGAGAAGGATGGTGGCTAAACTGTCATCTCTGCTGAAGTCCGAGTCCCACCCTATGCAGGACATAATGAATGCACTGAGGAGCTCATTTAGCAGTAGACTACATCATTCTAGGTGCACAACCGAGAGGTTTTGCAGGTCCTTCCTACCTACGGCTGTCAGACTTTATAATCTAAGCAGGGCTGCTCGCAGAGATAGCAAAAAAAAAATAAAATAAAATAAAATGTGACGACCTAATAGTATTGAATGCAAAAGACGCAACAGACTCACACAAATGGTCCCCTCCAGTATACAACTAGGACAATATCAGTCGCTACGGAGGGTGACAATATGTATGGGTACATATTCATACTATGTAGGATAACTAAGTAGACAGTTATGCTGTTTATTGCATCTAGCTACAATGCTCCGCACTATATATTTATATATTTTTGTGTACATATGTATATTCACTGGTCTTATTTTCTTCTAAATTATTGCTCTCAGTGTTGCTATCCCTGTGCTGTTGCAATCCTGGAATTTCCCCATTGTGGGACTAATAAAGGCTTATCTTATCTTATCTACCTCACCCGCAGAGCCATTAACATTGCAGGCGACACCTCCCACTCCCTCTTCAGCCCCCTGCCCTTGGAGAAAAAGGTACCGGAGCCTCCGGGCCCACTCCACAAGACTGCTAAACAGCTTCGTTCATCAGGCCATCAGGACCCTGAATTCTGTGCGCCCCCCCCCCCACACACACACGGTCCGTAACGCTCTCACCCGCACAATACCTACCTCATCTGGCACTGAAAGACTGGTAAACCAACAGTAATACATTTGCTGCTGTATGTCTCTGCACTTTATTGCAACCATTTGCACAAATGTCATATTTGCTGCTGTCATTGCAATACTGATCATGTGTAGTCCAACCTGTCACTGTCTGCACCTACACTACCGCACTGAACCTGAACTACGGGTATTACAGCTCTACTTTTCTGTATATAGGATTGCTGGGTTTCATCATCGTTTATCTTTATTTGCACTATGGGTGGTCTGGGTCTATCTGTTGTCACCATTTGCACTATGGGTAGCATTACTGTACAGAGACTGCTGTTGTTTTTCCAGCCTTATTTCTTTTTCTTTTTTATATTGTGCACACCACTAAAGAGAGAGAAACACCATTTCAATTCTCCTGCATGTCCTGTACATATAGTAGTACTGACAAATTAAAATCTTTGAATTTTGCTCTTGATAGGTGTAAATCACAAGAAACATGTTAGAGACATGTTAACACTTGCGCTCCGTTGTTCCGTGGGCAGGCAAGTCTCTGCGTCCTAGGGCGCACGAGGGCGCACTCGTGCGCGCTCGGACGCATGATATACTGATAATGGTGCAGATGGAGATGGTGCTGGCCTCCAAGCGAAAAAAAAAGCTGCAGACACAGAACAGATTAGTTCATCTGATTGACCTGTCATTCGACTAATAAGAGCCTTGAATTGGGTTTCTGAAACCATGAAGAGCCAATGAATGAAAATCTAGCCAGAAGGACCCGCCTCCCAACGGCTGCGAGCCAATTGAAGCACAGAAGTTCGCTGAGCTGTTGTCTAAAGCTGGGTGAAGAGAGACTGCTTCACAGCCACAGGCAGTGGTTTATTTATTTATTTTATTTAATTCCAGCAGAGTGTTTAGGATTCTCTTCCGTCATCATAGACCGACGGAGGCCGACGATGAAGGTCGTAAATCATTCACCAAAACCGCAATATTGGAATTATGTTTTGATCGGGATCCACGAGTGGAGCAGCGTCGCGTTCGTCTGACAATGAGGAAGAGAAGTTCACCAGGACTCTGCTGCTGTGAAGAGGTAAGGTGTTATAAGCTAAATTATTATTTCTCCCTGAAAACGGTAATCCAAAAATGACTTTTGACCGATCGGTAAATTACAACTGTACTGCGCATGAAGAACGAAGTGCGTGCGCCGCGATAAACGGTTCATTTGCCGTGTTCGGACCGTGAACGCCCCCCCCCCCCGCTCCTCTTCTGCAGCGGGGGGGGGGGGGGCGTTCACGGTCTGAACGCCCCCCGGTCCACGGGGGGAAGCATATGAGTCTATTCCTTCATGTAGCGATGGCCGTCTTCTGTAGCGAGGGGGGGGGGCAAACCCCCCCCCCACACACACACACAGTAGCGAGGGGGGGGGGGGGCCGCTGTGAAAACATGCAAGGAGTGTAATCCGTCATGTAGCGAGGGCCAAACTCCGTCTTTTGTAGCGACACACACAGACACAGCCCTGAATGTGACCTTTCATTAGAGCCTAAAATGAAGATTCTACATTGAATTATTCAAAAGTTACAGATGTTTTTCCAAACTGTGCCATTTGGCACAGTTCCAAAACGCCTGGGAACTACCTGAGAACAAAGCTGTGTAAAATATTCAATTTTTGTGGTATTGTTACCAAATTTGGATCTCAGCTTGATAACACTTGGTTCTACATTTCTGTTGCATTTTCCAGCCAGATCGGACAGCTGTGTGTTATTTGCAAGCATTTGTATCCAAAAAAACACCGTGTCCAAATTTATTTTCTTCAAGTTCAGTATGTTTAGATGACTGTAACTCAGTGGCCGGAGCACGTAGAGAGATTATGTTTTTTTTGCCAAAAAATTCAAAGTGTTTTCTTTTAAATGAGACCAACCCCATGAAGATGCTGCAAAGGGTTGAATAACAACTTTCGATTTACTTTGGGCACGGTTTTTTTTTGGCATTTTTAGGAAAATTGCCCGGAGTGCAAGGGGTTAACAACAGAAAAAACTTGATTTTTGCCAGAGTGTCACTTTAAAACCGGATTCAATCCTTGAACATTATGTTAATATAAGATAGAAATCTATTTGATAGAGAGTGGCATTCTTAAAATATTATGCACTATGCTAATTATGCATAGTGTTTGGGCATTACATCACTAGGTCCAGCTACACATGTGTTTGCTTGTAGTGCTACATTAGCTAGCTTAAAAAGCCTTAAAAAAAAGCTTATAAAAATGCTGTAACCCTATGTTAACCTAGTTTTAATGCAACATTGCACGTCTTATCTGTACCAACGTTGTTCTACCTGTAATGTTATCTGCATGAATGGTACGTATGTCTCTTCTTTCTTTTTTTTTTTTTCTTGATCCCCTCACCTCCAGTCATGGAAGAATACTGCCCCTCCCTAAGCCTGGTTCTGCCAGAGGTTTCTTCCTATAAGGGAGTTCTCCTTCCCATTGTCACCTACTGCTTGCTCATAGGGGATCATTTGATCATTGGAGTTTTTCTCTTAATTACCTATGATTTGTATTTGTGCTTATGTATCTAGAGCCTTGAGATGAGCTTTGTTGTGATAAGGCACTATAGAAGTAAAGCTGAATTGAGGTCCCTCTGCCCAGCATGCCTAAAGCATCCAATTTAAATGAACACCACCACTCACCTATCCTCAGCTGAAGTGCCTGACCCTGCCCTTTCCCCAATATTATTATTATTAACGACAACAATTATATATATAGATATATCTTCTCTTTCTACTTTTTCTGGGGTGCCTTTTCTGTGGCAGTGACAATTTTCATTAATGTTATTTGGGTTTGAGAGGACAGGAGGGGAGGGAAAAAAAACCATTAAGTGCTGACTTAAAGTTTAAGCTTTAAATAGCTTATCCTGATTTCAGTGGCTGGAGACAGTGCTGGTGATAAATGGAAGATGGTCTTTAGCCCCACTAAAGCAGTAATGGGGACAGAGATGAGAAGGTAAAAATAAAAGTACTCTACCCTTGGTATCCGCTTTCTGGGCTGAAAGGAATTCAACAGTTTTTGGTTGGTGTTGGATCGACATTCTTCATCATTTTCATCAGCCTCTTTGGAAACTGCAAAAGAAACAATGATATCAGGCTTCAGCAGAAGTAAGTTAAATAAATTCAAGTAATCTTGCCTAGGACGGACAGAACCTGGAATGCAAAACTCATTTTAGCTGCAATGGACTGCCCTAAACCAGGGGTGTCAAAACTCCATTAAAGAGGGGGCCCAAACTAAAAACTGAGTCCCAATCGAGGGCCACATGGGTCAACATCCTAAATTGGACGTTTTAGACAGAGGTGTTATGAAAAGTACTCAAAGTCAACTCTCAGAATGCAGTACCAATCAAGCATACATGGGAAAAAAAAAAAAGATTACTGATCAAATGGGCAGCTTGGTGGCACAGTGGTTAGCACTGTAGCAGCACGGCAAGAAGGTCACGGGATCAGTTCCACCCCTGACCATCGTGGGTTCGGTCCCACCCCTTGATCATCGATGACCCTTCTGTGTGGAGTTTGCATGTTCTCCCTGTGTCTGCGTGGGTTTTCCCCAGGTACTGCGGTTTCCTCCCACAGGCCAAAAACATGCTGGAGACTCCAAAGTGGCCCTAGGTGTGAATGTGTGTGTAAATGGTGAAGGGATTGGCACTGCACCTTGGCTGCCTCATCCATCCAGGTGGATGCCCTGTAATTTCCCTCTGGGATTAATAAAGTATATTATATATGAAATTATAGTTTTCAACTAGTCTGTATAAGCCTATGACAACACAGTGACAACCACCTAGGGGCGCCACTGTGACAACAGCATTAGAGAATTTCTGGACTTAAGTTTTAGCTTTTGATTTTGATGTGCCACCACAAGATTTTCAGTGACCCCCATGTGGCCCCCCATGAAAAATTTCTGGAAGCACCACTGATCTTTATGTTTTCCATTTACAAGCTTCCCATTTTATTTAAACTTCAAACGTTAGAGACAGCTGACCGGCAACAACAAGCATCTTCAATTACCTTCCTGAACAAATTTTTTAATCCTTTTTATTGTTTCAGCTGATTGGTCTCTTTTTGAGGCCATGAGGGGGCGGCTGTGGTGCAGCTGTAGAGTGTGGTTGGCGGTGCGGTGGCACAGTGGTTAGCATTGCGCCAGCACAGCAACTCACCCTTGGCCATGGGATCCCTGGTTCGATCCCAGCCCCTGACCAACACTGATCTGAGTGGAGTTTGCATGTTTCTCCCTGTATCTGCATGGGTTTACTCCGGGATTTCTCCGGTTTCCTCCCACAGGCCAAAAACATGCAGGTTAGGTTAATTGGAGACTCTAAAGTGGCCCTAGGTGTGAATGTGTGTGTGAATGGTTAAGGGATAGTGCCATACCGTGGCTGCTTCATCCATCCAGGTAGATGCCCTCAATTTCCCCTCTGGGGATCAATAAAGTATACAAAATTCAAAAAAAAAATGTAGAGTGTGGTCAACCTCTGATCGGAGGGTCAGTTGTTCAGTTCCTACTCTCACAGCGATCTGCAAGTTGAAGTATCCTTGAGCAAGACACTGAACCCCAAGCTACTCCTGGTGGGTCAGGCCAGTGCCTTGCATGGCAGCTTCGCTACCATCAGTGTGTGAATGTGTGTGTGTGAATGTGTAGACAGCCGAATCTGTAAAGCTCTTTGGTCATCCAGGGATGAGGGAAAAAAAAGCACTATGTAAGTGAATGCTATTTACCATTTACAACATTGCCCATTTAGTGGCCAAGTGCAACAGCTTGTTAGGGTCTGCAAGCACTCCCTTTTAAGTGCAAACTAATTCCCGTGTTCAGATTTGGACAGGTATTTGTTTCATTAATGGAAATTACAAGGTGATGCCATTTATTCCGCAATAATCAACCGCTTCCACAATGAACAGTAATTACTGCTATAACCTACATCAATTGAGGCAGCAGGAATAAACCTTAAATATCTACCAGCAGAAAACATGGCTCCTCAAATCACCAGTGACTGTAGAAACTTCACACTGAACCTCAAGCAACTTGGATTCTGTGCCTCTCCACTCTTCTTCCAGACTCTGGGACCTTGATTTCCAAATGAAATGCAAAATTTACTTTCTTCTGAAAAGAGGGCATCTGCTGGTGTTGGTCCACTGGGTTTTATCAAGTCTAAAGTCATCTATCAGGAAAATTTTTTAGAGCACTTCATGCTTCCCTCTGCTGACAAGCTTTATGGTGATGCTAATCTCATTTTCCAGCAGGACTTGGCACCTGCCCACACTGCCAAAAGTACCAATACCTGGTTTAATGACCATGGTATCACTGCTTGACTGGTCAGCAAAATCCCCTGACCCCATAGGGAATCTATGGAGTATTGTCAAGAGGAAAATGAGAGACACAAGACCAAACAATGCAGATGAGCTGAAGGCCACTATCAAAGCAACCTGGGTTTCCATAACATCTCAGCAGTGCCACAAGCTGATCACTTTCATGACATGCATTGATGCAGTAATTTGTGTAAAAGGAGCCCCGACTAGGGATGTTAATGATTAATTGACTTTCGATTAATCGTCGATAAGAATTTAGTTGACTAAATTAAGTTAGTTGTCAATTAATTGATAACTCAGCGGTCCTTTTCAATGGGAGCTTATTGTATGAAATGCAGTGGCGTCGCCATCCAGGCAGGGGCGCACATGATCACCCACTTCTGCCTTTCAACCAAGGCTAAAGAAAAGCAGGAGAAGACGCCAAGCCCCCAGAGCGTATGCATTGTGCACAGCGAAAAACTTTGTCCTTCCGGGTTATGTCGGAGAACCAAAACAAGTTCCAGTGGCACACAAGCTTGAAGATCCACCCGCTTGTGTCAAATCAGCAGGGTGGAGGAACGGAGTGGAGCAAAAAAAAAAGACTACACAAGTATGAAAACCCATCCCCACTGTCTTCAACCCACCGCTAGATGGGAAAGCAGACCTGACCCAAGTCACCACTGAGATAACATTTCAACACAGTAGCAGAGGAGCCCAGTGTCGACTAAAGCTGGGTTCATGCTGCACCTCTGCTGTCTGTGTCCACTCAACCGCGAGGCTTGTGTGGCAAAAATTACTTCATCATCTCCAGTCCGTTCACCAGGCCAGATCATACTGGGTTTCCTGGATTGCTGGGGTTTTGATAATGTTTAACATGCAAACGGTGAAGCAGCTCAGTTTATTTTCCTGGTGAAACAGTCTACTAGTGCATCTCAGTAAATTAGAACTATGTCAAAGTAATTTTTTTGTAACATAACTAAAGATACATTTTATTATATTAGTAATAGTTTTTAAAATAAATAAAAAAAATCATGATGTTTGTAATTTACAGATACACTAGCACATAGCACACACTATACAGTACACATAAATCCCATTGTCTGTTGTAAAAAAATGCAAATGGTACAATAAATCATTAAAGAATATGATGTTCATATTTTATTCAGTGTATCAAAAACAGTAATTAACTTTTTAAAAGTTAAAGATAGAAAGACCATATTGTAACGAGGGAAATTCAGATTCTCTGGAAAACTACTGCTTGTCAATTAATCGTAAATGGATCGATAAGGTCAATCAGCTAATGATTAATGAATTAATCGATAACTTGCATCCCTAGCCCTGACCAAGTATTGAATGTGTAGATGGACATACTTTTCAGTAGGCCAACATTTCTATTAATTAACATTTCTATTAATTTTTTTAAAATTACTTTTATGTAATAATCTAATTTTTTGAGAAATTGAATTTGGGGTTTTCATGAGCTATACGCCATAATCGTTAAAATTAAAAGAAATAAGCAGATGAAATATACCTCTGTGTGTAATGAATCTACATAATATGAGTTTCATTTTTTTTAAACTGAATTACTGAAATAAATAAAATTTTCAATCAGGACGGCTGTGTGGTGACAGCAGCATGGGTGATAGAGAGGTCTGCTGCACATCGACGACACAAAAACACCAGAAGGGAAATGAGTCTGAGGCTACATCTTAAAGCAGTGGTGTGGCTCTGGCCCTGAAGGTTTCCAGAGTCACGCCAAGTTACTGGATACGGCTTTCCTCACACATAGCAAGCATACCAGTCAGGTCTCTGGCAAAGATCGACTTGACCACAGTTGTGTAATGTGCAACACTAGCTCAAGCAGTAGATTCACTGGGGACTAGAATCTAACAGAGTCAGTTTGAGAGTTTGAAAACACAATAAAAATGTATCCAGAGAAGCAGTAAAAAACTTTCACTGTCCAAGAGAACAAAAACAAAAGATCATGTGATTATTATAATACTCTGCTGGTAAGCGATATCTGGTCCTTTCTGTTAGAAAAGTAAGGAAGGAGATCCTGTTTTAACATTTTTTCTGGACAGGTATATCATTTCACATTTTTTAACCAGTTGTGGTAAACTGCTGTTTCCAACTATAAGCTGAATAACCACTCCGAATGCATCTCACTTGGATTTTGTTTAACAGGACATGTTGACTAAGACTTCTATTGCTCCAGCAAGGGTCAGCAAGATTTAGTACATAAAGAACCACTTGCGTCAATTTTTGGCCACAAAGTGTATCTGAGCCTTTCAAATGAACATAAAACAGTAGAGGCATAAGTACAATTTGGCCTGTCAAGATGTGTTAAAGGACAGGATTTTTTTCTTAAAAGGTCAAATATGATGCACTTTTTCTACATGTTGACACAGTTCCCTGAGGTCTTGATGAAATGTCTTAGAATGTATTCAGCTGCACTAATTATGCATATATGGCCAAAAAACATATAGCAGCTACTGCTAAAAGCCAAAGCTGCTATATGTTAGCTATATTGCGAGTTGAAGCCAACACTACAAAATGGAACTTTATGGTGTAACGTAACATTTAAAGTTACGTTCTATGCAATAAACATTGCAATAAGCATTGCTATGAAGGTGTACCTTTGTTATTGAGTGTTTGGTACAATTATTACTGCTCTTTAGGAAAGAAAGCTCCACACATATTGGTCAATGCAAGTTTCTTCAATACCAAAAAAAAGTAACCGATTACTCGAGTAATCGTTCAATTACAGTGACAAATTACTTGATTACTAAAATAATCGATAGCTGCAGCATTAGTAAGAATATAAAAGCATAAATCAAGCATTACTGGGGACAGAGTAAGGTTCCAGAGTGGAACCTTCCACTCTGCTAGGTGGAAGAAGGACTATTCTCCTGACCTGTGTTGGGTCAGCTCTTTGAATGGGGAGCCATATCCTACACAGATCCTCATTCTTGATGATTTTCCACACAGCCAACACCGGCCCCTGCTTGTACACATTGGCCTACAACTTCCAGTCATAAACAGCCCAAGGAAGATGCGCTGGAACTTCCGCAAAGCCAACTGGAAGAAATTCAGTGAAACTCTGGACCGGAGCGTTGTTACCATCCCACTCCACACCATCACTGTAGATGAAGCATACAACCGCTTCTGCAGCGCAATCTTCAAGGCTGCCCATACTGCAATCCCATGAGGCTACCGACCCCTCTATGTCCCATGTTTGGACGGAGAAAGTGCTGCCCTCCTACAATCCTATCAAACATCAGGGGACCCAGAGATAGCAGACCATCTCATTGAATCGCTAAATACAGCCCGGCGAAAGAAATGGGAGGAGACAGTTGCTGACCGGAGCTTTACCCACTCTAGCAGGAAATGTTGGAGCCCCATCCGTCGCCTAGGAGCTGCACAGAAGCCCCCTAGCCAAAGCCGAGCATCCGTCACACCCAACCAAGTTGCATCCCACCTACTGACTATCGCCAAAGCACCCCAAGACAAAGACACCAGAAGAGCAGTTACAACTGAGCTAAAAAAACACCAAAAAATGCCTGTAGAGGAAACGAACCCTGAACCCTTCGAGGCTGCTGAACTGGAGAAAGTCCTACAGGGCCTGAAATGTGGAAAGGCAGCAGGATACGATAACATCTTCCCAGAATTCATGAAAAATCTTGGCCCCCGAGCCCTAACCTGGTTGACACAATTCTACACAAGGATCACACAAACAAACTCGATCCCAAAGAAATGGCGGACAGCAAAGGTCATTGCCATCCCAAAACCTGGCAAAGACCACAAACTACCAGCAAGCTACCGCCCAATCTCCCTACTCAGCGTTCCTTACAAAATCATGGAGCGCCTAATACTGCAACGCATTTCCCCAGAAATAGAGGATATTCTAAGTGTGGATCAAGCAGGTTTCCGCAAGGACCGCAGTACAGGAGAACAAGTACTGGCCCTAACCACCTTCATCGAAAATGGCTTCGAGAGCAGACTGAAGACAGGGGCTGTGTTTCTCGATCTTACAGCCGCCTATGATACGGTCTGGCACAAAGGCCTCCTCCTGAAACTTATAAAGGCGATCCCTGCTTGGGCAACAGCAATTATAAAAATCCTGCTGACCAACCGAAGGTTCAGAGTCCACCTCAGTCAGAACACAAGTGCATGGAGAATGCAGAAAAACGGACTCCCACAAGGCTCAGTTCTAGCTCCAACTCTGTTCAACCTCTACATAAACGACCTGCCTACTACAAAATCCCGCAAATTCATCTATGCAGACGACATCTGTTTGGCATTCCAAGCACCAGACTTTGAACCACTGGAACGGGTGCTCACGGAAGATCTTGCCAAACTGGACCAGTTCTGCAAAATCTGGCGCCTAAAACCAAGCCCAGCAAAAACCGTCTCCAGTGTATTCCATCTCCACAATGCAAAAGCTGCCAGAGAACTAAACATCCACCTGAGCGGACTCAAGCTTAAGCATGCCCCAAATCCAGCCCATCCAGGGACAAGAGTTGCAAATTAGCTAATAGCTATACACTCTATGTGCAACACATCAGATTGATTGTCTTTGATTAATTGTCTATGTTTATTGCACTGTCCCTGTCAAATAAACTAATCTACTACTACTACTTATCTTGGAGTGACCCTTGATAGGACCTTATCCTTCAAGGAACATCTAAAGGGGACGGCTGCTAAGGTGAAGGTACGAAACAACCTGCTCTGCAAGCTCGCTGGTGCAAAATGGGGGGCAGCAGTCTCCACCCTGCGCACCTCAGCACTGGCCCTTTCATACTATGTAGCAGAATATTGTGCCCCTGTCTGGTCCAGGTCATCTTACACACACCATGTAGACACCCAGCTCAACTCAACCATGAGAACTATAACTGGAACAATCCGCTCAACACCACTCCCCTGGCTCTCTGTACTGTCAAACATAGCCCCTCCACACATCCGGCGAGCAGCATTAACTCAAAGGATGCTCCAAAAAGTTAAAGATTTTCCTCACTTGCCAATCCATGCAGATATCTACACCTCACCCACTGCCTGACTTTCATCCAGACGGCCGATTTGGAAAAACCCTCCCCCAGCTGACTTTACCATCCAGACAGCTTGGCAAGAGGAATGGGAGACCAAGGAGGTCCCAAACAAACAGCTGGTGATAAACCCCAACCAACAGGTCCCGGGCACCAACCTCCCAAGGAGACAGTGGTCTACACTCAATCGCTTCAGGACTGGACAAGGCCCCTGCTTGGCCAGCCTTCACAGATGGGGCAGTAGCCCTAGCCCACTGTGCGCATGTGGAGAGGAGCAAACAATGGAACACATCATAGAGGTTTGCCCGCTCCAAAGACTGGAAGGAGGATTACACACCCTCCATACAGCAAACCAGGAGGCAACTGCTTGGCTTAAGGACTTTGCATTCGCTAAATAAATAAATAAACTGGGGACAGGGGCGTGTAGGGATAGGCAATTTGATCTTAAATCAGCATCACAGTTATTTGAAGCTTTCAGCTTGTTTTTTGTCACCCTCCTTTCTTCTCTCTTACAGTATAGGTCACTGACAAGGCTCATAAGTAAGCCATGAAAGTGCAGCCTCAATGAATATATCACTGTGGTGATTTGGCCGTAAATGAGCATGGTGTGGTCTATATTAATCATATATCCCATAACCTACATATGTATAAGCATGTGAGAATGTTTGGTGACTACATATGTAAAGCGACTTCACACCTCAGAACAGGACAAAGGGTCTCAACCGCCAGTGAAGATCAAAGAGCATCCAAGGCACTGCGGTGGAGACCAGATAGGTCGCCCTGACCTCCCAGGGCCAGGTGGAGGGGTACGGAGACAAAGGAGGGGATTAAGTTAATGGGGGATGTCAGCTTTGATATGTATGTCTTTTGTTGTGTGTGAGTATAAGTACACAGAGCCGAATGTGTTCGCTCTCTTACTTCTTCTGCTGCTGCACTAGATGAGACTTGTTAGAGGAGCGAAGCTGATAATAAACTTTGGTTTATAAGTCACACCGCCTCGTTATTCCAAGCTCCTCTACACTGGTGACCCTGACGCGAGGATGGACCAGAGGCGTTCCCCCGCGATCGACTCATCTGTGGCGACCCAGGCAGACGCCGGCGCCCATGCAGACAAGGGAACAGATGGACGACGTTCCCCCACGGCAGAAGTGATAGAGAGGGCTCAACCGAGCACCAGCGCCGCGGCGAGAGCCGAAGGAAGGCACTCTCACCCTGCGGACACATCAGTGACGGTCCACACAAATGCAGTCACCGTCAAGCTGCCGGACTTGTGGCAGGAAGACCCCGCCTCGTGGTTTCAGCAAGCTGAAGCCCAGTTTGCACTTGCGGGCATCACGGCTGACGATACAAAGTTCTATCACATTGTCGCCAAACTCGACGCCGCCACTTCGAGATGTGCGTGGAGTATCATCCAGCGGCCGCCAGCCCAGGACAAATACAGAGAACTGAAAGCGACCATCGTGGCGAATTTCGTCCCCTCTGCCGAGGAGAGAGCTGAGAGGATCCTGGCGGTCTACGGCCACAGAGGATGCAGACCCAAGTTCCCTCATGGAGGACTTGCTGCAGCTTAAAGAAGAGGACAATGACAATTTCCTCTTCCAATTTATATTTCTCAGTACGCTGCTGCCACACATGACAGGGACGCTTGCCAACATGCGATGCAGCACCCAGCAAGACTTCCGCACGCTGGCTCGCGAAGCGCAGTGACTTGTCAACGCCTGCAGGGAACAGACACCCACAGCAGCATCCGCAGACCTCAACGCTGATGTCCGGAGCCACAAACCAATGAGCAGAATCCGCCCGCCATGGCAGCGACACGGCCAAGACGTAACAGACGGAGCGACGTCTGTTATTACCACCACCGCTTCGCCGAGAAGGCCTACAAATGCCTTCCCCCCTGCAAATTCACGATTTCGGGAAAACGCCAAAGCCGAGAACCGTTAACAGTGGCAGTTCTCGGCGAAAAAAGCAAGCTTCTATATGTGACGGACGGACACACCGGCAAGTAGTTCCTCATTGACACGGGAGCTCAACTGAGTTTTATCATGCCCTCCCAAGCAGACCAGGCCATGGGCCCCTGGGGCAATGGAGCGGTGCTCCATTGCCCCAGGGGCCCATGGAGCGGCAGCCCCTATATGACGCGCTCAGAAAACAAAAACCTTCCAACGCGGTCGAATGGACCCCGGAGCGCGAACGCGCCTTCGCGGAAGTAAAAAGTGCCCTAGCTAATGCCACATTGTTGGTTCACCCTGATCCCTCGGCCCGCATTGCGCTAACCACAGATGCTTCAGACCTGGCCATAGGGGCGGTTGTAGAACAACACGTCGGCGGAACCTGGCAACCTTTGGCATTTTTCAGCAAATCGCTAAACCAAACTGAGCGTAAATACAGCACCTTTGACAGGGAGCTGCTAGCGCTTCATTTATCCATCCGCCATTTCCAGTTCTGGTTGGAGGGGCGGCATTTCACGGCTTTTGTAGACCACAAACCGCTCACCTTTGCGACGGCTAAAATTTCTGAACCGTGGTCAGGCAGGCAACAAAGACAGCTAGCTGCGATTTCAGAGTTCACCACAGACATTCGACATGTGGCAGGCAAACTTAACGTGGTAGCAGACTGCCTCTCTCGCGCTGTGACATCGCCAGAGCGCGAGGAGACAGATTATACTACCTCAGCCGCAGAACTCTTCGCCAACGCGGACACATACGCAGCCCCAATCCACGAAGGGATAGATTATGCAGCCATGGCGGAAGAGCAAAGTAGTGACGCGGACGTGCGCGCACTCCTGTCTGGACCAACAGGGTTAAGGCTGGAGGAAAGGGGTTTACGCGACGGTGTACCCCCCCTAATATGCGACATCTCAACCAGCTGACCTCGCCCGGTAGTCCCAGTTGCATGGCGCCGCCGTATTTTCGACTCAATTCACTCCCTCGCGCACCCAGGTGTGCGCGCTTCGGTTAAAATAGTCGCCGAAAAGTTTGTGTGGCCTGGCCTGCGCAAAAACGTAAAAGAATGGGCAAAGACTTGCATTTCTTGTCAGCACGCCAAAATACACAAACACACAAAAGCCCCTCTAGAGCCTTTTCGAATCCCAGCTAGAAGGTTCGACCACGTTCATGTCGACCTCATGGGACCACTACCTTCCTCCCAACGTTTCACACATCTGTTAACGATGATAGACCGCACTACGCGCTGGCCTGAGGCGGTCCCTCTGGCGTCAACCACAGCGGAGGAAGTCGCTCGCGTTTTTTTGACAAACTGGGTGGCACATTTCGGCGTCCCATCGGACATCACCTCCGATAGGGGGCCTCAATTTGTCTCGGAGCTTTGGTCAGCCATGGCCAGCAGCTTTGGAGCGACAATTCACCGCACAACCGCTTATCACCCTCAGGCTAATGGGTTATGCAAGCGTTTTCACAGGTCTTTAAAGGCCGCCCTCAGAGCCTCACTAACGGATACAAATTGGGTAAATAAACTTCCTTGGGTTTTATTGGGGTTGCGTGCTGCACCTAAAGAGGATCTAGACGCCTCCCCAGCAGAATTAGTTTTTGCACAACCTCTCAGGCTCCCAGGTGAATTTTTACCAGAGAACCCAGAGCCAGGGCATCTTCCAGCCCCGAGGTTTTTAGGCAGCAACGGACCGGACTCTCTCCCCAGGCCGGCACATCACTCTTTTCCACGGGTTTTTGTCCCCCAAGCTTTAAAAAATGCTGAATTCGTTTTTGTTAGGCATGAAGCTTTAAAACCAACCTTCCGTCCACCATACGATGGACCATTCAGAGTGCTGGAACCTGGTGATAAGCATTTTGTGCTTGATTTTGGGGACAGAAAAGAAACAGTCAGCAATGACAGACTTAAACCTGCCTTCTTGTTGAGAGACGAGCCTGCACAGTTGGCGAGAGCACCTCGGCGGGGTAGACCCCCCAAGAGAAAAGACTCAGCCCCCCTGCAGGGAACAAATAATCACTCTCCTTCGCAAGCTGCAGATTCCTTACAGGAAGGTCCCACCAGGACGCCCGAACGGACCCACAGCAGATTCGGAAGAAGATTTAAGCCCAGACGGCACAGGGACTGATGCAAACTACTCAAAAGCTGTTCACTAAAGGCCCTTTTCCACTCGCCTCACTTGGCCCTACACCGCACCACTCAGCCCGCTTTAGGCGCTTTTCTACTAGCCCCAGCACCGGTTAGCAGGTACTTTTTTCGTACCTGATCCAGGGCAGGGTCTAACCGGGCTGAGTAGGGCTGAGTATGGGTGTGATATGACTTTAAGAGACTGGTCGCCGCTGATTGGTCAGGTTGTAACGTCATGAAAGCGACTTTTTCTGCTTAATTTACTCCACGACCGCCATTTGCAATTGTTCAGCAGTGAACACAGTGCGCCCCTTTAATACGGTATATTATATTAATATACTGTATAATATACTTATATAATAATATACTCCTAATATTATATATTAGGAGGTGCACAATTTTCTTTCTGTATTAGGCGACGATCGCATCCAGCACGAGTTGGATGGATCTACTCGAAGTGCAGGTGTCCGAGCAGATGGCTTCCCAAGGGCACATCCGTACTGCCAAACAGTGTCGGGAGAAGCTGAAAAAGCTGAAAAGCGATTACCGAGCAGTGAAGGACCACATTGCTCGAAGTTCAGCGGATAGAAGGAGTGGAAGTGGTTCGCTGAGAGACATTGGGCTCGACACGGTCACAGTCACGGTCACGGCCCTTGGAAACCGTGGATGGTGAGTGTTTATTTGATATTGCGCATCTGTTCGCCACTTGATCCTTTCTGTGCCAAGCTCACTGTTTTTAAGAAATAGGAAGGTTGTTAGATTGTGGGTAATGGTTGTTACTGAGGCTTGTGTATTGTTTTGCAGCCAACTGCAGATTCACGCTTGCTTTGTGTTAAGTATTAGCGCGAACAAAACGCTGAATTACGCTTATTGTATTCCGGTTAAAAACTTGAGAGTATTGTGTACATGTTGCACTTTGGTGTTAACTTTTAAATTGCGTGCATTTTCTTTCTAGAATCGCATTTCATATCACAGGGATCCACCTCAGTGGAGATGACTGACACAGCGGACTCTCCTGGCGCTGCGTCTGCGTCTGCCGGAGCGCCAGCTGGATCGACTCCACATCACCAGCTCCATCTGGATCACGTTCAAGTGCCGGTAAGGCACAATAACCACAATTTTTTTTTTTTTTGTTGAAACAGGTCCAGCAGCGGAAACCAGGGTCGAAAATCCATCCATCCATCCATCTTCTACCGCTTAATCCTTTACAGGTCGTGGGGGGGCTGGAGCCTAACAAGTTATGTACCAAATTGATTAATGCAATTTCCTGTAGCTGCATATTAATTAATTGAAAATGTCTTTTTAAATGTACAAAAAGGTTATTCTTTGGTCTTCACTTATCGGTGTTCCACAACCATTTTTAGGTGTGGTGATTGAAGTGCTGTTGTAACTCCTGTTTTAGACAAAGTGCATGAACTGCCGTTGAAATCAACATGCTTCATTGAAATGCTTTGCGTCAGCTGACTGTATTAACCCATTCAGATTTCTGCGGCCACACTACAAGCAACTAGTTTAAACATTACCCATCCATCCATCCATATTCTTAATCTTAATCCTTTTTAGTTTTGCAGGGGGGCTGCAGCCGTAGACAGCACCCTGCGTGTTGCAAAATCTGCTCTACTGAGGGGCAGCAACATGACAGTTCAGCTTATATACAGCAATGAAGCATAATATAATAGTGACATTCCACCACAGACTTTCACCTGTGTAATTCCGTAATATATGTAGTGATCCAGCTTTAACGACCATGCCTTTCTGTCTTTCCATCTAGGCAAGACGAAAACAGACAACTCCCATCGCTGACCTTACATTAGCGATGGTCAACATGCATGACGAAGAGATGCGGCTCTTGGAACGGCAACATGACCAGCGGCAAGAATCAGGAGTACATGCAGCATTTGCGACAGGTGGCCGCAGATGTGTGGGCAGATGCGCGTGAAGCCCTGGAGCAGGACGCTGCGTTACGAAGGGAAGAGCTCGCAGAGATGTCATCGCCCAGTCTGGTTTTTTGTTTGTAAATTTTGCTTCTGGAATAAAATTCTATTGTTTGCATCAAAAGTCTGGTTTATCTGTTATGACACCGTATGAGAAAAGCCAATAATTACATACACATTCCATTCTCTGTTCACTCCACATGCTGCTGTTCATCAGGTCAGGTGTATAGCCTTCTAATGGTAATTTAATTTTTAACAACACAACGAAACGTAATGTCTTAGTAGGTTTTTTTTTTTATTTTAAACAAATTTGCAATGCGGAATCCATTTCTCTTGAACGGGTACATTTTTTAGGTTATAAGCAGTTGTACAGGTGTGCTTGAACTTGTAGACACTGATAAAGGTAAGTACGTGTAAGTTGAATGTTGCATCGCCAGTCAAAATTTAATAAATTAAGAAGGAATCTAGCAAAAATTTGGCACTAATAACAGTAGACAAATCGGACAAGGATACACAACTGTGTTTTTGTTGCACACAACTGTTGTTACCAACAAGTGCAAAATTTATATTCCCTTTTTCCAAAAATTAAAAATCAATTTGTAAGTAAAAGTGGGAGACCTTTACATGGGAAAATATGACATGTATCAGCACATGATTTATAGTTCAATTTGCATTTCCACCTAAGCATAAGTGGCTTGTTGAGCTGGATTTTTGTGAAGACGGCCTGTGTGGTGTTTCTACATGTAATTACATACCTGTCAAGTGATACGGTTTCGCCGTATTTTAATACGGGGAAAATGCAATTTTAGCAAATACGGGCGTATTGCCATTTCTGTATGCCAAAGAGAAAAATATACAGGAAAAAAATTTGAGAGTGTGGGGAGGAACACGTCGTGTGTGACCCCCACAGCGTACAGGGCTGTCAGAGCGCTCAGCGTGAGCAATTATCACAACAGAAGTGTGGACTCATCATTAGGCTGATGGCTTCGCACCTTCTTAACAGATAAGCGTTATGAACAAGAGGACAGGTAGATGGACCATGCACAACATTTTATTTACAAAAAACATTTCTGAAATATGTATGCACATAAATGTGGACAAAATAGACAAGTATTGCATCACAGCATCTTGTGTTATATTGTAACGTGCAGCTTGACATGGCGACGTCCCACCGGGAGGTTTGAACTCACGCCTCTCGCTCTGGAGTCCCGCACTCTACCTGTGTCGCCAATAGGGTCAACCCACTTGTCAAGCCAAGTAGGGCGCTTATATTGAGTTCGCTACAATATCACCACCCTGCTCCTCTGCTCTCTGTGCCGCTGCCACCACTGGTTCATCTACTGCATCATCCAATGTAGTGTCAAACATCTCTCCATGACTCTCACACAGATTGTGCAGAGCACAAGTCAGCACCATAGATTTAACCAGTTTCATGTCACAGTCATTCCTCCTTCCTTCTCTCCTCGTCATCAGCCATGTTTGTTGTGGAGGATTTAGTCACGTGTGTTTCACGTCACGAGGGTGTGGCGCCGCCTGCTGTTCAACAAATCCCACCCACAGCAGGTGTGCCAGCAGGTGTGCCAGCAGTAGTTGAAAAGCAACTGAGGCCGAACCGAACCAAAGTGAGTAGAGCCGGGTTTTCAAATCGGGGCTGAGCGGGGCTAGTGGAAAAGGGCCTTAATTGTGCTGTAACAGTTTAGGACTGATTTGTGATATTACTATGCTGTTATGATTACCACTGAATTCTCTACAGGAGCATAGCTGCTGAAAAGTTTCTTCTTTGTCAAGAGGTGTAGCAGTTAGTATGTCATAATAATTATCTTAAACTGTGAATTTTTCTATCGTCCTTTTCTTAGTCGTTTGGGGGGGGGGGCTGTGGTCTATATTAATCATATATCCCATAACCTACATATGTATAAGCATGTGAGAATGTTTGGTGACTACATATGTAAAGCGACTTCACACCTCAGAAAAGGACAAAGGGTCTCAACCGCCAGTGAAGGTCAAAGAGCATCCAAGGCACTGCGGTGGAGACCAGGTAGGTCGCCCTGACCTCCCAGGGCCAGGTGGAGGGGTACGGAGACAAAGGAGGGGATTAAGTTAATGGGGGATGTCAGCTTTGATATGCATGTCTTTTGTTGTGTGTGAGTATAAGTACACAGAGCCGAATGTGTTCGCTCTCTTACTTCTTCTGCTGCTGCACTAGATGAGACTTGTTAGAGGAGCGAAGCTGATAATAAACTTTGGTTTATAAGTCACACCGCCTCATTATTCCAAGCTCCTCTACACATGGGATAATAAAGAATAGAACCATTGTCATCCCATACACATGTAACAAAACTAAACACTGTCCAGTACAGAAGTCAAGGTGCGTTCAGACCAAATGCGAACGGGCAAATTTTTCTTGTGGCACGATTACATTATAACTCAATGTAAACATGTGACCAGACATGAATTTCCCTTCTGAGTGAGATGCAGACGGGCGAAGTTGCCTTTAAAACTTCTGCAGCTGTGTTCAACCTGCTGTGGAAATTCCCAAAATAACGTCATGCTTGTATTTAGATTATCCAACCGGGGGCTCACCTGAAAATGTTGTCTTAAGCCTTCAGAACTTCACAAGATGATGGATGTTTACGTTGCTAGCTTGCTAGCATGTCCGTGGTAGGAAACTGTGGGTAAATAACTCTTAAATCCCAATTCAGCTGAAGAGCTCCCAGTCTTCCTGTCTGCATGTGAGTGAGATAAATTTTCAACCTAGTTTACTCTGCAAAGGTGATACCTTTACTCCGGTGATGGCAGAATCTCAAAGCTAGCAGCTAGCTAGCTAGCTAGTCTAGGGCGCGAATGCGCAATTTCGCGTGTACTCGCCTCTTTCCATTCACTTTGTATGGATTCGCACCACCTGTTCGCGTTTGGTATTCAGTGTCCACATATTCCTCTTGTGGGCCCGCAGGCCACATGACTTGGGGGGGAAGGGGGGGGGGCTTCATGCAGCCACAACCATGCCCTCACCACACTGGGACCATGAATCTCCAATCAGGTTCTTGAATACACCCCTAACTCATCCACCTTGTACAGTAGTCAGAGGCCAACAGGACCCAGTCTCTGTGCACCCTGCTCATGAATATGAAACAAAGAGTCAAATACAGTATGTCACACTATGTAAATGGACACCGCTTTTCTTTTCTTTACAAGCTGTTTTAATTTTTCCACCGTGTTCTGCTGCTTCTGAACAGTGATGCTACCTGGTTGCTGAGTCACATGACAGTGTGCACAGGAGAAGTCTTAAAGGGGCAGTAAATGAAAGCTCCCATGTAGTCTCTTTTCATTACTATGGTCGGTCCTCGTCTGTGGAACAGCCTGCCAGAGAGCCTCAGGGCTCAAGAGACTAATGATGTTTTTAAGAACTGGCTCAAGACCCACCATTTTAATTTGGCTTTTTACCAATTTGTTTAATTATTACTGAAGCAGTCATTTATGTTGCTTTGTTTAATGTTCTTCTTAGCTCCATTTTGTTTTTATGTTTTCTCATCTCCTTTTATTGTGATGTGCTTTTAACTCAATTTGTAAGTATGGATTTATAGTTCCTCTTGTTTTATGTGTTCTTAGCTTCATTTTGTATTATGTGTGTTTTTGCTACCTGGCCCATCTGCAGGGGTGTTGGTCTTGGGGGCCACTGTAGCCTGGGTGAGTGGGGGCTCTATGCCATTGCCTTACAGCTCTGGTGTCAGCCCTGGTCTGTCCTGGTCGGAGTAGCCTCTGGAGCGTGCCATGTGGACATGGGCTGTCGTCATCTCCATGCGTGGGGGGCTCCACAGGATGGTGTTCCTTCACATGCTGCCTCAGTGCCGAGTCATATTCCCTCTATTTTAAATGAGCGTGTGAGAAGTAGGGGCTGGTGTGTGTGTGTGAGTGAGAGTGTGAACGTGAGCGCGAGAGCGAGAGAGAATGGGAGGGGTGGGATGTATCATGTAAATATATGCATTTCATTTTGTCTCCTATTTTTGTCTATGTAAAACACTGTGCAGCATCCAATGTTTGAAAAGTGCTATACAAATAAAGTTGGACTTGATCTGATATGTGCACACAACACAAAGAAGAGAAGAACCGAAAAAAAACCCAACATGAGGTTTTACATGCCAATGGTTGGTTTTGGTTTTATTTTGGTTAATCACCCAACCCTAGGGGGTGTGTGATGTGAGAGGTCGAAAGGATGAGACCAGTCCCTGGTATTGAGGATTTGCAGCAACATCACCAAATCATGTGACGTTCCGTCAATGCCCCTTGGTGGTAGGCAATCAACATATTGCTGTCCATGCATTTTTGTTAAATTATAGAGTGCTTGTTACCAACTTTTTTTATACAGTCTATAGATTAAAGTGACAAATTTCAACTTTGACCATGGTCACTGCATGCATGGCAGATAGGCAATAGGATGTCATAATAGGCTAGATAAAACCACAGCAAAGTCTTTGTTGCATTCCATCAAAACTAGATCAAAGAGCCAAGTGTGCAAACAGAGGGAGGGTTGCCAACTTTCCACCACCACTGCAGTGATCATTTCATCAAGGGTAAGTACAGCCGTGGACAAAATTGTTGGTACCCCTCTGTTAATGAAAGAAAACCCACAATGGTCACAGAAATAACTTGAATCTGACAAAAGTGGTAATAAATAAAAATTCTATGAAAATTAACCAATGAAAATCAGACAATGCTTTTGAATTGTGGTTCAACAGAATTACTTTAAAAAAACAAACTCATGAAACAGGCCTGGACAAAAATGATGGTACCCCTAGAAAAGATTGAAAATAATGTGGCCATAGGGACATGTTTAATCAAGATGTGTCCTTAATTAACATCACAGGTGTCTACAAACTTGTAATCAGTCAGTCGGCCTATTTAAAGGGTGACAAGTAGTCACTGTGCTGTTTGGTGACATGGTGTTTACCACACTAAACATGGACCAGAGGAACCAAAGGAGAGAGTTGTCTCAGGAGATTAGAAAGAAAATTATAGACAAGCATGTTAAAGGGAAAGGCTATAAGACCATCTCCAAGCAGCTTGATGTTCCTGTGACTACAGTTGCACATATTATTCAGAAATTTAAGATCCACGGGAGTGTAGCTAACCTCCCTGGACGTGGCCGCAGGAGTAGATGGATGATACGAATGGTAACAAAAGAGCCCAGAACAACCTCTAAACACATTCATGGTGAACCCCAAGGTCAAGGTACATCAGCGTCAGATCGCACCATCCGTCGTTGTTTGAGCCAAAGTGGACTTCATGGGAGACAACCAAGGAGGACACCACTGTTGAAAACAAATCATAAAGCCAGACTGGAATTTGCCAACCTGCATGTTGACAAGCCACAAAGCTTCTGGGAGAATGTCCTATGGACAGACGAGACAAAACTGGAACTTTTTGGCAAGGCACATCAGCTCTATGTTCACAGACGCAAAAATGAAGCATACCAAGAAAAGAACACTGTCCCTACTGTGAAACACGGAGGAGGTTCTGTTATGTTCTGGGGCTGCTTTGCTGCATCTGACACAGGGAGCCCTGATCTAAATCCTATTGAACATCTGTGGAAGGAGCTGAAACATGCCATCTGGAGAAGGCACCCTTCAAACCTGAGACAACTGGAGCAGTTTGCTCATGAGGAGTGGGTCAAAATACCTGCTGAGCAGTGCAGAAGTCTCACTGACAGTTACAGAAATCGTTTGATTGCAGTGATTGCCTCAAAAGGTTGTGCAACAAAATATTAAGTTAAGGGTACCATCATTTTTGTCCAGGCCTGTTTCATGAGTTTGTTTTTTTAAAATAATTCTGTTGAACCACAATTCAAAAGCATTGTCTGATTTTCATTGGTTAATTTTCATAGAATTCTTATTTATTACCACTTTTGTCAGATTCAAGTTATTTCTGTGACCATTGTGGTTTTTTCTGTCATTAACAGAGGGGTACCAACAATTTTGTCTACGTGTGTACATGTACAAATGATGACCCGGGGATAGCAATGGTAGGTTTCAGATTTATATTTAGTGTTTTATAATCCCGATTACATTCCCTTGTTGTTTAAACATACAGATTCCCTTCAAAAAATAAAAGCAAGACTGGCCATGGATGTTTTCAGAAAGGCACATCAGTAAACAGAGGAGATTAGGCAGGTTATTTTATTGTTTTGGAACTGTAGTAGGGAGTAATCATTTAGGTCAGAGTGGAGAAATATTTCCATGTGGGAACTGAGTGAAGTTCATATTTATGTGCCTATATTTAAATAAATTATTACCTTAAAAAAGTTGGTGGGATTTTTTTTTCCACTCTATTAATTACCAATTTTTAAAAAGCATGCAGCCTGCTTCAAGCCTCTGCAGAACAAGACAGAGAGCCCCCCTAAATCACCTGTTTACTTTCTGTAACACTCCAGATCACAGGTGTCAAACTCATTCCATGGAGGGCCAAGACCCTGCAGGTTTTACCTCCACCCAGTGGCTTCAACAGGTGTTTTCTCTGAATTTCTTCCCACTGATTGCTGATCAGTGAAAACACCTGCTGAAGAGACTGGGTGGAAGTAAAACCTGCAGGGTCTTGGCCCTCCATGGAATGAGTTTGACACCCCTGCTCCAGATGATTTTCAGTGACAAAAAATCATATGCATATTGCATATTCCAATTAAATAATGTTGTCACATGCCATGATAAACCTTTCTGTCATTGTTCCTTTCACAAAGCTTGCCTACCAATGGGACAATCCACATGACCAGCACATGACCAGTGACATCATTTGCAAATCCTCAATACAACACACAAGCAACCTAAAATGAGTGAATGGTTAACTCTGCTTATGGCAGTTAAATGCCACTGGTTGAGAACCTGTCCTGGCTAGTACATTAAACTATAGTAAAATAAGATGACATCTAAGAAAGAAAGATGCCAGGGATGGGCAACTTGTGGCCTGTGGGCCCCATGCAACCCCCACCCTAATTCAGTGAGGCCCAGCAGTCCATTTCCAACAAGAGCACTCTGAGGAGAGTCCAACAACCCCCGCCTCCACTTTCTTTGAAGATCTCAATACTTACTGACAAAGAGCAGTTTTCAACTTTTCAATACAATTGCTGTGGCAGAACCAAATCCAAATATACAACAAAGTATGCAATCCATAGCTGTAGGTCAGGATCCCAAGGTGAACCTGTGTAGCAAGTTTGGTGACTCTAGCTTTCTTTGTTGTTGAGATATAGTTTATATAGTGTAGTGCTTATAGTGTAGTAAGATGGCGCCCACTGTTGGTGAACGTCTTTGCTCGTTCTGCTCCCGAATGCCAACTTTTCTTCTTTTTTGCATAGTTGCTGTTCTTTCTACAGTGCATGAAGGTCATGCACTGCAAACATGCGACCGACAGACACTACTGGATATCGCCAAGTCAAGCAGCCACACGGAGTTTACTAGCTTTACACTACCTGACCTGCAATGCATCGTCTGCCCCCGCGGTGACCATCAGCACCCCCAGGAAGGCCCCAAAGCACCGAGCCCGCATGAGCATGCTGACCCAAAGAGATTGCGTCAGAGGCGGGGCCGAAGGCGAGGCAAGAGAGGAGCGTTACATGCTAGGCTAAAGGCTCGCCCCAGCTGGCCACCGCTACCCAGTCTCTTAATGGCAAACATTCGGTCTTTGGAAAATAAGCTAGACGAACTAAGCGCAAGGATTGAAGACCAGCGGGAGACAAGAGAGTGCTATGCCCTAATTTTCTGGAGACATGGCTTTCAGACAGAGTCCCGGAGAGCGCTATTCAGCTACAGACACACACAACACACCAGCCAGACAGAACGGAGACTCTGGTAAGACAAGGGGTGTGTGTGGGGGGGTGTATTTATAAACCACTCATGGCGTGGAGATGTACAAACCGTCTACAAGCACTGTTCGCCCAACGTGGAGTTTTTACTTCTGAAATGCTGTCCCAATTATTTACCGAGGGAATTTACCGCTGTGTTTTTGGCCGCTGTATACATCTGTCCACAGAGCAACTGCACAGTAGTGCTAAACAAACTCCATGACATCATCAGCACAGTAGAGACGAAACATCCTGATGCCGTTTTTATTGTTGCTGGCGACTTTAATCAGTGCAATTTACGGACTGTACTCCCCAAATATTACCAGCATGTCGACATTCCCACCCGCGATAAAAGCACATTGGATCATGTTTATTCCAACATAAGTGGCGCCTACAGAGTGGCACCCCGACCCCACTTCGGACAGTCAGATCACATCTCAACGTTTATGTACCCAGCCTACAGACAAAAGCTGAAACAAACAAACCTTGTTATTAAGCGCTGGACTCCAGAGACTGAGAGCACCCTACAAGACTGTTTTGCCTACACAGACTGAGATGTGTTTAAAGCTGCAGCCACCTGAGAGGACTCTTCTGTAACCATACAGAATTATACTGAATATGTGACTGGGTACATCAGCAAGTGCGTTGATACCATCATACCCACCATACAGGTCAGGAAGTTCCCCAACCAGAAGCCCTGGATCAACAGTCAGGTACATCAGATGCTGCGTGCTCACTCTCGTGCATTTAATCAGGCTGCGAGGTCAAGTACAAAGCTACAAAGTATGGACTAAGGGAGGCCATAACAACAGCCAAGAGGCAGTACAGAGAAAAGCTGGACAGCCTCTACTCTACTCCTGACCTGGGGCGCATGTGGCAAGGCCTGCAACACATCACAGACTACAAGAGGACCAACAGCAGCACAACTAGCTCTACAGATAGCCTGCCGGACAATCTCAACATCTTTTACACCCGCTTCGAGACCACCAGCCACAGCACAGAGAAGAGACATAGACTCACACACTGCCCCCCCCCCCCCCCCACTATGAGTCTCACCAGGTCGGGTAAACAAAGCACTGAGGAATATCAACCCGCGCAAGGTAGCAGGACCAGACAACATACCTGGGCGGGCCCTCGGAGCATGCGCTGCAGAGCTGACCGACGTTCCACAGCAATCTTCAACCTCTCTGTCAACCAGAACATAGTCCCCTCCTGTTTCAAAACGACAACCATCATCCCCCTCCCAAAAGGAGCCCACCAACCTGTCTGAATGATTACAGACAGGTAGCACTCACTCCAATCATCACGAAGTGTTTTGAGAGAGTGGTGCTGCCCCTCATTCAGGACAGCATACAGAGCACCCTGGACCCCCTGCAGTATGCCTACCAGCCCAACAGGTCCACCTCAGATGCCATTGCTGCAGCACTCCATTATTCTCGCTCCAACCTAGAAGATGAAGACTCCTACATTAGGATGCTCTTTGTCGACTACAGCTCGGCCTTCAACACGGTCATCCCCTACAAACTCACCGACAAACTGTCTTCACTTGGCCTGCACCCCACCCTCTGCGACTGGCTACTGGACTTTCTAAATGGCAGGCCCCAGTCTGTCAGGATGGATAACAGGCCCTCAGCCAGCATCATCACAAACACAGGTGTCCCACAGGGTTGTGTTCTCAGCCCCATCCTCTACAGCCTCCTCACCCATGACTGTGTTGCCTCCTACACGGACAATATCATCCTAAAGATTGCGGATGACACAGTAGTGATAGGACACATCACTGGTGATGACAAAGCATCCTATAGCAGGGAGGTGACCAACCTGGTGTCATAGTGTGAGGACAACAACTTCACCCTCAACACAGACAAGACAAAGGAGATGATAGTGGACATTCAATTCAACTTTATTTATATAGCGCCATTTCACAACAACATCTCTTCTTGCCCTTCAGAGAGAACAGACGCCTTTTTCTTTGCTGCTCCCTCTTTTACCCTCCTTCCCTCCCTAACTGAGAATCCCAGCTTGCTGTCTTGTCTGCGTCGCTGTTCTTCTGGCTGAATCTTGATCCAAACGAAAAAAATGGATTTGGTGAGCGGCTTTAATAAAATTAACAACATTTTATATAAATTCGGGCCAGGGGGAGCCCCTATGGAGAGACCCATGGATTGGAACGCATGTGTCTGCATAATTCGACTGAGGATGTGGAAACATCTACCTGGTTTGGCTAGGATCACAGGATTTTCTGCTGATTGGCTCTGGAGTTTTTCCTGGTGTATCGAAAAATTAACTGGAAGAGCTAATTAAAAGCGGTCCCGGCATAGCTGCTTCTCAACAATTCGACTAGACGGGGGAGTGCACTAACTATCGGCAATGATTAACATGGAAATTTTCATCTGGCATGCACTGTAGAGAGAATGGACGCTACCGGACATGTTTTACCCATGTTCTAGAAGGGAAACATCTGGAGTCGTTTTTGGTGCCTCCAAGGAATGGATTTAAAGCCTAAGTATGGAAATTATGGACAAAGGATTGCATGAGATGTAAAATTCTATGCTCTGTGATCTGTGTCTACCAGACCTTGAATTCGATGCCTTGTTGTCTATTTTCCTCCTGGATTAAGATAAAACAGAAGATTGTGCTTCTCTTTCATAAACATACTGGGTCTGCATCTGAACTCTCATTGACATGTGACTGGCTCAGGAAATTTCCATCTGCCATGCCTCAAGGACATGCTTCCGAGTTTCAGACACTAAGACATAACATCTCGGCTGGGAGAGATTTTGCTGCCTCCAGTAACTGATAAACACCCACCTGCATTCAACATACACGAACACACTGATTCATAATACTGAATTACACCCATCCATTCACTGACTCTCTCTGACTTTTGGTCTTTTGGTTTTTGTCCACTAAATGTTTGCTAAATATGCACTGAGGGGTTTTTTGCCTGCAATCAAAATTTCGCTTACCCATTAAGCGTCAATTTGATAAAACATGTTTTTTTCTCTCGCCTATTGTGTCATATCATTTCTTTTCTTTTTTTTTTCCTTTCTTCTTTATGACTGGCGCCTAGCGGCTGCCCCGGCCTTGGATGCGCTCTGCAGAGAGTGCCCAAATGCCAAGTCATGTTTCGTTACCTTGTATTCATACATGTGTAATGACAATAAAGTTGAATCTCATCTCATCTCAACAGTCATCTCATAGCACTATCAACTGTAGGGGGAACCCCCACCCCCTACCTGGGCATCCACATCAGCGAGGACCTTAAGTGGACACACAACACCACAGAGCTGGTTAAGAGAGCTCAGCAGCGACTGTACTTTCTGAGGAGACTGAAGAAGTTTGGCATGTCCTCCAGGATCCTCAACAATTTCTACAGCTGCATCATCGAGAGCATCCTGACCAATTGCATCACTGTGTGGTATGACAGCACCACTACTCTGAACCGCAAACGCCTGCAGAGAGTGGTGAAGACAGCGGAGAAGATCATCAGGACTCCACTCCCCTCTCTGCAGAGCATCTACCACTGCAGAGTCCAAAGGAGAGCCAACGCCATCCTCTGGGACCCCACCCACACCCAGCACAGACTGCTCACACTTCTACCCTCAGGCCAGAGGTACAGAAGTGTGAAATGCAGGATAATAAGGCATAGGGAATGTTAACCTTGACCTTTGGCCTTTTGACCCCAAACCCATAGTCAGGGGTCAGGATTCTAAGGTGAACCTGTGTACCAGGTTTACTTTATGCGTTGTACAGTAATGAGGCATAAGAAATGTTAACCTTGACCTTTGACCTTTTGCCTCGAAACCCATAGTCAAAGTTCAGGTGAACCTGTATACCAGGTTTAGTGATCCTAGCTTTACTCGTTTTATAGTAGTAGTAAATGTAGCATTTATCATAGAGCAACTGCATTGTTAACGTTGAACCTCTGACCCCAAACCCATAGTTAGGTGAGAGTGTAAGTCATCAAAGATGTGTATTAGATACATCTACTGTATCGATTTGAAAAGACTACATCATTTCTTTCAGTAGTTACTGTGTTTAGATTTAGATTTTTAGATTTAGTATACTTTATTGATCCCCAGAGGGGAAATTGAGGGTCATCCACCACCTGGATGGAGGAAGCAGCCACGATACGGCGCTATCCCTTAACCATTCACACACACATTCACACCTAGGGCCACTTTAGAGTCTCCAATTAACCTAACCTGCATGTTTTTGGCATGTGGGAGGAAACCGGAGAAATCCCGGGGTAAACCCACGCATACACGGGGAGAACATACAAACTCCACACAGATCACTGTTGGTCGGGGGCTGGGATTGAACCCACGATCCCATGATCCCCACGATCCCCCCGGTCAAGGGTAAACTGTGCTGCCGCAGTGCTAACCACTGCGCCACCGTGCAGCCCAGTTTAGAAGGTTTAGGGAAAATCTGACCTGACCTTTGACCTCAAGGTCATCCAATGAGAGTGAAATTGCAATATGCACATCATCAGAGTATATAAAACCATGGTACCAAGTTTCAAAACAATCGGACCAAAACTGTGGGAGGAGTTGATATCAAAAACAGTTGCTGTCTATGAAGTGATATTAAACAGGAGGTCATAGGTCAAGGGCTACAATTTCCACAAAAATTATTCCATCAGAACAAAACTGCAATATGCGCATCTGCGGTGGAAATCAATCCATTGCACCAAGTTTCAAAACAATCAGACCAAAACTGTAGGAGGAGTTGATTTCACAAAAGTGGGACAGACGGATGGACAGACAGACTGACTGATCCATAACATAATCTCCCTTTGGGCTTTGCCCTGCGGGGGATAAAAATCAATTATTTATTTATTTCACGTTTGACCATATTTGGAACTGCATTCTTAAATGCAGTTATAGTGTCTGCCAACAGAGGGAGATATTCCAAACCTAGGTGCCACTGTGTGTGAGTGGCCAAGAGAGAGCGAGAGTGAGGGAGCGGCATGCACCGGAGTTGGTGTTGTAAGGTATGTGTTGCATACCAATACCATAAAGAATACAGCTGGCGATCAGAGCAGGAGTAAAGTTAGCCTTAACAGGCTGTAAACAGCAGTCAATGTATAAGGCAGGCTGCTTCAATAAATGCTGCAGCTTCTCAGTCATGATGGACAGGTGAAGCCATAATGAAGCTCTGAGACTTTCCTTCTAATTGTGTCAAAAAACATTCAAAGGTTGGAGACTTCATTTTAACTAAGAACAGTGACATCTGGTGGCCAACTGTAGTCATACAAACCTCTCGCAACTGAAGCACTGACACGGTTTCAATCCCATGACGGCAATAAAAGTTCAAAGAATACTGTGTGGTCGTTTTAATCTGCTGATATTTTTGTTCACTTACGAGAGGGGGACTGAAAAGTTCATAGTGGTCAAATTTGACCAAATGTGGTTTATTTTTCAACACAGTCTCCCCTTCGGTCCACACACTTCTTCCATCGGTGTTGCAGCGCTTGGATTGCTGCTGTTGAAAAATAAACCTAATTTGGTCAAATTTGACTACTATGAACTCCTCCCCACACACACACACACATCAGGGGTTCTTAAACTTCTTTTATATTCCCCATTTTGAGCAATAAATCCCACCTACACACACAGGTCTTTCTATGCCCCTCCACACCCACAGTAAATCCAAGATCAAGCTAAGCCTCATCATATTTCCTTTTCTTTTTGGCTTTTTTGTTTATTACTGTTTGGAACTTCTATTTGCCCATCATTTTGATAGCAAGAGTTTTAAAAATTAGGTCATGATATAATTTTATCAGTAATTTTAATTCTAAAATGATCGAACACTGAGTAGCTTTTATCCCACCCCTTCCCCCGCTGAAGGTTTACATGTAAATCTGGCCCTCGGAAAGTGAGGAAAAAAATGAATATAAAGAAAATAGCGATACAACCCAGCCGCAGTCAGCCTATCCGGGCCAGTGAATGTCCAATGTGGTAGACAGACCAAATACAGCCATCTAGCCATGCTAACAATAGCAGGCTGATCTATCTGATCTACAGTCTGGCATAAATTTGCCAGATTGTAGCCAGTGGCTAATTTCCATCTGTTGTCCATGGGTTACAATTTTTCCTTCCCCCATAATAATAAACTTCTGTGTTGGTCTGTACAGCCAACAACAGAGCCACTTGTATGCTTTTCTCGTAACCTTGACATGTTTTGTTTACTGGCATTTGGGATGGAAACAGAGGGCTCAATGGGTGTAACAAACATTGAGCTGAGCAAGAGAAACCCAAGCTGGGGGGAGGTGGTTTCTTCCTTGATGACATAGGAAGAAAGGTAAATTTTCTGATTCAGCCTTTTCAGAAGACATTTTTGCAAAAGTGGAGCAAGAAAAAGAAAGAGGCTGAACCTTCCTCCCTTCTGGGGTGTTTGCAGACAGGCTAGAGATACAAATTATTGTTAGAAAACCATGGAAAAGTGAATTTTGCACAATGTGTTATTTATGTGTGCAACTTTTCTTTCATAAATTTGCAAATTGCCTTTTAAATTTGTGGTTTTACATACAAAAAAGAAAAAAAATCACATGGAGCAACTACATATGGGCAAAAGTTAAAAGTTGTAGGCCCCTGCTGTAGGAATACCCAGAAATTCCAAACAACCAGTCATGAATGGTCCAGGCCAATTTTATTTTTCTTGTTACCTCATTGCTCAATCTAAGACTTGACTTTTCTAATAAATAGTTCAATTCCTATAATACTGAGTGACAGTAAAATTTAGTACTATCCAAAAAAAAAAAAAAAAAAGAATCACAAAATTGAGTCCAGAGCATCTACTGTTCAAAAGTAACTGACCTAACACAGCTAGCTCAAAGCAAAGAAACCATACAGCACTCCACCAACGAGTCTGGGAATGAAGCAATCAAAATTTCTGAGGCTTGTGGATGACAAAAGCTGTTTCTTTTTACCTGGTGTGTTCCTGAATGCTTCATAGAACTTTGAGAGGTACAGGACCATCAGCAGTTTGTCTGGCTTGGCCTCAGCAGCCATCTCCTTTCCTGTAGTGACTGGCTGGATGCTGAACTCTCGCTCTGCCACATCAAATGCCAACTGGTTATTGCCTGCCACATCCTCCTCATTCAGAGAGTTGAAGTCACTGAAACAGGGAAGAAATGACATGTGGTGAGCTGTTTTTCAGCAGCTGCCAGCTGTTTTTTTTTTTTTTTTTAATAGATTTTGGGATGGGATAGAACACTGCTGAGGTGTTATGGAAGCCCAGGGCTTTGATAGTGGTCTTCAGCTCATCTGCGTTGTTGGGTCTGGTGTCTCATCTTCCTCTTGACAATACTCCATAGATTCTCTTTGGGTTTTAGGTCAGGAGAGTTTGCTGACCAGTCAAGCACAGTGATACCATGGTCATTAAACCAGGTATTGGTACTTTTGGCAATGTCAACAGGTGCCGGGTCCTGCTGAAAAATGAAATCAGCATCTCCATAAAGCTTGTCAGCAGAGGGAAACATGAGGTGCTCTAAAATTTCCTGGTAGACACCTATGCTGACTTTAGACTTGATAAAACCCAGTGGACCAACACCAGCAGATGACATCATCACCAACTGTGGAAACTTCACACTGGACCTCAAGTAACTTGGATTCTGTGCCTCTCCACTCTTCCTCCAGACTCTGGGACCATGATTTCCCCATGACAGGACTTGGCACCTGATTTGGGGAGCCATGTCATCTGCTGGTGTTGGTTCACTATGTTTTAACAAGTGTAAGGTCAGTATAGTCGTCTATCAGGAAATTTTTAGAGCACTTCATGCTTCCCTCTGTTGACAAGCTTTATGGAGATGCTGGTTTCATTTTGCAGCAGGACTTGGGACCTGCCCACACTGCCAAAAGTACCAAAACCTGGTTTAAAAAACATGGTATCATTGTGGTTAATTGGCCACCAAACTCTCCTGACCTAAACCCCATAGATAGTCTATCGGGTATTGTCAAGAGGAAGATGAGAGGCATCAGACCCAACAATGCAGACAAGCTGAAGGCCACTATCAAAGCAACTTCGGCCTCCATAACACCTCAGCAGTACCACAGGCTGATCACCTCCATACCACACTGCTCTGATGTAGTAATTCATTCAAAAAAACCCAGCCAAGTGTTGAATGTGGACATGGACATATTTTAAGTCAGCCAACATTTCTATTAAAAATCTATTTTTTAAATTGATCTTTTGTAATATTCTAATTTTTAAGAAACTGAATTCAGGGTTTTCATTAACTGTAAGCATAACCATCAAAATTAAAAGCAATAAATGTTTGAAATATATTGCTGTGTGTGTAGTGAGTCTATACGAGTTTCACTTTTTGAACTGAATTACAGAAATGAATTAACTTTTTGATGATATTCTAATTTATTAAGATGCAACTGTAGATAAACTAAGTTTTTTTTCCTATTGTCTTTTGTTGTTGATTTTCTGTATGTTCAAAATAAACTTTCAAATCAGTCAATCAAGAAATAGAAATCAACCCTCCCACATGTGTCTTCTCCGCATACTGTACATGTTATGTTTCTTACATGACGTCAGGCCTCTGGTGACTGATTAGGGCACAGAGGGCTAGGCCACTCCTCCAGGATGACGTGAGGTCGACGACATCAACTCCCTTGTACCCTTGAGTCTGCCTCTGACACCAGGTTAGCAGCTGGCTGGGATGGACCTCCAATTCTGCAGGAAATGAACACTTGGTCGGTCATACTGTGAAAGGGTCACCCGAGGAACTGTTTTTTTCCTGCCAAAATGGTCATCATTTTCCCTGAGTGCTTTATTCATGTCATTGCTGGAAGGTTTCAACAAATAGTGTTGACACTGTGACTTGAGACGTGGTTCTTGAAAAACCACCTCCCAAGCCTAAAGCGGTGTCACCTTGGCAGGCTAAAATCCAAACAGCACGCGTTAATAAAAATAGATGAGGAACTAAAATGTTTTGATGCATTTGGAAATGTGTGGCTATAAACTCAAAGCAGGGTTTCCGCTCATCCGTGAGGGCAAAGGTGATTGAAAGCATGTCAATATTTGAAGGTAAATGAAGCCGTTAAATCAACTTTATGGTCACACTTGAGGATGTGGTTTGTGGATACATTTCTAAATGTTACACCTCTCAGGTCACTGTTTAAGTTACAGCCAATGCAAGCATGACGATTCATATGAGGGTAACATTAGCATCCGATAAAAACCTAAAAATAAATGTAGAACTCATCTAAGGACCAATGAATTCTGCTAAATTTCTTATATCTTTAAAAAAAAAAAACTTTGTCTACTTAATGAATAAAGAAATCAGTTTTGTCTTTTGGTTCATCAATTTGATTTCTTGCCTCCAAGTTTGTTTGCATACTGATAGACCATTATTGAAAATATCTGAGTCACTTTAATTGCTGAAGAATTGTGGTAAAAGTTCATAATGAAAGTGAAGGTCCACACACTTTCCCTTTAACATGTAATAGTGAATCCTTCGCCTTGATAAATAAACTATGATGTTTAAACTTTTTTTATACCCTGAACGGGTACTGTCGACACGCTGCCAGGCAGATCCCCCTGAAATGGAGTGATTTCACAACAATGACCTCATAGCACTGTCAAACTGTAGGGGAAAACCCCACAATGCAGAAAGACCCCTGCAATCAGGCAATTCCCTGTGAGCAAGCACTTAACGATGGTGGAAAGGAAAAACTCCCTTTTAGTAGGAAAAAAACCTCCAGCAGCACCAGGTTCAGGGAGGGGCAGTCATCTGCTGCAACTGGCTGGGGGGTAAGGGGATAGAGAAGAAGAAGAAAAGAACAGACATGTAGAGAGCAAACAGCACGAAGGGTACTCAATCTATGGGAAAGAACATCCATCCATCCATCCATCTTCTACCACGTAATCCTTTTCGGGTCACGGCGGGCTGGAGCCTATCCCAGCATCTTTGGGTGAGAGGCTGGGGACACCTTGGACACATCGCCAGTCGATCACTGGGCGAACACACAAAGACAGACAACCATTCACTCTCACATTCATACTCAAGGACAATTTAGAATCCCCAGTTGATACCAGTTAACCTAACATGCATGTTTTTGGCCTGTGGGAGGAAACCAGTGCACCCAGTGAAAACCCATGCAGGTGTGGAGAACATGCAAATTCCACACAGAAGGATCACCAATGGTCAGGGGGTGGGATCGATCCCCTGACCTTCGTGCTCTGCTGCCACAGTGCTAACCACTGCACCACTGAGCACAGCACCACACAGCCAGCCAGCGGTTGAAGGATGACACGCGGCTAAACATGTCATCACTGGTCAGGTTGAGGAGGGGCACAGAGAATACTACAAAGGCCACCATCGTTTGGCAAAGTTACACACCGGCTCAATGTTTTTTGTGACTTCCAACTGCCGGAGTCAGATGTCGTTAATGCTGACACGGATAACAATTGTGGAGATTTTACAAATTTGTTTCAATGTCTCCTGCTCTGGACAAAGGAATGCACTTGACTATGGGGACTGGAGTCTCAAGGGTTCATGTTTACTACAGAGTCACCAGTGATCAGAGTTTTTTCCTCACAGGGTGTGTTGCTGAGTCGGAAAAATCAATTAGAAATGTGAAGAGGTTGATGGTGAACCAGGGGCTTGCGACTAAGCTTCCTTCTCACAGTCACCCACCTGTTCTCTCCTGGCTGCTCAGGAGAGGTTGCCGAGGGACCACTAGCTGGCCCTATGCTATGACGTTTCGCTGCGGCTAGGGGACAGTCGTCATTAACTGGCACTGATGGTGTTTCAATGCTTTGGAGCCGGGATTCCCAATCACACAACCTTGCCTCGAGCGCCTCAAAAAGACAACATTTATTATATTTACCATTATTGCTAAAAGAGGCAGAGGTATAGCTAAACAGCTGACACAAAGAACACACCAGAGGAGAGCTAGTAGCCATGGCTAGTCACTAAACCAAAACCAACACAAACACAGATGAAAGGTGAACAGAAAGCTAAAGAGGGTGATTACACTGGGGAAAATAAATATTGAACACATCAACATTTTTCTCATTAAACATTTCTCATTGAGCCATTGACCTGAGATTTTCACCAGATATCAGTAAGGACCCAAGTAATCCATACATACAAAGAAATAAAGGCAACTGAGTTGGTGAAATTCATTTATATTTAGAAGAAAAGCCTTTGGGTGTTGCGATCCCTGTGCTGTTGCAATCCTGGAATTTCCCCATTGTGGGACTAATAAAGGCTTATCTTATCTTATCTTTGTTGGTAATAACAGCTTCCAGATGTCTCCTGTGTGGAGAAACTAGACACAGGCATTGCTCAGGAGTGATTTTAGCCCATTCTTCCACACAAACTGTCTTCAAATCTTGAAGGTTCCATGGGTGTCTTCTATGAATTCTGATCTTTAGTTCGTTCCACAGATTTTCAATTGGATTCAGATCAGGTCACTGAGTAGGCCATTCTAGCAGCTTCTTACTTCTCTGGAGCCAGTTGAGAGTTTCCTTGACTGTGTGTTTGGTATCATTGTCTTGCTGAAATGTCCACCCTCGTTTCATCTTCAGCATCTTGGCAAATGGCAACAGCTTCCTATCAAGGATGTCTCTGTACATTTGTTCATTCATCTTTCCTCCAATTATATGAAGTCTGCCTGTACCATGTGTTGAAAAACACTCCAGGGTTTCCTCTGGTAAAATTTCCACGTGGCGGGCCACCGCCCTTGAAGTTATGCCACCACGCTAAAGGAATATAAATTTAAGAAAAAATATGAAGGAATGACGCTCCAAAGCACGCACAAGAACAACACGCATGATCGTCATCCGTATGAAGTTTGCTAGTGCTCTGCCCACATGTTCCAGTTGGCAGGCAGAGTGTCTCGCTACTATCATCGCTGCCTGAGGGAAGTATGAGCTTATTAAGGTACTTTAAACCCGGAAAAAAAGCAGAAGAGGTATGTAAGCAGTAGAGGTACAGTATTTATCATGGTTTTAACCTTCTGGTAACGGGAACAATAATCAAGAGTCGCTTAGCAAACGGGTGTGGTTAGGATTCATATGCAGCTGGCTTCATATGCAGGGAAAGGCAAGGGGGACTGATGAATTGCTGAGGATTTATTTCACCAGCCACTACAATATTAATTTATGTTCACTATTATGTACCTAGCAAGTTAAGATGACCGAAATTCACACAAAGTCAATGACTTTAATCCATCAAAAGCCTTCAGACAAACTAAATTTGCCAACATTTGTATTTCAAAACAAGGGAGGTCCCCCCCCAAACTATGTTGCCACCGCGCCAAGGTCTTTAAGCCAAAGGAAACACTGTACCCCCACACCGTGATAGGATGTGCGGTGCTATTTCGCCTCCAAGCACGCTGTGTGATGTGGCATCCAAAAAGTTCAATTTTGGTCTCATCTGACCAGACTATATTCTCCCAGTATTTTACTGGCTTGCCAAATGTTGTGCAGCAAACTTTAAACAAGCTTCAACACACTTTTTTTCCCCTCAGCAATGGAGTCTTGCGAGGTGAGTGGGCATAGAGGCCATGTCAGTTGAGTGCATTACTTATTGTTTTCTTTGAAACAGCAGTACCTGATAACTCCAGGTCTTTCTGGAGCTCTCCATGAGTGGTCTTCAAAGATTTTATTTGTCAATATTACTATATGTACAGGACATACAGGAGAATTGAAATGCCGTTTCTCTGTCTTCGGTGGTGTGCACAATATAAGAAAAAAAAAAGGAGTAAGGCTGGAAAAACAACAACAGCAGTCTATGTACAGTAATGGTACCCGTAGTGCAAATAACAATAACCAGGAGAGATGTACACCCCCGGAACTTGGTGCTGCTCACCCTCTCCACAGCTGCACCATCGATGATCAGAGGGGGATGCTCTGTGTGTGTGTCCTCTCCTGAAGTCGAAAAAAATCTTTGTTTTTTACCATGTTCAGGAAGAGATCATCATCTTTACACCACTGGACTAGTTAGCTCACCTCATTTCTGTAGCTGGCCTCCTCATTGTTGATGAGGAGGCCCACCACCGTCATGTCGTCTGCAAACTTGATGATGTGGTTGGTGTTGTAGGCTGATACACAGTCATGGGTCAGCAGGGCTGAGCACGCACCCTTGTGGGGCCCTTGTGCTCAGTGTGATGTTCTTAGAGGTGTTGCTGCCAACCCGCACATTCTGTGGCCTCTCTGTGAGAAAGTCCAGCACCCAGTTACAGAGAGAGGTTTTGAGTCCCAAGTGTCTGAGTTTTTGTATGAGGTGCTGGGGGATGACTGTGTTGAATGGTGAACTCAAGTCCAAGAACTGCATTCACACGTAGGAGTTATTTGAGTCCAAGTGGGTGAGGGCAGGATGGAGAGCAGCAGAGATAGCATCTTATGTGACCTCCAGTGGTGTAAAGACAATAACCTCTTCCTGAACATGGGAAAATCAAGGAGATTGTGGTCGACTTCAGGAGGTGTCACACACAGCACCTGCTTCTGATCATCAATGGTGCAGCTGTGGAGAGGGTGAGCAGCACCAAGTTCCTGGGGTGCATATCTCTGAGGACCTCTCCTGGTCCAACAACACCACATCACTGGCCAAGAAGGCTCAAACTCACCTCCATTTCATCCACAAACTGCGGAGAGTACGAGTCCCACCCCCCATCAAGTGCTCTTTCTACCAAGGCACCACTGAGAGTATCCTCACCTGCTGCATCACGGTGTTGTATGGAAGCTGCACCGCCTCCTGCCGGAAGACACTACAACACACTGTGAAAGCAGCCAGCAAGATCATCAGCGCCCCTCTGCTCCCCCTCTCAGACATCTACCTCACCTGCCTCATCCGTAGAACCATCAACATCGTAGGTGACACTTCCCACCCCTCCCACTCCCTCTTCAGTCCCCTGCCCTGGGGGAAAAGATATTGGAGCCTCCGGGCCCATTCCACAAGACTGCTAAACAGCTTCATTCATCAGGCCATCAGGATCCTGAACTCTGTCCACCCCCCACCCCCAAGACTGTAACGCACTCACCCACACAATAACTACCTCAGCTGTTGGCATAGAATGACTGGAACACCAACAGTAATACATTTACTGCTGTATCTCTCTGCACTTTAACTGCAACCATTTGCACACATGCCATATCTGCTGCTGTCTGTCTGTCATTGCAATACTGATCATGTGCAGTCCTATCTGTTACTATCTGCACCTACACTACCGTACTGAACTCCAACTATGGGTATTACATCTCAAGTTTTCTGTATAAAGGATTGATGGGTTTCATCATCATTAATCGTTTATCCCTATTTGTACTATGGGAGGTCTGGGTTTATCTTTTGTCGCCATTTGCACTCCGGGTTGCATTACTGTACATAGACTGTTGTTTTTTTTCCCAGCCTTATTGCTTTTTCTTTTTTTATATTGTGCACACCACTGAAGAAAGAGAGAAATGTCATTTCAATTCACCTGTATGTCCTGTACGTATAGTAGTATTGACAAATAAAATCTCTGAATCTTCTGTGGATCTGTTTGACCTGTATGCAAACTGAAATGGGTCGCGGGAGGGAGAGAGGGAGCGAGGATTTGATGTTCTGCATGACCAGCCGCTCGAAGCACTTCATTATGATGCAGGTCAAGCTATGGGCTGGTAATTGTTGTAGCTAGATGGGATGGGCTTCTTTGGGACTGGTATTATGGTGGCAGTTTTGAAACTTGTGGGGACAACAGCTTGACTCAGGGAGATGTTGAAGATGTCGGCCAGGACATTCTTGAGCTCCTCCGCACAGTCCTTCAGAACGCGGCCTGGTATGTTGTCTGGTCCAGCTGCCTTGCGTGGGTTGATCCTGCAGAGGGTCCTCTTCACACTAGCCGGATCTGCCTGTTCATCTGCAGGAGGAGTGGTCTTCTGTGCTGATGTGCTGTTTTGTGTTTCAAAGCAGCTGAAGAAGTCATTTAGGTTGTGAGGCAGTGTGTTGTCACTCGCACAGGTCTGAGGTGGTTTGTAGTTGGTTAGGGTCTGTATGCCGAGCCAGAGAGAACATGCATCTCTGGTGTTGCTCAAGTGTCCGGATATTTTCTTAGTGTACTTTTGTTTTACCTCCTTGATATCACAGGGCAGGCTGGCCCTCGCTGTTGTTAGTCAAGCAGTGTCGCCAGCCCTGAAGGCTGCATCCCGAGCCTCCAGGAGCCTGTGGACCTTTGTTGTCATCATTAGCTTTTGGTTAGCACGAGCAGTGATGGGTTTGCAGTGAGTGACATCATCAATGCATTTAGCTATGTATGCTACAACAACCTCAGTGTACTCCTCTATGTTTGTGTGTCCATTGTGCGTGGCTGTATGACTGATATGTACAGAGGGGCAAAAAAGTATTTAGTCAGCCACCAATTGTGCAAGTTCTCCCAGTTAAAAAATGAGAGAGGTGTCCAATTTTCATCATAGGTATACCTCAACTATGAGAGACAAAATGAGGAAAAAAAATCCAGAAAATCACATTGAAGGATTTTTAATGAATTAATTGGTAAATTCCTTGGTAAAATAAGTATTTGGTCACCTACAAACAAGCAAGATTTCTGGCTCTCACAGACCTGTAACTTCTCCTTTAAGAGGCTCCTCTGTCCTCCACTCATTACCTGTATTAATGGCACCTGTTTGAACTCATTATCAGTATAAAAGACACCTGTCCACAACCTCAAACAGTCAGACTCCAAACGCCACTATGGCCAACACCAAAGAGCTGTCAAAGGACACCGGAAACAAAATTGTAGACCTGCACCAGGCTGGGAAGACTGAATCTGCAATAGGTAAGCAGCTTGGTGTGAAGAAATCAACTGTGGGAGCAATTATTAGAAAATGGAAGACATACAAGACCACTTGTATCTCCCTTGATCTGGGGCTCCACGCAAGATCTCACCCCGTGAGATCAAAATGATCACGAGAACGGTGAGCAAAAATCCCAGAACCACATGGGGGGACCTAGTGAATGACCTGCAGAGAGCTGGGATCAAAGTAACAAAGGCTACCATCAGTAACACACTACGCCACCAGGGACTCAAATCCTGCAGTGCCAGACGTGTCCCCCTGCTTAAGCCAGTACATGTCCAGGCCCGTCTGAAGTTTGCTAGAGAGCATTTGGATGATCCAGAAGAGGATTGGGAGAATGTCATATGGTCAGATGAAACCAAAATAGAACTTTTTGGTAAAAACTAAACTTGTCGTGTTTTGAGGAGAAAGAACACCATACCTACTGTGAAGCATGGGGGTGAAAACATTATACTTTGGGGCTGCTTTTCTGCAAAGGGACCAGGACGACTGATCCGTGTAAAGGAAAGAATGAATGGGGCCATGTATCGTGAGATTTTGAGTGAAAACCTCCTTTCATCAGCAAGGGCATTGAAGATGAAATGTGGCTGGGTCTTTCAGCATGACAATGATCCCAAACACACTGCCCGGGCAATGAAGGAATGGCTTCGTAAGAAGCATTTCAAGGTCCTGGAGTAGCCTAGCCAGTCTCCAGATCTTAACCTCATAGAAAATCTTTGGAGGGAGATGAAAGTCCCTGTTTCCCAGCGACAGCCCCAAAACATCACTGCTCTAGAGGAGATCTGCATGGAGGAATTGGCCAAAATACCAGCAACATTGTGTGAGAACCTTGTGAAGACTTACAGAAAACGTTTGACCTCTGTCATTACCAACAAAGGGTATATAACAAAGTATTGAGATGAACATTTGTTATTGACCAAATACTTATTTTACCAAGGAATTTACCAATTAATTCATTAAAAATCCTTCAATGTGATTTTCTGGATTTTTTTTTCTCATTTTGTCTCTCATAGTTGAGGTATACCTATGATGAAAATTGGAGACCTCTCATCTTTTAAGTGGGAGAACTTGCACAATTGATGGCTGACTAAATACTTTTTTGCCCCACTGTATATCAATATGCTAATGTGCCATGCATTCTCTCTTTGTGTAACATGTATAAAAGAGCTTGCTATACATGCCTCGACAGCACAGCACAGCACACACAGCGCTACAGTGTGTCTCATGACGTTGGAGTTCAGCTCGTCGCATCTCGCCTGAACTTATTTGTTCCTCCACACTGGTGACCCTTGATGAAGAATGGAACACGAGGCAAACACCCCGGAGATGACCCGGACGGGAAGCCTCAGCACGCGTCATGGTGCACCCCTCACCTGATCTTTTACCTCCACACTGGTGATCTGACGAGGGAGAATGACCGTCTCCTCCCTCTCACCGACCGCACTGTGGATCCCAGAGGACCAGAGAATGCCTGCAACCTCTTCATCCTCACCGGAGCACGCTCCCCGTAGTGCACAGCGCTTGGAGCGACACGCACCATAAACGGCGACACGAGCGAATGAAGGAAGCAGCCTGAACGGGGAAAACATTGATGCCAACTGCGTTGATTTCCGCCAAGCTCCCCGAACCTGACTAACCTCACGACAGCGGACCTCCCGCGCACAGAAGCCCCGCACGCACACCGCAGGTTTACGAGGACAGCGCAACTGCCAGTTATCTGGTCACTGTGCCAAGCGCGCACCACGCACAGAGACTAACCGGCTCCACAGACTGATACATCGTCCTCCGCCGCTGCACATGCCCAAGAAAAATGGCCGATTGCCACCCTCGGAACCTTCAGGGCTGCTCACGCACCTGAAGCATACGTGCAGCCCACACACGGGACTTTGTATGGGTTTCTCAGCCACGGCGCACAAGGGGAATTTAGCCGATTGCTTTCCCCGATGACTTTAGGGCTGCTCCCGCACCTAAAGCCAAACCGCCTCACACAGTTGCAGTTGTTTCACAGCCGCTACGCATCCTTGGGGAATTTGGCTGCTCGCTTTACCCAAATCCTTGCTGGATTGAGCCGCAAGAGGAGTCAGAGATCACCGCCAGGTTTAACGGGAAATTCCCTCACCATCGCAGATCCACACGCAATTTTTGCGCGGCCCAGACACCTTTGACGTCCTGGGCCGGCACTCACTTACTCCCACCCCCCTTCCCCCTCCTCCTCCACAGCGCTCTTCCCGCACCTCACTCCCTAAAGCCGGCCAATTGCCGTCTGGCTCCATTACGCACGACGCACACCGGCCCGTGCGCCCACAATCCACAGGCATTCAACGTGCTGGAACTCGGAGCGGAGCACATTTTTTTCCCACCCCTCCCCCATCCCCCCCCCCCCATGGACTGACATGCCCTTCAACAGTTCTACCCGATCTGGAGCCAAACGATGGGGGGGGGGGGGGTCACAGCCCCTTCTGAGCTTTCTGGGGGGAGCCATGTGGTCACCCAGCACAATGCAGACTGATACTATTCACGCTCAGCAGGGATTGCAAATGGACAGAGAACCCCTGGGGGGACAACCAGAACAATGGACTACTGTTGGACTATTATTCCCACCGACAACAGTTTTTTTATAATTATCTCCTTTAGGTCGAAATGCAAGTTAGACACTTGAGGAAGTCACCTTTTCTGGACAAGCTGACTGATCTCCGTGTCGGTCCTCTTCTTTCCATCTGGTCCAAGCCTTGTTGACCGTTAATGAACAGGTGATGGACCTTAATGAATGAAAAAAGACAGGTTTTTATTGTTCATTCCATTCAAATAAGATCAGAAAGTTTAAACCCCACAGTGACTGCATGAGAGCTACTGCCACAGGGAATACAGCATCAAAGCAGTCACACCAGAAAAATTCACACATGGACAAATTAAAGGTCACGGTCCACAGGCATCATTTCACTGCTTGGGTTGTCCTAATCTTGATTACGTCCACCAAGGAGGTCAAGTGATCACTCCATTTGTCTCGCTCTGTTAGCAGACTTAAACTAATGGGCAAATTGGCATGAAAATGTTACCAGATGTACAGTTTTCTTCCAGCTAAAATAGATCAAATTTTGGAGTTAATATGGATCACAATAAGGATCCAAGATTTTTGTTTATTTTAAAAGCCTTCTCTGTCTAAGCAGATGTACAGTAGAGGTGGGAATGTCTAGCCACCTCATGATTCAATTACGATTCAAAGGGCTGCAATGTGATAATAAAACAAATATGATCAATTCATCTTGATGCAATGTTTTTGTTTCTACTCAGGATTTTTTTCCTCACTGTATGAATACTTGGTACCTTCAAAGAAAAGTAATAATAATAATAATGCATCAGTTTTATATAGCGCTTTATCATATATACTCAAAGACGCTTTACAAATAGGTACATTATTCATTCACTCCAGACAGGCAATGGTAGTGGCAAGCTACTTCTGCAGCCACAGCTGCCCTGGGGCAGGCTGACGGAAACGTGGCAGCCAATCTGCGCCAACGGCCTTTCCGGCCACCACCGAACATTTTTTATACATTTATACACATTCATACCCAGTGTTATGGGCACTGGAGGCAATGCGGGTGAAGTGTCTTGCCCAGGGACACAACGGCAGGATATCTGGGGAGAGCGGGATTCGAACCGCCAACCATCAGGTTATTAGACGACCTGCTCTACCTCCTGAGCCACTGCCGCCCCAAAGACCCATAATGAATTTACTTCCAATATATTATTAATATAAATGGAACAGAAATATGAAATGTCAACTGTCATGTTCCATTTAACCAGCATATATCCACCACAGGTACTACAGTACTTGGTTGCTTCCTCTTGTGCTCTGGCATGAGCAGACATGGGTTCCTGCTGAACTCTGGACATTTAAAAATTGATTTTCTGACATTTGTGCTTCGATTCAGAATTGTCCACATATGGCAATGCATATGTAAGAAGCACCAGAGGTGGGCAGCACTGTGGCAGCACAGCAACTCACCCTTGTCCATGGGATCTCAGGTTTCAATCCCACCCCCGACCAATGGTGATCTTTCTGTGTGGAGTTTGCATGTTCTCCCCGTGTCTGGTGGATTTACTCCGGTTTCCTCCCACAAGGGCCAAAACCATGCAGGTTAGGTTAATTGGCATCAACTGGGGAGGTATGGATGTGAGTTGTCCCTTCCCCCTTCCCACAGTTGTAAATAAGAATGTGTTCTTAATCTGTTGTCTGGTTAAATAAAGGTTAAATAAAAAAAAATAAAGGTTGATGAATGAAATTTAAGTGACTTGAAAAGAAGAAAACTGTGACATTCACAGAGCTGTATTAGAATGAAAGAACCTTGGTGAACAAGCAACAATACCCCACACATGCCCATATTGGAGTTCTCACCAAACAATGTAAGGCATACCCTCAACTGATGCAAATATAAATCTGGAATGAAGTCAAAGGCATTGTCATCTTTTTCAATAAAAAATACTGGTGTAATACAATACTATAATACTAGTATAATTGCCCAGATCTCCTGACCTTTGACCCTGAGCACAACTTGGATGCAGATCCATCTGAAGATCATTTTAAGCGACACCTGTGCTCATGACCACTGCATTCTAAAAACAGCTGCCTGACCACTATTACTAACTTGGCCTTGCTGCCATTGAGGTTTGAAGAGCACGCTCATTGCCCGTGTGTGTGGGTGTGCCCACCACCGGTGCAATTACGGCACTAATGTTTCGCTAACTGGTTCTGAAAGTTGCTGCATTCACCCAGCTGCTCCCACAGCAGGACAGCCTGGTGACACAGGAGTACATAGATTAACCCTTTAGGTATTGAATTCGATTACATGATGCACCCCTCCTGCGGCTTTTTCTTGCAAATTTGCCATGTTTACCTCATAATTGGAGTCTCTCTCCTCTCTGTCCAAGAACTTTTTCAGAACCGTTATAGGAGCCTGGCACTGAACGTTGTCAAAGACCGTTCTCACCCTCTGCATAAACACTTTGAACTTCTTCCATCTGGTAAACGATTCCGGAGCATCAGAAGCAGAAGCAGAACCACCAGACTGATCAACAGCTTCCTTCCACAAGCTGTCAGGATGCTGAACAGTTGACCCGGAATCTCTCATACACACTACTGCACCTACGGACATTTTGTATATTATTTTTATATTATAGTTAGTTTTTTCCCCAAGTATGTCTCAGGGATGTGTGAATGGATGGGGGGTGGGGGTGGGGGGGTGAAGCTATGTGGGAGTGTCTTAAATCATGCTGCTTCTATTTATATGGATGCCGAGAGAAACGCAATTTCATCTTGCCTGCACTACAGTTGTATGTACAGCAATATGACAAAGTTTGATTCGATTTGATTTGATTTAATTCTGCTGTTTTTGCATCTTAAATCTGCAATTTTTTGTAAATTTGTAAACTTTTTCTAATAAATGTTTTTTTCTCAAATTTACATATTTTTCTCATGAATTTGCAGCTTTTTTCTAGTTAACTTCACTTTTTTTTTGTAAATCTGCAACCATTTCTTGTAAATCTGCAGATTTCTTTCTCATAAATTTATGACTTTTTCCTGTAAATATGCAGCTTTTTTCTCATAAGTGTACATTTGTACATTATTTCTCATAAATTTGTGACCAACTACAATAATACTTAGAATGTCCCCTCAATATTTACTTTGGAGAAAATGTTCTGTTTATCGTCACTCCCAACATCAAAATGAAATATCTGTCCATGACCATGTTAGCGCTGCTCAGGACCTCGGCCCACTGGAAAAAACAAATGCAGACCCCTGGCAAAAACATTTGAGGACCCCTGTTCTATAGTAATAGTGCAAAGGGAATGTTAACATTGACCACTGACTTTTTGACCTGAAACTCACAGTCAGATGACAGGGTCTAAGCTGTCCAAGACTTAGACAAGCTGACATTGATTTGAAAAGGCTACATCATTTCTTTGTGTAGTTATCATGTTACAAGATTGAGGGAAAACTAAATTTGAACTTAAATTCAAAATTTTCTGGGATTTTTCATAGACACAAGTATGGCATCAATTTAAAAAGGCCACGTCATTTCTTTCGCTAGTTCTTGTGTTCACATTTTGGGAAAAATGACCTCTGACCTCGACCTAAAGGTCAGAGGTCACCCAATTCAAACTCCTCCAAGATTCTCATAGATGCACCCATGGTATCAATTTGAAAAGCCTACATCATTCTTTCTGTAGTTATAGCATTCACAAGGTAGGTGTTGATGCCGCTTCCACCCATTCGCCCAGCGGGGTGACAATATCCCTTCCGCCTTTATAGGCTAAGGGGTAATAAAACAGCATTCATGGATTAAAAATAAGTCAGGTTGTAAAAATAAAAAGAGGATGTTGTATATTGCAGCAACTATTTATTTATAAAAACAAAATTCAAAAGCCCGTGGCAGGCTAAGCAAGGGTATAAAATTGATGATGTGCACTCCAATAAACCAACAGTCATACTAAAGAGTTTGCGTCCTTTATTCCAGTCTCACTTGCCTTCTACCAATTACAAAAGAATGGCAAAATAAGTTAAAGTGTAAAGTAACCAAGGAAACAAAACTACAAAAAAAAACAAAGGAAATTATCAGCTACACGGTTAACAGCAGATTTCTCACCCATGCTCACCCTACCTCCATGGATCTTTTCGTAAATGCATGATGGTGGCTGCTTGTGGCATGTTCGGGAAAGTATCCTGGAATTGTCTGGGGGCAAAGCTGGGCCACATCAAAGCACTGGCTATATATTTCTAGAAATTTTTTGTAATTTTAATATGTAAATTCTGATGGCAGGTTATAGATTACTGTATTGTACAGTATACTAGTATCCATTGGCACGCAACCCAAGTGGACAATATACTCAGCTATGTATTACCATAAATATAGATTTATAATATTATAACTTGAAAACAATGGTCCTGATTTAACAAACAGAAAAATGGTCTTACACCAATTCACTGTAAAGTTCAGGTTCCTTTATTTGTACCCGTAGGTAGATTTGTTTTGCAGTCAGGTGACATCCATATTTACAAACCACAATTACATTCAACATAGACACAAACACAGGCACACATGAAGCTGACTATAAACATGATAAAAATACTCAAGGCTCCATCAATCAGGATATAAGACAAAGAGATAAGAGAAAAAACAAAGAGAGAAGAGAGAAGGGTCATATTAAAAGTTAAAGACTAGTCAAAGAGGTAAAAAACTCAAAAGTCTAAAACCCAATAAAAGATTTAGAACCCAAATAAAAAACCTACAAAAATAAGTAAATATAAAATAAAATTAATAAATAGGTAACTAAATTACACTATGTGCAATATATTGTTACATCTTGTTCAACTCTTTGACAGCAGCAGGAACAAAGCTGTTTTTGTAGCGCTGGGTTTTACTTTTTGGGACAGCAAACCTCCATCTGGAGGGAAGAAGCTGAAAGTGGCAGTGCAAAGGGTGGGAGTCATCATTTAAAATGGAGGTAGCAATCCTGTCTGGTGTACAGGGATGTCAGGGTCAGCTGTGACTCACCAAGCAAATGACTGGACCATCTAACAACCTGATCCAAGGATTTCCTCTATTTCAGTTTTATCTGACCAAACCATGACACTAAAGAAAAGGATAAAACAGATTCAATAAAAGCCCGATAAAACATTGTCATTATGGTTCGGTCAATTTGGAAGTGTGCAAGTTTCCTTAAATAATGCAAATTTTGCTGACCCTTTTTGCACACCCTTTCACAGTTCTCTTCAAAGTTTAAATTACTATCAATAATCGTCCCAAGATATTTGTAGGATTGTACACATTCAGTGGTCTGGCCTTTTAGTACAGTGACTTTGTGCCTGGGAGTTTTCCTCCTAAAGTCAATAATCATGTCTTTAGTTTTTGTCATATTCAGCTGCATGTAGGAATCCTCACACCAGTGAACAAAATCATCAACTACTGGGCCGTGGCCACTCTCACCATCCTGAAGGAGACTGACAACAACTGAATCATCAGCATACTTTATAATGTGTCTGTTGTCATGTCTGCTCCGACACATGTTTGTGTACAGGATGAAGAGTAGTAGTGACAACACACACCCCTGCGGAGAGCCAGCAGAAGAGCACTTTTGGTCAGACAATGTACCATTGACCCTTACTCTCTGTGTCCTGTTGGTTAAAAAATCCAGAATCCAACCCACCAGATTATTACTCAAATCAAATTGTTGCAGGAGCCTTTCAACTAAAATATGAGGTCAGATTGTATTAAAGGCGGAAGAAAAGTCCACAAATAAAAGCCTGGCATGTGTCCCATTAAAATCCAGATGTTTAAAAAGCATGTTAAACAGAGTGACAGTGGCATATTCCACTCCTCTGTGAGGCCTATAAGCAAACTGCAGAGGATCCAATGCATGCTCAGTCTGCTTTAGGACCTCAAATCTGACCAGTTTTTCAAAAATTTTCATTAAAATTGAAGTCAAAGCAACTGGTCTAAAGTCGTTTACCATTTTAGGACAGCTGGATTTTGGAACGGGGACAACCACAGCAGCTTTCCAGATCTTAGCCACATGTTGTGTCTGTAAGGACTTATTGAAAAAGTAGTGAAACACAGGACTCAGTTCATGTGCACAGGACTTTACCAAGCGCTTACATATATTATCAGGGCCCTGACTTTAGTTCACTTTTACAGCACAGAACGCCCTTTTAACATCCTGCACCTCAATATTAAAGTGCTGATTGTCTTTGAGTATCTGTTTCAAATCTTGTGCTTCTGTGCTAAAATCAAAGGAATCAAAACGGCCATAAAAACAATTAAGAGCATTAGCCAGCTCTGTGTCTGAACTAAAACCATCTAAAAACACACGATTACTGCGTGCTGTGCTCTGAAGGCCTGCAATAGTTTTCATACTGGCCCAGGCTGAACCAAGCTTCTTTGTTGCCATCTTGCTTTCCAACTCAGATTTATAATTCTGTTTTGCTCTTAAAACTTCAGCCCTTTTGTGGCAACCTGCAGCTCAGAAACAACCCCCTGTTTAAAGGCAAGTGCTTTCCTCTGTAAGCAGGATTTAACTGATTTTGTAACCCATGGCTTGTTGTTGGGATATATGTTGACACGTTTACGTGGAACGATCACGTCTCTGCAGAAAGCCATGTATGAGCATGTCACGTCCACTAAAGAGTCCAAATCTTCTCCGCAGGTGAGCGTTAACACCTCCCAATCTGTACAGTTAAAGTATTCCTGGAGGCAGTGCACTGAATCCTCTGTCCACACGTCTATGTCTCTGGTCTTCGCCTTGCCTCTTTTGAGAGCAGTTTTATATGTGGGCAGCAAATGTACACAGTTGTGATCTGAGGATCCTAAAGGAGGAAGGGGAAGAGATTTAAAGGCCCCCTCTATGACTCCGTAGCACAGGTCCAATGTCTTTTTTCACCTGGTTGGGCAGGAGACATACTGATAAAAGTTTTTAAGTGTCTTCTTTAGAGACACATGGTTAAAATCCCCAAAGATAAAATTTGGAGCCTCTGGGGAAATCGACTGCAACCGCTGTACCACATCAAAGACGGTGCTGGAGGCGGAGGCAGCATCTGCCCTCGGGTGAATGTACCGTACACAGTCGTTATAAAAAGTTGGGGGAACTCGCGGGGCAGATAAAAGGGGCGTAGTGACATGGACAGAAGCTCCACATTTGGTGTACAGATGTGCTCTCTGACCGTGACAGATGTACAATACTGTTTATTAATATACAAACATACACTGCCCCCCTGACGTTTCCCTGTTACCTCTTCCTGCTGATCCGAGTGAAGTGGGGCTCCAAAGCCGTCAATACTCAGGTCTGCATCCTGGTCATGGGCCGTAAGCCACGTCTCCGTGTAAGCCATGACACAGCAGTTCTTGAAATCCTTCTGATATCAGACATTTCCTTGAATTTCATCCACTTTATTTCTCAGGGATTGTATGTTCCCCATAATAATGGAAGGAAGAGGGAAGCGGTTAAGCTGACGCCTCTTCAGGTTTAATTTTGCGCCTCCACGCTTTCTGCGTTTCCTCCTTTTGTCTCTCTTTTCATCGCTGTCTCCATGAAAATCTCTTAAAATAAAGTCCGGCAGTTGCGGCACAGACTCAAACACAGATGCTGCATTACCCATGTTTAACCCCTTGCACTCCGGGTAATTTTCCTAAAAATGCCAAAAAATAACGTGCCCAAAGTAAATTGAAAGCTGTTCTTCGACCCTTTGCAGCATCTTCATGGGGTTGGTCTCATTTAAAAGAAAACACTTTGAATTTTTTGGCAAAAAAAACCATAATCGCTCTACGTGCTCCGGCCACTGAGTTACAGTCATCTAAACATACTGAACTTGAAGAAAATGAATTTGGCCACGGTGTTTTTTTGGATACAAATACTTGCAAATAACACACAGCTGTCCGATCTGGCTGGAAAATGCAACAGAAATGTAGAACCAAGTGTTATCAAGCTGAGATCCAAATCTGGTAACAATACCACAAAAAATGAATATTTTACACAGCTTTGTTCTCAGGTAGTTCCCAGGCATTTTGGAACTGTGCCAAATTGTGCCAAATGGCACAGTTTGGAAAAATGTCTAACTTTTGAATAATTCAATGTAGAATCTTCATTTTGGGCTCTAATGAAAGGTCACATTCAGGGCTGTGTCTGTGTGTGTGTGTGGGGGGGGGTACCCCACCCCCCGCTACAAAGGACGGAGTTCGGCCCTTGCTACATGACGGATTACAATCGTTGCATGTTTCCACAGCAACGCTGTCACAGCGCCCCCCCCCCCCCCGCTACTGTGTGTGTGTGGGGGGGGGGACAACCCCCCCCCTCGCTACAGAGGATGGCCATTGCTACATGACGGAATAGACTCATATGCTTCCCCCCGCGGACCGGGGGGCGTTCGGACCGTGAACGCCACCCCCCCACTCCTCTTCTGCACCGGGGGGGGGGGCGTTCACAGTCCGAACACGGCAAATGAACAGTTTATCGAGGCGCACACACCTCGTACTTCCTGCGCCGTACAGTTGTAATTTACCGATCGGTCAAAAGTCATTTTTTGATTACAATTTTCAGGGATAAATAATAAATTTAGCTTATAACACCTTACCTCTTCACAGCAGCAGAGTCCTGGCGAACTTCTCTTCCCCATTGTCAGACGAACGAGTGCAGGTCCCACTTGTGGGTGTTCTCCATGCTGCTGGGTCTGTAGCAGGTTCGTCCAGCGTCCTTTTTTTCATCAGCTGCAACAGTAAATCTCTCTTCACCCAGCCCCAACTTCTGTGCTTCAATTGGCTCCTGCATTCACAGTAGGCGGGTCCTCCTTCCTAGGTTTTCATTCATTGGTTCTTCAAGGTTTCAGAAACCCAATTCAAGGCTCTTATTAGTCGAATGAGAGATCAATCAGATGAACTAATCTGTTCGCGGCTGTGTCTGCAGCTTTTTTTTTTTTCAGTGGCGCTTGGACGCCAACACCACCTACATCACCACCATCTGGACTATGTGTCCGAGAGCGCACGAGAGCGCAGGAGTGCGCCCTCGTGCGCCCTAGGACGCAGAGACTTGCCCGCCCACGGAACAACGGAGCGCAAGTGGTTAAATGCAGTAACATGTCTCTGGAATACTGTGTCCTTCCCAGTATGATCGCGATCGCACTGACCTCCAAGACAAAGAGCCGGTAAGAAAGAAACAACAGTGCAAAAACAAGAAGGAAATCCACACTGATGGAACCAAGGAGCTCTTCGTTATATAGTCCACAAACATTCAAGGACAAAAATGGCACAGAGAATTACGTTAAAACACATTAAAGTGCATAAAAACAGAGACACAGACATCGAACTTTTTTCACCCGCTGCCGGTCGCTGTGTGCGCATGCACCCCCTTAAGTTCAGTATTTATCAATCTGAATGTGATCATGTGTGCTCACATCTCACGACAGAGCTGATGCAGCGCAGAAAATTTGATCATATCAGGTTATATCAAGCAGTGCATCCTTATGAGGTTATATTGAGCAAGGTTGTCATAGCTGGGGGAGAGGTGCTGGGGATAAGTTCCAGTGCTTATAAAATGCTCCTTATGGCGTGTGTCTCAAATAGCCTCTGACAACCAAGTCTAGCTCCTGACCTGCTCATGTGGCTTGTCCTCAAGCATAGCAGAACTGCTTCTACTGACAGGAGATGGGGCGAGGGCGGTCTTCTGGTGCCTTAAAACCAATTGCTTCAGGTAGATAGGGCTCGTCAACCTGGGAGGGTAGACCATCTAGAGGAAGGAAAACTCTGATTTCAAACCTCCGCTGCCTTGTGGCATACCTGGTCATGGGAAAGGCTTCGGGAGTCAACCCTGCGGAAAAATCCAGAGTTGGAGTCCCTAAGGTGGTCCGCTGCTGTATTCAGTATTGTTCTGGCAGTTCCTACAACACTGCTGGTGCCAAACTGTATTGGCTTTGCCATTCCTTTGGATCCACCACCAATGTGGAGAGGGGGGACCTACGACCTGGGCAAAAGTTGGTTCTCCACATTACCCTGACCTGGCTTGCACCCTGGAGAGGACACTCCACCTTCGCTTCACAGCGTCGAAACAACATGGGAAGCAGCAGTCTACCGGTGATAAGCCATAGTGCTTGATTGGCATAGAGTATGGCACCAGGGGTTGCTTCCGATGGTGGGAGGGATTTTTGGATCTCACTGGACAGTTACCGTCCGCCTCAAGCTGGGCAGCCCCCAGCCAGAGAGGTACTGTCCAGCCACAGTCTACCTTCCTCATTGGGTGCATGGGAATTAGGATAAAACCAACAAAGCAGGCTGCAACTATCGCACCAGGCAAGAAAGAAAACATCCAAACATGAGACCAGCTCTTTAATTTGGAACCTGGAGCATCCGCACTATGACACCAGGACTTGCTGTGGACCACCAGGACATCAGCGATGCCAGAAAGAAAGCAGTCATCAACAATGAGCTACTGAGATTACAGGTAGACATCGCCGCTGTGCAAGAAACGCGCCTAGCTGGATCAGGCATGCTCAAGGAGAAAGACTACTCATTCTGTTGGCAAGGAAAGTGTGCAGAGGAGTGCAGAGAACATGGAGTTGGATTCGCCGTCAAGAACTCCGTGCTGAAAATGGTTGAACCAGGTGCGAATGCCTGCTGACGGTCCAACTCCACACCTCTGATGGCCCAATCACCTTTGTTAGCGCGTACGCTCCTACTCTGACATCCACACTTGAGGCAAAGGACAAGTTTTATACCCAGCTTAGTGACGTCATCAAGAACATCTCCAGCAATGAACACCTTGTCCTCCTTGGTGACGTAATGCCAGGGTGGGCGCCATCCATGACTCTTGGCCTTCCTGTCTGGGCCATTTTGGAGTTGGCAAGATAAATGAGAATGGGCAGTGCCTGTTAGACCTTTGCTCTTATCACAGCCTCTGCGTGACCAACTCCTACTTCCAGACGAAGCCACAACACAGAGTGTCATGGTGACACCCTCGCTCAAAGCACTGACACCAGCTGGACATGGTCATTGTCAGGCACACAAGCTTAAAGCTCATGCTCCTCACTCACACATACCACAGTGCAGACTGCAACACTGACCACTAACTAGTGTGCAGCAAGATCAGGATTCTCCCAAAGAACATCCATCACAACAAGCAAGATGGGAAGCCACGCATCAACACCACCAAGATGCAACAACCAGAGAAAATTGAGGGATTTGTCAAGTCCTTTGAGGATGCCCTGTCCGAAGACCACCCGCAAAGCTCTGCCTCTGCAAATTGGGACCACCTCCGGGAGACCATCTAGAAAACAGCTTTCACAACCTTTGGGAGGAAGACCTCTAAGAACTGCGACTGGTTTGAAGCCAAGTCAAGCGAGATGACTCCTGTTATTGAAGCAAAACGCGCCATTCTTACTGAATACAAGCGCTCACTGAGCGAGAAATCCCTCTAAGCACTCAGAGCAGCCAGAAGCAAAGTACAGCAGACAGCAAGATGATGTGTCAATGAGTACTGGCAGCAGCTCAACAGTGACATCCAGACTGCAGCTGTAACTGGTAACATCAGAGGGATGTATGAGGGAATCAAGAAAGCTCTCAGTCCAACTTAGAGCAAGATGGCCCCCCTCAAATCATCCAGCAGAGAAGTGATGACTGATAAAGGCAAGCAGATGGAGAGATAGGTAGAATACTACTCAGAGCTGTACTCCAGAGAAAACATCGTGACAACTTCAGCTTTAGATGCCATCGAACCTCTGCCATCATGGAGGAGCGAGATGTCGAGCCTACATTGGAGGAGCTCAGCAAGGCTATTGACAGCTTGGCCTGTGGCAAGGCACCTGGCATGGATGGCATCCCGCCGGACCTGATTAAGTATTGCAAAACCACCCTCCTGCAGCCACTACACAGTGTTCTCCATCAGTGCTGGAATAAAGGAGCTGTACCGCAAGACATGCGTGATGCCAAGATTGTCACCCTGTACAAGAACAAGGGTGACAGAAGTGACTGCAATAACTACAGGGGCATCTCCTTCCTGAGCATTGTAGGCAAACTCTAAGCCCGTGCCATGCTCGTGCGGTTCCAGAAGCTAGCTGAGCACATTTATCCAGAGTCCCAGTGTGGCTTCCGAGCAGAACGTTCAACAGTAGATATGATCTTCTCCCTACGCCAATTACAGGAGAAGTGCAGAGAGCAGCAGAAGCCCCTCTACATTGCCTTTATTGACCTCACTAAGGCATTCGACCTGGTCAGCAGAGATGGGCTCTTCAACATCCTCCTAAAAATAGGATGCCCCCAGAAATTACACAGCACGATCAGATCCTTCCACGACAACATGAAGACAACTCCAGTATGAGGGCCGCATGTCTAAGCCATTTGACATCAAGAGTGGTGTGAAACAAGGCTGCATCCTTGCTCCCACCCTCTTCAGCATCTTCTTTTCTCTGTTCCTGAAGCATGCCTTTGCAACCTTAACAGAAGGAGTCTACCTACACACCAGATCAGAAGGACGACTCTTCAACCTCGCTAGACTTGAGAGCGAAGACCAAGGTGTGCAAAGCCATTATCAGAGACATGCTCTTCGTTGATGATGCTGCAATCATTTCACACACTGAGCAACAACTCCAGTGTTTCATGGATGGATTCTCCCAAGCATGCAAAGACTTTGGGCTCACCATCGGCCTGAAAATGACCAACGTGTTGAGTCAAGATGTGGAAACACTGCCTGTCATCACCATCAACAGTTATGAACTAGTTGTTGTCCACTAGTTCATATACCTCGGATCTACCATCAGTGACAACTTGTCCCTTGTTGCAGAAATTAACCAGCACACTGGAAAGGCCGCAACAACAATAGGCTGACTTACGACCTGTGGGTGGGAGAACCCCAAATTGACAGTGTCAACCAAGATGGAAGTGTACAATGCCTGCATCATCAGCACACTGGTGTACGGAAGCGAGGCATGGACAACATATGCCAAGCAAGAGAAGAAGCTGAACAGCTTCCACCTGCGTTGCCTACATTACATCCTCGGCATCACATGGAGCAACAAAGTGCCAAATGTCCAGGTCCTCGCACACGCTGGTCTTTGTACTATGTATACGCTGCTCAGGCAACATAGGCTGCGCTGGCTCGGCCATGTGCACCAAATGGAAGACGAATGCATACCTAAGGACTTTCTGTATGGCGAGCTTGCCTCTGGCAAGAGATCTGTCGGCCGTCCCTAGCTGTACTACAAGGATGTCTGTAAGCGTGACATGAAAGCCCTGGGCATCAGCACAGAGTTGGGAGGATATAGCAGGTGACCACAGTAGATAGCGCAGCACTCTCCAGAAACAACTCAAGGCCGGAGAGGAAAAACTCCAGACCCTGGCCGAACAAAACAGAGCCAGACGGAAGGTGCATGCTTACGAAGTAAATATTGTGACCACCCACACCTGCACCAGATGCAGCAGAGACTGCCATTACCGAATTGGACTGATCATCCACAGCCAACACTGTACCAGCTGAGACAGCTCCACGATGGCAAACCAAGAGGGCGCATCATCTATGGTCAACATCAACCGACGGCAGCCACGACATTATATCCACAGGTTATATTCAGTCCCTCCAGGATGTCACGGGATGTTTTTATGATTGTTGTGGCCCAAAAAGCCTGAATTTGCGGGAGCGTTTTTTAAAAGTTGCGATAAAAGTTGTGATGTTTTTAGAGTGTTTTTTGCACTAAAAGTTGTGGGAACAATTAGAAATTTTAAAGCAGATATTATTTTCCAGTTTACTGCAGTTTCCAGTTTACTGCAGTGATATTCTGTATAACAATACACGAAAAGCATGGGATTGTCAAAAATCTCCTATTACAGTGATTTGTAAATTAAGCAGAAAGTTCTGCTATACAGAAAAACTCTTGTGCAACAGCAAATAGAGACTTTAACACAATATCCATTACAAAAGCTAAATTGCATTGAATGCATGTTAAAGAGTATAGATTTGAAAATTATTAGCAGCACCTTCATTTGAAAACTCCCTGTGGTCCCCAACCACTCGGTACGGAGCGGAGAGGAAAAAAAATATTTTTTTCTGTTGCATTGTATTGTCTGTAGGAGTCTGTTTTTCTGAAAAAAAAAAAGTTACAATATTCTATTTCAGTGCCTAGCTCCTTCCTGTCTGTTACACATCAGTCTTGACACACACACCTGTCTCTTCAGACACACATCTTTCATTTACGGTGGGAAGGGGGGGGGGAGTCTGTCCAAACCGGAAATCCACAGCTTTAAAGCTCATTGACCAAATGTAGAAATTATTTTACCTCTAAAGATGTACAGTGCATCCGGAAAGTATTCACAGCACTTCACTTTTTCCACATTTTGTCATGTTACAGCCTTATTCCAAAAAGGATTAAATTCATTTTCATTCATTTTTTCCTCTCAAAATTCTGCACACAATACCCTATAATGACAATGTGAATAAAGTTTTGGGTTTTTTTTTAGATTTTTGCAAATTTATTCAAAATAAAAAAAGAAATCACATGTACATAAGTATCCACAGCCTTTGCTCAATACTTTGTTGATGCACCTTTGGAAGCAATTACAGCCTCAAGTCTTTATGAATATGATGCCACAAGCTTGACACACTTATCTTTGGACAGTTTCGCCCATTCGTCTTTGCAGCACCTCTCAAGCTCCATCAAGTTGGATGGGAAGCGCAGGTTTTAAGATCTCTCCATAGATGTTCAATTGGATTGAAGTCTGGGCTCTGGCTGGGCCACTCAAGGACATTCACAGAGTTGTCCTGAATCCACTCCTTTGAAATCTTGGCTGTGTGCCTAGGGTCGTTGTCCTGCTGAATGATGAACCATCACCCCAGTCTGAGGTCAAGAGCGCTTCAGAGAAGGTTTTCATTCAGGATGTCTGTACATTGCTGCATTCATCTTTCCCTCCATCCTGACTAGTCTCCCAGTTCCTGCCGCTGAAAAACATCCCCACAGCATGATGCTGCCACTACCATTGGCATGGTTATGAGCGGTACCTGGTTTCCTCCAAAACATGACACCTGGCATTCATGCCAAAGAGTTCAATCTTTGTCTCATCAGACCAGAGAATTTGCTTCCCATGGTCTGAGAGTCCTTCAGGTGCCTTTTGACAAACTCCAGGCAGGCTGCCATGTGCCTTTTACTAAGGAGTTGCTTCCATCTGGCCACTCTACCATACAGGCCTGATTGGTGGATTGCTGTAGAGATGGTTGTCCTTCTGGAAGGTTCTTCTCTTTCCACAGAGGAACATTGGTGCTCTGACAGAGTGACCATCGGATTCTTGGTCACCTCTCTAACTAAGTCCCTTCCCCCCCAGTCACTCAGTTTAGACGGCCTGCCAGCTCTAGGAAGAGTCTTGGTGGTTCTGAACTTCTTCCATTTATGGATGATGGAGGCCACTGTGCTCATTGGGACTTTCAAAGCAGCGGAAATTTTTCTGTACGCTTCCCCAGATTTGTGCCTCGAGACAATCCTGTCTTCATGCTTGGTTTGTGCTCTGACTTGCACTGTCAACTGTGGGACTTTACATATAGACAGGTGTGTGCCTTTCCAAATCATCTCCAAACAACTGAATTTACCACAGGTGGACTACAATTAAGCTGTAGAAACATCTCAATGATGATCAGTGGATACAGGATGCACCTGAGCTCAATTTTGAGCTTCATGGTAAAGGCTGTGAATGCTTATGTACATGTGATTTTTTTATTTTTTTATTTTTATTTTTAATAAAAATTTAAGTTTGTCCGTTTTAGCTATGCATGCTTAAAAAAAATGCGGTTGTTATTAAGCTCCAGCAGTTAATTATGTCAGTTCCAGTTCATTTTAGGTTGTAAATGTGTTTTGTTTTTATTGTTTTAAAATGTATAAATAAATATTGTGAAATGTTGGATGCCTGAATTCATTTGTGCCCTTTCAGTTACCTGTAGAAGATTAAATCTATTGTTTACTACTGTGTGACAGATTCACAAAGTAATGGCTTACCCCACCTCTGCAAAACTAAAGCATTTTCAACCTTTTTATAACATAGTGATAAACAAGAACCTAAAATACACTGTACATATTAGATATCTACATAACGCTGTAATCAATAACCCTTAGTGAACTTGGAAATAATTATTGTGGAACAATAATCTTTTTTCAAATAATATTTTGTATAAACAGAACTGCATTTCCAAAAATTAGCACATCACCATTCAGATCTATATCAAATAGCTCAGATATACAGTATTAATCCAAATTTCAAACAAATTTTTTTTTTAAAATGGCTACATTTATATGAGATTATTGTAAAATATGAAAGTTTTACTTTTTAGATTTGAGTTATTTCTAAAAAACAAATTCAACACAATATTCAATGTTTGGAGATGGATGAGTAGAATATAAAAGGAAATCAACCTCAAATCAAGTCAGTCAATATACGTATAACAAACAGGAATTTATTTGGGGAAAATATTTATTAAAAAATAAACAGTCCAGATGCAGGGACTTCCGGTTATGGCTGCCACGTAAGACGGACGTGTTTCACTCTGCTCTGCTCCTGGAGAAAAAAATCGGCAAATAACTCTCTCATTTGGGACAGAACGTATCCCAGCGTTTGGGCGAGGATATGTCGGCGAAGCCTAAGGCTGGAAAACTAGGTAAAGGAAAAAGCGAGCCGCTGAAACAGTCCAAATTAACGGACTTTCAGGTCTGTGACGCAGCAAACAAAACTCCATATATGGCGGAGGAGGCTGGCAACGGTGCGATATCTGCGGGGAGCGGCGCAGATGCGCTGATGGCTGCCATGAGTTCAATGAGAGCGGACTTTTCCTCTAGATTTGATGGGATTATGACAGCGTTGGAAGGAATAAGAAAGGAATTGGGTGACTGTGTAGAACGAACGGCGCAGATGGAGCTCCGTCTCGCTAGTGCTGAAGATGACGTCACCCGTCTTCAATTAAAGGTGCGCACTTTGGGAAAAAAAAAATAAATGTCTAGAAGATAATATTTTGGATTTGGAATCTCGGTCGAGACAGAATAACTTGAGGCTGGTGGGTCTTCCAGAGGAATCAGAAGGTCGGGACGTATATTCCTTTCTGGAAAAGTGGATTCCGGAGGTGCTGGGCAGCGAGGAGTTGCAATCAGCAGTGGTTCTGGAAAAAGCACATAGTATTGGCCCACGGAGAGATAAGGGACCGCCGAGGACCTTAATTATGAAGTTTCTTAGCAACAGAGACAGGATGAAGATCTTCAACGCTGCACGAGCTAAAGGAGAGATTAAACACCAGGACCAGCAGGTGCGGTTCTACCCAGATTTGGCCACAGGAATCCAACAATTGAGGAAGCAGTTTGATCCCATACGTAAGGAGCTGCGCAACCTTGGGATTCATCATGGTGTAATCTATCCTGCGAGACTGCTGACCACGTATGAGGGCAGAACCCACATCTTCAAGACCCCAGAGGAGGCGCAGGAGTTCATCAAGAAGATCAAAGAAGAAGAAGAGACTGGTGGGAGCTAAGCATGAACAAAATATAAGGTAGAATAATTAAGCATTTGCACAGGCATCTGACTGACTTGAAGTAAACAGCAAGTTTACAAAATATAGATTGTATTATATATTAAAAAAAAACAAAAACAAAACAAACAAAAAAAACTATGATGTACAAAGTTGTTAAAAATTTTGGAGTTAAGTTGGAAAACTACAGAGGAGAGTTAATGTTACGTCATTAAAAGCAGTAGAGTTAGGGTGATTGGGAGAATGAAGAAGGAGTGGCTTAGGCTGTTCCCCGTGGGTGTGGAACGGTCGATGGCTATATCGGGAGACGGAATTTTTTTTTTGATTTTGGGGGGTTCGCCACAAGTGTGGGAAGGGGGAATTTGTTTGTGTGTAGTTTGTAGGATGAATGTTCAACCACTCATGTTTTTGCTTCTCTGTATGAGCATGTTTACACTGCAAGGTAATCCCAAACTCTCTATTGATCATAAACCAAAGTGTTAATCTTAATTTAACTTCATGGAATTGCAGAGGTCTACAAAATTTAAAAAAACTTAAACAAGTTATGAATAAAATAAAAGACATGGGTTCAAAAATTGTGTTTTTACAAGAAACTCATCTAATAGAGGAGGATATAAAAAGAATTAGGAGTAGATGGCAAGGAAGTGTATTCACCTCATCATTTTCATCCCGGGCCAGGGGAGTTATGACTCTCATACATAAATCAGTCCCTTTTCAAGTGAAAAATGTAATTGGAGACAAACTTAGAAGATATGTAATCATTCAAGGTTCTTTGCTATTAGAAAATATAAATCTTGTGAACTTATATGGTCCCAATATAGATGATCAAAAGTTCTTTGCTAATTTATTTCTTATTTTATCATCACTTACAGGGCAACATATAATAGCAGGGGATTTTAATTGTACATTGAATCCAGGTATAGATAGATCAACAGGACTGGATTGTACGCACAATGGATGTAGGATGACTATTAATCATTTTATGAAAGAATTGAGATTGTTAGATATATGGAGAGAAATGAAACCACAAGTTAAAGCCTATTCTTGTTATTCCAGTACCTACAAGACATTCTCACGTATTGATTATTTTTTGATTTCCACAGAATTAAGATCCAAGATTCAAAACTGCTTTTATGATAACATCGTGATCTCTGATCATGCACCCTGTTGTCTAATATATGTAGATAAAAAATTGACAAAGGAATCAGGTAGATGGCAATTTCAGCATAAATGGCTTCAGGATGAGGAATTTGTCAAGTATATAGAAAAACAGATAGACGAGTACTTTGACATCAATACTACACAAACATCAGCATGTGTAAAGTGGGAAGCTTTCAAAGCTTTTATTAGGGGACATATTAGTTATACAGGATCAAAATCTAAGAAGACTCGAGAGGAGAGAGCTAAATTGGAACATAAAATGAAAAGTCTTCAGGAAAAAGTGTATGCAGGAAGTGATCCAAGGTTGGAGAATGAATTACTGATTTTGAGAGCTGAATACGACAAAAAATCAGCGAATAGAGCTGCCTCGAGTCTTCTAAGATTGAAACAATCTTTTTATGAACAAGGTGAAAAATCAGGAAAATTATTGGCATGGCAGATTAAACAATTAGAAATTAAAACACCAATTACTAGTATTATAAGTAACGGACAGGTAGTTATAGATCCTTTAGAAATTAACAGAGCCTTTAGAGATTACTATGAAAAATTATATGATACTAAAAATGAATTTGATTTAACAAAACTAAATGGGTTTTTGAACGAACTATCTATACCGTGTATTCCAAATGAAAACAGGGAGATATTGGAGTCTAAAATTAGTCAAGAAGAAGTTGGGCTAGCCATTGATAATATGAAATCAGGAAAAAGTGCAGGACCAGATGGTCTTCCAGGTGACCTTTATAAGAAATTTAAGAATAAATTAATAAAACCTTTTTTGGAAATGGTTTTAGAAGCATTTCAAAATAATAATTTACCATCATACATAAATAATGCCTTAATTATACTGCTGCCAAAACCAGGTAAGCCCTCTAATAAATGTGAAAATATGAGACCAATAAGCCTATTAAACGCCGACCTTAAGATAATCTGTAAAATTTTAGCAAGACGAATACAAGAAATTTTACCAAATATTATTAATCGAGATCAGAATGGCTTTATAAAGGGAAGACAAGGCTTCCATAATGTAAGAAGACTATTTAATATTATTTATTTTAATAAAGAAGCACCGGATACAGCTCTCCTATCACTGGACGCCGAAAAGGCCTTTGATAGAGTTGAATGGCCCTTTCTTTTTGAAGTCCTACAAAGGTTTGGACTTGGAAATAATTTCATAAAATGGGTTCAAATAATATACAATAATGCTACAGCAGAAATCCTAACAAATAACAATATTTCAAAACCAATAAAAATCAATAGAGGATGTCGACAAGGCTGTCCACTTTCACCTTTACTGTTTACTATGGCAATTGAACCTTTAGCGATAGCGATACGTTTACATTCACAAATATATGGAATTAAAGTTGGACCAACAGAACATAAAATCTCCTTGTACGCCGATGACATAATTTTGTTTATGTCGAATCTAAAAAAATCAATTCCAACCTTGTTGAATTTAATAAAGAATTTTGGGGAAATATCAGGATATAAAATAAATAAAACTAAATCTTCAATATTAATGCTAAATGAGACCCAGAGAAATTACCCAGCCCCTGAGGTAAATCAATTCAATGTTGTAAATCAGTTTAAATATTTAGGAATCCAAATTGTGCCTAAGCTAGAATCAGTCGCCAGTGTCAACTATGAAGCCTTAATGACAGATATTAATGAGTTAACTCAGAGATGGATGTCACTACCAATGTCGATGATCGGGAGAATCAATATACTTAAAAGTAATATTTTACCTAATATACTTTATTTCAATACATTCCCTTATCACCACCTTTAGATTTATTCTCAAGAATAAAAAAAAAGTTAGTGGAATTTATATGGAACAACAGGAGGGCTAGATTACGTCTGTCTTTATTATATTTACCATTTGATCGTGGAGGTCTGAAATGTCCAAATTTTATGTTGTATTATTGGTCGGCACAACTGAGGTCTATGACATATTATTTTTCATCAAATGATCTCCCTCACTGGACTGAAATGGAATCATACAATTTACCTTTACCTCTTCCCATATTCATATACTCAGATTCGGCAAAAAAATTACAAAAACAAGTTAAAAATCCATTTGTAAAGCATATGATCAAAATATGGTGTGAAGCTAAAAACTATTTAAAAGAACCACAGTTACTGTCACAATTTAGTCCAATATGGGGTAATCAATATTTTAAACCAGGGAGAGCGGACGCTGTATTTAAAATATGGAATTTAAAAGGGATACAAAAGATTCAGGATTTATATTTGCCATGTGCAGATAACATAATGTCTTTTGAAGAGCTGAGGATCAAATTTAATCTCAATAGAACACATTTTTTTAAATATCTTCAACTTAGAAACTTTATTCGATCAAATCAAAATAAAGCTCTCACTCGACCTATTTATTCATCCTTGGAAAAAATGATGATGAAAGATGGTAAAAGAAAGGGTATTATTTCAGAGTTTTATAACTCATTGACACTATTTTCAAGTGAAAATTCACTGAAAAGATTAAACTACTGGAAAGAAGATCTGCAAACTGAAATTTCAGAGGAACAATGGGAATTGGCTTGTACAGAAGCTCAAACCAAATCAATAAATGTACGCCTTAAATTGATACATTTCAAATGGTTAATGCGGATGTATGTTACACCGGAGGAGTTAAATAAATATAACAAAAATATACCAGATACATGCACAAAATGCATGGAAAGTAAAGGAACTCTATTTCATTGTGTATGGGAATGTAGATTAATAAGAATGTTTTGGGAAGAGGTGAGGGTAACAATTGAAAAAATAATCTCAAAACAAATCATATTGAATCCTAAATTGTTTTTGTTGGGTCTGTACCCAGAAAAGCATAATTTTAATAAAAGTGAAAGAACATTCATAGACCTCAGTTTGCTTAATGCCAAAAAATGTATTGCACTATTATGGAAAAAGACTCATAGACCAGATGTGACTCAGTGGTTAAGACAGATGTTAACAAACCTTCCATTAGAAAGAATAACATATATACTGAAATCAAAGGAAATTGTGTTTGAGAATATATGGAGACCTTTTATTGATTATGTAAAAAATTTAAACATAACTTTTGAAGAAGAAGGTGAATGATGTGTGTGGACCTTGTAAATTCCAAACTGGTGAACATAATATGTATACTTATGTATTGGATTGTCTAGACTAAACAGAGGAGCATTGTTGAAGATTTGATTTTGCTGGTGGTTGTTGGTGTTTTTAGTGCATCCTTTTTTTTCTTTTTTTTTTGTAGTACTTTAGTGTTAGTGTTTGATTGTTTGTATCATGTTTGTTAAAAAAAAAAAAAAGGTTCAATAAAGATATTGTGGAAAAAAAAACAAAACAGTCCAGATGCAGGGTCCATGAGGCAGATCTGGGAGAGCAATAGAGAAATTAATTAAATCAGGATTAGGACACACTCTGGAAAGCTTTTGTTGTCCCCATAGTCAGTGTTGACCTTTGTTACTATAGTCAGGTACAATTTGTTGATGTAAAAAAGGACAGTCTCTAACAAAGTGTCATCACAGACTAACAGCATTAAAACTTGACTGTATGTGAACTATTAGACAGTTTTAGGACTACAGCAGTCCTGTGATGTTTGCCTTGAGACTCAGGTATTTAGCTGAATAATATAGTCAGTTCATCAGATGGTGGTATCACTAACTTGGTGAGAAAGTCCAAGTGCCAACACCTGCCTGTGTCGTTCACAAGATCAGAGAGACCTGACCAACACATGAGGGACAATATGTTGGTTTTACTTATGCTGACTAACTACCTTTATGTTTTCATGGTATTGTTTTTCATTCGATACATGTTTATCTGACCACAACTGTTGTCAATTTTTACAAGAAAATAAAATTACAAAATATTTACAGTGTGATACTTGAAAATCTCATAACTGTTATCATTGGGACGTTGCATGCAATCCTGTATCAATCCTGGGTATTTGAACAAGAGAGAATTTTTGTTTTGTTTTGCAAATATAGTATAATTTTTTTTTTAGTAAATTAGAGCACACTTGTGGCCATAACATCATTTTAAAGTTCAATTATCTGTAAAATCCCTTTAGAAATTAAAATTATTCTCTGTGTTACTGATGGCAATCATCATCATAGCAGTCTGTCGTGCGCGACAATGACTGTTTCATTTAGGTCTGATCAGATTCCTCCACACAGCTCTGTCCTTAGCCTTCCGCTGCCAGGAACTCCTGTCTATATCCAACTTCTTCAAGTTTCTTTTTACAGTGTCTTTAAATCTGAGCCTTGGTCTACCCTGATTGCATTTGCCCTCGCATAACTGTGAGTAGAGTAACTAATATCCATAAAAATAATGTTTTCCCTATTATTTATGTCTCATTAAAAATGCAATTTTGTTTGTTATCATTGTTTATTAATGGCTTTTGTCTTGTATCAACTGGCATGTGATTTTCAACAATAATAATAAAAGCAATAGAAGCAACTGATAGTCCTCATTTTTTCTAGAGTTTGGTCACAAGAAAAAATAATCATAACTGGTATAGCACACATGTACTATAACTATCAAAAATATTAATTATTATAACAGGAAAAAGTCCAAATTAGTGGCAATGAATACAATGTAGTCAGTTGGTGTCATGAACCGAGCCCATGTTATCCCGTAGGCTCGGTTCTGACCATTCTCTGTGGCTCAGGCATCGAGTTTATTATGATTTTGAGTTCTTGTTGGTTTTATGTCTGCGTTCCTTTTCTTTTCCATGCCTGTAGCCACCGCTCTGGCCGGCGGTTGCTGGGCAGCCATTTTGACCCACTTTCAGGTGGGCGCTGTCCAACATTTGCCGGTCCGACCACGCCCCCTCTCTCTTTGATAGTCAGCTGTTCATGTTCTGTGTGCATCATCTACCGTGTTGTCAGCCAGCCAATATTGCCAACACTATCACAACGTGTTAGCCACTCCACACAGCCATGGTTCTGTTGCGCCCCTTGAAGCATGTCGGCCCTGGGGCACAACTGTGGTTAACACATTTCCTCTCCATGCATTTGCTGGGCAATGTCGGCCCTGAACGCCAACTGCAAGTGTTTCTGTTTATTTTTGTAAGTCTTCACCTTTTTGGGAACTGTTGTCATCAGTCTTATGTTCAAGAAATGTGCTGTGGTGAATCCTGCGCGTAAATCCATTCATCCTTCCCCTCCTCCGTGCGCTGCGTAAAAGCGCATGAGGAGGCTTATGACAGTTGGAGCTGAAGCGTGTGATGTGGTCTTTCACGGCCTGCTGTTTATCTAAGCCTGTGACACAACGCGAAGGCACAGCGGTAAAACTAAAACAAGAAACCAGAGAAACTGTCTGCTACAAAGCTGCTGGCATTCCAGTCAACAACACCAGCGTCCGTTCTCTCGCTGACGTCATTTCAGCCTCCTCCTTCATTCGATGGGCAGCACCACAGTCCAGTCAGTGGCTGCGGTTTTTGATGATAACTACAGTATGTTATGCAGGCGCGCTTGTAGGTATTATATTGATCATCCACAATGACTTTTGGGTTTATACAACATGCTAAAAAATGTCAAAATCGTGTCATGAGCACTTTAAGACTTACATTGTGCATGTTTCTAAACACTTTGTTGATGTATTATTTTTTAAAAACATCTTTGTTTTCATGAAAAAGTAATATATTGCACCTTTAAAGAGGCAGTTTTTAGTAGTTATAAATGTTCCATACGCATTTATATCACTGCAGCCAAAACAGTGGATTTAAGCAGAAAATCTAAAATCTAATTGATCGGATGCAGAAACTTGAATTACACTTTTAGCTTCTGAAATTTTAAATATTGTTCATACAGTTGTGATTGGGCTCAGAGCTTTTGAAGAATGTTGTTTTCATCTTTTTTTTTTGTGCACCGGAGTGCAGACAGTCACCATATCCAGTGTCAGTACTGTGGTAAATTAATTCTACAAAGATAAATTGTGGTAAATTTGCCTATTCTGAGAAGATATTTCTTTGACCAAGTCTGGTGTTTGACCAAGAGCACTATGCTCCCAAAATGCTGGCTTACTTGTGGTGCCCAGAATCTCCAAAAGTACGGTGGGAGGCAGAGCCTTCTGCTACCAAGCCCCTTCTCTCTGGAACCAGTTACTGCTCTGGGTAGGGGAGTCAGACTCAGTCTCTGTCTTTAAGAACAGGGTAAAATCCTTCCTTTTTAATATAGCTTTTGTTTAAGGAGGGTATTTGTGTCTTTTAACCCCACTCTTGTTCTATTGTTATCTGATCCATACTGCTGTTTGACCTCCAATATTGTACTTGGCATCTTACTGCTATGTTCTTTATGTCTGTCCTTCCATCCTCCCTATCCCCTCATCCCCAGCCAGTCGCAGCAGACGACTACTCCTCCCTGAGCCTGGTTCTGCTAGAGGTTTCTTCCTTCCAAATGGGAGTTTTTCCTCTCCACTGTCGCCTAGTGCTTTCTCATAGGGGATCGTCTGATTGCTGGGTTTTTCTGTGACTGTGTGATTTTTTTTATCTGCACTGTGGCGCCACGAGATGGCTTTTGTTGTGATGTGGCGCATTATAAATAAAGCTAAATTGAATTGAATTGAATTGGTGTTACTAATTAATAACTGGTATCCATCATGGATTTTCTGGCAACTCCACGGGTAAACTAATGCATCAGGCTCAGCAGCACAGCGCTCACAGCACAGCTGCAGTGACTGTATACAGTCACCATATCGGGTTAAATAAATAAATAACTTTACCTGTATGAATGTTGTACGATAGAGCAAGTCATGAAAGTATTTTCACTCTCACTCTGAATAATATCACACAGGAGAACTGTGCAGAACAGCTGTGGGTACAGCTGAGGGAAAGGGAGGAGAGAGGAGACATTACTTCATCTCTTCTAAAATCTAAGTATAAATTCTTATGTTTGACATGTATACTTTTAAAATGACCAAGAAACTAACACTTAAAACACTTTATTCACTTATTTCACCAATGCCTGTATCAGAACCGATGAACTCATTTACATTGTATATCATGGCTGTATAAACTTAAATTATTTCCATCAACCTGAGTTCACCCCATTGTTGCACATCATGAATTTCGTTCCCACCGTCAGTCTTCTGCCTTTAATGACTTAAGCCTGGTTCATGCTACACCTCTGCTGTCCGCGTACGTGTAACCAGAAACCACGTGTTTGAAATTTACGTCATCGTCTCCACTCCACTAGTGTCCACAGTGCTAGACCGCGGACAACCGCATGCAGCCCAAATTTTGTGACCGCGCCACGTGCCTATGGCCTGAACGCGTTGAAAAGCGCATGCGCAAGACTGAACGTCCCATTCACGAGGTGGCGATATTGACACAGCATACATCAGCAGACGAAGAAGACAACAAGGAGGCGGAAAATGAGAATAAAAACATACATGAATCATGTATACATACTTTCTTTCACAGCAGCAGCAGTATCTTCGTGGAAAATGAGTGAAAACCAGGAAGTCAAACAGCAGAAATGGACTCTATTTGAAGAGAAACTTTATGAAGAAGTCCGCGGTTTCTTCATTGGTGAAAATTGTGGCGCATCAGCGCCTTGGCGCTACGTATCAGGCAGGAGTGAAACTACAAATGATGGTTGTGCGCATGCGTCAACCCCTTGGCCTGGGTAGATGAAAAAAGTGAGCATTGTGGCAACCTGGGGAGTGCATAATGGTTTACCACCTTAGACAGGAACAAAGGACACGAAGTTAACCTTTTGTGTGTGAGAAGTTTCTAGATGCCCTAGTAAGATAACAGGGAGGTGTCAAGGATGAATGGACTGACTGCAGTCGAACGGGGAGATTATCTTTTGTGTGTGAGAAGAGTCTAGAAGGAGATTATCTTTTGTGTGTGAGAAGAGTCTAGAAGGATGTCATGTTATTTAAGGGAAGAGTTCCTACTTGTATGCCATTCTGTCTATGCTCCTTGTGCGAGTCATGTAATAAACCGCCTGAACCAAATCCGCCTCATTATTTACACGCTCCACACTGGTGACCCAAGACGAATCATGGAATACGACGGAAGATCCCCGGAGCCAACCTCGACTGGAACCCCCAGCTTCGCGTGGCCTGTAGCGATCAAACTACCTGATTTTTGGCAGCACAACCCGCGCTCCTGGTTCCACCTAACCGAGGCACAGTTCGCCCTCCGAGGGATATCGGCGGATGATACGAAATTCCACTATGTGGTCGCAGCGCTCGATGCCAGCACGGCTCAGCACATCGAGAGCCTGCTCGATCAGCCACCAGCCGACGGCAAATATGACGCGCTGAAGGCTGCCCTCATCCAGCACTACACGCTCTCGGATGGTGAGAGAGCAGAGAGGCTTCTGACGCGGACCGAGTTGGGAGACGGTTCGGCCGTGGACATGATGGAGAAGATGCTGAGGTTAAAGGGCACGGACGACGACCACTTCATCTTCACCCACATTTTCCTCAGGAACCTTCCAACAGTGGCGAGAGCGGCCCTGGCCAATTCGTTGTTGCTGGCCAAACGGGACTATCGTGCGCTAGCCCGGGAGGCAGACCGGATCATCATCGCCACCAAGGCTTTCGTGACCATTGCAGCAGCGACGGAGCCAGGCACGTCGACACGAGGAGGCGAGGAGCCGCCGACGGCAGCAGCAGAACCACCGACGGCAGCAGCAGCGGGGGCCAAGGAACGTGGAGGTGACACGCTTTGCTTCTACCACCGCCGCTTTGCAGAGAGGGCACGCAAATGTATACCACCGTGCCAGTTTAAGCGCTCGGGAAACGCCAAGACCGGGGGTCGGTAGCAGCCGCGACCCTCGGGGAGGAGAACAAGCTGCTCTATTTGACGGACGCATGCTCGGGGAGGCATTTCCTCGTGGACACCGGCGCACAGAAGAGTTTCATCCGGCCGACCTACGCTGACCGGCTGGCAGGACCCAGCGGCCCCGAGATGGCAGCAGCAAACGGCTCAGAGATTAAGACCTTTGGTGAGAGGACTCTACTCTTGTCTCTACACGGCCGTACATTTGAATGGACTTTTGTTGTAGCAGCTTTGGATTACCATATACTGGGGGCTGATTTTCTATGTGCACATGGGTTGTTGGTAGATATCGCTAACAGGCGCCTGGTTAATGCACTGTCTTTTGACTCTCTCTCCTGTATAGCTCGAGTGACCCGGCCAACAGCACAAGCCAACGTCACAGCAGCATGCGGTAAGTTCCACACACTGCTCGCTCAGTTCCCAGCACTCACAGTCCCGACGTTTTCAGTAGCTATCGCTAAACATGGGGTGGAGCATTTTATCACCACCACCAGGGCGCACGTTTTTGCAAGACCTCGGCGCTTGGACGCAGCTAAACTGGCCATAGCGCGCGAGGAGTTCGCTAACCTAGAGAGGTTAGACATCATCAGGCGCTCAAACAGCCCATGGGCTTCCCCGCTACACATGGTTCCTAAAGCTGAAGGTTTGTGGCGACCTTGCAGCGATTTCCGCAGGTTAAACAACGCTACAGTGCACGACTGCTACCCAATTCCCCACATTCAGGATTTTTCCGTTCACCTCGCATGAGCGCGCATTTTTTCTAAGATAGATTTGGTCCGTGGTTACCACCAAGTCCCAGTGCTCGCTGAGGACATACCCAAAACAGCGGTAATAACTCCGTTTGGTTTATTTGAGTTCTTGCGCATGCCGTTTGGGCTTAAAGGGGCAGCACAGACGTTCCAACGCATGATGGATGCAGTGCTGCACGATCTCCCTTTTGTGTTCGTCTACCTGGACGATATCTTGGTAGCCAGCGCGTCCGAAGTCGAACACGAGACCCACCTCACGACGGTTTTCCGAAAGTTGGAAGAGCACGGTTTAATAATCAACCCAGCGAAATGTCAGTTTGGGGTGACGGGGATTGATTTTTTAGGGCACCGCGTCTCTCCCGAAGGAGCGGTTCCACTGCCTGACAAAGTGCACGCAGTGACAGATTTTCCCCGACCGCAAACGGTCAGGGTGCTACAAGAATTTTTGGGAATGGTTAACTTTTATAACCGTTTCCTTCCCCGCGCAGCGCAGCTCATGCAGCCATTGTACGCTGCGCTCAAAAAACAGAAATCCGCGAATAGGGTCGAATGGACCCCGGAACGAGAGCAGGCGTTCTCGGAAGTTAAAGCAGCCCGGGCAAACGCTGCATTGTTGGCACATCCAGACCCAATGGCCCGCATAGCCCTCACCACTGACGCCTCAGATGTGGCCATAGGGGCTGTCGTGGAGCAGCGTGTCGCCGGGGCTTGGCAGCCGCTTGCCTTTTTCAGTAGAACCTTGCGCGACAATGAACGTAAATACAGCACGTTCGACAGAGAGTTGCTGGCTCTCCACCTGGCCATTCGCCATTTCCAGTACTGGCTGGAAGGGCGCAATTTTACTGCGTTCGTTGACCATAAGCCACTAACATTCGCGATGGCCAAAGTTTCAGAACCTTGGTCGGGCCGGCAGCAGAGGCAGCTGGCCGCGATCTCAGAGTTTACTACTGATATTCAGCATGTGTCGGGCAAACTGAATGTAGTGGCAGACTGCCTCTCGCGCGCCGTTGTGGCCCCGGTCTGTGTAGGGATGGATTACGCAGCCATGGCCACGGAGCAAGCTAGTGACGCGGACGTGCGCGCCCTCCAGTCTGGACCAACAGGGTTAAGGCTGGAGAATAGGACGCTGCTAAACGGCATTCCCCCCTTAATCTGCGACGTCTCCACGGGTCGCCCACGGCCTGTGGTTCCGGCCGCGTGGCGCCGCCGCGTGTTTAAGTCGGTTCACTCTTTGGCACACCCAGGGGTGTGCGCGTCAGTCAAAATGGTAGGAGAGAAATATGTGTGGCCGGGCCTTCGCAAACAAGTGAAAGAGTGGGCGGCAGCCTGCGTGGCGTGCCAACGAGCCAAAGTTCACAGACACACGAAGGCTCCTTTGGAGCCGTTTCGCATCCCAGCTAAGAGGTTCGCCCATGTCCACGTGGACCTCGTAGGCCCCCTTCTGCCATCACAGGGGTACACGCATCTCCTGACAATGGTGGACCGCACCACGCGCTGGCCGGAAGCGGTTCCGCTGGCGGCAACCACGGCCAAGGAGGTGGCGCGCGCGTTTTTAACAACATGGGTGGTGCCTTTTGGAGTTCCGTCGGACATTACGTCTGACAGAGGCTCTCAATTTGTTTCTGAACTCTGGTCAACCATGGCCCGCAGCCTAGGTGTCTCAATTCACCGCACAACCGCGTACAACCCGCAGGCTAATGGGTTATGCGAACGTTTTCATAGGTCGTTAAAAGCGGCTCTGAGGGCTTCACTGACGGATGCAAATTGGGTAGACAGGCTACCATGGGTTTTATTGGGGTTACGTTCTGCGCCTAAAGAAGATCTGGAAGCTTCCCCAGCAGAACTCGTTTTTGCACAACCACTCCGGCTGCCTGGGGAGTTTCTGCCAGATAATCTTGCGCCGGGCAGCATCCCGTCTCAGCTGCTGCAGCGTTGCATAGACTCAAGCACGCTACCGGGCCCTGCCCACCACAGTTTTCCGCGCGTTTTTGTGCCTAAAGCTTTGAAAAACGCAGAGTTCGTGTTTGTCAGACACGACGCCCACCGCCCCCCACTGTGCCCACCTTATGATGGACCGGTTAGAGTGCTGGAGACAGGGGATAAGCATTTTTTGCTAGACTTGGGGGGTTGGAGGGAAAAAATTGGCATAGACAGACTCAAACCTGCTTTCGTTGTGGCTGACGAGCAAGTGCTGTTGGCGAAGGCCCCTCGGCATGGAAGACCCCCACGGGGCGCTTCCCAGAGAAAAGATTCTCCAGAGCACCCACACGGACAGTCAAAGTTTTCACCCCCAGACATCAGCCCCCCAGCATGGCAGCGCCACGGAGGCAGCGAATCCTGGCTACAGCAGATATGGCAGAAGACTGAAGCCCAAGCAGCATGCGGACTGATATTGATGGTTCTACAGCATGTGGACTGATGTAATGGTTCTATCACAGCATGTGGATTGTTACCCTTTTGTCCTATCTAAGTTGCTGGGGGTGGTGGTGTGGCAACCTGGGGAGTGCATAATGGTTTACCACCTTAGACAGGAACAAAGGACGAGAAGTTAACCTTTTGTGTGTGAGAAGTTTCTAGATGCCCTAGTAAGATAACAGGGAGGTGTCAAGGATGAATGGACTGACTGCAGTCGGACGGGGAGATTATCTTTTGTGTGTGAGAAGAGTCTAGAAGGAGATTATCTTTTGTGTGTGAGAAGAGTTTAGAAGGATGTCATGTTATTTAAGGGAAGGGTTCCTACTTGTATGCCATTCTGTCTATGCTCCTTGTGTGAGTCGTGAAATAAATCGCCTGAACCAAATCCACCTCATTATTTACACGCTCCACAGCATGAGCAGCGCCACGTGCTTGCCGGGCTCGTAAATGTAACTTTTGAGGCTGCCACACAAGATGTTTTTTTTTCTTCTCTTATTTTTCTGCAACAATCAGAGCCTTTTTGTCTGCTGGAACTGCCTAAATATTCACAAATAATATCTAAAAATAAAATATCCACTATAAACGAGTACAAGCCAACTTCGGATGCCCCCAAACAATCCCATACTGCTTTGCGTGTCAAAGATGGCAGTATCTGAAAAAAGGTCCACGCTCAAGTGTCACATGAAGTGAGCAGGTGAATCCACTAATTAATAAAGAAAACCAAAGCCTTAATGACAGACATTAATGAGTTACTTCAGAGATGGATGTCACTACCAATGTCGATGATTGGGAGAATTAATATACTTAAAAGTAATATCTTACCCAAAATACTTTATTTATTTCAATACATTCCTTTACCACCACCTTCAGATCTATTCTCTAGAATTAAAAAAAAGTTAGTGGAATTTATATGGAACAATAGGAAGGCTAGATTACGTCTGTCCTTACTATATTTACCATTTGATCGTGGAGGTCTGAAATGTCCAAACTTTATGTTGTATTACTGGTCAGCACAACTGAGGTCTATGACATATTTTTCATCAAATGAGCTCCCTCACTGGACTGAAATGGAATCATACAATTTACCTTTACCTCTTCCCATATTCATATACTCAGACTCGGCAAAAAAATTACAGAAACATGTTAAAAATCCATTTGTAAAGCATATGATCAAAATATGGTGTGAAACCAAAAAATATTTAAAAGAACCACACTTATTGTCACAATTTAGCCCAATATGGGGTAATCAATATTTTAAACCAGGGAGAGCGGATGCTGTATTTAAAGTATGGAATTTAAAAGGGATTCAAAAGATTCAAGACTTATATTTGTCATGTTCAGATAACATAATGTCTTTTGAAGAACTGATGATCAAATTTAATCTTAATAGAACACATTTTTTTAAATATCTTCAGCTTAGGAACTTTATTCGATCAAATCAAAATAATGCTCTCATCCAACCTACTTATTCATCCTTGGAAAAAATCTTGACGAAAGACAGTAAGAGAAAGGGTATTATTTCAGAGTTTTATAACTCATTGACATTATCCTCAAGTGAAAACTCACAGAAAAGACTGAATTATTGGAAAGAAGACCTGCAAACTGAAATTTCAGAGGAACAATGGGAATTGGCTTGTACAGAAGCTCAAACCAAATAAATAAATGTACGTCTTAAACCGATACATTTTAAATGGTTAATGCGGATGTATGTTACACCGGTGGAGTTAAATAGATATAACAAAAACATACCAGATACGTGCACAAAATGTATGGAAAGTAAAGGAACCCTATTTCATTGTTTATGGGAATGTAGAAAAATTAGAATGTTTTGGGAAGAGGTGAGGGTAACAATTGAAAAAATAATTTCAAAACAAATCATATTGAATCCTAAATTGTTTTTGTTGGGTCTGTATCCAGAAAAGCATAACTTTAATAAGAGTGAAAGAGCATTCATAGACCTCAGTTTGCTTAACGCCAAAAAATGTATTGCACTATTGTGGAAAAAGACTCATAGACCAGATGTGACTCAGTGGTTAAGACAGATGTTAACAAACCTTCCACTAGAAAGAATAACATACATACTGAAATCAAAGGAAATTGTGTTTGAGAATATATGGAGACCTTTCATTGATTATGTAAAGAATTTAAACATAACTTTTGAAGAAGAAGGTGAATGATGTGTGTGGACCTTGTAAATTCCAAACTGGTGAATGTATAATGTGTATACTTATGTAGTGGATTGCCTAGACTAAACAGAGGAGCATTGTTGAAGACCTGCCTTTGTTAGTGGTTGTTGGTGTTTTTAGTACATTTTTTTTAATTACTTTAGTGTTAGTGTTTGATTGTTTGTGTTTTGTTTGTAAAAAAAAAAAAAGGTTCAATAAAAAAATATTGTGGAAAAAAATAAGGAAAACCACTCCCACGGTGAGACACTACTCAACCCCTCTGCCAGTCAAGCATGTAAACACAAACCAATTTCCCATATGCAAGTGACTCACTTATTTGGCTCCTACATTATACTTGAACTGCAGAAATTATTTGAAACAAGATATTGTATTTCATTATAGCAGCCAGGTAACCTTTGATACAGCATGTAAAATACTAGAAAGAGAGATCATATCTCTCATGGCCTCCCTTCACTGGCTTCCCATAGAATTTAGAATTAAGTTTAAAATCCTTCTCCTCACTTAGAAAGCTCTAAATGATGAGGCCCCTTGTTATTTAAAATGTCTGATAGTACCTTATCATCCTAGCAGAGCACTACACTCCCAAAATTCTGGTTTATTTGTAATACCTAGAAGCTCTAAAAATACAATGACAGGCATAGCTTTCAGTTATCAGGCTCCTCTCCCATGGAACCAGCTGCCAATCTGGATTCGGGAGACAGACTTGATCTCTGTTTTTAAGAATAGGGTTAAAACAGTCCTTTTTGACAGAGACAATAGTTAGGGCTGGATCAGGTGACCCTGAACACTTCCTTAGTTATGCTGCTAATATGTTTAGACAGCTGAAGGACCTCCAACAATGCCCTGGGCTTCACTCCTTTCTTCCCTCTCAATGTAATACATTGGTATGAAAAAAGTGTTTGCCCCCTCCATTGAACCACAGTGAGAGTCATTATCCACAAATGGCGAAAACATGGAACAGTGGTGAATATTCCCAGGAGTAAGCGGCTGACCAAAAGTACCCCAAGAGGGCAGTGATGACTCCTCCAAGAGGCCACAAAAGACCTCACAACAACATCCAAAGAACTGCAGGCCTCACTTGCCTCAGTTAAGGTCAATGTTCATGACTCCACCATAAGAAAGAGACTGGGCAAAAATGGCCTTCATGGCACAGTTCCAAGACGGAAACAACTGCTGAGCAAAAAGAACATAAAGGCTTGTCTCTCTATTGCCAGAAAACATCTTGATGATCCCCAAGACTTTTGGGAAAATACTCTGTGGACTGACGAGACAAAAGTTGAACTTTTTGGAAGGCGTGTGTCCCATTACATCTGGCATAAAAGTAACGCAGCATTTCAGAAAAGGAACATCATACCAACAGTAAAATATGGTGGTGGTAGTGTGATGGTCTGGGGCTGTTTTGCTGCTTCAGGACCTGGAAGATTTGATGTAGTAAATGGAACCATGAATTCTGCTGTCAACCAAAAAATCCTGAAGGAGAATGTCCGGCCATCTGTTCGTGACCTCAAGCTGAAGCGCACTTGGGTTCTGCAGCAGGACAATGATCCAAAACACACCAGCAAGTCCACCTCTGAATAGCTTAAGAAAAACAAAATGAAGACTCTGGAGTGGCCTCGTCAAAGTCCTGACCTGAATCCGACTGAGATGCTGTGGCATGACCTTAAAAAGGCGGTTCATGCTCGAAAACCCTCCAATGTGGCTGAATTACAACAATTCTGCAAAGATCAGTGGGCCAAAATTCCTCCACAGCGCTGTAAGACTCATTGTCAGTTATTGCAAACGCTTGATTGCAGTTGCTGCTGCTAAGGGTGGCCCAACCAGTTATTAGGTTTAGGGGGCAATCACTTTTTCACAGAGGGCCATGTAGGTTTGGAATTTTTTCCCATTAATAAATTTTCTTGTGTGTGCTCTCTCCCATAGATTGAGTCCTTGTCGTGCTGTTCACCCTCTACATGTCTGTTCTTTTCTCCTTCTTCTCTACCCTCCCCCCCCATCAGATGACTGACCCTCCCTTAGCCTGTTTCTGCTCAAGGTTTCTTCCTGCTAAAAGGGAGTTTTTCCTCTCCACCGTTACCAAGTTCTTGCTCACAAGGAATTACCTGATTGCTGGGGTCTTTCTGCAGTTGTGGGGTTTTCCCCTACAGTTTGAAAGTGCTTTGAGACAATTATTGTTGTGAAATGGTGCTATATAAATAAAGTTGAATAGAATTAAAATAGATAAATATGTGAATTTGTCAGTTTTTCTCTGTCAGATGATTCTAAATAGTTGTGAAATTCTTTTCATCAATGACCTGAATTGCTTTCATTTGTAATTTATTCAGATTTTAGACAGTTGTTTGCCTGTTTTCACTATTTCCTTGGCCTTCCTTTGATTTAAGTTCTACTGCATGTTTAGCTGCATTTATGCGTGATACACTGACCTGATGTGGGCGTACACAGCTGGAGTTGAGGTTGGGGTATCGTGTAGCAGGGTCAATGCTGTACTGTTCAAAGTTTTTACTGATGTTCTCCGTGGTGGTCTGAGGGAGAAGACGGTAAATGCTCTCTCTGGGGAGGAGCAGATGAGGACATCAGAATAATAAAGATACAGGTGCTTCAAATCTACAGGAACTATACACATTTAATGACCAGTTCCCACCAATACTAAGAGCTGTTTTATGATGGCTCATATAAGGATGAAATGACCAAACTACCTTACCAACATGTGGACAAAGTTATCACAGCTGTACTTGGTCTTTGAGTCTAGAAAAAGTGCAATACATAGAATTATGATATGTGATTTTAGAATATCTTTACAAAATGCAAGAAGATGAGAAAAACAGGAAAGCAAACAGGAGAATTAACATATTTTTTATTAAAGGAGACATATTATGCACTTTTTCCACATGATGACCCAGAGGTCTTAACGACATGTCTTTGGCATTCTTTGGTCAAAATACATCAGGCTTTAATTATTTCAGCACCATTTTCAACTGATTTTAAGGAGGCTTCTCAGAATGACTTATTTCAGTACATGTTTCTTTAATGCTCATGAGCCCTAGTTCACCCTCCCTGTATTGTCATTACAAGACGTTTGGTTGAGGTGGGATAGGTGTCATTTTGAGGCTAGTGTTAGTTGGTTTACCGTTAGCTCTGGATGGTGAGGACAGACCGAACTAATTAGCATCACCAATGGCTGAATGTAACTATGTAAAAGCCCAGATAAAGCATTACCGGGGAGAGGAATGTGTAGATATGATTGGTCCCTGGGGTACAGAAAAAAAAAGCACAGAAACGACCTTGAATGGGCTAACGATGGGCAGGCTAATCTATCGTCCTCTCCCCACTGAGGTGATCTCCTTGGCATTCGGCAGAGACTACAGCTGGCTAGCCAAGATGCTAGCAGGCTGATCTGCTGGCCTATTACAGTCAAAATATGACAAGGTATACTGTCAACTGCAAATTAAAAGAACTGACTATGATCTGACAGCTAAGGTAGCACTAGGTGGGCTGATCGATCGGCTTCTCCCAATGGAGGCGATGTCAGGGGGTCCAGACGAGCCTGACCTCAGCCAGGTAACCACAGCAGCTGCTGTCATTTTGCCGTCATTAATTTGTGAAATGGGGTGAAAACAAACCACACCAATGCTCCTACTGTTTAACTTCCTTGGTTAATTTCTCTTTAGTTCAATCCATCATTTATCCAGCTCACTTTGAAAGTTCCGTGGTGAATGAGCAGACACAAGAAGAAGGAAATGTGGAGGAGGAGATGAAATGGACCAATGACAGCTATTGTATTCTGTGTCGCTGTGATGGGGAATTACATTTCTGGAGAGGTGCATCAGGGATAAGGGGATAAAGACATGTACTTGTATTGCACTTTTTCTAGACTCAAAGACCACTCAGAGCACTTCACCAGTACTAACCCTCTATTCTAAGGGTCTATAGGAGACCTAGACCTAGGGACTATTAAGAATGACCAATTAACCAAACATGCATGTCTTTGGATTGTGGGAAGAAACCGGAGCTCCCAGAGTAAACTCACACAGCACAGGGAGAACATACAAACGCCACACTGAAAGGTTCCTACCCCCGCCAGCCTCGGGATTCAAACCTGGAACCTTCTAGCTGTCAGGCAACAGTGCTAACCATTGTACCACCGTGCTGGCCATGTGCATGTTAGTTATCAGCCATTGTAATAGCTATGTATGGTATGGCATAAAGTCCATGGCTACACCAGAGCTACGGCATCATTTTAATGCAAAAATACAAATCAAGCTTAAGGAAGCTCTGCTCTCAAGCTGGAGCTACAACAGTTGATGAAAAGGGGTTTTCAAGGACCAGAAGGAGAACACACTATCAGAAAGTACAAAAAAGATGAACCACCAGGGATAGTTGCTGGCATTCAGAAAGTTCTTGCCATGGAAAATGAACTTGCTCACCTCTCAGCCAGGATGTCCAGGGGGCTCCGCCCTTGTGCCCAGCCACGCACCATCCAAGCAGTGTCGAACGCAGCCAGAAATCCCCGAGCGCAACCAGTACCCATCGGCCAGAATGGCTGCAAGCACAGAACATGATGCCACCAAAGAAATACACAAGCCAACACTTAATCACAGGGAAGCAGCCATTATTGCACACTAGCAACAAAGCTTCTCATACCTCAAGGAGACTATCTCCAACCAGAGCAACCAGTAGCTGGTGTCCATGTTTCTCTCTGATCAATGCAGCGTTCTCTGAAGCGTACATGCACGTAAAGTCAAACATGGCTACATCCGGCTGCCCATAATGATTGATGGCATAGTCCAGTGATGGTAACTGGTAGTTTGTGCCAAAGTCAGCTGCCTCACGAGCGTAGGAGAGCAGTGCTTCTTGGTTGACGTTGTCAGCACTTAATAATCGCTCAGTTTCCATGGAGTCCTTGATTCAAAAAGAAAAAGAAAAAATGAAGGGGGTTAAAATACTCCTCTTAAGGTCAACAATATTCCTGTTCAAGTTAATTTGTTTAAGGCTATTAAGTAGCTGATGAACACAAAGAGTAGGAAATACAGCATATATTATATAGTATGTATGCATTACACTCCTGAACAAAATCTTAAGACCAAGGGGAAAATTGCAAGTATTTGCATTTCATGCTGGTGGATTGTAACCAGGTTGCAAGTAGAGTTTCAAAATGCAAAAACAAGAAACAGGACCAAGAGACAAAAAATAGAGAGTAGGCAATTTACTGAAAACATTTAAACTCAAACAGGCTGTTCATCAGCTGATCAAAAGTTTAAGACCATAGACCTCAAACTCAGTTGTGAGTAGCTCCACCATTCTTGCCGATCATTAAAAATTCATTTTGGTCTTAACTAGGGGTGGGGAAAAAAGATTAATTCAGTGATGGATCAAGATACTTGGCACTGGCGACAATGCATCGATCCATAAATGCACGGATCAATCTTTTATTTAAAAAAAAAATGCACACTCATACTTTTGGGTTATCAGTTAACCCTTTGAGTGTGTGAATTTGTGTGCCCCTAGTGGCAGAGCGTGGCACTGCGCCTGTCGTCTCACTCTCACATGATCGCCTGCATTGGGGCCTGCATTGGGGATTTGTACCGATTTGTCAGTTTCAAAAGGAGGACATCCATTAGAGGACTCAGTGGATGACACATAATACACCAAAGAAGAATAGGCTCATTTTGTCTTCTTTTAATTATTTACCTTTTGTACTTATTAAAGACAAAAATAGAAAGATGTTTTTACCTTCTTTACATGTTTCGACTGTTCACTGCAGCCTTTGTCGAATCCAAGGTAAAAACATCTCCTATTTTTGTCTTTAATAAGAACAAAAGGTAAACAAAGAAGAAGAACTCCTCATTTCATTTTCCTGTTTTTAGCATTTTAGCCCAGAAAGCTAATATGTCCACGATCGGTCACCGTCACTTTTATCAGCTTTGTACGCGGAAAATAACCATGGGACACAAGCGAAATTTATGTGGGATAATCGTAAGACTTTGTAGATGTGGTAGAGACTTTAACATGACCGACAGAATGCAAAATAACAACCAAAATGGGTGAAAACGCAGCGGCCACGCCAGCCAGCCAGCCAGCCAGCCAGCCAGCCCCCCTTTGTCAAAAGTGAGAATTTTCTGTTTTTTTGTGGGTTTTTTTTATATTGTACTGATTTCTTGTTCATATCCTTTGAAGATAAGATGATGCTCTCCTTTAGCAGAGAGCTGAGGAGAGCTAAATTTGTGTATTCTGAGAGACTCCAGCAGCAGTTCACTGCTAACGACTCTGCTTCTGTGTGGAGAGGACTGAGGCAAATCACCAACTATCGGCCTCAGGCTTCTAAGGGTCAGGATGACAAAGCCCTTTGTCAAAGACTGTCCCAACACTATACCCGTTTTGACACCTCGTCAGCTGTGTCCAACTCCCCCCCTCCCCCCAGCGCCACTGCCTCCATGGTCCCCACTTCATCAAAGGCTGCCCCCCTCCTCCCCCCCTGCCCTTGTCATCAGTGAGCAGGATGTGCACAGACAGTTCTCCAGACTGAACCCGTGCAAGGCCCCCAGTCCGGACGGCGTGTCTCCCTCCACCCTGAGACACTGTGCGGAAGAGCTGACTCCTGTCTTCACAGACATTTTTAACACCTCCCTGAAGTTATGCCACGTGCCGACCTGCCTCAAAACCTCTACCATTGTCCCTGTCCCCAAGAAGCCACGGATCACTGGACTTAATGACTACAGACCTGTAGCGCTCACCTCTGTAGTCATGAAGTCCTTTGAGCGCCTGGTCCTGCCCCACCTCAAGACCATCACCACTCCCCTCCTGGACCCACTGCAGTTTGCCTACAGAGCCAACAGGTCTGTGGACGACGCAGTCAACCTGGCCCTCCACTCCATACTGCAGCACCTGGACTCCCCGGGAACCTATGCCAGGATCCTGTTTGTGGACTTCAGCTCTGCATTCAATACCATCCGCCCCGCTCTGCTCCAGGACAAGCTGTCCCTGCTCAACGTGCCTGACTCCCTCTGCAGGTGGATCACCGACTTCCTGACGGACCGGAGGCAGCATGTGTGGCTGGGAAAGACTGTCTCAGACTCTGTTAGCATCAGCACCGGATCACCCCAGGGCTGTGTACTTTCCCCCCGCTCTTCTCCCTGTACACCAACTCCTGCACCTCCAGCCACCAGTCTATCAAGCTGATCAAGTTTGCGGATGACACCACCCTCATCGGGCTCATCTCCAACGGCGACGAATCCGCCTACAGGAGAGAGGTGGCCCAGCTGACGTCCTGGTGCAGCCACAACAACCTGCAGCTGAACGCTCTGAAGACAGTGGAGATGATCGTGGACTTCAGAAAAGTCACAGCCCCTCTGCCCCCCCTTACCCTCACAGACTCTCCCATCACCACTACGGATTCCTTCCGCTTCCTGGGCACCACCATCACCCGGGACCTCAAATGGGAGCCGACCATCAGCTCCCTCATCAAAAAGGCCCAGCAGAGGATGTTCTTCCTGCGGCAGCTGAGGAAGCTCAAGCTACCCACCAAGATGTTGGTGCAGTTCTACACAGCCATCATCGAGTCCATCCTCACCACCTCCATCACTGTGTGGTACGCAGGAGCCACTGCCAGGAACAGACTAAGACTGCAGCGCGTTGTGCACGCTGCTGAGAAGGTGATCGGCTGCAAGCTCCCATCCCTCCAGGACCTGTACACCTCCAGGACCCGGAGGCGTGCACGTCGGATCATAGCTGACCCTTCACACCCTGGACACGCACTGTTTGCCCCCCTCCCCTCAGGTAGAAGACTTCGGTCCATTCAGACTAAAACCTCCCGCTACATGAACAGCTTCTTCCCCTCTGCCATCAGACTGCTGAACACTAAGTGACTTATTAGACTCTCGTGCACTACGTACAGCAGCTCAACCGGACTCATGACAATATCCACAATATCTGCTACTTGTTAATATATTTAATAATTGCATAGATTAGTATTACTCATTCATATTTTACATTTTATTGCATGCATAGTTTTTTTATTTTAAAAATGTTTAATGTTGCAGCATTGCACCGAGACAAATTCCTAGTTTGTGTACTACATGAACAATGGCAATAAATCTTATTCTGATTCTGAGGTACCTCTGTTCAAAAAACGGTGTCAAAAGACTGAACCATTCTTTGTGTAAATGCATCCAGTCCAGCTTTGACTGAGTTATGGAATTTAAAGAGGTGCCGCAACACTATGCAAATTAGATGTGTAAATTTATTCCTATCTGAAACTTTGGATCATATTTTACATCTTTCTAATTGACAGTATACCATTATCTCTTACCACTTTCAAGGTATAGCCTTGGAAATCTGAACTATTTTATTGACCAAAAATACTTACCACGCTTGATCACTCGGGGCTATGTCACAATTTGACGACAAACACACTCAAGGAGTTAATCAATGGCGTTTTCAGTCCACTAGATGGCACAAAGCAAACACCCAGTCAAGTGAAGTCATAGCTTGTCTCAGATTTGCAACCAGCTTTGGAAGTTAGGAAGCAGTTAGCTCAAAGTTAGCTTAAATGTCGGGCCTTTTTTGTTTTTTTTATAACAAAGATGGAAGGAAAGACTTTGGCATGGCACACAACCTGCAAGAAGTGCTGCATGAAAAAAAGAAGAAAAACACTCGGAACAACATGGCGGGCCACACACACACACACACACGTTTCGGAGCAGCATTAGCAACAGCTAGGCTAAAGCAACACTGGCATGGAGCTTCTTCTCTAAGCGTTAAGTGAAGTTTATTTATGAAGCGCTTTTCACAGACATATAGTCACAAAGCGCTGTACAATAATATGGAATAAAAGGAAGTTGATAGATAAAAATTAATTTTAAAAATACAAAACAAGTTAAAACACAAGATTAAAATAATTTAAAAATATCAGACCTACCATTAAAAAGCAGCTAAAACTCAATGGAAACCCTCGTGAAACAAAAAAGTTTTCAGCTGCTTTTTTGAAAGAGTCCACAGTATCAGCTAAACGTATCTAGAGTGGGAGTCAGTTCCAAAAACCGTCCACCACCCTCCTTGTATGCAAAGGAGAATAGTTTATCGTATGTAATAGATGTCAACAGTTTTACTTCGGGACATGATTTGATGTTGAGTAAGTTGAAAAAAAATTGAAATAATATGGGATTGTGATACTCGATATCGCGATTATCGATGAATCATGATAGGATCGTATCGTGACCCAAGTATCGCGATCTGAATCATCTTCACCTGGGAATGAACCCGAGTTCAAGTCCAGACCTCCTTGTTGTAAGACAGCACGTGTTAACCACTTGATCAATGTGCTGCTCACTTCACAAAGAAAGACATTATTTTTAAAGTATTAAAGTGACACTGCCAAAAAAATGAGTTGGTTTTATTTTTTCTTGTTAACATGTCTGTAACATGTTTTTAATGACTTACAAGACATCCATCCATCTTCTTCCGCTTAATCCTTTTCGGGTTGCGGGGGGGCTGGAGCCTATCCCAGCATCTTTGGGCGAGAGGCAGGGTACACCCTGGACAGATCGCCAGTCCATTGCAGGGCCAACACAGACAACCATTCACTCTCACAGTCATACCTTAGGACAATTTAGAATCCCCAGTTTTGATGCCAATTAACCTAACTTGCATGTTTTTGGCATGTGGGAGGAAACCGGAGGTTTCCCGGAGTAAACCCACGCAGACACGGGGAGAACATGCAAACGCCACACAGATCACTGTTGGTGAGCACAGTGGACTTACAAGACATAAAGAGCAAAATCGCTAAATGTATCATATCAGGTTTTTTTGCTGTAAAGTCTCACTTAAGCCCCGCCCCCTGCAAAAAGGCGAGTTGAGATGAACATTTTTGGTGACATAACTATTTGTGGTGCTGGCATGTGGGTAGTGTATGAGCCAATGAGGACTCTCTGGCCTAACTGACATTATCCTCCAGGCTAGTTAGCATTTTTTAACAAACTGTTTTGAAAACTTGACCCGTATTAAGATGGGTTTTTACCATTAAACTGCTTTTAAGGGCCAATGCAGTTTCAGTCATTGTCCCAGGCCACCGATGGTGGACTGCTGTGCATACAACTGGGCATGTCCTTCAATCGGCTTAAGTCTTTTTCTCACAGGATTTATTCTAATAATGTCATGCTAGCCCCTATAAGCCTTGTGGTATGTGGTTGGGCCTAGTAATCACCGATTTTGGCATTTGAAGGGGGGGGGTAGTGAAGAGATTTTGACATAAAATTGTGAGACAATGAAAGTTTTTTTGGAGAAAAAAGTGCATAAGATACCACTTTAGACAATATCGATTTGTTTTTGTAGGGTGTTTATAGCCACCAGAGTGCATCTTTAAAGAAATGAGAGGACTGGAGTTTCTGGCTTTTGTGATGTTCAGTTTTCTAAGTTGGCAAATCAAACACTAGATGCCGTTGCACTACCCCCCATGATGCTATCACCCGGCCGGTGTACGAAGAGGCAGGCTATGAAGCTGAGCCGATACTGTTGATTCGGAGAAAACGTGTGAACAGGACCAAGTGTGTGGCCATACCAAATTCCGAGCACATCACAGACATTATAGAAAGGCAGGGTGAATGGGTTTTGTCTTTTTGGCTGGGGTTGGCCAAAATTATGAGCTAATGATTAGCTGCTAAAAATAGCTCTGTGAAACTTGGTTGGAAGATTGTTTTGCATGGTTACTGTGTGTTAAATGAACATATCAGTTTGTCCCTGATATCAGTGTTCATGCAACCAGGGCCATACAACTAATGATAGTACAATAGTTCATAGGGATATTAATTAGTTGACTAGCAATTAATTAGTTGTCAATTAACTGATAACTCAGCAGTCCTTTTCAATGGGAGCTTATTCTATGAAATGTAATGGCTTTGCCGTCCAGGCGGGGGTGCACGTGGTCATCCACTGCCACATTTCAACCGAAAAAGCGGAAGAAGATGCAAAACTGTTCTAATGTCCAGCCATCAAATTAACAGGACGGAGAAACAGACTGCAGCAGGCTGCTGGAGCCCCAAAAAATCCCCGCTGCCTCCCTCCAACCTGCCACTAGATAGAAAAGCAGACCAGACTCAAATTATCACTGAGGTAACACAACAGAGGGAACCCAGATCGAGCTGGGTTTGCCTGGGTACTGTGATAATGTTACATGTAACAGATGAAGCAGCTAACAATTTATATTCCTGTTGAAACACTCTACCAGTGCATTTCAGTAAATTAGAATGTTAAGTTTTTTAATAAATAAATTAATATAACTAAAAAAGATAAACTGTTTTCCGCTAGATGGTGCATGAACACGCAGCGGTCTCCCTTCTCTCTTCGTGTTTTGTGCCATTTAGTGTTGTTTAAATTATGCAAAAGTATATATTCATGTGTTTAATGTCTGTACACGATGCTGCGCACAAGCTACAGTCACCACAGCCTTCTGGAGATAAGGAATATGATCAAATATTACGTCTTGGATCAGAGCATTACAGAGGAACTCTGTAGCCTAGGTCTCCTCCACCAGACCTCCACACCCCCGGACTCAACTGCGGTGTCTCATCCCAAATGGAGACGCCGTAGACAGTGTGAGTGGAAACAAAAGAGAGGTAAGCATGAAGGTATCCGAACAAAGCTAACCGCTAGCCCACACAAACTCCCGATTACTTCCCTCATTCTGGCCAACATACACTCACTAGACAACAAAATAGACCACACACAGCTCCTGAGAACTATGCAACGTCATGCGTGGAACTGCTGTGTTTTTATCTTTAAGGAAACGTGGTTAAATGACAATATACCGGACTCTGCCATTCAGTTAGCAGAGCTAGCATGCTATCGTGCTAACAGAGTGTTCACGGAAGGAGGGAAAACGCGAGGCGGAGGTGTCCGTGTCTTCATCAGTGACGCTTGGTGCCATGATGCAACTGTTGTACACAAACACTGTTATTCATTGGTGGAGTTTATGATCATCAAGTGCCGACCCTTTTACATTCTGAGAGAATTTTCACCTGTCCTACAAGTTGCTGTGTATGCCCCGCCCACTGCCATTGGCGAGAGGAGAAAAGCACTAAAAGAACTATCAAGCCATCAGTGAGACACAAACAATGCATCCAGACGGATTCCTCATCACAGCAGATTTCAACCATGCAGATTTAACCTGTTGAACTCTGTTCAACTTCCCTAAAAACGCCTAAAAATAACATGCCCAAAGTAAATCAAAAGCTGTTCTTCAACCCTTTGCAGCATCTTCATGGGGTTAGTCTCATTTAAAAGAAAACACTCTAATTTTTTTGGCAAAACAGTCATAATCTCTCTAAGTGCTCCTGCCACTGAGTAACAAGAAAGTTCGCCTGGGTGTTTTTTTTTTTTAGATACAAATGCTTGCAAATAACATACAGCTGTCAGATACTAGCTGGAAAACACAACAGAAATGTAGAACCAAGTGTTTTCAAGCTCAGGTCAAAATTTTGTAAAAATACCACAAAAAATGAATACAGTGATCCCTCGCTACTTCACGCTTCACCTTTCGCGCCTTCAGTGCATCGCGGATTTTTCAAAAATATTCATCAAAAATTCAAAATTGAGAAATAATGGGCGGGCGCTAGCAGAAGGCAGGGAGACTACATTAGACCATAAGGTGTCAACACGGAGAGCCGCACAACTCTCTGTTCGCTGTTGTCGTGTTGGCTCGGCTCGGAAATCTCGCAAGCTGATTGGCCGAGACGTTTCACCCACCTCCTCTCCCTGCCGAGCACCCATGAAGGGAAGGAAGACCGCATTCATTGCTTTTTATCGCTCGTGTTACTTAGTCTCACCGCGTGGAACTTTTTGCTGTTCTCTTGTGCCATTTTGTGCGAAATAGTCTTCCCGTCGAGGCACTACGCCGCCTCCTGCAGCTTCAGCTCTATCGGAAGCTGCCCTCGATGATCCTGCGCCTCCAGCATCTCACGATGAGGCGTCACCTGAGGAGCAGTAAAGCTCTCATTAACCTGTGCAGTAAATCATTTTCATCTTGAGTTACGTATCTTGTTATAAGAATAAAAGAGTTCTAAAAACATATTTATGTACACTTTGTTTACATCTACGTATGTATGTACACGTACACACACACACACACGTATCATATGAGAGAGAGAGAGTGAGAGAATGAACGTACGTATTATTTATGGATGACGTCATTAGGGGTGACGCTACTTTGCGGTTTTTCACTTTTCGTGGTCGGTTCTGGAACCCATTAACCGCGATAAGTGAGGGATCACTGTATATTACACAGCTTTTTTCTCAGGTTGTAACAAGGCTGTGTCTGTACTGGAAGACCGGAAATACAGCTTTTTTTTTTTCAGTGCGCACTGAGACGCACTAAGATGCAGAGACGTGACCGCCTGCGGAATTCACAGAGTTCAAGGGGTTAAAGGTCCTCTGACCAAATCTACACCAACATGTAGACTTTTTCAACAAGAGGAGACAATTTGTAGGACCTGGTGTACACAACTCACAAGAAAGCATACAGAGCCTCCCCGTTCCCCACCTGGGTTTCTCTGATCACATCACCATCTTGTAAAGGCCAGCATACAAACCAAGAGTTAAAACAATCAGACCAACAAAAAAGCAGGCACGTGTGAGGCCAGAGGGGGCCTGTGATGCTCTGAAAGACTGCTTCAACACTACAGACTGGGACACTTAAGCACGGAGTCACTCACAACAGACACACAAACCCAGAGGAGTACACTGAGGTTGTTGCAGCATACAGAGCTAACTGCATTGATGATGTCACTCACTGCAAAACCATCACTGTTTGTGCCAACCAAAAGCCATGGATGACAACAGAAGTCCACAGGCTCCTGAGAGCTTGGGACGCAGCCATCAGGACCGGCAACACTGCAGGACAAACAACAGCTAGGGCCAACCTGTCCCGTGGCATCAAAGAGGCAAAATGACAATACAGCAAGAAAATATCCAGCCACTTCAGCAATACCAGAGATGCACGATCCCTCTGGCGTGCCATACAGACCTTCACCAACTACAGACCTCCACCTCAGACCTGTGCGAGTGACATCACACTGCTTCACAACATAAATGACCTCTTTGGCTGCTCTGAAGCACGAAACAGGATATCAGCACAAAAGACCACCACTCCTCCAGACGAGCAGGTTATAAATCTGGATCCGGCTAGAGTGAAGAGGACTCTCTCCAGGATCAACCCACGCAAGGCAGCTGGTCCAGACAACATACCAGGTCGCGTTCTGAAGGACTGTGTGGAGGAGCTCAAGAATGTCCTGGCCAACATCTTCAACATCTTCCTGACTCAAGCTGTTGTCCCCACATGTTTCAAAATGTCACCATAATAACAGTCTCAAAGAAGCCCGTCCCATCCAGCTACAATGATTACTGGCCTGTAGCACTGACCCCCATCATAATGAAGTGCTTCGAGCGGCTGGTCATGCAGAACATCAAGTCCACCCTCCCTCCCATGACCCATCCCAGTTTGTATACAGGTCAAACAGATCCACAGAGGATGCCATCGCTGCTGCTCTCCACCCACCTGGACTCAAAGAACTCCTATGTGCGAATGCTGTTCTTGGACTTCAGTTCAGCATTCAACACAATCATCCCCCAGCACCTAATACAAAAACTCAGACACCTGGGACTCAAAACCTCTCTCTGTAACTGGGTGCTGGACTTTCTCACAGGGAGGCCACAGAATGTACGGGTTGGCAGCAACACATCCAAGACCATCACACTGAGCACAGGAGCCCCACAAGGGTGTGTGCTCAACCCACTGCTCTTCACCCTGCTAACCCATGACTGTGTACCAGTCTACAACACCAACTACATCATCAAGTTTGCGGATGACACAACGGTGGTGGGCCTCATCACCAACAACGAGGAGGCCAGCTACAGAAATGAGGTAGGCCAACTGGTCCAATGGTGCAAAGACAATAACCTCTTCCTAAACGTGGGAAAAATCAAGGAGACTGTGGTTGACTTCAGGAGGGGACACACACAGCATACCCCTCTGATCATTGATGGAGCAGCTGTGGAAAGGGTGAGTAGCATCAAGTTCCTGGGGATGAATATCTCTGAGGACCTCTCCTGGCCCAACAACACCTCATTACTGGCCAAGAAGGCTCAAACTCACCTCCTGTCATGATCCTGGCTGCACTCTGTTGTCTGTCTCCCTAATTACTTATGCCCTACAGCTGCTGCAGGATCATCAGCCGCTTCTCATTTGTGCAGCCTTTAAATAGGGGGCAGAGCTTCACTAGTTCATGGGGACATCAACTAAACACACTACAGCTGACAGCTCCTCACTCCTGACTCAGCCTCTCCTCCAATGTGGGGCTTGAAGCCGTAAGACTAAACTTGTATCTGCCTGCCTCCTCATTTTCTATGTTATCCTCCACTCACCTGTTCATAGGTGGATCATCCTCCTGCCGGATTTAGGTTTCTTCCTCCCGGCAGTTCCGGATCTCCTGTCCTCTCGGCGGACCCAGGATTCAGTCCTCCCGTCGGAAGGGAGCCCCTGTCACCAGCTCAACACCCGTGAGTGGACATTAATGAACTGTGCAGTGATCTCTCTTTACTCCATCGATTCAGGAGAGTCTCAGCCCTTCACTGTAAATATCTGCACCGGAATTTTACTCTCTCACCTGTCACGACAGCTGGGAAGGGAACGAGGAACAACAGCTGTTTCAAAGCCTGCAGCTCTCTGACCCGTAAGGCAACAATTCATTTCGTCTGTGCCATTTTGTGTGTCACAACTGCTCATCCCTCTCCTCTCTTCTCCCCGCAGGGTTGTCAGATTCTTCGCGCACCTCACGTCACTTTCTGCACAATAACTCATTGCTACAAGTTCTAACTGAGTCCGTAGTCGGTTTCTGGGTCTAAATACCAAATCATGTCACCTCCATTTCCTCTGCAAACCGAGGAGGACACGAGTCCCACCCCCTATCATGTGCTCATTCTACCAGGGCACCATTGACAGCATCCTCACCTGCTGCATCGTGGTGTGGTATGGAAGCTTCACCGCCTCCTGCCGGAAGACACTACAACACACAGTGAAAGCAGCCAGCAAGATCGTCGGTGCCCCTCGGCACCCCCTCTCGGACATCTACCTCCCCCGCAGAGCCATCAACATTGCAGGCGACACCTCCCACCCCTCACTCTCCCTCTTCAGCCCCCTGCCCTCGGGGAAAAGCGGGCCCACTCCACAAGACTGCTAAACAGCTTTGTTCATCAGGCCATCAGGATCCTGAACTCTGTCCACCCCCACCCCCCCAGGACCGTAACGCACTCACCTGCACAATAACTACCTCAGCTGTTAGCACAGAAAGACTGGAACACCAACAGTAATACATTTGCTGCTGTATGTCTCTGCACTTTACTGCAACCATTTGCACAAATGCCATATCTGCTGCTGTCCGTCATTGCAAAACTGATCATGTGCAGTCCTATCTGTCACTGTCTGTACCTACACTACCACACTGAACTTGCAACTACGAGTATTACTGCTCTATTTTTCTGTATATAGGATTGCTGGATCTCATTGTTTATCTTTATTTGCACTATGGGAGGTCTGGGTCAATCTTTTGTCGCCATTTGCACTACGGGTAGCATTACTGTACACAGACGGCCGTTGTTGTTTTTCCAGCCTTTTTCCTTTTTTATATTGTGCACACCACTGAAGAGAGAGAGAAATGCCATTTCAATTCGCCTGTATATCCTGTATGTTTAGTAGTACTGACAAATAAAATCTTTGAATTTAAAATGAACTGAATCTTGAAATTTGTGATATTAATAGTACTTTTTAGAATAAATAAGAAATCATGACAGTTGTAATTTAATGAGTGTACCATCAGTGTGTGAATGTGTGTGTGAATGGGTGGATAGCAGGATCTGTAAAGCGCTTTGGTCATCGAGATGAGAATAAAAGCGCTATATAAGTGAATGCCATTTACCATTTTTACCAGCACATAGCACACACTATACATCTTATACTCACTACACTCACCCATCAAATTTTCAAGTCAAATTCGATGGGTATTGGAGGTCTCTTTGGGGAGTGCCAAAACAAACTTCCATCTTTTAACTGTGTGTCCAGAGGGAAAGAGTGTAGCAGTTGTACTGCAGAGCCTTCAGTTATCAAGCTCCTCTCCTGTGGAACCAGCTGCCAATCTGGATTCGGGAGTCAAACTCGATCTCTGTTTTTAAGAATAGGGTTAAAACCTTCCTTTTTGATATAGCCTACAATTAGGGAGGGATCATGTGTTTCTGAACCCTCCCTTAGTTATGCTGCTAATAGGTTTAGACAGCCGGGGGACCTCCAATAATGCATTGGTCTTCACTCCTTTCTTCACTCTCAATGATTTTTTTTTTTTTTTTTTTTGGCTGGTCATTAACATCTGTTTGTTCTCTCCCACAGATTGAGTCCCCATCGTGCTGTTTGCTCTCTACATGTCTGTTCTTTTCTTCTCTATCCCCTCACCCCCCAGCCAGTCGCAGCAGATGACTGCCCCTCCCTGAGCCTGGTTCTGCTGGAGGTTTCGTCCTGTTAAAAGTGAGTTTTTCCTCTCCACCGTCGCCAAGCACTTGCTCACAGGGGATCGCCTGATTGCTGGGGTCTTTCTGCAATTGTGGGGGTTTCCCCTACAGTTGAAAGTGCTATGAGATGAATGTTGTTGTGAAATGGTGCTATATAAATAAAGTTGAATTGAATTGAATTATACAGTACAAAATTTGTTAAACTACAAAAAATGCCATTGTCTGAAGTAAAAAAAAAATGCAAATGGTACAATAAATCTGAGGAATATAATGTTTATGTTTTATTCAATATATGAAAAAACAGCAACTTTTTTCTGTTAAAGATACACCGTATTGTCCATCCATCCATCTTCTTCCGCTTAATCCTTTTTCGGGTCGCGGGGGTGCTGGAGCCAGCATCTTTGGGCGAGAGACAGGTTACACCCTGGACAGGTCGCCAGTCCATCGCAGGGCCAACACAGAGAGACAGACAACCATTCACTTTCACAGTTAGGTTAGGTTAGACCATATTGTACCGAGGGAAATTCAGACTCTCAGGAAAAATGTAGCTTATCAATCGTTACTTGATCAATAAGGTCAATCAATTATCAATTAATGAATTAATTGATAACTTGCATCCCTAATAGTTCACCACTTTTACAACATTTTTTCTGCTGAATGCAGCGGCTTCAGCATCAACATGGCCAACGTCACTTCCGGTTATGGCTGCCACGTAGGACTGACGTGTCTCGCTCTGCTCTGCTCCTGGAAAAAAAAAAAATCGGCAAATAACTCTCTCATTTGGGACAGAACGTATCCCAGCATTTGGGCGAGGATATGTCGGCGAAGCCTAAGGCTGGAAAACCAGGAAAAGGAAAAAGCGAGCCGCCGAAACAGTCCAAATTAACGGACTTTCAGGTCTGTGACGCAGCAAACAAAACTCCATATATGGCGGAGGAGGCTGGCAACGGTGCGATATTTGCGGGGAATGGCGCAGATGCGCTGATGGCTGCCATGAGTTCAATGAGAGCGGACTTTTCCTCTAGATTTGATGGGATTATGACAGCGTTGGAAGGAATAAGAAAGGAATTGGGTGACTGTGTAGAACGAACGGCGCAGATGGAGCTCCGTCTCGCTAGTGCTGAAGATGACGTCACCCGTCTTCAATTAAAGGTGCGCACTTTGGAGAAAAAAAAATAAATCTCTGGAAGATAATATTTTGGATTTGGAATCTCGGTCGAGACAGAATAATTTGAGGCTGGTGGGTCTTCCAGAGGAATCAGAAGGTCGGGACGTATGTTCCTTTCTGGAAAAGTGGATTCCGGAGGTGCTGGGCAGCGAGGAGTTGCAATCAGCAGTGATTCTGGAAAAAGCACATCGTATTGGCCCACGGAGAGATAAGGGACCGCCGAGGACCTTAATTATGAAGTTTCTTAGCAACAGAGACAGGATGAAGATCTTCAACGCTGCACGAGCTAAAAAAGGAGAGATTAAACACCAGGACCAGCAGGTGCGGTTCTACCCAGATTTGGCCACAGGAATCCAGCAATTGAGGAAGCAGTTTGATCCCGTACGTAAGGAGCTGCGCAACCTTGGGATTCGTCATGGTGTAATCTATCCTGCGAGACTGCTGACCACGTATGAGGGCAGAACCCACATCTTCAAGACCCCAGAGGAGGCGCAGGAGTTCATCAAAAAGATCAAAGAAGAAGAAGAGACTGGTGGGAGCTAAGCATGAACAAAATATAAGGTAGAATAATTAAGCATTTGCACAGGTATCTGACTGACTTGAAGTAAATAGTAAGTTTACAAAATATAGATTGTATTATATATTAAAAAAACAAAAAAACAAAACAAACAAAAAAAAAAAACTATGATGTACAAAGTTGTTAAAAATTTTGGAGTTAAGTTGGAAAACTACAGAGGAGAGTTAATGTTATGTCATTAAAAGCAGTAGAGTTAGGGTGATTGGGAGGATGAAGAAGGAGTGGCTTAGGCTGTTCCCCGTGGGTGTGGAGCGGTCGATGGCTATATCGGGAGACAGAATTTTTCTTTTGATTTTGGGGGGTTTGCCACAAGTGTGGGAAGGGGAAATTTGTTTGTGTGTAGTTTGTAGGATGAATGTTCAACCACTCATGTTTTTGCTTCTCTGTATGAGCATGTTTACACTGCAAGGTAATCCCAAACTCTCTATTGATCATGGACCAAAGTGTTAATCTTAATTTAACTTCATGGAATTGCAGAGGTCTACAAAATTTAAAAAAACTTAAACAAGTTATGAATAAAATAAAGGACATGGGTTCAAGAATTGTGTTTTTACAAGAAACTCATCTGATAGAGGAGGATGTTAAAAGAATTAGGAGTAGATGGCAGGGAAGTGTATTCACCTCTTCATTTTCATCCCGAGCCAGGGGAGTTATGACTCTCATACATAAATCAGTTCCTTTTCAAGTGAAAAATGTAATTGGAGACAAATTTGGAAGATATGTAATCATTCAAGGTTCTTTGCTATTAGAAAATATAAATCTTGTGAACTTATATGGTCCCAATATAGATGATCAGAAGTTCTTTGCTAATTTATTTCTCATCTTATCATCACTTACAGGGCAACATATAATAGCAGGGGATTTTAATTGTACATTGAATCCAGGTGTGGATAGATCAACAGGACTGGATTGTACGCACATTGGATGTAGGATGACTATTAATCATTTTATGAAAGAATTGAGATTGTTAGATATATGGAGAGAAATGAAACCACAAGTTAAAGCCTATTCTTGTTATTCCAGTACCTACAAGACATTCTCACGTATTGATTATTTTTTGATTTCCACAGAATTAAGGTCCAAGATTCAAAACTGCTTTTATGATAACATCGTGATCTCTGATCATGCACCCTGTTGTCTAATATATGTAGATAAAAAATTGACAAAGGAATCAGGTAGATGGCAATTTCAGCATAAATGGCTTCAGGATGAGGAATTTGTCAAGTATATAGAAAAACAGATAGACGAGTTCTTTGACATCAATACTACACAAACATCAGCATGTGTAAAGTGGGAGGCTTTCAAAGCTTTTATTAGGGGACATATTATTAGTTATACAGGATCAAAATCTAAGAAGACTCGAGAGGAGAGAGCTAAATTGGAACATAAAATAAAAAGTCTTCAGGAAAAAGTGTATGCAGGAAGTGACCCAAGGTTGGAGAATGAATTACTGATTTTGAGAGCTGAATACGACAAAAAATCAGCGAATAGAGCTGCCTCGAGTCTTCTAAGATTGAAACAATCTTTTTATGAACAAGGTGAAAAATCAGGAAAATTATTAGCATGGCAGATTAAACAATTGGAAATTAAAACACCAATTACCAGTATTATAAGTAATGGACAGGTAGTTATAGATCCTTTAGAAATTAATAGAGCCTTTAGAGATTACTATGAAAAATTATATGATACCAAAAATGAACCTGATTTAACAAAACTAAATGGGTTTTTGAACGAACTATCTATACCGTGTATTCCAAATGAAAACAGGGAGATATTGGAGTCTAAAATTAGTCAAGAAGAAGTTGGGCTAGCCATTGATAATATGAAATCAGGAAAAAGTGCAGGACCAGATGGTCTTCCAGTTGACCTTTATAAAAAATTTAAGAATAAATTAATAAAACCTTTTTTGGAAATGGTTTTAGAAGCATTTCAAAATAATAATTTACCATCATACATAAATAATGCCTTAATTATACTGCTGCCAAAACCAGGTAAGCCCTCTAATAAATGTGAAAATATGAGACCAATAAGCCTATTAAACGCCGACCTGAAGATAATCTGTAAAATTTTAGCAAGACGAATACAAGAAATTTTACCAAATATTATTAATCGAGATCAGAATGGCTTTATAAAGGGTAGACAAGGCTTCCATAATGTAAGAAGACTATTTAATATTATTTATTTTAATAAAGAAGCACCGGATACAGCTCTCCTATCATTGGACGCCGAAAAGGCCTTTGATAGAGTTGAATGGCCCTTTCTTTTTGAAGTCCTACAAAGGTTTGGACTTGGAAATAATTTCATAAAATGGGTTCAAATAATATACAATAATGCTACAGCAGAAATCCTAACAAATAATATTTCAAAACCAATAAAAATCAATAGAGGATGTCGACAAGGCTGTCCACTTTCACCTTTACTGTTTACTATGGCAATTGAACCTTTAGCGATAGCGATACGTTTACATTCACAAATATATGGAATTAAAGTTGGACCAACAGAACATAAAATCTCCCTGTACGCCGATGATATAATTTTGTTTATGTCGAATCTAAAAAAATCAATTCCAACCTTGTTGAATTTAATAAAGAATTTTGGGGAAATATCAGGATATAAAATAAATAAAACTAAATCTTCAATATTAATGCTAAATGAGACCCAGAGAAATTACCCAGCCCCTGAGGTAAATCAATTCAATGTTGTAAATCAGTTTAAATATTTAGGAATCCAAATTATGCCTAAGCTAGAATCAGTCGCCAGCGTCAACTATGAAGCCTTAATGTCAGATATCAACGAGTTAACTCAGAGATGGATGTCACTACCAATGTCGATGATCGGGAGAATCAATATACTTAAAAGTAATATTTTACCTAAAATACTTTATTTATTTCAATACATTCCCTTATCACCACCTTTAGATCTATTCTCAAGAATAAAAAAAAAGTTAGTGGAATTTATATGGAACAACAGGAGGGCTAGATTACGTTTGTCTTTATTATATTTACCATTTGATCGTGGAGGTCTGAAATGTCCAAATTTTATGTTGTATTATTGGTCGGCACAACTGAGGTCTATGACATATTATTTTTCATCAAATGATCTCCCTCACTGGACTGAAATGGAATCATACAATTTACCTTTACCTCTTCCCATATTCATATACTCAGATTCGGCAAAAAAATTACAAAAACAAGTTAAAAATCCATTTGTAAAGCATATGATCAAAATATGGTGTGAAGCTAAAAACTATTTAAAAGAACCACAGTTATTGTCACAATTTAGTCCAATATGGGGTAATCAATATTTTAAACCAGGGAGAGCGGATGCTGTATTTAAAGTATGGAATTTAAAAGGGATACAAAAGATTCAGGATTTATATTTGCCATGTGCAGACAACATAATGTCTTTTGAAGAGCTGAGGATCAAATTTAATCTCAATAGAACACATTTTTTTAAATATCTTCAACTTAGAAACTTTATTTGATCAAATCAAAATAAAGCTCTCACTCGACCTATTTATTCATCCTTGGAAAAAATGATGATGAAAGATAGTAAAAGAAAGGGTATTATTTCAGAGTTTTATAACTCATTGACACTATCTTCAAGTGAAAATTCACTGAAAAGATTAAACTACTGGAAAGAAGATCTGCAAATTGAAATTTCAGAGGAACAATGGGAATTGGCTTGTACAGAAGCTCAAACCAAGTCAATAAATGCACGCCTTAAATTGATACATTTCAAATGGTTAATGCGGATGTATGTTACACCGGAGGAGTTAAATAGATATAACAAAAATATACCAGATACATGCACAAAATGCATGGAAAGTAAAGGAACCCTATTTCATTGTTTATGGGAATGTAGATTAATAAGAATGTTTTGGGAAGAGGTGAGGGTAACAATTGAAAAAATAATCTCAAAACAAATCATACTGAATCCTAAACTGTTTTTGTTGGGTCTGTACCCAGAAAAGCATAATTTTAATAAAAGTGAAAGAACATTCATAGACCTCAGTTTGCTTAATGCCAAAAAATGTATTGCACTATTATGGAAAAAGACTCATAGACCAGATGTGACTCAGTGGTTAAGACAGATGTTAACAAACCTTCCATTAGAAAGAATAACATATATACTGAAATCAAAGGAAATTGTGTTTGAGAATATATGGAGACCTTTTATTGATTATGTAAAAAATTTAAACATAACTCTTGAAGAAGAAGGTGAATGATGTGTGTGGACCTTGTAAATTCCAAACTGGTGAACATAATATGTATACTTATGTATTGGATTGTCTAGACTAAACAGAGGAGCATTGTTGAAGACTTGATTTTATTGGTGGTTGTTGGTGTTTTTAGTGCATTTTTTTTTTTTTGTAGTACTTTAGTGTTAGTGTTTGATTGTTTGTATCATGTTTGTTAAAAAAAAAAAAGGTTCAATAAAGATATTGTGGAAAAAAAAACATGGCCAACGTGTGATGTAATACTAAAACTATAGAACCCTGGTAGCAAGTTTCAAAACATTTGGAATAAAACTGTAGGAGAAGTTGATTTCACAAAACAGGTGGAACAGACAGAGGGACATTGCCATAACACCCCCCCCCCCCCTTTGGTCTTTGACCGGCGGGGGATATAAATACCTTTACCCAATCAAATTAGGGGTTTAGGGTTAGGGTCAGAGTAGCACCGGAGTGGTGGCCTAGTGGTAGAGCATCTGCCCCACAGCTGTTGTGGGTTCAAGCTCCAGTCAGGTCATACCAAAGAAAAAATGGTACTTTCCACCTTCTAGCTTAGTGCTCATCATAAAAGAATGGGAGAAATAAAGTTAGCACACAGAGCTACCAGAGGACTGACCCCCCCCCACTGCAGTTTTCACTGCATACAGCAACTGCGTGGCTGAGGGTCACGGAAATGGAGATAGATGCCGCCCATACACCACATGGTGTCCCACACCTAGTGGTGTGAAAAAGTGTTTGCTCCCTTCCTGATTTCTCATTTTTTTGTATGTTTGCCACACTTAATGTTTCAGATCATCAAACAAATTTAAATATTAGAGAAAGCTAACACAAGTAAACACAAAATGCAGTTTTTAAATGAAGGTGTTTATTAATTAAGGGTAAGAAAAATCCAAACCTACATGGCCATGTGTGAAAAAGTGATTGCTCCCCCCGCCCCATTAAAACATAAATTAACTGTGTGTGGTCTATATTAATCATATATTCCATAACCAACATATGTGTAAAAGAATGGGCAAAGACTTGCATTTCTTGTCAGCGCGCCAAAGTACACAAACACACAAAAGCCCCTCTGGAGCCTTTTAGAATCCCTGCTAGAAGGTTTGACCACGTTCATGTCGACCTCGTGGGGCCGCTACCTTCCTCCCAAGGTTTCACACACCTGTTAACAATGATAGACCGCACCACGCGCTGGCCAGAGGCAGGCCCTCTGGCGTCAACCACAGCGGAGGAAGTCGCTCGCGTTTTTCTAACAAATTGGGTGGCACGTTTCGGCGTCCCATCGGACATCACGTCTGATAGGGGGCCTCAATTTGTCTCGGAGCTTTGGTCAGCCATGTCCTGCAGCTTAGGGGCAACAATTCACCGCACCACCGCTTATCACCCTCAGGCTAATGGGTTATGCGAGCGTTTTCACAGATCTTTAAAGGCCGCCCTCAGAGCCTCACTAACGGATACAAATTGGGTAAATAAACTTCCCTGGGTTTTATTGGGGTTGCGTGCTGCGCCCAAAGAGGATCTAGACGCCTCTCCAGCAGAATTAGTTTTTGCACAACCTCTCAGGCTCTCAGGTGAATTTTTACCAGAGAACCCAGAGCCAGGGCATTTTCCAGCCCCGAGGTTTTTAGGCAGCAACGGACCGGACCCTCTCCCCGGACCGGCACATCACTCTTTTCCACGGGTTTTTGTCCCCCAAGCTTTGAAAAACGCTGAATTCGTTTTTGTTAGGCATGAAGCTTTAAAACCAACTTTCCGCCCACCATACGATGGGCCATTCAGAGTGCTGGAACCTGGTGATAAACACTTTGTGCTTGATTTTGGGGATAGAAAAGAAACAGTCAGCATTGACAGACTTAAACCTGCCTTCTTGTTGAGAGACGAGCCTGCACGGTTGGCGAGAGCACCTCGGCGGGGTAGACCCCCCAAGAGAAAAGACTCAGCCCCCCTGCAGGGAACAAATAATCACTCTCCTTCCCAAGCTGCAGATTCCTTACAGGAAGGTCCCAGCAGGACGCCCAAGCGGACCCACAGCAGATTCGGGAGAAGATTAAAACCCAGACGGCACAGAGACTGAAGCAAACTACTCAACAGTTGTTCACTAATTGTGCTGTAACAGTTTAGGACTGACTTGTGATTTTACTATGCTGTTATGATTACCACTGAACTCTCTTAGGAGTAGGGATGGGCATAATTTACCGATTAACCGATAATTGATCATTAAGAATTTCACCGAGGAAGTTCATTTTCATCGACAAACCGTTTTTTTTTTTTTTTAAACAATCCGAGGCCTAGTGTACGGCCGTCCTCAAACAATGCAATGGCAAAATTTGGGCACCAGGGGGCAACATTACACCATCGCCGTACCCTGGCGTGCCTCAGTTGATACAAGCGGGCTTCCGTAGGGCAATCGCCAAATCATTAAGCGGTTACGGCGAAGTGTTGCGTGGGACCATTTCAATTTAAAAAATGACCAGGTGTACTGCAATCACTGCAATGCAGCATACAAATATACCTCATCGACAGGGTCCATGGAACACCCTTATTACGCAAAGAAACCGCCAACAGTGGTTGCGCGCTGAGTAATGGCGGTCGTGAAGATTCTTTTTTTTTTTCAGAAACTTTATTGAGAAGGTCATGAAGATTCGGTGTACACACGTCGAGGGAAGCTGCAGGAGGCGGCGTAGTAGCTCGACGGGAAGACTATTTCGCACAAAATGGCACAAGAGAACAGCAAAAAGTTCTGCGCGGCTAGACTAAGTAACACGAGCGATAGAGCAATGAATGCGGTCTTCGTTTGTTGGGTGGCCGCTCGGCAGGGAGACAAGGTGGGTAAAACGTCTCGGCCAATCAGCTTGCAGGGTGAAACGTCTCGGCCAATCAGCTTGCGAGATTCCCGAGCCGAGCCAACACAAGAACAGAGAGAGGGCTCTCCGTGCACCTGATGTTATAATGTAGTCTACCTGCCTTGTTACGTACCTAAAAATGTTAATGATTAACCGATTATTAATCATTAATTCTCCCGACGATCGGTGAAGAAAATTTCACCGAATGCCCATCCCTACTTAGGAGCATGGCTGCTGGAAAGTTTCTTCTGTGGCAAGAGGTGTAGCAGTTAGTATGTCATAGTAATTATCTTAAACTGTGAATTTTTCTATTGTCCTTAGTCGTTTGGGGGGGCTGTGGTCTACAGTATATTAATCATATATTCCATAACCAACATATGTTCAAGCATGCGAGAGTGTTTGGTCATTACATATGTAAGGCGACTTCACACCTCAGAACAGGACAAAGAGTCTCAACCGCCAGTGAAGATTAAAGAGCATCCAAGGCACTGCGGTGGAGACCAGATGGGTTGCCCTGACCCCCCAGGGCCAGGAGGAGGAGTACGAAGACAATGGGGGTATTAAGATAATGAGGGATGTCAGCTTTTGATATGCATGTCTTTTGTTATGTGCGAGTATAAGTTCGTAGAGCCGAAGGTGTTCGCTCTCTTACTACTTCTGCTGCTGCACCTAGATGAGACTTGTTAGAGGAGCTGATAATAAACTTTGGTTTATGAATCACATCGCCTCGTTATTTCAAGCTCCTCTACACTGTGGTTTATTACATCTTTGGAAAGCTGAATTCAATTTCTCTAGCCACACCCACACCTGATTACTGTCACACCTGTTCTCAATCAAGAAATCACTTAAATAGATAGGACCTGCCTGACAAAGTGAAGTTGGCCAAAAGAGCCTCAAAAGCTAGACATCATGCTGCGATCCAAAGAAATTCAGGAATAAAAGAGAAACAAAGAAATTGAGACCTGTCACTCTGGAAAAGGTTATAAAGCCTTTTCTAAAGCTTTGGGACTCATTACCCACAAATAGCGAAAACATGGAACAGTGGTGAATCTTCCCAGGAGTGGCCGGCTGACCAAAATTACCCCAAGAGGGCAGCGACGATTCCTCCAAGAGGTCACAAAAGACCCCACAACAACATCCAAAGAACTGCAGGCCTCACTTGTCTCAGTTAAGGTCAGTGATCATAACTCCACCATAAGAAAGAGACTGGGCAAAAATGGCCTGCATGGCACAGTTCCAAGACAAAAACCACTGCTGAGCAAAAAGAACAAAGGCTCGTCTCAAACATCTTGATGATCCCCATGACTTTTAGGAAAATACTCCATGGACTGATGAGACAAAAGTTGAACTTTTTGGAAGGTGTGTGTCCCATTACATCTGGCGTAAAAGTAACAGCATTTCAGAAAAGGAACATCATACCAACAGTAAAACATGGTGGTGGTAGTGTGATTGTCTGGGGCTGTTTTGCTGCTTCAGGACCTGGAAGACTTGCTGTAGTAAATGGAACCGTGAATTCTGCTGTCAACCATAAAATCCTGAAGGAGAATGTCCGGCCATCTGTTCGTGACCTCAACCTGAATCGTACTTGGGTTCTGCAGCAAGACAATGATCCATAACACAACAGCAAATCCACCTCTGAATGGCTTAAGAAAAAAAAAAAAAAAGACTTTGGAGTGGCCTAGTCAAAGTCCTGACCTGAATTCAATTGAGATGCTGTGGCATGACCTTAAAAAGGCGGTTCATGCTTGAAAACTCTCCACTGTGGCTGAATAAGTCACCGAGTCCAAAAGAGAGCTGACACCATCCTCCGGGACCCCACCCATCCCCAACACAGACTGTTCACACTTCTACCCTCAGGCCGGAGGTACAGAAGTGTGAAATGCAGGACAACCAGACTGAAAAACTCCTTCTTTCCCTACTGCCATCAGACTCATGAACAGATAACAACTCCCAAAACTCTGTAACACAGCTTCACATATAGGAACTCCCACACCGGCTGCTAAATTTGCACACTGCTCACCTGTACAGTAGATATAGTCTCACCCGTCTGATGTTCATATCATCTCTGCTGCTACTTATCATGCACAGTCTACTGGTACTATGGTTACAGAAATAATTTGTAATTATACACTGCTCGTTGCACAATGCTCATTTGCACACTGTACATAAGTCTATGCCATCTCAGGTTCACATTAGGTTGCACAATGCTCATTTGCACACTGTACATAGGTTCATGCCATCTCAGGTTCACATCATCTCTGATATCAATATACCACTATCACTTTAGTCACCTAGTGAATTTTCAATTTCATTCCTCTCCTGCCTAACTGTGTGTTGGTGTGTGTGTTATTAGCATCCATTAGTATTAGGATTGAGTTCCTGTGTTAGTGTGTCATGACCTATTAGAATTGTTGTTTCTGTACCTTTTAACTTGGCATTCGTTCGGAGAGCAAAGTAAGAATTTCATTGCTCAGGAAATGTAGCATTTCTTAACTGTGCACATGATAAAGCATTTGAATCTTGAATTACAACAATTCTGTAATGATGAATCCTCAACAGCACTGTAAAAGACTCATTGCCAGTTATCACAAACGCTTGATTGCAGTTGTTGCTGCTAAGGGTGGCCCAACCAGTTATTAGGTTTAGGGGGCGATCACTTTTTCACACAGGGCCACGTAGGTTTGGATTTTTTTTCCCCCTTAATAATAAATGCCTTCATTTAAAAACTGCATTTTGTGTTTACTTGTGCTATCTTTGCCAAATATTGAAATTTGTTTGATGATCTAAAACATTTAAGTGTAACAAACGTACAAAAAAATAAGAAATCAGGAAAGGGGCAAACACTTTTTCACACCACTGTATGTGGAAGGGAATTACCTAACTAAGAGAAGCCTGAAATTTGTTTCAGCTTTACCACAGCTTTTCTGTTGAGCTGCAAAACAACACAGAATGGTTTCTGGTGCTTAAAATTTTGTCTATTGTATATGTTCTCCTCTCCATGGATTGCAACCTTATTGTGGTGGAGGGGACTGCGTGTCCTAATGATCCCAGGAGCTAGGATGTTGGGTGCAACTTGCCCCTGGTAGGGACTCCCAAGGATAATTGGTCCTGGGTGAAGGGCCAGAACAAGAGCAGTCCAGTGGATCCCCATGGAGAAGTTACAATAAGGATTAAGTGTACCTCACCCAATTTTGAGGATCCAAAGGAGCTATATGGGTCCGCCCTTCAGTGGGTTTATAACTTGCAGGAGGGTTGAACATGAAAACAAGTATGCATGTGTGTATGCGCGCACTCCTGTCTTTCTATTCTTGTGTGGACCACCTCTTGACAAACCACCTTTTTTTGGGGACATTTTTCCTTGTGAGGATATTTGGCCTGGTCCTTATAAGGAAAAATGTTAAAAATGATAGGATCCACTCCCCAAGTGCAAGATGCAATATTATGAATATGTCATAAAAGATCACACAAATAACTGATCTGACAAAGAAATAAACAAGTGTTCAAAAACAGTCACTAATATTGGATGTCCCATTCATTTTCAATAATTAGGTATTCTGTAATTTTTTTTATATTTATTTTTCTATACAGCGCCAGAACACCATGATTCCGTTACGAGTTTGTTGTCGTCAACCTTCACGCTGTCCCCCCCCTTCCCCCTAGGCATAAGTGTTCTTGTTTAGTGCCATGTCAGCATCTATGGCCATTTCATGGCAAAATTAGAACTAATAAGAATACTGAGTTAAAAATTTTATAGAGACAGGATGGATTTAGTGTCTCTAAATCTAAAAAAAAACAAAGATTATGTTGTTTGGAAACTATAAAATAAATCATGAAATAATGGTAACGATAGATGATACCAGAATAGAAACAGTACAGGAAAATAAGTTTCTGGGGGTGACGCTAGACAGTAAAATCTGCTGGAAACCTCACATCAGTCACATCCGGGCCAAGTTAGCAAAATGTATAGGCATACTGGGGAAGACGAGACACATCTTGGACTATAAATCATTGGTCTTACTGTACAATTCACTGTTTTTACCTTATCTTAACTACTGTGTAGAAGTCTGGGGAAACACCTACAAGACCAACCTACAGTCAATATGCACATTACAAAAAAGAGCTATAAGGATAATAAATAATGTAGGATATAGAGACCATACCAATTCGTTGTTTTTAAAGTCACATGTCATAAAGTTCATCGATTTCTATCTGCTGTAGAAACTGAACATTGTTTGGGAATCCGCAAACCATGCTGATTATGCCCAGTGACAATTGCAGCAGAGACTGAGCCATCTACTTTGGATCCATTCGAGTATATGGAAATATGGTGAGGAAAACGGCATTTTATGTCCAAGATCTGCTGCTGGTACACATTTGGGTGAGTGTCTTTCTTTTTGTTTTGGCTCAGATCCAGAATGATATTGGGTTTCCTCAAACTCTATGGAGGAATGGGACAAAACTGTATCTTTGTTACATTGGTCATATCAGGGTTTAATTTTACCAGGTGAGGTTCTATACAGAGTCCGAAAGGAGTGATGCTCTTCGGTCTGACCTTATATATCAGCAAAGATCGAGGGTGATAAACTGCAGAGTAGGATGAATTTTTATGGTCTGCTTTAAGTTTAACCATATACTGTACTGGAGAGCCAATTTCAGGCGCTTGTTTTGAAGTGAAGGCTCATTTGCTTCAACATACAAACTTTTAACAGGAGAGGTTCTGAAAGCCCCCAAAGCAAGCCTTAGCCCCTGGTGATGGACATTTTCCAGCGTCCTGATGTATGTTTTCCTTGCTGATCCATAAACTATGCTACCATACTCTAACCAAGATCTTACAAGTGCTCTATACAGACGCAGCGGCACAGTACAGTCCGCACCCCATTTAATTTTTACCAAAATTTTAATAATATCAAGGGCTTTAAAACATCTGATTCGTAGAAATTTTATATATGGAATAAAAGACAGCTTATTATCAAAAATAAGTCCACGGAATTTGGTTTCTTTTACCGCCTTGACAGCTTCTCCATCTATGAAAAGCTCAGGGTCGAGGTGAAGAGACCGCAACAGGCGAAAGTGCATGCAGACAGTTTTTGTTTTTGAAAACTTAAAACCATTACTGACTGACCACCTTTTTCATTGATTCATCTTCTTCCGCTTAATCCGTTTCGGGTCGCGGGGGGGGGGGGGGCTGGAGCCTATCCCAGCATCTTTGGGCGAGAGGCAGGGTACACCCTGGACAGATCGCCAGTCCATCGCAGGGCCAACACAGACAACCATTCACTGTCACAGTCATACCTAAGGACAATTTAGAATCCCCAGTTTGATGCCAGTTAACCTAACTTGCATGTTTTTTGGCATGTGGGAGGAAACCGGAGAAATCCTGGAGTAAATCCACGCAGACACAGGGAGAACATGCAAACTCCACACAGATCACTGTTGGTCGGGGGCTGGGATCGAACCCAGGATCCCCCGGCCAAGGGTGAGTTGCTGTGCTGCCGCAGTGCTAACCACTCCACCACCGTGCCGCCCGCACGGTGACTGACCACCTATTAATCTTATTTATGCACAGCTGTAGTTGCTTTTCGATTGTGCTCATGTCTTTCCCCCTGTAGCAAAGACAGAGGTCATCTACGTAAAGACAACAAAAGGTATTTGGTCTAAGAGCACCAACTACACTATTAATCTTAATGCTAAAAAGAGTAACCGAGAGGATGCTTCCCTGGGGGATTCCTTGTTCTTGCACATGGGGCTCTGAAAAGGTATCTCCTACTCGGACTCTAAAGTGTCTATTGGACAAAAAGTTCGAAATGAAAAAAGGCAAATGTCCCCTAAAACCCATGTCATGTAGGTCTCTTAAAATACCATATTTCCATGTTGTGCCATATGCTTTTTCTAAATCAAAAATACAGCAACTACACGTTCTTTTCTAATAAAACCATCACGTATATAGGCCTCTAATCTGATAAGGTGGTCTAAAGTGCTTTTACCACATCTGAAGCCACACTGGTAATCAGTTAAAAGGCCTTCAGACTCCTTTCCCCAAGGCTGTAAACCTAGGGGAAACTGTGAATGTCGTCCTTAAACTTTAATTCAAATAAAGGTGCCTATACTGAAAAGTGAGCTTGTTTATTAAATCGAGACACTATTATGAGCTCAGAGGCCCCTGAAGTTTTGGCCACCTGTGTGCAAGCTGCCACACAGCTGATACATGGGCAGATCACTCAGCATTAATGGCCAATGTAAGATGAGAGGAAGACTACTGAGGACACAGCTGGGCGAGCCTGTGTCTCAACACGTGTGTGTGCAGGAGTGCTGTAGGAGTATAAACATGTCTACACATTCACACTGGAGATCTGCCTCTTTCACAAGGACAAAAAGCAAATAGAAACTAGAAAATGTGCACTTCCTGATGCAAATACAGTGTAAATGCTGTAAGCTGAAAATGCTTTCCTGAAATACAAAAAAAAAAGGCTAAAATAGCTTAAAGCAGAAAGTTGAACCTTAAAATCAAAGTAGCTTAAAAATGAATAATTAGCTTAAAACCTGAAATAGTGTAAAGCTAACATATGTTGGCTTAAAAGCATAAATCAACGAAAATTGAGCAAAATTCACAAAAAGCTAAAATACCTGAAAGCTAAACACTGTTACCTTTTCTATACTGTGCCTTGCAGATGCAATTTCTTCCAAATCTGCAATGTAATGTCAAAGTTGTGAGAACAGTATTTTTTGTGTTTTTTTTGAGTGTGCTGTTTTTTTCCTTTTACCAACTAGCCTATTGCTGACAACATTCAGGCTGGTCACTCTCAGTATACAGAACATCCACAAAGTATTCCCAGCACTTCACTTTTTCCACATTCTGTTATGTTACAGCCTTATTCTAAAATGGATTAAATTCATTTTTTCCTCAAAATTCTACACACAATACCCCATAATGACAACGTGAAAAAAGTTTGAGATTTGTGCAAATTTATTAAAAATAAAAAAACTAATCACATGTACATAAGTATTCACAGCCAAGGCTTCATGGCCTTGGCCATGAAGTTCAAAATTGAGCTCAGGTGCATCCTGTTTCCACTGATCATCCTTGAGATGTTTCTACAGCTTAATTGGAGTCCACCTGTGGTAAATTCAGTTGATTTGACATGACTTGGAAAGGCACTCACCTGTCTATATAAGGTCCCACAGTTGACAGTGCATGTCAGAGCTCAAACCAAGTATGAAGTCAAAGGGATTGTCTGCAGACCTCCAAGACGGGACTATTTCAAGGCACAAACCTGGGGAAGGGTACAGAAAAATTTCTGCTGCTTTGAAGGTCCCAATGAGCACAGTGGCCTCCATCATCCGTAAATGTAAGAAGTTCAGAACCACCAGGACTCTTCCTAGAACTGGCCGGTCATCTAAACTGAGTGATCAGGGGAGAAGGGCCTTAGTCAGGGAGGTGACTAAGAACCCGATGGTCACCCTGTCAGAGCTCCAGCGTTCCTCTGTTGAGAGAGAAGAACCTTTGAGAAGGACAACCATCTCTGCAGTAATCCTCCAATCAGGTCTGTATGGTACAATGGCTAGATGGAAGCCACTCCTTAGTAAAAGGCACATGGCAGCCCACCTGGAGTTTGCAAAAAGGCACCTGAAAGACTCTCAGACCATGAGAAACAAAATTCTCTGGTCTGATGAGACAAAGATTGAACTCTTTGGCGTGAATGCCAGGTGTCATGTTTGGAGGAAACCAGGTACCGCTTATCACCAGGACAATACCATCCCTACAGTGGAGCATGGTAGTGGCAGCATTATGATGTAGGGATGTTTTTCAGCGGCAGTAACTAAGAGACTAGCCAGGATAGAGGGAAAAATGAATGCAGCAATGTACAGAGACTTCCTGGATGAAAACCTGCTCCAAAGCGCTCTTGGCCTCAGACTGCGGCGATGGTTCGTCTTTCAACAGGACAACGACCCTAGGCATACAGCCAATATATCAAAGGAGTGGCTTCAGGACAACTCTGTGAATGTCCTTGAGTGTCCCAGCCAGAGCCCAGACTTGAATCCAAATGAACATCTCTGGAGAGATCTGAAAATGGCTGTGCACTGATGCTTCCCATCCAACCTGATGGAACTTGAGAGGTGCTGCAAAGAGGAATGGGCAAAACTGCCCAAAGATACTGTAGGTGTGCCAAGCTTGTGGCATCATATTCAAAAAGACTTGAGGCTGTAATCGCTGCCAAAGGCGCATCAACAAAATATTGAGCAAAGACTGTGAATACTTATGTACATGTGATTCCGTAGGTTTTTATTTTTAATAAATTAGCAAAACTCTTTAAAAAAAATTTTTTTTAAATTCTTGTTTCCATTATGGGATATTGTGTGTAGAGTCTTGAGGAAAAATGAATTTAATCCATTTTGGAATAAGGCTGTAACATAACAAAATGTGGAAAAAGTGAAGCGCTGTGAATACTGTCCGGATGCACTGTATGTAGAATATATTTCAAGCCTTTTTTGGTTTCAATTTTGATGGATTATGGCTTCTAACTTTTTTAACCAAGGAAAAAGAAGGACATGTATGTGTCCAAGTGTGTATGCCAGAGGAAGAGCGTAGTCAGCCAATATCAATTAGCCTTGGCATTTACAACCAGAGGTATTCATTTACAGTTCAAAGAGATCCAGTGAGAATTTCTTTGAGCAAAGGTCTGGAGCAATGCAATGTCAAAGCGACATTACATTTTACAAATACTGAAGTAGCCTCGTCTTGCTTACTAAATGCTATTGTTGCATTAAAAAAACTGTCAAGTCAAATAGGTAGTGACTGTTTTGAGTGATTTTTTTGAGCCTGTTTGCTCAACAGGCTGTGCAGGGTTCTGAGATAGACCTGGAGGAACACATCTCATCTGTCCTCTTCTACATCAATAGTTGTGTGGATGTTGTGACTGTGCAGAAGGAAATAAAAAATGTTTCCTAACCAGAAGCGTTTGATGAATAGAGGTGAAGATCCTATTAAAAGCTTGGAATCAGGCATTCAGGTCTGATGATGTAGCTGGTTATAGTATTGCTAGGTGTGAGCTGAAGAAGGGTATGAAAAAGGCCAAGGACATTTACAGGTAGAGGTAGAGGACCAATTTAATATCATGGACACCAGGGGTATGTGGAAAAGCATGAAAGCCATTAGTGATCAAGGGTGCTCTGCTCCCCCCTCACAGTGATGTCACTATGGCCAGTGACCTTAATACAGGGGTGTGAAAAAGGTGTGAATCAGGAAGGGTGTTTGCCCCCTTCCTGAGTTCTCATTTTTTTGTGTTTGTCACACTTAAATGTTTCAGATCATCAAACAAATTTAAATCTTAGACAAAGGTAACACAAGTAAACACAAAATGCAGTTTTTAAATGAAGGTCGAGTGAAGAGAGTAAGTGAGAGTGAGGGAGTGATGAGTGGAGATAGTGATGGTGGGTCGGTTTTGTGTGGCGCTTTGCATGTCAGGTGGCATCTCGGAGCACTTGTGGTGGTCCGCTGATTAATCACTCAGATGGATGTTGGGGGTGGTGGTCTGCTTCTTTGGCCACCCTGGGGTGGGTTGGAGGGGCTGCTGGCCTGTGCCAGCAGTCTCCCTGGCTGCTGCCAGGAACTGGTGCATGTTCATGCTCGCTCCATCTGCACCGCGGTCACCCTAAGCAATAAGGGTGAATGAGTGTGGGGGAGTGTGTGGTGGAGAGCATGAGTGGATGAGGGTAGGTCGGAGCGTGAGTGAGAGTGTGTGTATGGGTGAACCTGAGTGTGGGTCACTCTAAGGGTGAGTGGGAGTGAGATTGAGGGGGTACAGAAGTGGGAGAGAGGGGGTGGGTCTGGGAGTGCAAGTGTGGGATTGTGTGGGGGAGAAGGTGAGTGAGACTGAGTGAGTGTACGTGGGTACAAGTGGGTGCATATGAGAGCATGAGAGTGTTAGTGCGTGGGAATGGGTGAGTGTGTGTGGTGGTCAGAGATGCTGGATTGAGGGGGTAGCACCTCTTGGCTGCGTGGGCTCCCCTGAGTGCGGGGGGGGGGGGGCTCTTGTGCCTTGCTGCCACCTTCCTTGGGTGTGGGGCTCCCCGGGGTGTGCAGCAGTGGGGGTGTGGGGATATCTGATCTGTGGGGGTTCGCGCGGGGGTGGGGGGGGTGCAGGCCGGTCTCCAGCCCAGGGGATGGGGATACTGGCCTCCTGGCGCCTGTGGCCCAAGGGCTGGTGCTGGCCCTGCTGGGGGGGGGGGGGGGGGGGGGGGTGGTCCGGGGGTGCAGGCCTGCTGCGCCAGCCGCTTGGCGGCCCAGCCCCCTTCAGCCATCCCTCCTGGTGCGGATGCCTGACTGTTCCGGGGCTTGTTGGTCTCGGGACACCTGTTGCTGGGTGTTGGTGGCGTTGTCCTGTTTGCTTGGGGTTTCTGGGAGGGTGGGGATGGTTCCTGTGGCCGGCCACCCTCTTTGTATGTTCCCTGACAAACTACTCACATGCACACACTTACTATGCAAGCACTCTCATACACACGCACACGTATGCACATACACTTGAACAGGTGCAGATACCAGACTCGTGTTGCGATCTCTTCAGTGGAAGAAACAGTCGTCTTCTGTTTGTTTCAGTTATTAGTCTGTCTTCTTTGTTTGTCCCTCTCCCTTTTCTTTCCCCCTCCCCACCCTTCCTTTCCCCATTCGCCCCCGTCGGGACCTTCATGGGTAAAACAATTTAATAAAGTATTAAAAGTTATTACAAGGAGTTTATAGACAATATACAGTACATATACTGTAGATGTACTGTATAAAGCGCCTTTTGGCAAAGTAAATCTTGTTTGGCACAATAAGGGAAATGGATTTCTGTTCTGCTCACCGAGCTGCCCGACACGACAAGGGAAAAAAAATAAATAAATGACTGTGTTTATTACTAAGGGGAAAAAAAAATCCAAACTTGCATGGCCCTGTGTGAAAAAGTGAATGCCCCCTAAACTTAATAACTGGTTGGGCCACCCTTAGCAGCAACAACTGCAATCAAGCGTTTGCAATAACTAGTAATGAGTCTTTTACAGCGCTGTGGATGAATTATGGCCCTCTCATCTTTGCAGAATTGTTGTAATTCAGCCACATTACAGGGTTTTCGAGCATGAACTGCCTCTTTAAGGTCATGCCACAGCAGCTCAATCAAATTCAGGTCAGGACTTTGACTAGGCCACTCCAAAGTCTTCATTTTGTTTTTCTTAAGGCAGTCAGAGGTGGACTTGCTGCAGTGCTTTGGGTCATTGTCCTGCTGCAGAACATTCTCCTTCAGGATTTTTTGGTAGACAGCAGAATTCATGGTTCCATTGACCACAGCAAGTCTTCCAGGTCCTGAAGCAGCAGAACAGCCCCAAACCATCACACTACCACCACCATATTTTACTGTTGGTATGATGTTCCTTTTCTGAAATGCTGTGTTACTTTTATGCCGGCTGTAGTGGGACACACACCTTCCAAAAAGTTCAACTTTTGTCTCGTCAGTCTACAGAGTATTTTCCCCAAAGTCTTGGGGATCATCAAGATGTTTTCTGGCAAAACTGAGACGAGCCTTTATGTTCTTTTTGCTCAGCAGTAGTTTTCGTCTTGGAACTCTGCCATGCTGGCAAATTTTGCCCAGTCTCTTTTTTATGGTGGAGTCATGAACAATGACCTTAACTGAGGCAAGTGAGGCCTACAGTTCTTTGGATGTTGTTGTGGGGTCTTTTTTGACCTCTTGGATGAGTTGTTGCTGTGCTCTTGGGGTAATTTTCATTGGCCGGCCACTCCTGGGAAGGTTCACCACTGTTCCACGTTTACCATTTGTGGAAAATGGCTCTCACTGTGGTTCCCTCGAGTCCCAAAGCTATAGAAATGGATTTATAACCTTTTCCAGACTGATATATCTCAATTACTTTGTTTCTCATTTGTTCCTTAATTTCTTTGGATCACAGCGTGATGTCTAGCTTTTGAGGATCTTTTGGTCTGCTTCAATTTGTCAGGCAGGTTCTATTTAAGTGATTTCTTGATTGAGAACAGGTGTGGCAGTAATCAGACCTGGGTGTGGCTAGAGAAATTGAGCTCATCTTTCCAAAGATGTGATAAACCAGTTAATTTATGTTTTAATGGGGGGAGGGTGTCACTTTTTCACACAGGGCCATGTAGGTTTGGATTTTTTTTACCCTTAATAATAAACACCATTTAAAAATTGCATTTTGTGTTTACTTGTATTATCCTTGTCTAATATTTAAATTTGTTTGATGATCTGAAACATTTAAGTGTGACAAACATACAAAAAAATGAGAAATAAGGAAGGGGCAAACACTTTTTCACACCACTGTAACTCCTTTGCTCACTTTGAACTTAGCAGTCATAACCCACCTGGAAGACTAATGGCTACAGAGGAGGACAGGGTCTCCATCATTCGGCTGAGTACCCACGAGGTACAGCGATCACTGCAGAGAACAAGCCCTCGGAAAGCGCCAGGCCCAGATGGAGTCTCCGGACGTGTGCTTGGGACCTGTGCAGACCAGCTGGCTGAGGTGTTTTGTGATATTTTTAATCCATCTCTGAAGTTCCAGTCAGTGCCCTCATGCCTAAGTCAGCCATCATTGTCCCGGTGCCAAAGAAAACACATACCAGCGATATGAATGACTTTCGGCCAATTGCTTTGACACCCATAATAAAGAAGTGTTTTGAAAGACTGGTTTTATGTCACATAAAGGCCAAAATTCCAGCAGCACTGGACTTACATCAGTTTGCATATAAAGCAAACAGATCTACAGAGGATGCCGTCTCCCTCACTCTGCACACTGTTCTGACACATCTGGAGGGGCAGAGCACATATGTGAGGATGTTTTTTGTAGATTACAGATCAGCCTTTAATACAGTTATTCCTTCTGAGCTTATACACAAACTGGATCGGCTGGGCCTCAGCGCTCCACTGTGTAACTGGATCTCCAACTTCCTGACAGGACACTCACAAATGGTGCACTTGGGCTCACATACCTCAGCTTCCATAACTCTGAACATTAGCACCCCACAAGGCTGTGTACTCTCACCAATTCTGTACTCACTGCTCTCCCATGATTGTGTCTCTGCATATAACTCAAACACCAGAATAAAATTTGCAGATGACACAACTGTGATTGGACTGATTTCTCATGGTGATGAGTCAGCCTATAGAGCGGAGGAGCAGAATTTGGTGAGATGGAGCTCTGTAAATAACTTGTCCCTTAACTCTGGAAAAACCAAAGAACTAATAATTGATTTCCAGAGATCTGGGGACAAGGATCATCCTCCTATCTTTATTAATGGTGATTGTGTGGAACAAGTTTCGTCCTTCAAGTTCTTGGGAACCCACATCTTGGACAATCTCACATGGGCATCTTGCACCAATGCTCTGCTGAAGAAGGCCCAACAGCATCTCTCTTTTTGAGATTGCAGAAAAAAATCCGTTTTTTCTCAGCATGTCCTGCTCTCCTACTACCGCATCTGCGTGTGGTTCCACAGTTCCACTGCAGCTGAACAGAAAGCTCTTCGGCGTGTGGTGGGAAGAGCAGAGAGAATCATCGGATTGCGGCTCCCAGAACAGGAGGACATCTACAACACTCGCTGTCTTAGGAAAACAAAGTCCATCTCCGAAGATTCCACACATCCATTCCACAGACATTTTGAACTGTTGTCCCCTGGTAAACATTTTAGAGCATTTCGGGCTTGTACAACAAGGCTAAGGGACAGCTTCATTCCAAGTACAATCCACATTTTGAATAGTCTTTAGGACCCTCTCATTGTCTTATGCTGCATTGCACAGGTTGTACTATGTAAAGCTAGATTTGTTTGTTTTTATCTCTTTTAATGCTATTTATTCCTGTCTTTTTATTCTTCTTTTTTTAAATTATCATGGAGAGATGCATCCAAATTTCGTTATGCTTCATTGTATAATGACAATAAAGGAATTCTATTCTAATTTAATTCTATTCTAGTCTATAATTCATTATTTCAACAACATTTTCAATGTAACACTGAAGTAGACTGGAAGGATAATGGTTGGACATACAACAAATACTAATAAATAAAATGAATATTCTTTATTATTTCAAGGAAAATAAGGTAATAAAGTCTTCAATTAAAATAAAATACAAGTGAACTGGAGTTTTCAAAAGTGAGTCTGCCCAGTAAAGTACTTGAAACTAGAAAAGCACTCAGAGAGCACACGCCTCCACCAAGACTCCTTCCGTCCCTCATGGATCATCTCCAAAATGTAATGGGTTCGTGTGTCGGCCAAGAACCACCTCTGGTGAAAACTGCATCAAACTCTGTCCAGTAGTTTTGGAGTATTCTTGCTAACACAGTGTTAGAAGATAAGAGCCTTGGTGGAGGTATGTGTTCTCAGAGCATCACCAAAATGTAATGGTTTCCTCTCTAGGCCAAGGACCACCTTTGGCAAAAATTTCATCCAAATCCATCCAGTAGTTTTTGTATAATCCAGCTGACAGACAAACCAACACGGGTGAAAACATAAGCTCCTTGGTGGAGGTAATGAAATGTGAGTTTCTAGTCTTCACTTAATATTCACATTTTTCACACTAAACTGGGGGGGGGGGGTACAAATAAGAATGCCACTTTAATGATTAAAAAACACAGTTTAACATTACAAATAAAGCAGTATTTGATTTTATTTGCCACAAAGCTCTTTTTTTCGTTTCCCTCAAGAAAGTACTGCACTCCAACAATTCTGCGTTAGGCTTTTTTTTAATTGCTTTTTACACCGCCAAACACACAATGAATGTTTTGTTTTTCCACTATTTTTCAATTAACACCCTTCAGATATGAGTGGGTAAACTTGCTCAAATGGGCGGCGCAGTGAATCAGTGGGTAGCACTGCAGCAGCACAGCAACTCACCCTTGGCCGGGGGATCCTGAGTTCGATCCCAGCCCCCAGCCAACAGTGATCTGTGTGGAGTTTGCATGTTCTCCCCGTGTCTGCGTGGGTTTACTCTGGGATTTCTCCGGTTTCCTCACACATGCCAAAAACATGTAAGTTAGGTTAATTGGCATCAAACTGGAGATTCTAAATAGTCCTTAGGTATGACTGGGAGAGTGAATGGTTGTCTGTCTCTCTGTGTTGGCCCTGCGATGGACTGGTGATCTGTCCAGGGTGGACCCTGCCTCTCGCCCAAAGATGCTGGGATAGGCTCCAGCACCCCCGCGACCCGAAAAGGATTAAGCGGAAGAAGATGAATGAAACTTGCTCTAATGTTGTTTTATGTTTCACAGTATTTTGTATTTCCACTTTTCACTACTGCACTGTCTCTGAGAATCTGAGACACACATTAACAGCTTTGAGCTACTATGCCTCATAGCAGAGCAGAAGGATGAACACAGAGTCTGTCCACTCTGAGCTAAAAGATTTTTTTTGAGCTGTCATTTCGAGGGGACATCAGGGTCAAGCCTCTATTGTGCCCACAGTTAGAACCAAACATGGTGAGGCAGTTTTCAGTTTTTATGTTCCTCACATGTGGAACAAACTCCCAGAAAGCATTAGGGCTGCTGAAACTCTCAACTGCTTTAAATCAAAGTTAAAAACCTTCCTGTTTGCTTCTGCCTTTCGGTAGAACAATTGTAAATCTCCCACAGTGTACTGTAACTTATTTCTTCCACTTTATCCGTCTTATTCTATTTTAGCTTGTTTGTTTGTCTTTAATTTATTTTCAGTTTGTTTCAGTTTTCAGTTTAATGTTTTACGTAAAACATTTTGAATTGTCTTGTACATGAAGTCTGCTATACAAATAATCTTGCCTTGCCTTTTTAGAACAGCTCATGTCACATTTGTTCACTCAGAATCATCTACAGTGTTTCTCTGACCACTGTCTTCCTCCTCTAATACAGGCTTCCATAAATGCTGGAAAAGAGGTGCCAGTTAAAGGTAAATGTCGCCAAATTTTAAGAAGACAAGACTCAGTTAATTTGTTGACTAGAGCACTGGTCCAGATAGGGCAGTGTCTGGGTCCGGATTTGTACTGCATGAACTGTAATCTACACTAAATTTAAATGCCTTCTTGTTTTTCAGGTAAATAGCTTGGCACACACATAAATCTTTCTAGTTCTAATATTACTAATATTCTGCCAGGTTTAATTAGAGCCCTCGTCATCATCAGCCACTCCAGAGACCAATCACTCACCGATCTGGCGAGTGCCCATGCATTCCTACCAAACCTCCTCTGACCCCCTGCCTTTGAATCTTGGAATGGGCAGGCTGACCATAGACAGAGGGTGTGAACCGTCAGCAATCCCACACATTTGGCTTTCTGCTGACACTTTGGAGACTAAATGAAATCCCTTGGGTTGACTTACGTTTAGGATGACCCCTTTATCCAGCAGGCTCTGCTTTTTCGCCGTCATGACAAAATAGTGGGTGTTGTCTTTGTAGTAAACTATGTTCTCCAAGTCAATTCCTGAAAACATAAGCAAATTTACTTAACAAGAGTCACAAAAAAGGAGTAGTTAGACTGGGAGAAGTAAATAGACAGTCCTGCATGGTACACCGCTCAAATGGAGATGGTTATTTTTTTTTTGTTTTAAGTCCTCCTGACACACCTGTCTCTTCTTTGAGCTCCAGAAAGAACTTCTGGTTAAAGATGAAGGCAACGCCACTGATTTCTTCCACTTTGGCCTCCGCTGTGGTGTTCCTGTTGACAAAGTTGGCTGTTATAGCAATGGCCAGCTTCCCCCGAAACTCCTTGCGACTAAAACCTGCCAAGAAAGCAACAGAAGCATCAGTGTTTAACCATGAAGTGGAAAACGCATAAAGGAACAACTATTTTAGAGCAGCTGACAAAGTCTATTACGGACTTTTTTTCAGCAGGAAATCTGCATTGAGTTGCAAAATATATTTGAGCCTAAAATGAAGGTAAAACGATTTAAGTTCCAACTATAGCTTTTCAATATTAGTAACAGACAAGTTGAAATTGACAGTTTAATAGTAAATGTGGGGAAAAAGGAAGTAAATTTATAACTTTTCCTAGCATTTTTCCGTCTTAAATATGAAAGTTTTATCTTGTGTATTAGCTTTTCTGGTGAATTTGAAATAGTTTTCTCATAATTTTGCAACCTTTTTTAACCCAAACTTTGGATAAGTTTGTTACATTTTTATTAATTTGCTACTTTTTCTTCTGGGGGGTCCAGTAGACTGGTTGAGGACATGTGCTATTAGAGCATGTGGCTCATACACAGTGATCCATGGTTTGAGATCCGGCTGGGGAAATCCTTCCTTCAAATCTCTCCCCTGCTTTTCACTCATTTCCTGTTTCTATCTATCCAAAAAAGGCAAAAATGCCAAAAAAAAAAAAAAGAAAGAAACATTAAACCAAACCAAGTTTTTAAAAATCCATCTGTTAATTTTTTTTTTTAAATTTGTAATTTTTTTTTTGACTAAATCTGCAACTAATCACAATTTGTTTTGTGCAAAAGCCAGAGGGAGAAACTTGAAGACCACAAGTTTTAAAGCACAGTTCACCCCCAAAATCCATGTAACCGGAGTGGTGGCTTAGTTGGTAGAGCATCCGCCCCACACCCGGGAGGCAGGGGTTCAAATCCCGGCCGGGTCATGCCGAAGACCATATAAAAGTGGAACTTCCTGCCATCCAGCGTGGTGCTCAGCAATAATGGAATGGAGGAGGGAAATTTGTGGCGGCGCCTTGCATGGCAGCGGCCCTCTGATTCTACACTTGGGGTGTGTGTGATTAACACAGTAGATAGGTAAAACACAATCTCGTTCTACTGTACATGATTGGTTGTACAGTTGAATGACAATAAAGGGTGATTTAATTTAATTTAATTTAACTAATTCTTTAGACCTTTACAAAGTTTTGGAGACTTTTTGGACTCTGCAGAAAATGCATGCTTTATGATATCTTGGAATTTTGGTTCACAAAATAAGTTTAACACACGCACTCGGAGGGGAGAGCAATATCTCACGTCTCCGTTTTCTTGGAAGATCCCAATATATCACTAAAGGAGAGCAGTTTTCAACTCTACCATGCAATTATTGTGGCAGAACCAAATTATAATAAGCCTTATTCTTTTGTCTATATATGCTTCGGTTAGGTAAAATTATTAGAAAGCAGTGCATAAATTTCCACTGTTATGCAGATGACAACAATATTTGTCAGTGAAGCCAGATGACAGTAATCAATCAAATTAGAGGCTTATCTTAAGGAAATCAGAGCCTGGATGACTTGTAATTTCTTGCTATTAAATTCAGAAGAACGAAGTCATCCTAGGTGACCCAGAAAACTTAGAAACGTTCCCAAATCAGACTCTTAGTTTGGATGGGGTTACTTTATCTCCCAACAATTCTGTGAGGAACCTTGGAGTTATTTTTGATCAAGATCTGTTCTTTAATTCACATATTTAACTTGTTTCAAAGACTGCCTTTTATCATTTGCGTAACATTGTCAAGATTAGGAGCCTCTTGTCTCGGAATGATGCTGAGAAACTAATCCACGCTTTTGTTAGGGCTAGATTAGATTATTGTAACTCTTTATCAGGCTGTCCTAAAACATATTTACCATTTCTTCAGGTGATCCAAAATGCTGCAGCTAGAGTTTTAACAGGTACTAGAAAGAGAGATCACATCTCTCCAGTTCTGGCCTCCCTTCATTAGCTTCCCATAGAATTAAGAATTAAGTGTAAAATCCTTCTCCTCATTTACAAAGCTCTAAATGATCAGGCCCCTTGTTATTTAAAAGATCTGATACTACCTTATAATCCTAACAGAGCACTACACTCCCAAACTGCAGGATAGAGAACCCAAGTCACGCCCCCTCTACTTCCCGCACATGGGACCCGAAATTGGAAAAATTCTCCATTGAAATGAATGGCTAGAGCAAAATTATCTTTTGATCCCAATAAAATTTTGCCATGAGTTAAACATATGATGTTTTATCAGTTTAAAAGATAATTTTCCATGTAAATAACAGTGTAGGTTGTTGTCAAACTGTTAAAGTAAAAGGTTATGAAAATATGTAAATTAAAAAAGTACAAACACAGATGGACGAAGCTTACATCATCTTTTCAAAGCGCGCCCAGAGTGAAGTAACAAACAGCCCTCTGGATCAGCTGCAGCTCTCTCAATACAAAACAATACCTTTGTGTTGTTTTTCTCCTCTTTGGATCCTTCTTTCTTTGGTCAGGAAACAGGAGGTGAGGTTTTACTAACCCTCCGCCATGATCGTGTTTAATGATATGGAATGATGGGAGTTATTGTCCACTAATGGTTTAAAGAAAAACTAAATATTACTCTGTTACTATAGGACAGCCGACAACCCAGCCACAGGGGGTGCACAACCCAGTGTACTCTTAGCGCCGGTCCCAAGCCTGGGTAAATGGGAAGGGTTGTGCCAGGAAGGGTATCTAATGCAACACCTTTGCCAAATCAAACATATGGCTCATGACAAATGAGACTTTCATACCAGATTGGTCGAGGCTCGGGTTAACAACGACGGCCACCGGTGCTGTTAACCGACAGGGTGCTGGTGGAAATTGGGCTACTGTTGGTCGAAGATTGAAGAGGAGGAGAGGGGGAAGGCGTGTTAGGAGGGAGAAAGTGAAAAGGAAAGGTAGAAGTGTGGAGGTGAGAGTAGGGACAGTGAATATTAGGGACGATGACTGGTAAAGGCAGAGAGCTGTTTTTTTTTTTTGTTGTTTTTTTTTTGTTACTTATTTGTACCCGTAGGTAGATTCGGTTTGCAGTCTGGTGACAAGCCACCAGCTGCTGGTCGCTGCGTGCGCGAGCGCCCTAAACCTACATGTTTTTGGTATGCGGGAGGAAACCGGAGAAATCCCGGAGTAAACCCGCGCAACACGGGGAGAACATGCAAACTCCACACAGCTCACTGTTGGTCGGGGGCTGGAATCGAACCCACGATCCCCGCGATCCCCTGACCAAGGGTAAAACTGTGCTGCCACAGTGCTAAACCACTGTGCCACCGTGCAAGAAGGGTAGATATACTGTGTGTTCAAGAAACCAGATGGAAGGGAAGCAAGGCTAAGAGCACTGGAGGTGGATTTAAACTGTTCTACCATGGTATAGATAGGATGAGAAATGGAGTAAGAGTAGTCTTGAAGGAAGAGTATGTGAAGAGTATTCAGGAGGTAAAGAGGGAGTCAGACTGAATCATGAGTTTGAAGCTAGAAGTCAAAGGTGTGATGTTGAATGTTGTCAATGTGTATGCCCCACAAGTTGGATGTCAGGTAGAAGAGAAAGAGGAATTCTGGGGAAAGTTGGATGAAGTGGTAGAGAGTGTTCCAGGGGGAAGAGAGTGGTGATTGGAGCGGACTTTAATGGACATGTAGGTGAAGGGAACAGAGGTGATGAGGAGGTCCTGGTAGATATGGTCTTATGGACAGAAATGTGGAAGGACAGATGGCTGTGGATTTTGCTAAAAGGACAGAAATGGTTGTGGTGAACACATACAGGTACATCTCAAAAAATTAGAATATCATGAAAAAGTTCAATATTTTTTGTCACTCGTTTCAGAAAGTGAAACCCATATATTATATAGATTCATTACACAGAGAGTGATATATTTCAAGTGTTTTATTTTAACTTTGATGATTATGGCTTACAGCCCATGAAAACCCCAAGTTCAGTTTCTCAAAAAATTAGAATATTACATAAAATTAATTTTAAATAAGTTTTTTAATAGAAATGTTGACCAACTGAAAAGTATGTCCATGTACACACTCAATACTTGGTCGGGGCTCCTTTTGGATTAATTACTGTATCAATGTGGCATGGCATGGAGGTGATCAGCCTGTGGCACTGCTGAGGTGATATGAAGGTCCAGGTTTCTTTGATAGTGACCTTCAGCTCATCTGCATTGTTGGGTCTGGTGTCTCTCATCTTCCTCTTGACAATACTCCATAGATTCTCTATGGGATTTAGGTCAGGAGAGTTTGCTGGCAAATCAAACACAGTGATGCCATGGTCATTAAAACAGGTTTTGATACTTTTGGCAGTGTGTGTGTGTGTGTGTGTGGGGGGGGGGGGGGGAGGTGGCAAATCCTGCTGGAAAATGAAATCAGCTTCTCCGTAAAGCTTGTCAGCAGAGGGAAGCATGAAGTGCTCTAAAATTTCCTGGTAGCCAACTGCGCTGACTTTGGTCTTGATAAAACACAGTGGACCAACACCAGATGACATGGTTCCTCAAATCATCACTGACTGTGGAAACTTCACACTAAACCTCAAGCAACTTAGATTCTGTGCCTCTCCACTCTTTCTCCAGACTCTGGGACTTTGATTTCCAAATGAAATGCAAAATTTACTTTTATCTGAACAGAGATCATCTGCTAGTGTTTGTCCACTGTCTTATCAAGACCAAAGTCAGCACAGTCGTCTACCAGGAGATTTTAGAGCACTTCATGCTTCCCTCTGCTGACAAGCTTTATAGAGAAGCGGATTTCCTTTTCCAGCAGGACTTGGCACCCCACCCCCACATACACACACACACTGCCAAAAGTATCAAAACCTGTTTTAATGACCATGGCATCACTGTGTATGAATGCCAGCAAACTCTCCTGACCTAAACCCCATAGAGAATCTATGAAGTATTGTCAAGAGGAAGATGAGAGAAACCTGACCCAACAATGCAGATGAGCTGAAGGTCACTATCAAAGCAACCTGGACCTTCATAACACCTCAGCAGTGCCACAGGCTGATCAACTCCATGCCATGCCACATTGATACAGTAATTAATCCAAAAGGAGCCCCAACCAAGTACTGAGTGCGTACATGGACATACTTTTCAGTTGGCCAACATTTCTATTAAAAAAACTATTATTTAAAAATAATTTTATGTAATATTCTAATCTTTTGAGAAACTGAACTTGGGGTTTTCATGGGCTGTAAGCCATAATCATCAAAATTAAAATAAATAAACACTTGAAATATATCACTCTCTGTGTAATGACTCTATATATGGGTTTCACTTTCTGAAATGAGTGACAAAAAATATTGAACTTTTTCATGATATTCTAATTTTTTGAGATGTACCTGTACTTCAAGAAGAGAGGAACATAGGGTGACTTACAAGAGTGGAGGAAGCTGCACACAGGTGGACTACATCTTATGCAGAAGGAGAAATTCTTCTTCCTTTTGCCTTCAGTGAGAGCAGTCGAATTTTTTTTCCTCCCTCCTCCTATCCTGCCTTCCTGACCTAATCCCAGCTTGCTGCGTCTGAGTGAGTGTCTGTGCCGTCTCACCATCTTGCTGATCTCAACCCAAATGGAAAATACGGAAAATGGATATAAGCTGGGCTTTAAACGCAATTGACACCACCTTTTCAAACAGAAAATTGGGCCCGGGGGAGCCCAAATGTGGAGAGACCCATGGATAGGAACTCATGTGTCTGTGTGATTTGACTGAGGATGTGGAAAAACATCTACCTGTTTTGGCTACGATCACAGGATTTCTGCCGATTGAGCTTTGGAGTTCTCCTGGTGTATCGAAAATTTAACTGGAGGAGCTAATCAAAATGCGGACCCAGCGGAGCTGCTTCTCAATAATTCGACCAGATGGGGAGTGCACGAAGTAGCGGCAAATGACCAACATGGAATTTACCATCTGCATGCACTGTAGAGAGATGGACTCTTATCGGACATGTTCATCTGTGTTTAGAAGGGGAAACATCTGGAGTCGCTTCGTGCTCTCCAGGGAATGATATGAATTTAAAGCCAGTGAATGTTAATTTGAATTGTAAGCTCAGATTATGACAATAGGGAAATCCTATACTCCTATACTCTGTCTGAGCAGATTCGGCCTTGATCGGCGCCCCTGGATAACTCACTCCTCCAGAGTTGAGATAAGCGGATGTGTCAGCTGGCTCGCTAACCCAAACACCGCTGCTGTGCAATAAACAGAACTCTTCAGGGACAGCGTTCATGAACTATAACATCTATCGTTGCCTAGGAGACTATTTGTTGTGCTCCAGTAACTGATACACTCAACACTGCACACACACTGATATCATCATACTGATATACATACACTGCTCTCTCCCTGCTGTGTGATTTGTCTACTAAATGTCTGCTAAATAAGCATTGAGGGTTTTTTTGCCTGCAATCAAAATTTCGCTTACTTACTTAAGCGTCAATTTGATAAAACATGTTTTTTTCTCTCGCCTACTGTGTCATATCCACTCTTTTTCTTTTTTTCCTTTCTTCTTTATGACTGGCGCCTAGCGGCTGCCCCGGCCTTGGATGCGCTCTGCAGAGCGTGCCCAAATGCCAAGTCACGTTTCGTTACCTTGTATTCATACATGTGTAATGACAATAAAGTTGAATCTCAATCTCAATCTCAAATGTGACAGAGATAAGAGATTGCAAGGTGGTGGCAGGGGGGAATGTAGCTAGACAGCATCGGATAGTAGTCTGAAGAATGACTTTGGAAAACAAGAAGAGGAAGAGAGTGAAGGCGGAGCCAAAGATTAAGTGGGGGAAGTTACAGAAGGAAGAAGGTCGCACAGAGTTCAGGAAGAAGTTGATACAGGCTCTGGGTGGTAGGGAAGAATGACCAGATGACTGGAAAAGTGCAACTGGGTAGAAAAGTATGTGGTGTATCCAGTGAAAAGAGGAAGGAAGACAAGGAGACTTGGTGGTGGAATGAGGAGGTACAGGAAAGTATTCAAAGGAAGAGGTTAGCAAAGAAAAAGTGGGATAGTCAGGGAGAAGAAGAAAGTAGACAGGAGTATTTGGAATCTAGGAGCATGGCAGAGAGAGGTGGCAAAGGAAAAGGAAAAAACATATAGTGAGTTGTATGAGAGGCTGGACACGAAGGAAGGAGAAAAGGAGTTGTATCGATTGGCTAGAAAGAGATCGAGCTGGAAAGGATGTACAGCACGTTATGCTGATTAAGGACAGAAATGGTAATGTACTGTACTGTAATGTATATATATCACGGACGCACGGATCGCCCCGGGGGTCTCCCGGGTCGGCGGACGGAGCCACGGTTTGCAGCGGGAGACGTTACAGCGGGGAGGAGCTAGTGCTAGCTAGCACTTGGCCACCGCCCGGTGCTAATGGGAAACTCGACATACCGGGAGCTGTAGCGAAAAGGACGCGGGTGCCGGGCTGGAGTTTAGGTGGCGTGAAAGAAATATAAGACAATAATAAAGAGCGATGGCAAGAACCAAGCAGACCGCCCGTAAAATCTACTGGAGGAAGAAGCCCCCCAGGAGACAGCTAGCCACCAGGGCTGCTTGGAGAGGCGCTCTGGCCACCGGCAGAGTGAAGAGGCCTCGCCGTCACAGGCCCGTGGCTCTGAGAGAGATCCGTCGCTACCAGAAATCCACGGAGCTGCTCATCCGTAAGCTGCCCGCCCAGCGCCTGGTGAGGGAGATCGCTCAGGACTTCAAGACCGTCCTGCGTTTCCTGAGCTTCGTCGTCATGGCTCTGCAGGAGACCAGCGAGGCCCACCTGGTGGGTCTCTTCTTCGCTAAGGGGGTCACCATCATGCCCAAAGACTTCCAGCTGGCCCGCTGCATCCGCGGAGAGAGAGCTTAGACTTTCTGCTGCACATTCACCAGCCATAATGCTCTGCACTGTGTGTCTATATATATACATTTATAGTAATATGGACATATGTTTACTAGATGATGTTTTTTCTTGCCTTCTGATTGTTGCTCTGAGTGTTGCTATCCCTATGCTGTTGCAATCCTGGAATTTCCCCATTGTGGGACTAATAAAGGCTTATCTTATCTTACTAACAAATGATGAAAGTGTGTTGAGAAGGTGGAAGGAGTACTTTGAAGAGCTGATGAATAAAGAAAATGAGAGAGAGGAGGGTGGATGAAGGAAAGACAGTGAAGAAGGAAGCCCTGAGGATCAGAAGGCAGAAGTGAGGGCAGCTTTGAAGAGGATGAAGAATGGAAAGGCGGTTGGTCCAGATAACATACCTGTGGAGGTATGGAGATGTTTAGGAGAGATGGCAGTGGACTTTTAAACCAGATTGTTTAACACAATCTTGAAGAGTGATACGATGCCTGAGCAGCGGAGAAGAAGTGTTTTGGTACCAATTTTCAAGAACAAAGGTGATGCTCAGAGCTGTAGTAACTACAGAGGCATCAAGTTGATCAGCCACACTGTAAAGATAAGAGAAAGAGTTGCTTAAGTCAGGTTAAAAGAAGAGGTGACAATCAGTGAGCAGCAGTGCGGTTTCATGCCAAGAAAGAGTACTACAGATACAGTGTTTGCTCTAAGAGTGCTGATGGAGAAGTATAGAGAAGGTCAGAAGGAGTTGCACTGTGTCTTTGTGGATCTTGAGAAAGCATATGATAGGGTGCCAAGAAAGGAAGTGTGGTACTGTACAAAGAAGTAAGGAGTGGCAGAGAAGTATGTAAGGGTGGTGCAGGACATGTATGAGAACAGCAAGACAGTGGTGAGATGTGCTGTAGGAGTGACAGATGGAGTCAAGGTGGGGGTGTAATTACATCAGCGATTGGCTCGAAGCCCCTTCTTGTTTGCCATGGTGATGGACAGGCTGACAGACGAGGTCAAGCAGGAGTCTCCATGGACCATGATGTTTGCAGACGACATTGTGATCTGTAGTGAGAATAGGGAGCAGGTGGAAGAGAACCTGGAGAGGTGAAGGTATGCTCTGGAGAGAAGAGGAATGAACGTCAGTAGAAGCATTGACAGAATGCATAAGTGTGAATGAGAGGGAGGCAGGTGCAACAATGAAGATAGAAGGAGTAGCGGTAGTGAAAGACGAGTTTAAATACCTGGGGTCAACCATCCAAAGCAATGGAAAATGCACAAAAGAGGTGAAGAAGAGAGTGCAGGCAGGGTGGAGTGAGTGGAGACGAGTGTCAGGGGTGATTTGTGACAGAAGGACAGCAGCTGGAGTGAAAGGGAAGATTTACAAGACGGTAGTGAAACCTGTTATGATGTATGGTTTGGAGATGGTAGCGCTGACAAAAAGACAGGAGGTGCAGCTGGAGGTGGCAGAGTTGAAGATGCTAAAATTTTCCATTGGGAGTGACTAGGAGGGACAGGATTAGAAAAGAGTATATCAGAGGGACATCTCAGGTTGAGTGGTTTGGAGACAAAGTAAGAGAGGCAAGGCTGAGATGGTTTGGACATGTGCAGATAGTGGAGATATTGAAGATGGAGTTGCCAGGCAGGAGGAAAAGAGAAAGACCCCAAAGAAGACTGACTCATGGATGTAGTGAAGGAGGACACAGAGAGGGTTGGTGTTACAGAGGAGGATGCAAGGGATAGAGTGAGATGGAGACAGATGAGCCGCTGTGGTGACCCCTAAAGAATTAGATTATATGACAGCCGACAACTTCAATTACCTGGAAAATTATCTTTCAAATTGACAAACATCATACAGTAGTGTGACAAAGTGTTTGCCCCTTCCTGATTTCACATTTTTTTTTGTATGTTTGTCACACTTAAATGTTTCAGATCAAACAAATTTAAATATTAGACAAAGATAACACAAGTAAACATAAAATGCAGTTTTTAAATGAAGGTGTTTATTATTAAGGATAAAAAAAATATCCAAACCTACATGGCCCTGTGTGAAAAAGTGATTGCTCCCCCCGTTAAAACATAAATTAACTGTGGTTTATCACATCTTTGGAAGCTAAGTTCAATTTCTCTAGCCACACCCAGGCCTGATTACTGCCACATCTGTTCTCAATCAAGAAATCATTTAGAGACTTCCGGTTATGGCTGCCACGTAGGACGGACGTGTCTCGCTCTGCTCTGCTCCTGGAGAAAAAAAATCGGCAAATAACTCTCTCATTTGGGACAGAACGTATCCCAGCGTTTGGGCGAGGATATGTCGGCGAAGCCTAAGGCTGGAAAACCAGGAAAAGGAAAAAGCGAGCCGCCGAAACAGTCCAAATTAACGGACTTTCAGGTCTGTGACGCAGCAAACAGGGCTCCATATATGGCGGAGGAGGCTGGCAACGCTGCGATTTCTGCGGGGAATGGCGCAGATGCGCTGATGGCTGCCATGAGTTCAATGAGAGCGGACTTTTCCTCTAGATTTGATGGGATTATGACAGCGTTGGAAGGAATAAGAAAGGAATTGGGTGACTGTGTAGAACGAACGGCGCAGATGGAGCTCCGTCTCGCTAGTGCTGAAGATGACGTCACCCGTCTTCAATTAAAGGTGCGCACTTTGGAAAAAAAAAATAAATCTCTGGAAGATAATATTTTGGATTTGGAATCTCGGTCGAGACAGAATAATTTGAGGCTGGTGGGTCTTCCAGAGGAATCAGAAGGTCGGGACGTATGTTCCTTTCTGGAAAAGTGGATTCCGGAGGTGCTGGGCAGCGAGGAGTTGCAATCAGCAGTGGTTCTGGAAAAAGCACATCGCATTGGCCCACGGAGAGATAAGGGACCGCCGAGGACCTTAATTATGAAGTTTCTTAACAACAGAGACAGGATGAAGATCTTCAACGCTGCACGAGCTAAAAAAGGAGAGATTAAACACCAGGACCAGCAGGTGCGGTTCTACCCAGATTTGGCCACAGGAATCCAGCAATTGAGGAAGCAGTTTGATCCCGTACGTAAGGAGCTGCGCAACCTTGGGATTCGTCATGGTGTAATCTATCCTGCGAGACTGCTGACCACGTATGAGGGCAGAACCCACATCTTCAAGACCCCAGAGGAGGCGCAGGAGTTCATCAAGAAGATCAAAGAAGAAGAAGAGACTGGTGGGAGCTAAGCATGAACAAAATATAAGGTAGAATAATTAAGCATTTGCACAGGCATCTGACTGACTTGAAGTAAATAGTAAGTTTACAAAATATAGATTGTATTATATATTAAAAAAAAAAAAAAACAAAAACAAAACAAACAAAAAAAAAAAACTATGATGTACAAAGTTGTTAAAAATTTTGGAGTTAAGTTGGAAAACTACAGAGGAGAGTTAATGTTACGTCATTAAAAGCAGTAGAGTTAGGGTGATTGGGAGGATGAAGAAGGAGTGGCTTAGGCTGTTCCCCGTGGGTGTGGAACGGTCGATGGCTATATCGGGAGACAGAATTTTTCTTTTGATTTTGGGGGGTTTGCCACAAGTGTGGGAAGGGGAAATTTGTTTGTGTGTAGTTTGTAGGATGAATGTTCAACCACTCATGTTTTTGCTTCTCTGTATGAGCATGTTTACACTGCAAGGTAATCCCAAACTCTCTATTGATCATGGACCAAAGTGTTAATCTTAATTTAACTTCATGGAATTGCAGAGGTCTACAAAATTTAAAAAAACTTAAACAAGTTATGAATAAAATAAAGGACATGGGTTCAAGAATTGTGTTTTTACAAGAAACTCATCTGATAGAGGAGGATGTTAAAAGAATTAGGAGTAGATGGCAGGGAAGTGTATTCACCTCTTCATTTTCATCCCGAGCCAGGGGAGTTATGACTCTCATACATAAATCAGTTCCTTTTCAAGTGAAAAATGTAATTGGAGACAAATTTGGAAGATATGTAATCATTCAAGGTTCTTTGCTATTAGAAAATATAAATCTTGTGAACTTATATGGTCCCAATATAGATGATCAGAAGTTCTTTGCTAATTTATTTCTCATCTTATCATCACTTACAGGGCAACATATAATAGCAGGGGATTTTAATTGTACATTGAATCCAGGTGTGGATAGATCAACAGGACTGGATTGTACGCACATTGGATGTAGGATGACTATTAATCATTTTATGAAAGAATTGAGATTGTTAGATATATGGAGAGAAATGAAACCACAAGTTAAAGCCTATTCTTGTTATTCCAGTACCTACAAGACATTCTCACGTATTGATTATTTTTTGATTTCCACAGAATTAAGGTCCAAGATTCAAAACTGCTTTTATGATAACATCGTGATCTCTGATCATGCACCCTGTTGTCTAATATATGTAGATAAAAAATTGACAAAGGAATCAGGTAGATGGCAATTTCAGCATAAATGGCTTCAGGATGAGGAATTTGCCAAGTATATAGAAAAACAGATAGACGAGTTCTTTGACATCAATACTACACAAACATCAGCATGTGTAAAGTGGGAGGCTTTCAAAGCTTTTATTAGGGGGCATATTATTAGTTATACAGGATCAAAATCTAAGAAGACTCGAGAGGAGAGAGCTAAATTGGAACATAAAATAAAAAATCTTCAGGAAAAAGTGTATGCAGGAAGTGACCCAAGGTTGGAGAATGAATTACTGATTTTGAGAGCTGAATACGACAAAAAATCAGCGAATAGAGCTGCCTCGAGTCTTCTAAGATTGAAACAATCTTTTTATGAACAAGGTGAAAAATCAGGAAAATTATTAGCATGGCAGATTAAACAATTGGAAATTAAAACACCAATTACCAGTATTATAAGTAACGGACAGGTAGTTATAGATCCTTTAGAAATTAATAGAGCCTTTAGAGATTACTATGAAAAATTATATGATACCAAAAATGAACCTGATTTAACAAAACTAAATGGGTTTTTGAACGAACTATCTATACCGTGTATTCCAAATGAAAACAGGGAGATATTGGAGTCTAAAATTAGTCAAGAAGAAGTTGGGCTAGCCATTGATAATATGAAATCAGGAAAAAGTGCAGGACCAGATGGTCTTCCAGTTGACCTTTATAAAAAATTTAAGAATAAATTAATAAAACCTTTTTTGGAAATGGTTTTAGAAGCATTTCAAAATAATAATTTACCATCATACATAAATAATGCCTTAATTATACTGCTGCCAAAACCAGGTAAGCCCTCTAATAAATGTGAAAATATGAGACCAATAAGCCTATTAAACGCCGACCTTAAGATAATCTGTAAAATTTTAGCAAGACGAATACAGGAAATTTTACCAAATATTATTAATCGAGATCAGAATGGCTTTATAAAGGGTAGACAAGGCTTCCATAATGTAAGAAGACTATTTAATATTATCTATTTTAATAAAGAAGCACCGGATACAGCTCTCCTATCATTGGACGCCGAAAAGGCCTTTGATAGAGTTGAATGGCCCTTTCTTTTTGAAGTCCTACAAAGGTTTGGACTTGGAAATAATTTCATAAAATGGGTTCAAATAATATACAATAATGCTACAGCAGAAATTCTAACAAATAACAATATTTCAAAACCAATAAAAATCAATAGAGGATGTCGACAAGGCTGTCCACTCTCACCTTTACTGTTTACTATGGCAATTGAACCTTTAGCGATAGCGATACGTTTACATTCACAAATATATGGAATTAAAGTTGGACCAACAGAACATAAAATCTCCCTGTACGCCGATGATATAATTTTGTTTATGTCGAATCTAAAAAAATCAATTCCAACCTTGTTGAATTTAATAAAGAATTTTGGGGAAATATCAGGATATAAAATAAATAAAACTAAATCTTCAATATTAATGCTAAATGAGACCCAGAGAAATTACCCAGCCCCTGAGGTAAATCAATTCAATGTTGTAAATCAGTTTAAATATTTAGGAATCCAAATTATGCCTAAGCTAGAATCAGTCGCCAGTGTCAACTATGAAGCCTTAATGTCAGATATCAGTGAGTTAACTCAGAGATGGATGTCACTACCAATGTCGATGATCGGGAGAATCAATATACTTAAAAGTAATATTTTACCTAAAATACTTTATTTATTTCAATACATTCCCTTATCACCACCTTTAGATCTATTCTCAAGAATAAAAAAAAAGTTAGTGGAATTTATATGGAACAACAGGAGGGCTAGATTACGTCTGTCTTTATTATATTTACCATTTGATCGTGGAGGTCTGAAATGTCCAAATTTTATGTTGTATTATTGGTCGGCACAACTGAGGTCTATGACATATTATTTTTCATCAAATGATCTCCCTCACTGGACTGAAATGGAATCATACAATTTACCTTTACCTCTTCCCATATTCATATACTCAGATTCGGCAAAAAAATTACAAAAACAAGTTAAAAATCCATTTGTAAAGCATATGATCAAAATATGGTGTGAAGCTAAAAACTATTTAAAAGAACCACAGTTATTGTCACAATTTAGTCCAATATGGGGTAATCAATATTTTAAACCAGGGAGAGCGGACGCTGTATTTAAAGTATGGAATTTAAAAGGGATACAAAAGATTCAGGATTTATATTTGCCATGTGCAGACAACATAATGTCTTTTGAAGAGCTGAGGATCAAATTTAATCTCAATAGAACACATTTTTTTAAATATCTTCAACTTAGAAACTTTATTCGATCAAATCAAAATAAAGCTCTCACTCGACCTATTTATTCATCCTTGGAAAAAATGATGATGAAAGATAGTAAAAGAAAGGGTATTATTTCAGAGTTTTATAACTCATTGACACTATCTTCAAGTGAAAATTCACTGAAAAGATTAAACTACTGGAAAGAAGATCTGCAAATTGAAATTTCAGAGGAACAATGGGAATTGGCTTGTACAGAAGCTCAAACCAAATCAATAAATGCACGCCTTAAATTGATACATTTCAAATGGTTAATGCGGATGTATGTTACACCGGAGGAGTTAAATAGATATAACAAAAATATACCAGATACATGCACAAAATGCATGGAAAGTAAAGGAACCCTATTTCATTGTTTATGGGAATGTAGATTAATAAGAATGTTTTGGGAAGAGGTGAGGGTAACAATTGAAAAAATAATCTCAAAACAAATCATATTGAATCCTAAACTGGTTTTGTTGGGTCTGTACCCAGAAAAGCATAATTTCAATAAAAGTGAAAGAACATTCATAGACCTCAGTTTGCTTAATGCCAAAAAATGTATTGCACTATTATGGAAAAAGACTCATAGACCAGATGTGACTCAGTGGTTAAGACAGATGTTAACAAACCTTCCATTAGAAAGAATAACATATATACTGAAATCAAAGGAAATTGTGTTTGAGAATATATGGAGACCTTTTATTGATTATGTAAAAAATTTAAACATAACTTTTGAAGAAGAAGGTGAATGATGTGTGTGGACCTTGTAAATTCCAAACTGGTGAACATAATATGTATACTTATGTATTGGATTGTCTAGACTAAACAGAGGAGCATTGTTGAAGACTTGATTTTGTTGGTGGTTGTTGGTGTTTTTAGTGCATTTTTTTTTTTTTTTGTAGTACTTTAGTGTTAGTGTTTGATTGTTTGTATCATGTTTGTTAAAAAAAAAAAAAAGGTTCAATAAAGATATTGTGGAAAAAAAAGAAATCATTTAAACAGGACCTGTCTGACAAAGTGAAGTAGACCAAAAGATCCTCAAAAGCTAGACATCATGCTGCGATCCAAAGAAATTCAGGAATAAATGAGAAACAAATAAACTGAGATCTATCAGTCTGGAAAAGGTTATAAAGCCATTTCTAAAGCTTTGGGACTCCAGCAAACCACAGTGAGAGCCATTATCCACAAATGGCCAAATGGCAAAAACATTTGGCGAACCTTCCCAGGAGTGGTCGGACAATCAAAATTACCCCAAGAGCGCAGCGGTAACTAACTAACTAACTAACTAACCTGCACTTATATAGCGCTTTTCTAGTCACAAAGACCACTCAAAGCGCTTTCATTAACACTAACCCTCTATTCTAAGGGCCTATAGGAAACATATCTAGGGACAATTTAGAACAGCCAATTAACCTAACATGCATGTTTTTGGCATGTGGGAGGAAACCGGAGAAATCCCGGAGTAAACCCACGCAACACGGGGAGAACATGCAAACTCCACACAGATCACTGTTGGTTGGGGGCTGGGATCGAACCCACGATCCCACGATCCCCACAATCCCCCGGCCAAGGGTAAACTGTGCTGCCGCAGTGCTAACCACTGCGCCACCGTGCAGCCCATAACTCATCCAAGAGGTCAAAAAAGACCCCACAACAACATCCAAAGAACTGCAGGCCTCATTCACCTCAGTTAAGGTCATTGTTCATGACTCCACCATAAGAAAGAGACTGGGCAAAAATGGCCTGCATGGCAGAGTTCCAAGTCAAAAACTACTGCTGAGCAAAAAGAACAAAGGCTCGTCTCAGTTTTGCCAGAAAACATCTTGATGATCCCCAAGACTATTGGGAAAATACTCTGTGGACTGACGAGACAAAAGTTGAACTTTTTGGAAGGTGTGTGTCCCATTACATCCGTCGTAAAAGTAACAGCATTTCAGGAAAGGAACATCATACCAACAGTAAAATATGGTGGTGGTAGTGTGATGGTTTGGGGCTGTTTTGCTGCTTCAGGTCCTGGGAAGACTTGCTGTGGTAAATGGAACCATCAATTCTGCTGTCTACCATAGCATCCTGAAGGAGAATGTCTGGCCATCTGTTCGTGACCTCAAGCTGAAGTGCACTTGGGTTCTGCAGCAGGACAATGATCCAAAACACACCAGCAAGTCCCCCTTGGTCGCTTTAGAAAAACAAAATGAAGACTTTGGAGTGGCCTAGTCAAAGTCCTGACCTGAATCTGATCGAGATGCTGTGGCATGACCTTAAAAGAGGCAGTTCATGCTCGAAAACCCTCCATTGTGGCTGAATTACAACAATTCTGCAAAGATGGGTGGGCCAAAATTCAAGAGTCATTGCCAGTTATCGCAAACGCTTGATTGCAGTTGTTGCTGCTAAGGGTGGCCCAACCAGTTATTAGGTTTAGGGGGCAATCACTCTTTCACACAGGGCCATGTCGGTTTGGATTTTTTTCCCCCGAATAATAAACACCTTCATTTAAAAACTGCATTTTGTGTTTACTTGTGTTATCTCTATCCCCTCACCCCCCAGCCAGTCGCAGCAGATGACTGCCCTTACCTGAGCCTGGTTCTGCTAGGTTTCTTCCTGTTAAAAGGGAGTTTTTCCTCTCCGCCGTCGCCAAGCGCTTGCTGGGGTCTTTCTGCAATTGTGGGGGTTTCCCCTACATTTGAAAGAGCTATGAGATGACTGTTGTGAAATGGCGCTATATAAAAAAAGTTGAATTGAATCGTCTTTGTCCAATATTTAAATTTGTTTGATGATCTGAAACATGTAAGTGTGACAAACATACAAAAAAATGAGAAATCAGGAAGGGGGCAAAAACTTTTTCACACTACTGTATTATCATTCTGCAAATATGAGTATTTGTGAAAATATATTCATCAATCACATCATTCATCAATGTTGCTGTATGAATTCTTGTTGATGTCCTAAATTACAGTGTTTAATCTTGTGATGGTAATAACATGACACTAAAGCAATCAGAGAGTAGAGGAACTGAGTGGGAGAGATTTAGAGCCAAATGACATCTGCAGCTGTTGGTTCATTTCATATCAAGCAACCTGTCTGATATTCTTTATATTACATCTACAACTGCATTGATAGTATTCATGTATTCACCATTTAAATTAATGTGCAGGCTGTAACAATGTGCACAGATAAAAGATAACATCTAATTAAAATCCTGAAGGCCTGTTTTATCCACCGTGCTGAAATCATTGTTCTATTCCGGCTTAGTTGCAAAAGATAAGAAAAAATGTTGCAAATTTGGGAGTGGCCTAATCAAAGTCCTGACCTGAAGCCAATTAAGATGCTGTGGCATGACCTTCAAAAGGTGGTTCATGCTTGAAAACCCTCCAATGTGGTGGAATTACAATTCTGCAAAGATGAGTGGGCCAAAACTGCCCACTTAGTTGTTGCTGCTAAGGTTGGCTCAACCAGTTATTAGGTTTAGGGGCAATCACTCTTTCATACAGGGCCATGTCAGTTTGGATTTTTTTCCCCCTTAATAATAAACACCTTCATTTAAAAACTGCATTTTGTGTTTACTTGTGTTATCTTTGTCTAATATTTAAATTTGTTTGATGATCTGAAACAGTTAAAGGTGACAAACATACACAAAAAAACCAAACACAAACAACACTTTTTCCACACCACTGTATGTGTATCTAGGGGTGTGCCATATCGTATCGTTCACAGTGATACTGGTATAAATTTTCATACTAGTGTAAAAATGAATATCGCGATATTTGGGGTCCGCTGCATGATGATGTCACACCATTATGCTGCTGAAAGAAATTACGTGTCAGCATAGAAACAGCAAAAAAAAACAGTGCGGGAAGCAGCAGCTCCGAAGTCAGATGGTCCATATCCAGTTGAGTGGAAATATTTAACTTCACTTTCTGTTTCAGACTGCTGTCATGTTAAAAAAAAAAAAGGTGTATGGATAATCTGCCTGCATTTTTTTCACGCATGTCTACAACACCGCTGGAGTGGTATAAACGTCGGCCAATGTGACGCTCAAAGTAGCTGTAGTTGGATTGTAGTCCCGTTTTGGCTGCTTCTTGTTGATTTTATTCAACCACCCTAAGAGAAAAGGAAAAAAAAAAACATCTGTTCAATGCAACAAGAGCCAAAAAGCCCCAGGACAAGTCTGTGCAACGATAGTAATGCAGGTGAAGTGATTCAGCATAAAACCCAACATCTGTGTGTAGTTAGGATGTATATATTTTCTTGTAATATTTGATACAGAACTAAAAAATATTTAAACTAAGCCTGAGCTGCTGTTTATAAACGGGAGAAATAAGTTTTCTTTTTCCTGAATATGTTGAAGGTAAATAACGCTGGACCAGAGTGGTGGCCTTGTTGGTAGAGCATCTGCCCCACAACCAGAAGGTCGTAGGTTCAAATCCTGGCCAGGTCACACCAAAGACCATATAAAAATGGTACTTTCCGACTTCTAGGTTGGTGCTCAGCATAACAGAATGGGGAAACGAAAGTTAACGCACAGAGTTACCAGAGGACTGACCCTCCAACTATAGCTTTCACAGCTTACAGTAGCTGTGCGGCCTAGGGTCAGAGAAACGGAGAAACTGTAGGTGTCACCCCTATACCCCATATGGTGTCCCACATGATGTGGAAGGGAATTAACTCAATAATGCTGGTCTGTGAAACAGTCCTTTTGGCATAAATTTAAAAGAAAAAACTGTACGCTGTAGGGGTTGGTTCAAAAGATCGATACAGCGATCTAGATCAATCCACGTTTGACTGAGCCGATATTGATCCACAAAATCCGCGGATCGATCTTTTAATATAATGCTTTTACATCTGTGAATGGCTGCTGAGTCTGATCGGGTCAAAACCGGGTCAGTGAGCCAGGAACAGTGGCAAAGAACCAGAAACACCTGGAGTGCTAACAGCTAACAAGCTAACGGATATGCTAGTTCTTCTTCTGTGGTGTTAAAACGGTTCTCAGTCAGCAAGAGTTCCCTGTGACGTATGTCTTTACTTCTGTGTTCCGTGTGGAACGGTTTTGGCTCCCTTCCTGTTCACCCTTTATACTGCGGACTTCTCACACAACACAACACACTGCCATCTACAGAAGTTCTCTGACAACTCTGCGATTGTCGGCCTCATCTCCAATGGAGATGAAGCTGAGTACAGAGGACTTATCCAGGACTTTGTGGACTGGTGCCATTGGAACTGCCTTCAGATCAACGTGAGAAAAACTAAGGAACTGGTGGTGGACTGCCACAGGCAAAGACAACCCCTCACAACACCAGTAAACATCCTGGGAACAGACATTGAGATGGTGACATTCTACAAGTACCTGGGTGTTCATTTGAACAATAAACTAGACTGGTCACACAATACTGATGCACTCTACAAGAAGGGACAGCGCAGGCTGTTCCTACTGAGGAGGCTAAGGTCTTTTGGTGTACAAGGGGTGCTCCTGAAGACCTTCTACAATTTGGTGGTGGCATCAGCCATCACTTTTGGAGTGGTCTGCTGGGGCAACGGCATCACAGCAGCCAATAGGAAGAGACTGAACAAACTGATCAAGAAAGCTAGCTCTGTCCTGAGCCAATGCCTTGACCCAGTGGAGGAGATAGGAGAGAGAAGGATGGTGGCTAAGCTGTCATCTCTGCTGGAGTCCGAGTCCCACCCTATGCAGGACATACTGAATGCACTGAGGAGCTCATTTAGCAGTAGGCTACATCATCCTAGGTGCGCGACCGAGAGGTTTCGCAGGTCCTTCCTACCTGCGGCTGTCAAGACTTTATAACCTAAGTAGGGCTGCTTGCAGAGATAGTAAAAAAAATGTTACGACCTAATAGTATTGAACGCAAAAGACGCAACAAACTTACACAAAATGGTCCCCCTCCAGTATACAACTGGGGCAATATCAATCACTACGGAGGGTGACAATATGTACAGGTACATATTCATACTACGTGGGGAAACTAAATAGGCTGTTACGCTGTTTATTCCATCTAGCTACAATGCTCCGCCCTGTGTATATATTTATGTGTACATACAGACGTGGACAAAATTGTTGGTACTCCTCTGTTAATGAAAGAAAAACCCACAATGGTCACAGAAATAACTTGAATCTGACAAAAATGGTAATAAATAAAAATTCTATGAAAATTAACCAATGAAAATCAGACAATGCTTTTGAATTGTGGTTCAACAGAATCATTTTAACCCCTTGCACTCCGGTCAATTTCCCTAAAAACGCCAAAAAATAACGTGCCCAAAGTAAATCGAAAACTGTTCTTCAACCCTTTGCAGCATCTTCATGGGGTTGGTCTCATTTAAAAGAAAACACTTTGAATTTTTTGGCAAAACAGTCATAATCTCTCCAAGTGCTCCGGCCACTGAGTTACAGTCATCTAAACATAGTGAACTTGAAGAAAATGAATTTGGCCTGGGTGTTTTTTCGGATACAAATGCTTGCAAATAACACACAGCTTCAGATCCGGGCTGGAAAATGCAACAGAAATGTCGAACCAAGTGTTATCCAGCTGAGGTCCAAATTTTGTAACAATACCACAAAAAATGAATATATTACACAGCTTTTTCCTCAGGTAGTTCCCAGGCATTTTTGAACTGTGCCAAATTGTGCCAAATGGCACAGTTTGGAAAAACGTCTAACTTTTGAATGATTCAATATAGAAGCTTCATCTTGGGCTCTAATGAAAGGTGACACTCAGGGCTGTGTGTGTGTGTGTGTGTGTGTGTGTGTGTGTGTGTGTGTGTGTGTGTGTGTGTGTGTGTGGGGTTGGTCCCCCCCCCTCGCTACAGAAGACGGACATCGCACGTTGCGCCACGGTCCGTCATGCAGCGATGACGCACAGCTGTAATTTACTGATCGGTCAAAAGTTATTTTGATTACAATTTTCAGGGATAAAGAATAATTTAGCTTAGAACACTTACCTCTTCACAGCAGAAGCGGAGCTGGCGAACTTCTTCCTCATTGTCAGACGAACGCGACGCTGGTCTCGCGACCCGATCAAAACATAATTCCCTTATTGCGGTTTTGCGCTTCCATGATTGCGGTTTTTGGCGAACGATTTTTCAAAACAAATAACAGTAGTAATTAAAAATAAACTGGCGAACGCGTGTGTGTCACTCAGGCTTCGTCGTCGGCCTCCGTCGGTCTATGATGACCATAGAAGACAATCCTAACGTCTACTCTGCTGGGACAAAAACAAAAAAAAGCACCACCTGTGGCCGAACATGCCGATGCGCGAATGGCAGTCACTGTCACACAGGTTGCACTTGTGGATGGTCTCCGTGCTGCTGGGTCTGTGGGGTTCTTCCTGCGGGTCCTTTTTTTCATCTGCTGCAGCAGTCTCTCTTCACCCAGCCTTACACAAAAAAGCTCGCGAACTTCTGTGCTTCAATTGGCTCGCTGCATTCACAGCGTTGGTAGGCGGGTCCTTCTTGCTAGGTTTTCAGTCATTGGTTCTTCAAGGTTTCAGAAACCCAATTCAAGGCTCTTATTAGTCAAATGAGAGGTCAATCATATCTGATCTGTTCGCGGCTGTGTCTGTAGTGGAAGAACTTTTTTTTTTTTCAGTGCGCGCTTGGAGGCAGCGCCCTTGTGCGTCCTAGAGCGCCCTCGTGCGCTCTGGGACGTAGAGACTTGCCCGCCCGCAGTACAACGGAGTGCAAGAGGTTAAAAAACAAACTCATGAAACAGGCCTGGACAAAAATGATGGTACCCCTAGAAAAGATTGAAAATAATGTGAACATAGGGACATGTTCAACCAAGATGTGTCCTCTAATTAACATCACAGGTGTCTACAAACTTGTAATCAGCCAGATGGCCAATTTAAAGGGTGACAAGTAGTCACTGTGCTGTTTGGTGACATGGTGTGTACCACACTAAACATGGACCAGAGGAACCAAAGGAGAGAGTTGTCTCAGGAGATTAGAAAGAAAATTATAGACAAGCATGTTAAAGAATCAGAATCAGATTTATTGCCAAGCACATTTACAAGTCAACAAGTAAACATACGAGGAATTTGACTTGACATTGGGCGCGCACGAAAGGCGCATCCCAATGACGCGGCAGCCATGAAAGGCGCCTGTCATATGGGGGGGGGGGGTGAAGGGGGGAGGGGGGGGAGGATAGGGAAAAACACAATAGGAGAGAGAAAAAAGTATTGTTGATCAAAATAGAGCTCATTTTATGACCAAAATTTTGATTACAAGAAAAAAACTCTCAAATGCACAATTAGCAGACAATAGATCACACAATGACAAAGCAGTAGTTGAGAGAGTCAGTGTATTGTGAATATATATCAGTAATTGTGTCAGTAGTGTAATGTTGAATGCAAGTGTAGGTGTGTCAATTGCTAGTGAACAGCAGAGGGCGCCTCCTGGCAGTGGATACATGTTAAAGTCATGTGATCTAAACAGTCTAGAGTCTCTCGCTCTGCTTGCAGATGGTAAATTGTCACATGGTGCACTGTCCTTGAGCGTTCATCTGTTGAAACAATAACTGTGTCGTCGTTTGGGTTAGCAGGCAGAGCCGCTCCTTCCGCTTATCTTCATCAGGAGGAATGTAAACACGGGGCACCAAAGACAAGGTCAAATCAAATCAGCACAGTGCACTCAGAGAATAGAATTTTTCCTCACCCGAGCAATTCTGTGCTTTCATAATTTCCATGTGCAGGCTTAAACTTTTTTCCATGGGGAGCACAGGGCTCCAGATGTATTCCTCCACTGAATCACTGTCATTCAGTTCACCGTTTGCCGCTACTCGTGTCCTCCCCAACTGGTCGAATTTGACGAAGGAGCTTGCCGGGCCCGCTTTGATCAGCTTTCTCACCTTCTTTCAATTTCTGATGCATCAGGGAACTTCACAGCCAAAAATAGAAGTCCTGAGATCATAACCAATAATGTTTCCACAGACGCATGAATTCCAATGTCCATGAGTCTCCTCACAGGTTCCAATTCTTGGGCTCCCCCTTGGCCCGATTCTTGTTGAAAAATAGTGACAATAGCACATTTAAGCCGCTTCCAAATCCATAATTTCCGTTTAGATTAAGATTCAGCAGAAGAAGAGCGACTAAACACAGACAAAAACGCAACATTGCAAAGCTGGGAATAGGTCAGGAAGGCAGACAAGAGGAGGGAAGAAAAATGCGACTGCTCTCTCTCAAGGCAAGAAGAAGACAAAGGGAAAGGCTATAAGACCATCTCTAAGCAGCTTGATGTTCCTGTGACTACAGTTGCACATATTATTCAGAAATTTAAGATCCACGGGACTGTAGCCAACCTCCCTGGACATGGCCGCAGGAGGAGACGGATAATACGAATGGTAACAAAAGAGCACAGAACAACCTCTAAACACATTCATGGTGAACTCCAAGGTCAAGGTACATCAGTGTCAGATCACACCATCCATCGTTGTTTGAGCCAAAGTGGACTTCATGGGAGACGACCAAGGAGGGCACCACTGTTGAAAACAAATCATAAAAAAGCCAGACTGGAATTTGCCAAACTGCATGTTGACAAGCCACAAAGCTTCTGGGAGAATGTCCTATGGACAGACGAGACAAAACTGCAACTTTTTGGCAAGGCATGTCAGCTCTATGTTCACAGACGCAAAAATGAAGCATACCAAGAAAAGAACACTGTCCCTACTGTGAAACATGGAAGAGGTTCCGTTATGTTCTGAGGCTGCTTTGCTGCATCTGGCACAGGGTGTCTTGAATCTGTGCAGGGTACAATGAAATCTCAAGACTATCAATGTATTCTAGAGAGAAATGTGCTGCCCAGTGTCAAACAGCTTGGTCTCAGTCGCAGGTCATGGGTCTTGCAACAGGATAATGACCCAAAACAAACAGCTAAAAACACCCAAGAATGGCTAAGAGCCAAACATTGGACTATTCTAAAGTGGCCTTCTATGAGCCCTGATCTAAATCCTATTGAACATCTGTGGAAGGAGCTGAAACCTGCCGTCTGGAGAAGGCACCCTTCAAACCTGAGACAACTGGAGCAGTTTGCTCATGAGGAGTGGGCCAAAATATCTGCTGAGAGGTGCAGAAGTCTCATTGACAGTTACAGAAATCGTTTGATTGCAGTGATTGCCTCAAAAGGTTGTGCAACAAAATATTAAGTTAAGGGTACCATCATTTTTGTCCAGGCCTGTTTCATGAGTTTGTTTTTTAAAATAATTCTGTTGAACCACAATTCAAAAGCATCGTCTGATTTTCATTGGTTAATTTTCATAGAATTTTTATTTACAGTGGGGAAAAAAGTATTTAGTCAGCCACCAATTGTGCAAGTTCTCCCACTTAAAAGATGAGAGAGGTCTCCAATTTTCATCATAGGTATACCTCAACTATGAGAGACGAAATGAGAAAAAAAATTCCAAAAAATCACATTGAAGGATTTGAGTGTTGATTGAGTGTTGCTATTCCTGTGCCGTTGCAATCCTGGAATTTCCCCATTGTGGGACTAATAAAGGCTTATCTTGTCTTACTTCCGTGTTTCCGAGAGGAGTTGACGTGCGTGTCTCTTAATTTATCAACAAAAGTCACCATAAAGACTGTCCTCAACAGTTTCCTAATATTTTTCAAAAAGCGGGGATAAACGGTTTTGTACTACGTGCAGCGCTGATGTAGCATCAGCTCTTCTCAAGCCAATTCAGGAGATCACTCTTCATCTTAAAGAAACTCTCACTCAAGGTCTGGTCAAGAATTGCTGTTTTTTCTTCATCATCAGGACCCCAGTGTAAACAATTTCCCTTTGTAGAGAAACTCGATAAGGACTTGCTTTTAAAGGATTAAAAAGTATGTCATAAAATTCTCTCACGCTTCCTCCCGAAGCAGATAAGAAGCTTTCGTACCAGGAACTGATATTCTTAAAAAGTCAAGCTCCTAAATTTCACTCCTTAGCCCATCAGGTTAAAGAGTGAGACTCCCACTTTCCTATCTGTTGGGTTTAAACGCGATGTCCCAAATATCAATTATAATTGAACATAACCAATATTTCATGGTACAATTAGTCCCTCAGCCGTAGGACAAAGCTACAAACTGAAGGAAAATTCTTAATCTTTTTCCAGCAACCTCCGTTCATTTTTGTAGATTATAGGGCTATTTATCCATAGTTTGTTAAAGTGTGTTTTCTTTAACAAACTATGGATACAATAGTTAACTGTTGGTTAAGCACAGAGAATAAATGCAGAATAAAGGCGTATTTTATGAGATTATGGACTTCTAGCACTTAAGTGAGAGATTTGAAGATAATAATGAATCACAATAAAATGAAAATGGCAGAATTAATAAAGGTTGCAGTATGAGCCATTTTTACTCACAAAACTGAAATGAACAAATCCCAGGAAATGAATTGAAACCCTTTAAAAAAATTAAAGTTAATTTGTAGTTAAAATATAAACAACAAAAAATAAAAAACTAAATTATTAAACCCTACTGTGGTGTGAGGATTTAAAAATATGATTATTAAATTCAATCTTAATAGAACACATTTTTTTAAATATCTTCAGCTTAGAAATTTTATTCGATCAAATCAAAATAATGCTCTCACCCGACTTACTTATTCATCCTTGGAAAAAATTTTGACGAAAGATAGTAAGAGAAAGGGTATTATTTCAGAGTTTTATAACTCATTGACACTATACTCAAGTGAAAATTCACAGAAAAGACTGAATTATTGGAAAGAAGACCTGCAAATTGAAATTTCAGAGGAACAATGGGAAATGGCTTGTGCAGAAGCTCAAACCAAATCAATAAATCTACGTCTTAAACTGATACATTTTAAATGGTTAATGCGGATGTATGTTACACCAGTGGAGTTAAATAGATATAACAAAAACATACCAGATACATGCACAAAATGTATGGAAAGTAAAGGAACCCTATTTCACTGTTTATGGGAATGTAGAAAAATCAGAATGTTTTGGGAAGAGGTGAGGGTAACAATTGAAAAAATAATTTCAAAACAATTCACATTGAACCCTAAACTGTTTTTGTTGGGTCTGTATCCAGAAAAACATAACGTTAATAAGAGTGAAAGAGCATTCATAGACCTCGGTTTGCTTAAAGCCAAAAAATGTATTGCACTACTGTGGAAAAAGACTCATAGACCAGATGTGACTCAGTGGTTAAGACAGATGTTAACAAACCTTCCACTAGAAAGAATAACATATATACTGAAATTAAAGGAAAATGTGTTTGAGAATATATGGAGACCTTTCATTGATTATGTAAAGAAATTAAACATAACTTCTGAAGAAGAAGGTGAATGATATGTGTGGACCTTGCAAATTCCAAACTGGTGAATGTATATTATGTATTCTTATGTAATAGATTACCTAGACCAGGGGTCGGCAACCCGCAGCTCCGGAGCCACATGCGGCTCTTTCATCCCTCTGCTGCGGCTCCCTGTGGCTTTGGAAAATAAATAATGAGTATTTAATTAAAATGTATTTTATTTTAGTTCATTAGTTTTTAAAATGTAATTCTAAATTTGAAGATTATGGTGATCTTGTAAAATCTAAAAAAAAAAAAAAAAACGTGTTAAAGTTTAATCACCGTCAGCGAAAACACGATTACATAAGCGTTCGGCACACTCTCCGGAAGTCGTCTCCAACGATAACCCGGATGTGTTGTGTTCAAGCTACTGCTGTATTGCAGTAGCTTGACAGCCCTGCGATTGGATAGTTGCAAACGATTGGACCAATCAAAAGGCTCGTTGTATGCTTTTTCAAAGATTCATGGTGGCGTGTTCTCAGGGATGTGATTTTCTGCTAATTCGCCGAATTCCGCTTTATTTCATCTTCCAGGAAGATAAAGTACGTTAAGTACGTTAGCGGCTTGTGGTCCACGAATGCAGTGAAGCTGCGCCTTTTCAGGTAGGACTGGAAGTGGCGTATGGCCACTTCCGGTAATCAGTATGGCCAGGTGGAGAGTCATTAACTCTCTGTTACTGGCGGCGAACAACGGCTGTATGAGCTGGGCTGGCGCGAGGGAGGAAACGGTAATGAAAGTTAACCATCCCCTTTTATGATTCCAAACAGTTTGAAATTGACAGTGCACAGTGGACATTGACTCATAAATTTTGAATATTTCTAAGACTTGGCTACATCAGTGATTGTGCAAAATGAACTGCTCAAGACTCAATGGAGATTGAAACTGGTGATCTGAAATGAATGCTGAAATTATAAAAAGTAATGGTATGTTGGAATTTTATTTCTATTATGGAACAGATAAAATTAACTGATTTTGATTTGATCAAGTGTTAAAGCATGTGATGGATAATGCTTGTTGGAATATTTTAGGAATGCTATCTTCTTGGAACATAAGTCAATATTATACAGTAATAAGTGGCATTCAGCTGTTTGTTTTATGTCATTTAAGCACAGTTCTGGTACTTAAAAATCATAAAAACCCAGGAGCTTCAGGGGGCTTTGCCCCCCTTGCCCCCCCACCCCACCCCAACGGGGCTTTGCCCCGGACCCCGCTGGGGGACTATGTCCCCCAGACCCCCTGCTGAATTTTCAGATAATTTCCCCAACCCCAAATCACATTGCTGGTTCGTGTTGGAATTCTGAGCTTTCGGTATTGTTTTCGGCGGAATTATGAGATTTTTATCGAAGGATCAGGAGTCATCAGTGCTAGAAAGAGCACTCTCCTTTCAACCCAATGTCAACCTTCAACCCAATGTCTTTTTTTTTTTCGGAGTTCAAAATGTTTTTGTTGCATGCAGAAATGTAATTTTGTTTTCTCTGCAGGAGTTCCCTGATTTCATAAATGCAACACATTATAGTTTGTTTATACATAGCATAAAGGGAAAAAAAAGTTATATGCAGTGTTATTTTATTTTAAGTGTCAAAAGGGTTTTTGTGGCTCCCAGTGTTTTCTTTTCTGTGGGAAACGGGTCCAAATGGCTCTTTGAGTGGTAAAGGTTGCTGACCCCTGACCTAGACTAAACAGAGGAGCATTGTTGTTGACTTGCTGTTGTTAATGGTTGTTGTTGTTTTTAGTACATTTTTTTTTTGTTAGTGGGTTTTTTTAATTTTTAAATTACTTTAGTGTTAGTGTTTGACTGTTTGTGCCATGTTTGTAAAAAAAAGGTTCAATAAAAATATTGTGGAAAAAAAATATGATTATTAATTTTACTGTGAAATCTATTCTTTTCATCTCCCCTTCAGATCTGTGAAGACTGGGTTTCCACGCCAAGGTCCATCCTGCACTGATGTTCTGAAGGGAAGAGGTTGTCAGTGGAGAAGCCATTCCTGCTTCATGTGGATTTCAGCACAGAAGAAGACCTCAAATTTTTCAGGGGTCTTAGTTTTCAAATTCAAGATTCAAGAAGGTGCTGCCATAATTTTCTTCATACTCTAACATTTATTCAATGCAATTTAGTTGTTGTAATGACTAATTCTTTTATTTCTTTTTTTTAATTTCAGTTCTCAGCAAGAATACAATGTTGGCCATTTTTGGACAACTTTTACTGAGCATTTAATTCTAAATAAATCACTGTTTAACAGGAAATTTTTGGCAATTCTGTGCTTTTTTGTGGCGTTACATTGAACAGCATCACTGTAAACTATGGAAAAAGCAGCTACTTTAAAATCTGTACCTCCTCACACAACTTTCAGTGCAAAAAAAACAAAACAAAAACCTCTAAAATTGTCACAGCTTTTATTACAACTTTTTGGAAAAGTTCCCACAAATTCAGCCTTTTTGGGCCACAACAATCGCAAAAACAGCCATGAAATCTTGAAGGGACTGAAATACAGAGAGATTATGTCTACATGCTTCATGCATTGAATTTGTTTACTGACTCTGGGTTGTTAACTTGACACTACACACCGTTTGCACTAAAGAAAGCACTTGTGAGCACTTTGTGAAATCATAAGTTAAATAATAAAAAGTCCATTATTGTAACTGATTTTGGGTCAGTTCTTTATGTGATAATTTTTTTCTTAAAGTTAAGAGTATTCTTGGTACAATTTGCAGCATTAGGTCTTGGAAGATTTTTTTTCCCGGCAAGTAAAATGGCTATTAAAATGGCAATTTCCTAGATCAAATCGGGATCGGATCAAATCAAATTGGATCGATTCAGAATCTCAAGAATCGGAATCAAATCAATTCTGGAAATTATGGATCGTTCCCAGCCCTCGTACGCTGCAATATCGTGAAAAATATCGTTATCGTGAAAATTAACACAAATATTGTGTTATCATTTTAGGCCATATTGCCCACCCCTATGTATAACTTGTGGCAAAATTTGATCTGGATTAAAAGATAATTTTGCTCTTGTCATTTATTTCAATGGAGAATTTTCTGATTTAAGGTCCCATATGCGGAAGTAGAGGGGGCGTGACTTAGGTTCTCTATTACTTGTAATACCTAGAATCTTTAGAAGTACAAAGGGAGGCAGAGCTTTCAGTTATCAGTCTCCTCTCCTTTGGAACTAGCTGCTAATCTGGATTCAGGAGACAGACTCAATCTCTGTTTTCAAGAATAAGACTAAAACTTTCCTTTTTGACAAAGCCTATAGTTATGGTGGGATCAGTTGACCCTAAACCCTCCCTTAGTTATGCTGGCAATAGGTTTAGACAACCGGGGGATCTCCCACGATGCACTGGGCTTCACTCCTTTCTTCACTCTCAATGTAATATTTTTGTTGGTCATTGACATCGGTTTGTTCTCTCCCATAGATTGAGTTCCCGTCATGCTGTTTGCTCTCTACATGTCTGTTCTTTTCTTCTTCTTCTCTATCCACTCACCCCCCCCCAGCCAGTTGCAGAAGATGACTGCCCCTCCCAGAGCCTGGCTCTGCTGGAGGTTTCTTCCTGCTAAAACAATCCCCTGCAAGCAAGAACTCCACCATCACCAAGTTCTTGCTTGCAGGGGATTGCCTGATTGCTGAGGTCTTTCTGCAATTGTGGGGTCTTCCCTTATAGTTTGATAATGCTATGACATGACTGTTGTTGTAAAATGGTGCTATAGAAATAAAGTTGAAATGAATTAGCATTCATGAATATACAACAACAGTTGTATACAACCCATAGTTGTATGTCAGGTTAACCTGTGTAGCAAGTTTAGTGACCCGAGAGAGCGCCTACAGTAATAGGGCTTTGGGAATCCTAACCTTAACATTTGACCTATTCACCTCAAACTCATTGCCAGACTTCATGGTCAGAGGGTGAACCCGTGTTCCAAGTTTGGTGACCTGAGCTTTACTTATTATATAAATTTGGACTAAATGTACATACAGGATTTTATTTACACATATACTGGCATTAATATAGTTGGATGGGAACTCGGTAACTATCACTCAAAAAAAAAATAGTTTTCAGTAGTTGATCTAACAGCATTTTTCTTCACAGGCATCTGCAACACAATTGGGAGGTCGTGGGTTCAAGCCCCGACCAGGTCATACCAAAGACCATAAAAATGGAGCAGCCAAAAGAAAGAACCAAAATTACAGAGATGCCAAACTAAACTGCTGAACAAAGGTTTACAAGAAGTAACTCAGCAGTCATGGACTCTGTTTATGGAAGACAGTGTTAAGCATCACTATGATCAGTCATCTTAATGTGTGAATTTAAGCATAAGCGCACATATAACACTCTGTGGGAAGGCCAACAAAGCCCCCCACACACACACACACACAGAGCTGACCCTAACCCATCCATCCTATTAGGCTTCCAGCTAAAACTATATCAACAGGAAATGCTTTGGCATTCCTTTGTGGCATCTCCTCATTTATAGTAAAAGCAGGCCCTTCTCTGACTGCTACCCCACAGCACCATTCCCAACTAACGTGTTCTCACCATCCAGCGTGCTTCTGCGTCCATCAGCTCCGATCACCACGTCAAAGTCAAAGCCCAAGACGGGATGGCTGGAGGGCCGGACCAACGCTCGCCACCCTGGACCTGAGGAAGAGTGCTAAAAATTAATAAATGTATACCAAAGTGCATCCAGAGGCAGTAGTAACTAGCTACATTTACTCAAATAACATTTTCTCTAAATTGTACCATTGTGAGCAGTTTTATTGCAGAATACTTTTTACTCTAACTTGAGCAGATTTTAAGAAAAACCTGTACTTTTACTCAAGAATAATTAGTTGTACTCGGAGTAACTTTCATGGATTTAAAACAAGTACCAGTCAAGTTATTCTCATCCATTTTTTGTCTCATCAGAATTAAAAACACTGTTCCCCCTTGGTAAATATTTGTTACTGTAGCTATATCAGAGCTGTATTATATTAAAGGGTGCATGCGACTAGTTTATATTTTACTCTGGCTTGCGCATAAAACACTAAAACCGCACAAATTGCATATTTACAAGAAAGGAGTTGTAAATTTATGATTAAAAAAGTTGCAAACTTACAAGAAAAAAAGTCAAAATTATGCAAATTTCTCACAAAATATATAAAAAGGTCACAAACTTAAGAAAAAAATCCCAAATTCATGTCAATTTTTTTTAGTCATATGTACTAGAAAAATCTCACTGGTGAGAGTTCAGTCATTACTCACCAGTCAAGTGATTATTAGTTAATACTTTAATACTTTTTGTGACTACTCTTTCTTGTACTTGAGTAATTAATATCATGAGGTAATGATACTTTTACTTGAGTACAATTTCTGACTGCTCTACCCACATGTCTGTATGAAGGAAAGAGGGCAGATACATGGGGCATGGTAAGGGGGGACACATGCTTTTTTGTAAGGTGACACTTCCCATGTTAAGTCAGTCCATTATGTTTTCCCTTATGTTCTTTATACATGCAAATGTGATGCTGATAATATCAAATATGGCCACAGTTTAAAGTAGTGAGATCAATATAAACACACGTGATCTCTCTTTCAGAACTTCAGGTACTTAACTGGCTGTCCACTCATAAACCCCATACTTATTTACAGCGGGGAAAATAAGTATTGAACAGGTCAACATTTTTCTCATTAAACATTTCTGATGGAGCCATTGACCTGAGATTTTCACCAGATATCAGTAACAACCCAAGTAATCAATAAATACACCGTGTTCCAAATTATTATGCAAATGATATTTGTCTCTGATTTTCCTAAACAGTCGATGTAAATGACAGTCAGTATAATTTTCAAGTTATCAACCGTTAGAGCATAATTCAAATTTTATTGAGCAAACCTCCCAATGATAAGTATTTTTTTGCAAAAAAAAAACTCAAAATACCCTGTTCCAAATTATTATGCACAACAGAATTTCAAAAACATTTTATTGGTTGTAAAGAACTGAAAATGGTCATTTGTTGAATTTGCAGCATTAGGAGGTCATATTTACTGAAATCAAAAGCTATTTCAATCAAAAACATCTTAACAGGCCAAGTTACATGTTAACATGTAACATGTTAACGGGCAGTGGTGGCCTAATGGTTAGGGATGTGGACTGGTGAGAGGAAGGTTGCGGGTTCAATCCCTGGATTGGCAGGATTACATCTAGGTTAGACAGATAACATAGCAGTGTTTTCCCCACCCTCCTTAACCCCACTGTGGTGCCCTTGAGCAAGGCCCTGAACCCCAACTGCTCCAGTGGAGCTGGTCTGTGGCCACAGGTCAGTCTGTGGTTGTACTGGGCAGCTTCCTGGTGTGAATGTGTAACTGTATGAGTGTGAACAGGGCGTCCTTGAAAGAGAGGTTGTCTCTCAGTGGAACTGCCCTGTATACCCAGGAACTACCCATGTAAAGGTTAAATTAAAAAAAAATAGGACCCCTTCTTTGATATAACCTTCACAATTCTTGCATCCATTGAACTTGTGAGTTTTTGGAGAGTTTCTGCTTGAATTTCTTTGTAAGATGTCAGAACAGCCTCCCACAGCTGCTATTTTGATGTGAACTGCCTCCCACCCTCATAGATCTTTTGCTTGAGGATGCTCCAAAGGTTCTCAATAGGGCTGAGGTCGGGGGAGGATGGAGGCCATACCATGAGTTTCTCTCTTTGTATGCCAATAGCAGCCAATAACACAGATGTATTCTTTGCAGCATGAGATGGTGCATTGTCATGCATGAAGATAGTTTTGCTAAGGAAGGCACTAGGGCTGTGCAATATGACGATATATATGCGATGACGAAATAACAACATCTATCGTTTCATAGAATACTCTATCGTTTATATCGTTATTTAAAATGCACATACTCCTGTTTATTCAGTAAAGTTCCTCACCACTACTTGTCAGCACCCCATCTCTCCTCTGCAGTGCGCACAGCAGAACAGGTGTGTCGTAGGTGGCTAGGCTTCAGTCCGGAGGATGCTAATGCTAACGCCAGATTACCGGTTCAGATAGCTGCTACTCCTGCTTGCCAGGGATGTGGGACTGTTTTTCATTGTGCTGCTTCAAAGAGGATAGTTCACAAACCTCGTTTTAATAGGAGGTAAGTAACATTAACACCATGTCTAATTATGAAATGCTAAATCACGGTGCTAAGTTGTGCTAACTGGAAACATCGAAGACAATTGGGTTTTTTTGGGGGGGAGGGGCTTAAATTATTGGTGAGTTTCTAAGTTTTGTCTGAAAAAAAATTATTAAAGCTGCAAAAGTGCATGATGGTGGCACATACATGTCGTCGTCATCATCATAGCAGTCTGTCGTGGGGGACAATGACTGTTTCATTTAGGTCTGATCAGATTCCTCCACACAGCTCTGTCCTTAGCCTTCTGCTGCCAGGAACTCCTGTCTGTGTCCAACTTCTTCAAGTTTCTTTTTACAGTGTCTTTAAATCTGAGCCTTGGTCTACCCTTATTGCGTTTGCCCTCGCATAACTGTGAGAAGAGTAACTGCCGAGGGAGACGCTGGTGGTCCATCCTCTCAACATGTCCGAGCAATCTCAGGTTCATCTGTATTCCAACTGCGACCGCCGAAAAGAAATTATGGAGTTAATAAGCTGGGCTTTGAACACAATTGACACTATTTTTTCAACAAGGAAAAGTGCTCCGGGGGAAGCTGTCTGCCCCGCTGGAACGGCTCCAGTGGGCTATTTACGTGACACAGGTAATTGGAAAATGCTGTGTCTCTCTAATCTCTCTATCGAAGATATTGAAGATTTGTTTATCTTCGTAATCTTGGTGATTGGGATAATTCTGATTGGGACGGGAATTGTCTTGGTTTACCGCAAATTGCTGAAGATGGATTCAACCTATCAACCTATCAAAATGCCGGCCAGGCGAGGTGCATCCAACAAATTGAAAAACTGGAGAAGACCCTGATAGCGACTACTGGAGAATTGTCTCGTAAGGTGGATTACATCATGGGTTCGCTCAGGTCTTTCCACGACGAATTCAAAGCTGCGCAATGAAGGATTAATGTACTGAATCTACAGAAGAAATACAAGTCTTCTCTGTGATCAGTCCTATTTGGCATTATTATTCCCCATGAAAATTCCTCCTGGCTGTCTGCAGACTGTGTTTTTTCAAAATCATGAGCACAAGGCCTTGGACAGCCAGCTGCAGCGCCAGATAAGACTGGCGCCAGACAGACAAAACATCTTCTGCCAAGGGTCCTTGGGTCTCTCTTATTATCATCAACACTGCTCAACACCGCACACACATTGATCCATGAACTGAATAAAGACAACACTGCTCTCTTGTGTCCTGTGAATTCTGTGTGTAGCGAATATATGTGCATGAGCTTTTTTTTTCCTTGAACTCTTAATATTGATTAAGTATGTAACCAGTATTTTGAATCAATGATTTTTTTGCTCCTTCCTATTGTATCATCTTTATGCGACCTGTACCCTCCTGCTGATAGGCGCGTTGCACATGCGCCGTGGCACGGAAATGCAGGTTCATTACTGTGTCAAGTCAAATTCTCTCGTATGTTATCAGTGATCTGTTAATGTACTTGGCAATAAATCTTTTTCTGATTCTGATTCTGATTTAGCATGTCCTCCATTGATGGTAGACCAGCTCATTTCAACACTTCTATGTTGGTTATCTTGTCTTTCCATGAGATGTTCATTATGGCTCGAAGGTGTCTCATCATGTACGCGTGGAGTTTCTTCACCTGCACTCTGTAGACAGTCCAAGTTTCAGCACCGTACAATAGATTAGCCAGTACTGTCACTCTGTACACTTTGCATTTCACACAGATAGACACATGTCGATTGTTCCACAGTCTCTCCCTCAAGTTTCCAAACACAGCGCTCACTCTTCCCATTCTGAGAGATAGTTCATCCTCCAGCCTAGCATTCTCTGAAACAGTACTCCCTAGGTACTTGAAAGTCTTGCACTTGACTAGTGGCTCTGTACCAATGCTGATCTCTTCTGGTAGTGATGTTGATAATTGGAACTTTGGTGGTTGATAAAGGCACTCTGTCTTCTTGATGTTGATTTGGAGGCTGAATTGGCTAGCTGCTCTTGCAAATTTCTCCACTAAAGATTGCATATCTTCCACACTGTGTACAACTAGAGCACTGTCGTCGGCAAAGAGCATTTCTCTTACTACCTTATCGATGTCTTACTCTTGGCTTTAAACTGTGCCACAATGAACAAGTCTGCTTCTTTCCTTGTTTGAATGTATACTCCTTCTGAAGTGTCTTTGAAGGCCACCTCAAGCATGGCTGCCAGATATAGTGAGAAGAGTGTAGGTGCCAGCACACACCCTTGTCTCACCCCGTTGCTTACTGAAAAGTCTTTAGATACTGAACCCCTCATTGCCACGTTTGCTTGCATACCTGTATGGAGTGCCTCGATCAGGCTGACAAACTTCTCTGTACAACCATATTTCTTGAGTACCTGCCAAAGTCCTCGTCGCAAAACAGTATCGAAGGCTTTACTTAAGTCTATGAAGACTACATAAAGCAGCATGTTCTGTTCGATACACTTTTCTTGAACCTGTTTCAAGCAGAAAATCATGTCCATTGTGCTTCTTCCACTTCTAAAGCCGCATTGGGTTTCCGGTAGTACATTCTGCGAGATGTGTTCACTGAGTCTGTTAAGTAGTACACGTGAGAGAATCTTACCAACAGTGGCTAGCAGTGATGTACCTTGGTAATTTCCACAATCCTTCCTGTCGCCTTTCTTGAACAAAAGCACAATACTTGCATCCTTCCAGTCTTGAGGTACTTTCTGGGCATCTCATATCTCTTGGATGAGCTTGTGCAGGCAGTTGGTCACCTGAACAACACCAAATTTCCACACTTCTGCTGGAATTCCATCCCTTCCTGGAGCTTTACCATCCTGTGTTGTCCTGATAGCTGCCATGGGCATGGGCCCATGCTGCCATGGGCTGCACGGTGGCGCAGTGGTTTAGCACTGTGGCAGCACAGTTTTACCCTCGGCCGGGGGATCGCGGGGATCATGAGATCGTGGGTTCAATCCCAGCCCCCGACCAACAGTGAGCTGTGTGGAGTTTGCATGTTCTCCCCGTGTTGCGTGGGTTTACTCCGGGATTTCTCCGGTTTACTCCCGCATACCAAAAACATGTAGGTTTAGGGCGCTCGCGCACGCAGCGACCGGCAGCCGGTGGCTTGTCACCAGACTGCAAACCAAATCTACCTACGGGTACAAATAACAAAAAAAAATAAAATTAAAAAAATAAATAAATTAGTTCATCAAAATGTGGTGGTTCATCCAGACTTGATACAGCTGGTCGCTGCACTAGAGCTTCTTTAGCCTCTTTGGTGAGATCTCCAGGGTTCTTTAGTAGTTGGTCAAAGTGGTCTGCAAATCTGTCCAGGATCTTGTCTTTCTCCTGCAAAACCGTTTCACCATCCATAGCCTTTAGTTGGATCAATCCTCTTGGTTTAGAGCCGTAGATTTCTCTCAAACCTGTGAAGAATGTTTTCATGTCCTTCCTGTCTGCTGCAGTTTGAAGTTTCTCCGCTTTTTCATCCCACCAGTTGGACTTCACCTCTCTGGTGTACTTCTGTAGCTCACTCTGAGCCTTTGAGTATTTCTTCTTCTTCGACCTTGTGTTACACTGTAGGTTTTCCTGCCTAGCTGTATTCCTCGCTTCTAGTAGTTTCTTCAGGTGTTCATCATGCTCATCAAACCAATCTTGATGTTTCCTCTCAGGGTAGCCTAATACATCACTTGCAGTCTGATATACCGTATCCTTCAGTGTTGCCCATTTCTCTTCTATGTCATTTTCTGAGTTGTTGCTGTCCCAGTCTTTAAAGTTTTCATCCATTTCCTATGTCAGTTCTTCCTGCTTCTTTTGGCCTTTCAGTGCACTAGTGTTTAGCTTCTGTGGTGGCTTCGCACCTGTCCTGCAGTGCTGTTTTCATCTCCAAATCCTTAATCTAGATCTCAGCATAACATGATCAGTGCCACAGTCCGCGCCTCTCATTGCTCTGGTGTCCAATACATCCCTTCTGTCTCTCTGCCTGACTATGATGTAGTCTAATAAGTGCCGGTGCTTGGATCTTGGGTGCATCCATGTCTTCTTGTGTGTGTCCTTGTGCTTAAATAGAGTGTTGGTTATCACAAGGTTGTACTCTGAACATAGTGCAAGTAGAAGTTCTCCATTAGCATTGCACTTGCCTATTCCATGACTGCCTAGCACTCCTTTCCATTTCTCGGTGTCCGAACCAATTCTGGCATTAAAATCTCCAACGAGTATCAGCCTGTCATCAGTCGGTACACGCCTGATAGTCTCACGTAAATCACTGTAGAACTCTTCCTTCACCTCCTCTGTGTTGGTCATTGTTGGGGCATATATACTGATGAGTGTGGCATACACCTTCCACTGTAGTGGGAGTCTCAGTCATTATCCTGTCATTGATTGGCACCGGTTCCTCATCAAGCATTTCTGCTATCTCCTTTCTAACTGCAAAGCCCACTCCTGCTTCTCTCCTTTCTTGAGTTGATCTCCCACTCCAAAAGAAGATGTACCCATGGTCTTCCAAGCTGTCATATCCAGGCAATCTTGTTTCACTAAGTGCAGCTATGTCTACATTGTACCTGTTCATTCCCAAGGCCACAAGCGCGGTCTGTCTTTCGGGGCGCTGTGATGTTGTTCTGTCCAACAGAGTGCGTACATTCCATTCTGCTACACACAAGGCTGCTGTTTTCCTCTTTTTTTGTCTTCCTGCTCCTAGCTTAGTTTTCGCTGCCTGTCGGAGTGTGAACAGATCAGCGCGGACTATGTAAGCCCGGGCGACGTCCGAGCCGGTATGAGTTGCTTTCTGATTGACCATTTCATGAAACTGCTTTCCAAGTATTTGAGTACCGCTAGCTTTTGCTGGACTAGCAGCACATTCTTGGCAGATAAAGGTATTATCAGTGGCAAGGACAAGCCACGACAAACTGACTCCAGTATCTGTTGCAGTGACTGACCAGATGATAGGTTTGTTTATCTCTGCTCTTTGTGTAATGCATGTCACGATGCACCAACTGGCATAGTCCACCACAGACCTTGCAACAGATGTGTTTATTTGCCAGGATTTCCAGTCTCACCCTGTGTAACTGGGAGTGGTCCACCACAGACCTGTGGCAGATATTGTTTTTAGTTCTGCCAGGATGCCCTGTTTCACCCTCTACGCCCTCGGAAGGGCGGGTATGCCGGTTGAGTCACTGACGGCCCAACCCATGAGACAGGTAGTACCGGTTTTCATGGTTATCCGGTAGCAAGCAAGCCAATGTCTGACCTGACCAAAAAAAAAAAGGGGGGGATGCAAGTCTCAGTTAAAAGCTGCCAATTTCTGACCAAAAAAAGTGGAATTTTATGGATAAGAAGCTGCAACTTTAGCAAAAAGACAAAAAAGGTGTAAATTTCCAACTGTTTATAACCTAAAACGCTGCAAATATAAGACTTGAGTAAAATGCTGCAAATTTAAGCTTTTTTTAACTGCAAATTCAAAGGTAAAAAAAAGTTCTAAATTAGTGAGGAAAAAGCTGCAAAATTATTAATAAAAAGCTGCAACTTTTCAAGTAAGAAGCTGCACATTTCTGAGTAAAATGGCTGTAACTCTGCAGGAAAATCCTGCAAATTTATGAGTAAAATCCTCACATTTACAAAAGAATGTTTCCAATTTATATGAAAAAGGATGTGATAAACTGGCGTGTGTTGACCATTTTTTTTAAATGACAGCCGTGAGGAGGAACTAAATGGTGGTGCTCAGTGGTGTTAAATCCTGCAGATCTGCACTAAGCAGGGAAAAGGAGAACAAGAGGAATAGGTGATCCACAGCAGCAGAAATAATCCAGTTAACCCAGGAGGAGTAAACACATGACACCCCATGACACCCAACAGATCACCCCCCGCCATAACATCAGTGGGAACAGCTGGTACAAATTTCACACCTCTGTCGATTTACATGTTCCCTTCTGAGGACAATTCAAACAGAGCTGATGCTGAGATGGAAACCAAAGGGTTAAAGGGTGCAGTTTTTAAATGAAGGTGTTCATTATTAAGGATAAAAAAAAAAAATTCAAACCTACGTGGCCCTGTGTAAAAAAAGTGATTGCCACCCTGTTAAAACATAAATTAACTGTGGTTCATCACATCTTTGGAAAGTTGAGTTGAATTTCTCTTGCCACACCCAGGCCTGATTACTGCCACACCTGTTCTCAATCAATGCCTCAGTTAAGGTCAATGTTCATGACTCCACCATAAGAAAGAGACTGGGCAAAAAAGGCCTGCATGGCAGAGTTCCAAGACGAAAAACACTGCTGAGCAAAAAGAACATAAAGACTCATTTCAGTTTTTCCAGAAAACATCTTGATGATCCCCAAGACTTTTGGGAAAATACTCTGTGTACTAAGGAGACAAAAAGTTGAACTTTTTGGAATGTGTGTGTCCCATTGCATCCGGTATCAAAGTAACACAGCATTTCAGAAAAGGAACATCATGCCAACAGTAAAATATGGTGGTGGTAGTGTGATGGTCTGGGGCTGTTTTGCTGCTTCACGACCTAAAAAACTTCCTGTGGTAAATGGAACCATGAATTCTGCTGTCTACCAAAAAATCCTGAAGAACAATGTCTGGCCATCTGTTCGTGACCTCAAGCTGAAGCACACTTGGGTTCTGCAGCAGGACAATGATCCATAACACACCAGCAAGTCCACCTCTGAATGGCTTAAGAAAAACAAAATGAAGACTTTGGAATGGCCTAGTCAAAGCCCTGACCTTAATCCGATTGAGATGCTGTGGCATGACCTTAAAAAGGTGGTTCATGCTCGAAAACCCACCAATGTGGCTGAATTACAACAATTCTACAAAGATGAGTGCAAAATTCCTCCACAGTGCTGAAAAAGATTCATTGCCAGTTATCACAAACGCTTGATTGCAGTTGTTACTGCTAAGGGTGGCCCAACCAGTTATTAGGTTTAGGGGGCAATCACTTTTTCACACAGGGCCATGTAGGTTTGGATTGTTTCTCCTTTAATAATAAGCACCTTCATTTAAAAACTGCATTTTGTGTTTGCTTGTGTTATCTTTGTCTAATATTTAAATTTGTTTGATGATCTGAAACATTAAAGTGTGACAAACATTTAAAGACTAGCTGTGTACCCAGCTAGTCTGGGAACGCCTTGGTATCCCCTCTGAAGAGCTGGAGCAGGTGGCTGGGGAGAGGGAAGTCTGGGCTTCTCTGCTTGAACTGCTGCCTCCGCGACCCGGACCTCCGGAAAAGCGGTAGAAGATGGATGGATGGATGGATGGAAACATTTAAAAAAATTAGAAATCAGGAAGGGGGCAAACACTTTTTCACACCCCTGTATATGATTGAGAAGAAAAACTTGAAATTTATGAAAATCATGTCTCAAATGCACAATACAAAACTATTTTATAACAACACTGCAAAATTATGAGGAAAAACAGTACATGTAAAAAAACAAAGTAAAAAAAAAAGACGGTCCTTTTAACATGATTAAAGTGTAGAATGCAGAATACAGAAAATGTATCTCGTGATATATATCATTATCCTGACAAACGATGACTGATATTGTGATATGAATTTTTTGTCATATCGCACAGCCCGAGAAGGCACAGTTCTTCTTTTTGTACCATGGAAGAAAGTGGTCAGTCAGAAACTCTATATACTTTGCTGATGTCATTTTCACATCTTCAGGGACCCTAAAGGGGCCTACCAGCTCTCTCCCCATGATTCCGGCCCAAAACATGACTCACCTCCTTGCTGACGTTGCAGCCTTGCTGGGGCATGGTGGCCATCCACCAACCATCCACTACTCCATCCATCTGGACCATCCAGGGTTGCACGGCACTCATCAGTAAACAAGACTGAAAATTAGTCTTTATGTATTTCAGGGCCCACTGCAACAGTTTATGCTTGTGAGCATTGGTTAAGGGTGGTCAAATAGTAGGTTTATGCACAACTGCAAGCCTCTAGACTCTAGAGGCTCTAGAGGATCCTACACCTTGAGGTTCCTGGGACTGCAGAGGCACCAACAGCTTCAAATACCTGTTTGCTGTTTTGTAATGGCATCTTAGCAGCTGCTCTCTTAATCCGATGAATTTATCTGGCAGAAACCTTCATTATTATACCTTTATCTGCACAAACCTGTCTGTGCTCGGAATCAGACACAAATTTCTTCACAGTACGATGATCACACTTAAGTTTTTGTGAAATACCTAATGTTTTCATACCTTGTCCAAGGCATTGAACTATTTAGGGCTGTCGCGGTAGAGGAATTTCACCTGCGGTGACAGTGGACAGCTCAACACCGCGGTATGGGGTATTACTGCAAATGTTTTTAGGACCCTGTAGACTTGTAATTTAAACAAGGTTTATAACTTATGTGGCAAATGAGCTGTGAGAGTCTCGCTGCAGCTCCGCTCTCAACTTTATGTGCGTGTGTGACAACTGTGCGGAGCTTCGCTCTTTCTACAGGTATAAACTACTGATTCTGTTAAAAAAAAATGATCATTTTCATAAAGCAGTGGCGGTATCTACAGGGACTGAAGACTGCAGCAACATTCAGCTCATTTAAGCAGGACAGTCTCCGTACAGGATCCTGTGTGGCTCTTGCCTCCATGATTTTTGCCGCTGTGATTTTTGCAACTGTCCGAAAAATCACATTCAAACAAGCTGCTCTCGGAGCTCATACACAGGAGCATACACAGGCAGGATCATACACACTCTGCTCAGAAGGAATTAATATGCTTTGTGGCCTTTCAGTGCTCACTGTCATGGCTGTATTTAACAAGGAGTCCAAACGCTTTCACCACTAACTGCCTGCTGGAGTCCGTCTGGAGAGAGTGTCCCAAATGATGCTGCCACCGCCGGGTGTTGGCTGCAGCAGCACCGGTTGCTGAGGAAGCTTCTAGAGTACCCGGTGCAAACAAGCTGTTGGCAAAAAAAAATACACTTCATTTAGCAATTTATTTAATAATCAATAGGGGCACATAAGTGAACAACGAGATACAGCCACACACACACACAAAAAAGTGAACACCACGGTTGTTGCAGTTGGTCGTTTTCCTCCGCGGTAGGCGTGTCCATAGCGCGGTATTACATAACTGCGGTTATCGCGACAGCCCTAGAGCTATTTGATGCTTTTCAGCAGCAGAGAGATACTTTTTCTTTCCCATATTGCTTGAAACCTGTGGCATGCTTAATAATATGGAACATCCTTCATAAATAGTTTTCCTTTAATTGGGCTCACCTGACAAAATAATTATGACAGGTGTCCGAGACCGATATCAGAGATCCAAAGAGCCGTGAGACACAATACCATCCATGAGTTTTAATTGAAAAACAAAAAATTTATTGTTTATGCCACTAAAATCTTATTTGCATAATAATTTGGAACACGGTGTACAAAGAAATCAAGGCAACTGTGTTCACAAAACAAGTTACACTACTCACAAAAAGTTAGGAATATTTGGCTTTCGGGAGAAATTTATGGAAAATGTAAAAAGTTCATGCTACAGTGATATAATATCGTAAAAGTAGGGCATTTAAGAAGACGCATGCAATGGTGATTTCCCCATCTCCAACAATTTATTGAAACAAAAGCCAACAACAGTGGTGGCTGTACCACAACAAAAAATGTCAGTATCTCAATAACTTGTCATGTGCCCTTGAGCATCAATTACAGCTTGACAATGTCTCATGCTGTTCACAAGTTGACTGATTGTCTGCTGAGGCATGGCATTCCACTCTTCTTGAAGGGTGGCCCTCAGGTCACTGAGGGTGTGGGGTGCAGGGTTACGAGCCTCTACACGGCAACTCAGCTGATCCCATAGGTTTTCTATGGGATTCAGGTCTGGAGAAAGTGCAGACCACTCCATTTGAGGTACCCCAGCCTCCAGCAGCCGTTCCCTAATGATGTGACCTTGATGAGCTGAAGCATTGTCGTCCAAAAAGATGAAATTAGGCCTGTGTTGTTCATGCTGGGGCACAATGACTGATTAATGATGTTATTCAGGTAGTATTGGTTTGTCACTGTACCATTTCACAAGGTGTAGGGCAGTTCTGTATTGACTAGACACACCTGCCTAGACGGTAACATGGTGACAACAGTGGCAGATGCAGAGCGCTCTCCTTGAAGTCTCCAACATCGTTGGTAGGGATGTAACGATATTGCCGTTATCGCGATATCGCAGTAGTAAAAGTGTCTCGATACCATCGTGGTCGTGTTACGGTATTAAGAGGGCGGGTATCTGTCAAAAAAACAACAAGAAATAAGCAGGCTCCCGCACAACAAAGCATTGTAAACTACACAGACCATGATCCTTTGCGCTGCGTCGTCACAAGAACTGTTGTTGAGCCAATAGGAGTGCATGCTGCACGCTGTTCACACAACAAACATGGCGGCGGACAAAGTTCGGCTCACGTAAATACTGAAGAAAACACCCCCGAAGTTGAGATTGTGCAAGCCCCAGCAACTTTTAAATCAGATGTGTGGAGGCATTTTGGTTTTGCCGTGTCTAAAAACACTAAAGGAGAGAGGGTGGCGGACAGACAATGGCCTCATTAGCAAAGATAATGTCCTCATTAGCAAAGACCTACCTATGTTTACCCACTACCTCAGTGCCCAGTGAGAGAGTATTTTCTACAGCAGGGGATATTGTAAATGCCCAGAGGTCTCTTCTTCTCCCTTGCAATGTAGATCTTTTGATCTTTCTGAAGAAAAACTTGAACATAAGCTAAAGGATAGGTCAGTGTTTTCCAGTAGGCTTTTTGTCTGACTTAATTGTTTCAACAGGCTGTTTTTATTTGCCTAGCACATTTATGATTAATTTTACTTTACACATTGAACCTGGCTTAATTGATCTTCATTTGCTCTTAAAGGGAATTCCCTATTGTTGTTTACAGTTGCTCTAGTTGCTGCTTAGTATGATCCTTGCACATAAGAAGAATCAGTTATGTGACCAAATATTATCAAATGGTATATTGATGTTCCTGACTTGAACTTGCACTTTAAAAGCACTAAGTGATCAGCATTTTATGTTGTCATGATCCATAAATATAAAAATAAATGGCCTGGTGACTGGCAAAAACAGATTTAATGGCAGTTTTTGGTTATTATCATCACAAATACAATATTATGAGCTATTTTACAATACCGTGAGCCTCTCCACAATATCGCAACAAATATTGTACCGTGAGATCAATATTGAAATCTTATCGTACCGTGAGATTTTGATATCGTTACATCCCTAATCATTGGCGGCCATCATTTCTGCTCAACGTGAATCGACTTTCATCAGAGAACAGCACTGAGGCCCACTGGTCCCTTGTCCAGTGTAAATGCCCCCTGGTCCATGCCAATGATGATGCCTGTGCCTGGTGGTGTGGTCAGGTATCCTTGCAGGTCATCTAGCACGCAGACCACGCTGATCTAAATGGTTTTGAATGGTCTGATATGACATTTGGGTGTTCTCACCTCCCTTAAGTGTGCCTGGAGTTGAGTAGCATTCATCATCTGGTTCCACAGGGCACTGTTCACAATGAGGCGGTCATCAGCGTGGGATGTGGCCAAAGTACGTCCACTTCTATGCCCTTCTGCGACTCTTCCATTCTCTCTCTCTGTTGCAACCTGCTGATGACACTCTGTGACATTCTAAGCTCAGTGGCCACTTCCCTCTGAGAACATCCTGTTTGAATCCTCGCAGTGGTGAGGTACTGTTGATCAATTGTTAGGCGTCGTCTTGGTCTCATGATGTCAAAATGTGAACAGCATGATGAAGAGGGCTGTTTAAATGGCAATTCTAACTGAACCAGAAAATTTATTGGTCGATTCATGGATCAAACACCTGCCGTGAATTTTGCCGTTAAGCACCTTGTTAAAGAACAGCAAGTTATGCAAAAAGTACTGAAATATTGAACAGTTGGATATGTGTATTCAAAAGGTTAGTGAAGGTCAAATTAAGTTCACCTGTAAAGGTAGTAGTGCATTTTAGGTGCATCCTGAAATTACACACGAAAGTCTAATATCCCTAACTTTTTTGTGAGTAGTGTATATTTAATAAAGTGGAATGACACAGGGAATAAGTACTGAATGCATGAATAAAAAGAGGAGCAAAAAGGGATAGAAAGCCAAGAAATCATCTGAAATCCATCAGAATTTAGGAAGCATCCCATCCCCCATCAGTGCAAATTAATTGCAGCTGGTTAAGTCCAGACTGATAGCCTTTAAAAAGGTCTGAACATCAGATTGTCACGCAACAAAGAACTCATGATGGATAGACGCAAAGAGCTCTCTCGAGACCAGGGATGGGCAACTTTGGTGGTAGTGAGGGCCACAAATTTATTCCTCACTTCCTGAGGGCCAGAATTACATATAAGCCTTCGGGGGGGGGGGGGGGGAGTATTTTTTTTCTAAGTCAAAGTTTTACAATTAAAGCTGAAAATGCAAATGAAAATAAAAGCTACTCAGTGTTTTATCATATTGGAATTAAAAGTAATGTTAAATTATATGACCTAATTTTTAAAACTCCCCATCAAAATAATGAGCAAAGAGAAGTTCCGAATGGTAATGAATAATAAAGCCAAGAAGAAAAGGAAATATGACAGAAATTTTTTATGAAGAAAATTTTTAAAATATTAGAATAATCTGATCAAAGTAAAAAAAATAGTTTTACTGATAAATATGCTACATTTCTGATTTAAATCAACCTTTTTCTGCAAATCTATATTTTATTTTGGTATTAGATGTGCAAGCTTCTACTGATAAATTTGCATCATTTTATTGAAAAATTTATAACTTTTTAGTTGTACTCGGGTTTTCTCTAAATTATTGTTTTTCTGTCATAAATTTACCATTTCTTATATAAATTTGCCTTTCAGTTTGAAAGTTGTTACTGTAAATACTCCTCAGTGAGGAGCTGTAGCATTTGTTGTTGTTTAAAAGCAGCCAGCTCTGTACATTTACTGTTATTCACAGCCTATTAATGCAGTCTCAGCATGGAACACATACATACCTTAAAAGACATACTCTGGGTCGCATTGCTTTCTCCATTTGTGGCTCCCTCACTCTTGCTTGACCACTCACCGAGCGGCACCGAAGTTTTGATTAGAACTTCCTCTGCTGGCAGACTCTATAACTGCATTTAAGAATGCAGTTCAAAATATGTTCAAACGGGATATTGATAAATAATTGATTTTTGGAAATGGACTGGCGGGCTGCAGTAGATGACATCAGGGGCCACCAGTTGCCCATCCCTGCTCTAGACCGTCGCAACCTTATTGTTGCAAAACATAATGATGGCATTGGTTACAGGCACATTTCTAAACTGCTCAATGTTCCAGTGAGCAAGGTTGGAGCCATCATTTGGAAGTGGAAAGAACATCATTTTACCATAAACTGGCCACGACCAGTCCTCAAGGACCAATCCTTGCAAGATTTCTGACAGATGAGTCAAAAGAATTATCAGAAGTGTTATCCAAGAGCCAAAGACCACTCTTTGAGAGAAAGACCTAGAGTTAGCAGGAACTGCTGTTTCAAAGAAAATAAGTAATGCACTCAACCGACATGGGCTCTATGCCCGCTCACTTCACAAGACCCTATTGCTGAAGAAAAAGCATGTTGAAGCTTGTTTTAAGGTTGCTGCATGACATTTGGGCAAGCCAGTAAAATACTGGGAGAACATAGTCTGGTCAGATGAGACCAAAACTGAACTTTTTGGATGCCACAACACAGCATGTTTGGAGGAGAAATGGTACTGGCACATCCCATCATGGTGTGGGGGTGTTTTTCAGCACATGGTACAGGCAGACCATATAATTGAAGGAAAGATGAATGGACAAATGTACACAGACATCCTTGATAAGAACCTGATGCCATCTGCCAAGATACTGAAGATCAAACAAGGGTAGACATTTCAGCAAGACAATGATCCCAAACACACGGCCAAGGAAACTCTCAACTGGCTCCAGAGAAGAAAACTGAAGCTGCTAGAATGGCCCGGTCAGTCACCTGACCTGAATCCAATTGGAAATTTATGGAACAAACTGAAGATCAGAGTTCATAGAAGACAAGATCTGAAGACAGTCTGTGTGGAAGAATGGGCTAAAATCATTCCTGAGCAATGCCTGCGCCTAGTTTCTTCATACAGGAGGCGTCTGGAAGCCATAATTACCAACAAAGGCTTTTCTATTAAATATTAAATGAATTTCAGTAAGCATGTTCAATACTTATTCCCGTTTCATTCCACTTTATTAAATATAACTTGTTTTGGCTGTGCAGAGGATCATCAATACTGCCCCAAAAATTAATGGTGGCCCTCTGCCCTTCCTGGAAGACATCTCCAGATCCTTCTGTTTCAGAAGGATCAAGGCCATCACAGGAGACCCCTCACTTCCCGCCCACCACCTGTTCGACCTGCTTCCCTCTGGACAACTGTTCAGATCAATCAGGTCCCACACCTCCCGACTGACAAACAGTTTCTTCCCCTGGGCCATCCAAACTGCAAACAGTCAGAGGCCCCACCCCCCTCCCTCCAAATGCTCACATGCACAGAACTGAGGACCTTTTAATTATCTCAATAACTCACCTATCTTTGCACATTCATATATACTGACCCATCCATGAATTCACTACTGTGCATATTTTCCATAATCCTTGGGCCATTTTACTCAATTGTATGTTCTGCACTCTGTACTGTTATGTACATAGTTGCATCCATGAAGCCACTACCATACCTGTGTATATGTGACCCGTGCTGGCAAAATGAGTCGGAATGTGCACAGCGTCATGACGAGCTGCAGGCAGGAGAGGTCATAAATCATGATTCCTTCTTTGTTTGCTAACGGCAAGTCCCGGGAAAACCCCATGAGTGCCTGGTATAACTGGGAAGCTGAGAAAACGTACTTTCTAAAAATACATATGTTTTTGCGGAAGAGTAACTCTCGACCGATCGTGATGACTTTTAAACCAAGTCAAAATATAAACAAATTGTCTTTTTTCCAGCGTCCGTTTTTGCGCACTTTCTACAAATTAAATATCATTTTGAAGGTCTTTCAATACAGAATATGGAAAAAACCTTACCCCAGTTTTGATAATTTCCTCAAAGTGACTCATTTTGCCAGCATGGGTCACATATCTATGGGCTATTTTTATTTTTATTTCAGCCGTATGTTTAATCGTGTGTTCTGTAACTGTGTTTAATTCAAATTCTTCTCTCTTACTTTATTGTGCAGTAGCCTGGCGGAGCACCCACAATTTCATTGTACTGTACAACTGTACAACGACAATAAAGCCTATTCTATTCTATATTGTATTTGTGGACACAGTTGCCTTGATTTCTTTGCATGTATGGATTACTTGGGTTGTTACTGATATCTAGTGAAAATTTCAGGTCAACGGCTCCATCAGAAATATGTTTAATGAGAAAAATGTTGATGTGTTCAGTACTTATTTTCCCCACTGTACTTATTTACTACTCCTGCGAGGTGAGGGCTGGGTGGCCATCACCATGCGTAGAGCTTATCAGGTTAACCAGTGCATGTCAACATTGCCGGTTTTGGGCCAGCTCGTCTGCGTTGTCAACAGCGACTCCCAAGATGTTGGAGGTCTCTCTTCACCACACTGAACCATCTGGTGCGTGGCTTACCCCAAGGTCTTTTCCACCCTGAAGCCCTGGCGTCGAACATGAGGATGGCTTTTGTCGCGTGTTCTGGTGTGAGGCGAAGGACATGACTAAACCAGTGGATGCGTCGCTGTGTAATAAGGTGAGATGCTGCAGGCTGATGTGTGCGGGCTTGGAGCACGTCATTAGAGGTGCACTGGTGCCCCAGCGCACCTAGGGTCCTGAGGGTGCCCTCCGTTGGTGAGCATCTCTGTTCGCTCTGCTCCCGAATGCTGACTTTTCTCCTTTTTTGCATAGTTGCTGTTCTTTCTACAGTGCATGGAGGTCATGCACTGCTAACATAGGACAGACAGACACTACTGGATATCGCTAAGTCAAGCAGCCCCACGGAGTTTACTGGCTTTATACCACCCGATCTGCAACGCATCATCCACCCCCGCGGTGACCATCAGCACCCCCCAGGAAGGCCCCAAAGCACCGAGCCCGTGTGAGCATGCTATCCCAAAGTAAGCATGTTGGAGGTGGGGCCGAAGGCAAGGCAAGAGAGGAGGGTTATACGCTAGGCTAAAGGCTCGCCCCAGCCGGCCACCGCTGCCCAGTCTCTTAATGGCAAACATTTGGTCTTTGGAAAATAAGCTTGACAAACTAAGAGCAAGGATTGAAGACCAGTGGGAGACAAGAGAGTGCTGTGCCCTAATTTTCTGCAAGACCTGGCTTTCAGAGTCCCGGAGAGTGCTATTCAGCTACAGACACACTCAACACACCAGAACAGGAGACTCTGGTAAGACGGGAAGGGTGTGTATATTTATAAACCACTCGTGGTGCAGAGATGTACAAACCGTCTACAAGCACTGCTTGCCCGACGTGAAGTTTTTACTCTTGAAATGCCATCCCTATTATCTACCGAGGGAATTTACCGCTGTGTTTTTGGCCGCTGTATACATTTGTCCACAGAGCAACTACATAGTAGCGCCAAACAAACTCCATGATGTCATCAGCGCAGTAGAGACGAAACATCCCGATGCTGTTTTTATTGTTGCTGGCGACTTCAACCAGTGCAACTTGGTTTCCTCCCACAGGCCAAAAATATGCAGGTTAGGTTAATTGGAGACTCTAAATTGGCCCTAGGTGTGAATGTGTGTGTGAATGGTAAAGGGATAGCACCGTACCGTGGCTGCTTCATCCATCCAGGTGGATGCCCTCAATTTCCCCTCTGGGGATCAAAAGTATACAAAATCAAAAAAAAAATTTACAGACTGTACTCCCCAAATATTACCAGCATGTGGACATTCCCACCCGCGATGAAAGCACATTGGCTCATGTTTATTCCAACATACAAGGCTCCTACAGAGCAGCACCCCGCCCCCACTTTGGACAGTCAGATCACATCTCAACGTTTATGTACCCAGCCTACAGACAAAAGCTGAAACAAACAAACCCTGTTATTAAGCAAATTAAGTGCTGGACTCCAGAGACTGAGAGCACCCTACAAGACTGTTTTGCCTGGACAGAATGGTATGTGTTTAAAGCTGCAGCCACCTGAGAGGACTCTTCTGCAAACATACAAGATTATGCTGAATGCGTGACTGGGTACATCAGCACATGCGTTGATACCATCATACCCACCATACAGGTCAGGAAGTTCCCCAACCACAAGGCTTGGATCAACAATCAGGTACAGTATGTCAGATGCTGTGTGCTTGCTCTCGTGCATTTAAACCAGGCTGTGAGGTTGAGTACAAAGCTGCAAAGTATGGACTGAGAAAGGCTATAACAACAGCCAAGAGGCAGTACAGAGAAAAGCTGGACAGCCTCTACTCCACTCCTGACCCGGGGCGCATGTGGCAAGGCCTGCAACACATCACAGACTACAAGAGGACCACTAGCTCTACAGACAGCCTGCCAAACGATCTCAACATCTTCTACACCCACTTCGAGACCACAAGCCACAGCACAGAGAAGAGACACACACTCACCCCCCCCCCCCCCACACACACACACACTCTAAAGGTGCTTTTCCACTCGGGTCAGTACGGTACGGCACGGTTTGTCCGCTTTTCCATTGAGGACCGGAAGTCCTTACAGTTCTGTTTTTATAGAACTGTTCCTATTTTTTCGGGACTGCTCCACAGCAGGTCCAAAGCATACCGGCCCAGTTACGTCAAGCCACTGCTGGACGCTGATTGGTCCGGGCGTAGCGTCATGAGAGTGGGCGTTTCGCTGACTTTCCAGAATCGCCAGCTGGCCGCCATTTGAAATTTTTTGTCCATGAGCCAGCGAACAAGTGATATTATTATTATAGGCTGCATGGTGGCGCAGTGGTTAGCACTGCGGCAGCACAGTTTACCCTTGGCCGGGGGATTGTGGGGATCGTGGGATCGTGGGTTCGATCCCAGCCCCCGACCAACAGTGATCTGTGTGGAGTTTGCATGTTCTCCCCGTGTTGCGTGGGTTTACTCCGGGATTTCTCCGGTTTCCTCCCACATGCCAAAAACATGCATGTTAGGTTAATTGGCTGTTCTAAATTGTCCCTAGATATCTGTTTCCTATAGGCCCTTAGAATAGAGGGTTAGTATTAATGAAAGCGCTTTGGGTGGTCTTTGTGACTAGAAAAGCGCTATACAAGTGCAGGTTAGTTAGTTAGTTAGTTAGTTAGTATTATAAACAACAACGATAGAATGGCTTAACAGAAATCAGCAGAAATCAACACTGCGGTCCAGCAGAGTTTTCTGTGCGTTTCGGCTAATGAGAGAATGCAGAGGGAAGCAGACGGAGCTTGCACTGGGGAGGACAAGCAAACGCACTGGAAAATACACGAAGACACACCAGGAATTAGACCCAGCCACCCGAATTGAACTGAATGTACGGCCGCAACAGCACCCAACTTCAGCAGTTGAAGCCGTGATATTGTGATATAGAGGACGGTGAGTGATGTGATATTCATGTTTTATGTTATTTTTCCCAGCAGTGGAAAGTTCACTTTGGACAGACGAAAGCTTAATCGTGTTTAAACGATGACCTAGCTCAATGCTACGGCTGTCATTGTATGTAGCCTTTGTGTTGACAATATCTGATGAAATAAGCTAGTTGTAATCCTGGTTAAAAAGGTGGTTTTTTTACAAGTTGCACTTTTGTGCTGTGTATGTACTTAATTTGTGTGTATTTTCATTGTAGAGTCCAAACAGGATCTGCTCGGAATGGTGACGTTTTGACAGCAGTACTGTGACAGGTAAACAACACATCATATTTAGAGTCAAATCTTTTGCTTTTTAAGTTAAGGTATAGGTAAAGTGCCAGATTTAAAGTAGCACAATTTCCACTTAATATGAAAGGGACTGAACTGAGATTTATTTGATTGTGTGAATATTAATTACAGAGTAATTGAAAATGAATGGCACATCCAATAATAGCCACCGTAAAATAAACCGCTTGTTTATTTATTTATTTTTTTATCAGATCATTTCTGTGATCCTTTATGAGTAATAGTCATAATAGTGTATCTTGCACTTTGGGGAATGGGAGTTGTTCAGTCACCATTAGAATTTAGTTTGTATGTGTAGTCTATAGTATTTCATCTTTAAACTCATCCAGTAAAAGAACACATTACAAATATTTGAGACCCATTGTAATGTTTCCTTTTATATTTTAGCAATACAAGCACAAAACACCACCCACACTTGAAACCAGGGCGACACAGCGGTGGCTAAACATTTATTGATAACGTTATTTCACACCATCACAACAACTCAGTATCTAAACTCAGTGTAAATGGTGTAGAGGTTGAAAGGGTATCCAAAATTAAAATCCTTGGTGTAAAAATTGATAAACTGTGTTGGGAGTCACATATTAATTATATTAAAGGTAAAATATGCAAATCAATCGCAATACTACACAGAGTGAAATATTTGCTGAATCAACCCACACTATTTACTTTGTATCATTCATTAATACTCCCATACATGACATATTGTACTGAAGTATGGGGAAACACATAAAACATATATCCAGTCTTTATGCTTCAGAAGAGAGCTATTAGAATAATAAACAAAACTGCTCACAGGGAACCAACAAACCCATTTTTTCTTAAATTAAAAGCTCTCAAGTTGAAAGATCTGGTTGACTTTAAAACTGCAGTAATAATGTTTAAAGTGAAGAATCTATCACTGCCCGCAAATATCCAAAAGTTGTTCCAAATAAGGGAGAAACAATATCATTTCAGAGGAACATGTACAGTATATTTCAAAAACCTTCAGTGAGAACTACCACCAAGCAACACTGTTTCAGTGCAGGAAGTCAGACTGTGGAACGCTTTTAGACCTGAATTAAAATCATGTACAACGCTTGGACAATTTAAACAAAAACTAAAGGAAGAAATACTCCAAAAATATATACAAGATGACATAAAATCACATAAGGATTATCATATCCAGTCTGTGTTGTGCTGTTACTTAGTTTTTGTAACGTTTTGTCTTGACTTTGTTCTGATTTGTAATCACTCTTTATTTTATTTTTGAATTCTTAGATGGAATATGGGTGGGCAATATAAGCTGTGGCTTCAGCCATCACCCATTTCACATAACTTACGTTGAACTGTGTAATCCGAGGAGTTGCTGTTTAATTTGACCTTGTTGGTTTTTCATCTTTATATTATTCTGTTCCTTTCTTTTAATCTAATCTATCCAAAATAAAGATTCATTCATTCATTCATTCATTTCTCAAATATGTTTTAAACTTGCTTTAATTATCCACCACCCATTTCTGTCTTTCATCTAGGCAAGGGGAAAACGATCCACCCAAACCAGACCTTCCCTCACTATTTACAGAGATGCAGGCTGAAGATCTGCTGAACCAGGACGAGTACGAGGGGCCGATCCAGTTGCTTCTCAGTGAGGCAGCACAGCGGGCGTGTGTGACCCATTCCAGTTTCTTTTTTTTTCCCTTTTTTTTTTTTTTACAGTTTGAATTTTGCACATTCTAAATAATCTGTAATTTGCTGCTGATTGTAATCAACAATTTAGTGATTTATGTGTTTGCATCATGATTTTCTATTTTGTCTGTTAAGACACCGATGGGAAAAGAGTCAACAGTACGAACCATTTATCAGTGACTTTGAAAATAATGGCTCCTTTTTAAGAAAAGTAACCAAAACAATTATTTGCTGAAGACTGTATTGTTGGATGTGCCAGTGCAGAAGACACAGCACACTTTAGTGATCGTCTCAGTATATGGAGGAATTCTGGACCATATTAGCATCTGGATTTCTTAATAATGGGATAGAAGAGAGAACCTGCAGGGTCTTGGCCTTCCATGGCACATGATTAGACACCCCTGAGTTTGGGTTTAATGGGATTTAACATTTTAACACAAACTGCTTTATGGTTCATAATTCTGTTGGCAGACTTACACCGAACCAAAAGTGATTTGTCAAACTGCTGGATTGTTCTTAGACAGCTTTTCCAATCTGTTAGTATTCATGTCACTTGGTGGTAACCTTCACACACAAAACACAATAGAGACATCTGCAAAAGTACAAAGGTTTATTGTCAAAATTCCCAGGGCAATACTATATGAATGCAAGTGTAGTTCACTGTTGATGCAGAGAATACATACAGCCGTGGACAAAATTGTTGGTACCCCTCTGTTAATGAAAGAAAAACCCACAATGGTCACAGAAATAACTTGAATCTGACATAAGTGGCAATAAATAAAAATTCTATGAAAATTAACCAATGAAAATCAGACAATGCTTTTGAATTGTGGTTCAACAGAATTATTTTAAAAAACAAACTCATGAAACAGGCCTGGACAAAAATGATGGTACCCTTAACTTAATATTTTGTTGCACAACCTTTTGAGGCAATCACTGCAATCAAACGATTTCTGTAACTGTCAATGAGACTTCTGCACCTCTCAGCAGGTATTTTGGCCCACTCCTCATGAGCAAACTGCTCCAGTTGTCTCAGGTTTGAAGGGTGCCTTCTCCAGACGGCATGTTTCAGCTCCTTCCACAGATGTTCAATAGGATTTAGATCAGGGCTCATACAAGGCCACTTTAGAATAGTCCAATGTTTCGCTCTTAGCCATTCTTGGGTGTTTTCAGCTGTGTGTTTTGGCTCATTATCCTGTTGCAAGACCCATGACCTGCGACTGAGACCAAGCTGTTTGACACTGGGCAGCACATTTCTCTCTAGAATACCTTGATAGTCTTGAGATTTCATTGTACCCTGCACAGATTCAAGACACCCTGTGCCAGATGCAGCAAAGCAGCCCCAGAACATAACAGAACCTCCTCCATGTTTCACAGTAGGGCCAGTGTTCTTTTCTTGGTATGCTTCATTACCTCCGCCAGGCCGAAAAGGCCAGGAGGAGGTTATGTTTTTGCCGGGGTTTGTCTGTTTGTTTGTCTGTCTGTCTGTCGGTTAGCAAGATAACTCAAAAAATCTTGGACGCATTTCCATGAAACTTTCAGGCGTTGTTGGAAATGGTACAAGAAAGAACTGATTACATTTTGGGGATGATCCGCATCACCGTCTGCATACAGGAATTTTTTAAAGCATTTTTCCACACTGTGACATATGGCCATTTCCAACATGTGCGCAGGCGCAATGGACGGCGCTGGGCGTCGTGTCTGACCAACACAAACTCCGCCTTCTTCAACGTTTTAGCCACAAAAGCATGCGGAAAACACTGGTGGCCTGGGCCCGCCAGCCATAGGCGCTGCACACATTGCGCTGCTTGTCGCGTCTGACCAACACAAACTCCGCGTTCTTCAACGTTTTAGGCACAAAAGCACGCGGAAAACACTGCTGCCCTGGGCCCGCCAGCGTGCGTGTTTTTGCGCCACGCTGCAAAACCTGACACGGCCACCTGTCCGCCGCCCGATTATTTGCCACAAATTCCCCGCCCAGCTATAGGCGCTGCGTAAAAACGACCTCTCTGCCGGGGAAGATTCTAAATTCTGTTTTGCCGCGGAGCGCAACCCCAATATAATATAAAACCCACGGCAACCTGTCTAACCAATCTGCATCCGTCAGTGGAGGAGATGGACACACCAACACTTCAGTTTATTACCTCCGCCAAGGAGGCAATGCTTTTACAACCGTAAAACGGGGCTAAAAGGGACGGCGGGGTAATATGGGACACTTTTCTAAATGTAATTCTGCTTTTTTAATTTTGCTTCCGCCTACATTTGATGAAGGATATTGGATAGGTCATGGATATTTGACAATAAAAACACAACTCCGCGTCCTGCTCAAAATAAAACAAAGCACAATTACATTTAAAACATTTCCCAGAAAAGTGTCCCTTATCAACCTGCCGTCCCTTATAGCCCCGTTTTACACTACTGAACCACTAATCCTATCACTATCACATTGATTGTCATTCATTAATTGTCTGTTTATTGCACTGTCCATGTCAAATAAACAAATAATCATTGTGAATCCAATTGCTACTCATATCTTTTCATGCTCAGGGAATCTGAAAACGTACACACAAACACTGTATGGGGGGAACTGTGCCGCTTGGCGGAGGTCTGCGCTCTCCGAGTGCTTTTCTAGTTTTTGCGTCTGTGAACATAGAGCTGACATGCCTTGCCAAAAAGTTGCAGTTTTGTCTCGTCTGTCCATAGGACATTCTCCCAGAAGCTTTGTGGCTTGTCAACATGCAGTTTGGCAAATTCCAGTCTGGCTTTTTTATGATTTGTTTTCAACAGTGGTGCCCTCCTTGGTCGTCTCCCATGAAGTCCACTTTGGCTCAAACAACGATGGATGGTGCGATCTGACACTGATGTACCTTGACCTTGGAGTTCACCATGAATGTGTTTAGTGGTTGTTCTGGCCTCTTTTGTTACCATTCGTCTTATCCGTCTCCTCCTGCGGCCACGTCCAGGGAGGTTGGCTACAATCCCGTGGATCTTAAATTTCTGAATAATATGTGCAACTGTAGTCACAGGAACATCAAGCTGCTTAGAGATGGTTGACATGAGTTTGTATCCTCATATCTTCTCCTTTATACTGCTCTATGGTTTCCTTAACGCTTCAGTACTTTTCCAGAGTGTGTCGTATCGCCGCCTCTGCTTTCTGTTCTCCTTTTTTGCATTTATTCAGGCAAAAAAAAAGCCAGAGAAGGCAGATGCCGCGTATCCTGCCGGCTTGTTTTGTGTAACGTTACGCTTGTTTTACGCCAGTTACGCTGGTTTTACGGAACGGGAGGGAGAGGGTTGCGCCGCCTCCCTGTAACTATATTCCCACCCACTTCAAATGGGACCTAGTGCAGTGGAAACACAAAGCGGGCCGAACTGTACCGTCCCGTCCCGAACCGTACTGACCCGAGTGGAAAAGTGCCTTAAGAGTCTCACCAAGGCAGGTAAACAAAGCACTGAAGAATATCAACCCCCGCAAGGTAGCAGGACCAGACAACATACCTGGGCGGGCCCTCAGAGCATGCGCTACAGAGCTGACCGACATTCTCACAGCAATCTTCAACCTCTCCGTCAACCAGAACATAGTCCCCTCCAGCTTCAAAATGACAACCATCACCCCCCTCCCCAAAAGGAGCCCGCCGACCTGTCTGAATGATTACAGACCGGTAGCACTCACTCCAATCATCATGAAGTGCTTCAAGAGAGTGGTGCTGCCCCTCATTCAGGACAGCATAACGGGCACCCTGGACTGCCTGCAGTACGTCTATCAGCCCAACAGCTCCACCTCAGATGCCATTGCTGCAGCACTCCATTATTCTCGCTCCAACCTGGAAGATAAAGACTCCTACATTAGGATGCTCTTTGTCGATTACAGCTCCGCCTTCAACGCGGCCATCCCCCACAAACTCACCAACAAACTGTCTTCACTTGGCCTGCACCCCACCCTCTGCGACTGGCTATTGGACTTTCTAACTGGCAGGCCCCAGTCTGTCAGGATGGGTAACAGGACCTCAGCCAGCATCATCACAAACACAGGTGTCCCACAGGGTTGTGTTCTCAGCCCCATCCTCTACAGCCTCTTCACCCATGACTGTGTTGCCTCCCACAAGGACAATATCATCCTAAAGTTCGTGGATGACACAGCAGTGATGGGACTCATCACTGGTGATGACGAAGCATCCTACAGGAGGGCGGTGGCCAACCTGGTGTCATGGCAACGGCATCACGGCAGCCGACAGGAAAAGACTGAATAGACTGATCAAGAAAGCCAGCTCTGTCCCAGGGCAGCATCTCAACCCAGTGGAGGAGACAGGAGAGAGGAGGATGGTGGCAAAGCTGTCATCTCTGCTGGAGTCCGAGACCCACCCCATGCAGGACACGCTGAATGTACTGAGGAGCTCACTTAGTAGTAGGCTGCACCATCCTAGGTGCGTGACCGAGAGGTTTCGCAGGTCCTTCCTACTTACGGCTATCAGATTTTATAACCTAAGAAGGGCTGCTCGTAGAGGCCATAAAAAAAACCAAAACAACTTTACAACCTAATAAGTACTGAATGCACAAAACGTAACAAACTTGCACAATAATGGTCCCCTAGGCTGACTCAAATACAAAATATGCTGTATGGTACATATTGGATTAAGCGGAAGATGGATGGATGGATGGATGGGTACATATTCATACTATGTGGGGTAACTGAATAGACAGTTATGCTGTTTATTCCATCTAGCTACAATGCTCCACGCTGTGTATATTTCTGTGTACATATGTATATTCACTGCTCTTATTATCTTATCTTCTAAATTATTGTATTAGAGTGTTGCTATCCCTGTGCTGTTGCAATCCTGGAATTTCCCCATTGTGGGACTAAAAGGCTCATCTTATCTTATGGTGTGAGGACAACAACCTCACGCTCAACTCGGACAAGACAAAGGGGATGATAGTGGACATGAGGAAAGGGAGGAGCAGACCCCATCGGCCACTGTTCATCCGGAAGCTTGAGGTGAAGAGGGTGAGCAGCTTTAAATACCTGGGCATCCACATCATTGAGGACCTTAAGTGGACACAACACCACAGAGCTGGTTAAGAGAGCTCAACAGCAACTGTATTTTCTGAGGAGGCTGAAAAAGTTTGCCATGTCCTGCAGGATCCTCAATAATTTCTACAGCTGCATCATCAAGAGCATCCTGACCAACTGCATCACTGTGTGGTACGGCAGCATCACTGCCCTGGACCACAAACGCCTGCAGAGAGTGGTGAAGGCAGCGGAGAAGATCATCAGGACTCCACTCCCCTCTCTGCAGACCATCTACCACTGCAGAGTCCAAAGGAGAGCTGACGCCATCCTCCGGGACCCCACCCACCCCCAGCACAGACTGTTCACACTTCTACTCTCAGGCTGGAGGTACAGAAGTGTGAAATGCAGGACAACCAGACTGAAGAACTCCTCCTTTCCCACTGCTATCAGACTCCTGAACAGATAACTCCCAAAACTCCGTGACACAGCTTTGCATATAGGAACTCACACACCGGCTGCTAAATTTGCACACTGCTCACCTGTACAGTAGATACAGTCTAGTCTCATCTGTCTGATGCCCATATCATCTTTGCTGCTACTTATCATGCACAGTCTACTGGTACTATCCGTACAGAAATTAGTGCCAGATGCTAATTTGTTATTTGTAATTATACACCGGTCGTTGCACAATGCTCATTTGCACACTGTACACAGGTTCATGCCATCTCAGGTTCACATCATCTCTGATATCAATATACCACTATCACTTTAGTCATCCAGTGAATTTTCAGTTTCATTCCTCTTGTCTGACTGCTTTAACTGTCCAAACTGCCTAGTGTGTATTATTAGTACTCATTAGTTTTAGTATTTAGTATCAAGATGTGCTTAAGGAGTCCTAACTGTGTATTGGTGTGTGTGTTATTAGCATCCATTAGTATTAGGATTGAGTTACTGTGTTAGTGTGTCATGACCTTTTTAGAATTGTTGTTTCTGTACCTATTACCTTGGCACTTGTTTGGAGAGCAAAGTAAGAATTTCATTGCTCAGGAAATGTAGCATTTCTTGACTGAGCACATGATAATAAAGCCTTTGAATCTTGACGACTGTAAGGCTTTTTTTAAGCATTTATTTACAGTGTCCACAGCCTAGAGGTAGAGCTTCTTGCCTTCTATCAAGAGAACGGGGTAAGGAAAATTGGTTAACCAGCCACGGCAGAAGCACAAGCCAGTGCCGGTCCCAAACGCAGATAAATGGGGAGGGTTACGTCAGGAAGGGCATCTGGTGTAAATCTTTGCCTGATATTAGATGATGATATGCTGTGGCGACCCCGAAAAGGAGCAGCCGAAAGACAAAAAAATAGAAAGATCCTTAGATTCTTAAAAAGTCTTAAAGTTGTTAATCCAAAATTAAATCCTTAAGTATCCTTAAAAACAACAATAAATTGTTAAATCTGCCTTTGAAATTCTTAAAAATAACACAGATTGCACGGGGGGGGGGGGTGCTGAAAAGTTCATAGGCTGACTAAGGAGTTATGTCTTTCAGGATCTAGAAGAGAGCTTCTATATTGCAGGGATCCAAGTGCTGCAACACTGATGGAAAAAGTGTTGAAAAATATGTTGGAAAAATAAACCACATTTGGTCAAATTTGACCACTGCATCATGGTCAGCCGATGAACTTTTCAGCCCCCCTCGTATGTAGGATCAAGTCTTGTAATCCTTTTTGGGAATTGGTTTTTGCCTTTTACCATAAGGAAAAATGAAATGACAAATTTTCTATAAATTTGCATCTTTTTTCTAGGAAATCTGCATCTTTTTTTCAAGAATTTGGGACCCCCCACCCCACCCCAGTGGTTCAGATTGTTTTTTCCCCCCACATAAACGTGACTTTTTCTTCAGAAATTTGCTACTTTTTCTCACCTCGTAAATTTGACTTTTTCAAGGAAATTCATGATTTCTTCTTTTTTTGACAAACATTTTGTTCTTTTCCAATTTGTGATTTTTTTCACAGAAAACTGAGTTTTCATGCAAGTTTCAAACGAAATTGTGCTTTTTTCTAGTTAGTTTGTAACTTTTTTCTTTGAACTTTACATCTTTTTGTAAATTTGAGGTTTCTTTGAAAATATGTAATTTTCAATCCATAAGTGTGTGCCTTTTTCTTGTACACACCCATAAACACACCCACTTTGGTTTTTCCCTATGTTTCTGTAACTTACGGTCACCGCTCCACTCCTCTGGCAGCTCCAAAAGTTTGACAAACTCCACATTGACATGAATCTCCACTCCCAGGATCAGGCACACCTTAAGCAGCATCAGCTGGAGTTGTCGTATACCTGGAGTGAATATTCAAGAACATTAATTTACACACAGCATGATGAACAGAATAGTATGGTGCCCCTATGAGCAAGAGACAACCATTTAGAAGCAGTTATTGCTACCATTTCAACTATAGTACAGATTTTAATCTGACATTTGACACAGGAATTCTCCAAAATAACTCCCTCTTACCATAGTTAAATGAAGCAAGCAGGAAACATGCACAAATACACACATTTTATACCGGGTACCATGTGCAGATTACATATGACAATCTTGTGCATAATTAGACACATCAGATTATGCTGCTATTCCCTTTACTGTCACATCATTAAATTCAAATAATGGCACAAAATAAGAAAAAAAGCAAAAGGAAGCAACACAAAACAGCTAAAAATGACGGTTAACCCCCAAATCAATTTATGATGCTTTGAAGGAAAACACAGGGCCCTATTTTGACAGTCATCCACACACTTTTCCAACAGATTTTCCGCCGTATGCCAATGTTTTTTAGTTTCTATCATTGTCTGTTTTTTACACCTTGCATCACGCCATCAAATTACCAGTAGACAGCGCACCTGCTATGCGCTCAGAAGAGGTGTCTCATTTCAAAGAGGTGTGGCGGCACGCAATCTAATATGCATTACTATTTTAGTGCATTCCATGAGAATCTTGATCAGAAAAATGGAGGTCTGTCGTCAGAAGCGCACTGTTTAATGATATTTCAGTGGCGTCTTTTGAAATCATGCAGCTCCGGAGCTCATAAGGAAACCGCATCCGCTGGGTTTTTTTCTGTTATTTTAATGGAGACAGTTCTAATTGTCATCATATAATCACCCGTCATTTTAATTATATGATGATCACACACTAGCTTTTTTTTTTTTTATTATTCCATCCACACTCTTATTTTAACTGCAGAGTTACCGTTAGAGTCTATACATTAGGCATTACTGTAGATTTTTTTTTTAGGGGAATGAATGAATGAATGAATGAACAAGGAGCATGTGTGCCAGTGTGTTCCAATGTGATGCACAGCACATGGGGGGACTTATTAGGCATTAATGTGCTTATTTTTAGGGGGATAAATGAATGAACAAGGAGTGTGCAGCATTTTACTTTTCACTGTCACTCCCCACAGAGACAGGGGATGCATCCACATCTGCCTCGGCCGTACGCCCTTCCAGCCCAGCAAGCACCCCAACAGCCACCCGACAGCCCACAGCAGAAGCTGCCGAGAGTGGGTTTGCTTCGTGGCGGGGCCCGGCAGCGGAAGGGAAGCCGCGCCAGATCGCCTCCTCCAGATAGCACGAAGCAACTGCCGTACCATTGTTAATGCAAGTTTATGAAAAGTTAAGGAAGTTTATCAAAGTTAATGAAAGTTTGCAGAGGCATCATCCTCTTTTCCGAAGTTTCAAACACATTCATGTCTGTGTGTTGTATCTGTGCACACTACATTTACTTATTTTATTTACTGGTTTATTTGACAGGGACATTGTACATTAATTCACATTACTGTAAAACGCACCAGGATTAGCCAAAATGGCTACTTTTCATCCACAGTCCAAGGACAGATGTTAAATTGTCATCCTTAAAAATAAAACAAGGTTACTTTATTATTTACAAAAACCATTAAAGCATTCAGCTGATTTTTCAACCCATTCTTCACCGTTTGTTCTTTTTAACATAATTACCTGGGCATCAACTGTGATTGATGTCTTCCTTATTACCAAGCAGCATTACTATCGCGTGCATTTTGGCTTGACACACATGAGCTTTGGTCACTGCAAAACCCGTCTTAAACCGTCATGATCACAATTCGTTTTAGATAATGCACGTCTTTGCATTAAATGGATGGGAAGGAGTGCTTTGGATTGGATTATCCAAAACACACCTCTGAATGATTAGACTGGAGTCTTTGCATCATGCACTGGCAGAAAGTTTCTTTTTACTCCGTTGTGATAAGGAAATGAACTTGGAAACGGCCATAAATGTGTTCTGTGTCACTGACAATTGACTAACCAGCCCCATCATTGTAATATGGCCCACAGCCTGGTTGAGTGCAGTTTTTCCAGTATGGTATTGTACAATCCCTTCTAGTAGAAACCCTGATAACTCTGCTGGATTTAAAAGTGATGAACTCAGACAGAGGAAGTGGAATTTTATGTATTAAACAGAAGTGTTGAAGTTTGATTAGATTTATAATGTTTGTATTTGTTCAGGATGTGACAATGATGAAAACCAAAAGGTTTTTTTTTTAATCTAATATATTCAATGCTTGTTTGTACCATGACTCCAATGGTTTTATGGTTGTGTGGTGGGGATGAGACCAACTTGTCAAACAGTATGTGATGTGGGTGAGAACCATTGAATGGAGGTATATATTTGCTGCCTGAGTCGATAGAACATTTATGATGAATCCAAAGTTTGATAGACTATACACTGTGTTCCAAATCATTATGCAAATGATATTTGTCTCCGATTTTCCTAAATAGTCGATGCAAATGACAGTCAGTATAATTTTGAAATCATCAACTGTTAGAGCATAATTCAAATTTTATTGAACAAACCTCCCAGTGATAATTATTTTTTTGCAAAAAAAAAAAAAAACCCAAAAATAACCCTCAAAGTACACTGTTTCAAATTATTATACACAACAGAGTTTCAAAACATTTTATTGGTTGTAAAGAACTGAAAATGGTCATTTGTTAAATTTGCAGCATTAGGTCATATTTACTGAAATCAAAAGCTACTTCAATCAAAAACATCTTAACAGACTACATGTTAACATAGGACCTCTTCTTTGATATAACCTTCACAATTCTTGCATCCATTGAACTTGTAAGTTTTTGGAGAATTTCTGCTTGAATTATTTTGCAAAATGTCAGAATAGCCTCCCACAGTTGCTGTTTTGATGTGAACTGCCTTCCACCCTCATAGATCTTTTGCTTGAGGATGCACCAAAGGTTCTCAATAAGCTTCAGGTCAGGGGAGGACGGAGGCCATACCATGAGTTTCTCTCCTTTTATGCCCATAGCAGCCAATAACAGGTATTCTTTGCAGCATGAGATGGTGCACTGCCATGTATGAAGATAATTTTGCTACGGAAGGCACGGTTCTTCTTTTTGTACCATGGAAGAAAGTGGTCAGTCAAAAACTCAATATACTTTGCCGAGGTCATTTTCACACCTTCAGGGACCCTAAAGGGGCCTACCAGCTCCCTGCCCATGATTCCAGCCCAAAACACGACTCCGCCACCTTCTTGCCGACGTCCCAGCCTTGTTGGGACATGGTGGCCATCCACCAACCATTCACTAGTCCATCCATCTATATCATCCAGGGCTGCACGGCACTCATCAGTAAACAAGATTGTTTGAAAATTAGTCTTCATGTATTTCTGTGTCCACTGCAACCGTTTCTGCTTGTGAGCATTGGTTAGGGGTGGTCGAATTGTAGGTTTATGCACAGTACCTGTTTGCGGCTTTGTAATGACATTTTAGCAGCTGCTCTCTTAATCCGATGAATTTGTCTGTCAGAAACCTTCCTCATTATGCCTTTATCTGCATGAACCCGTCTGTGCTCTGAATCAGCCACAAATGTCTTCACAGTACGATGACCACGCTTATGTTTTTGTGAAATATCTAATATTTTCATACCTTGTCCAAGACACTGCACTATTTGATGCTTTTCGGCGGCAGAAAGATCCTTTTACTTTCCCATATTGCTTGAAACCTGTGGCATGCTTGATACCATGGAACATTCTTCTAAAGTAGTTTTCCTTTTATTGGGCTCACCTGGCAAACTAATTATGACAGGTGTCGACTTCCGGTTATGGCGGCCGTGTAGAAGGGTGTGCTTCACTCTGCTCTGCTCCTAATGATAAAAAAGTAGGCTAAAACTCTCCCAATTGGAACAAAAACCTATTCTAGCATTTGGGGGTGGATATGGTAAAAACTAAGGCTGTGAAATCAGGCGGAGGAAAAACTGATTCGTCGAGACAAGCCAAGTTAACAGATTTCCACGCTCGTGACGCAGCAGATAAATCGTCAGTGACCATGGCTGAGGAGGGAGCTACCGGCGGGGCGGTGACTGCCGAGGGAATGAATGCGGTCCTTGCTGCCACCAGCGCTATGAGAGCAGACTTTTCGTCTAAGTTTGATGGGATTATAGCTGCGATAGAAGCTATGAGAAAAGAACTAAGCGACTGTATGGAGCGAATATCGCAGGCAGAACTCCGGATCTCCAGCACTGAAGATGACGTCAACAGCCTGCAATTAAAGGTCCAAACATTGGAATTAAAAAATAAACATCTGGAAGATAACGTCTTGGACTTAGAATCCCGGTCGAGACGGAATAATTTAAGGCTTGTGGGCCTTCCGGAGGGGGCGGAGGAACAGGATGCGTGTTTCTTTTTGGAAAAGTGGATTCCAGAAGCGCTGAATAACACAGAGCTGCAGTCATCAGTCGTCTTGGAAAGCGCACACCGAATAGGCCCACCGAGAGATAAGAAGACAACGCCGAGGATGCTGATTATGAAGTTCCTTAACTACAGGGACAAGATGACGGTCTCCAACGCAGCGCGTACTAAAGGAGAAATTAAATACCAGGATCAACAGGTGCGGTTCTACCCAGATTTGGCTACAGGAATCCAACAATTAAGGAAACAGTTTGACCCTGCCCGTAAAGAGCTACGCAGCCTTGGGATTCGTCACAGAGTGATTTATCCAGCAAGACTGCTGGTCACGTATAAAGGGAGAACCCAAGTCTTCAAGACCCCTCAGGAGGCGCAGGAGCTCATTAAGCAGATCCAAGGAGAGACTGGCGAGAGCCAAGCATGAAGCAAGAACAAGATATAAAAGGTAGAATATTTAAGCAAGTGTTCAAGTATCTGACTGATTTGAAACTTATAGCATGTCTACAAAATATAGATTGTATTATATAAAAAAAAGCAAAAAAAAAAAGCTATGATGTACAAAGTTGCTATAAAATTTTGGAGTTAAATTGGAAAAACTACAGAAGAGAGTTATTGTCATGTCATTAAAGGTAGCAGAGTCAGGGTGATGGAGAGGAGAAAGAGTGAGTGGTTTGACTGATCCTCATGGGGGAGGAGCAGATTTAGGCTATAACGGGAGACGGAATTTTTTTTTTTTTGATTTTGGAGGGATTACCACGAAAGTGGGGAGGGGGAATTTGTTTGTGTGTAGTTTGTGGGATGAATGTTCAACCATCCATGTTTTTGCTTCTCTGTATGAGCATGTTTATATTGCAAGGTAATCTCAAACTCTTTATTGATCATAGACCAAAGCGTTCAGCTTAATTAAACATCATGGAATTGCAGAGGTCTACAAAATCTAAAAAAACTTAAACAAGTTTTGAATAAAATAAAAGACATAGGTTCAAAAATTGTGTTTTTACAAGAAACTCATCTAATAGAGGAGGATGTAAAAAGAATAAGGAGTAGATGGCAGGGAAGTGTATTCACCTCATCATTTTCATCCCGAGCCAGGGGAGTTATGACTCTCGTACATAAATCAGTCCCATTTCAAGTGAAAAATGTAATTGGAGATAAATTGGGAAGATATCTAATCATCCAAGGATCTTTGTTATTAGAAAATATAAATCTGGTGAACTTATATGGTCCCAATATAGATGATCAAAACTTCTTCGTTAATTTATTTCTTACTTTAGCATCACTCACAGGGCTACATATAATAGCAGGGGATTTTAATTGTACATTGAATCCCAGTATAGATAGATCAACAGGACAGGACTGTACGCACAATGGATGTAGGATGATCATTAATCATTTTATGAAAGAATTGAGATTGCTAGATATATGGAGAGAAATGAAACCACAAGTCAAAGCCTGTTATTATTCTAACAACTACAAGACATTTTCACGTATTGACTATTTTTTGATCTCCACAGAATTAAGGTCCAAGATTCAAAATTGTTTCTATGATAACATTGTGATCTCTGATCACGCACCCTGCTGTCTAATATACGCAGATAAGAAATTGACAGAGGTTCCAGGTAGGTGGCAATTTCAGCATAAATGGCTTCAGGATGAGGAATTTGTTAAGTACATAGAAAAACAGATAGATCAGGTTCAGGTTCAGGTTCAGGTTCCTTTATTTGTACCCGTAGGTAGATTTGTTTTGCAGTTGGTGACATCCATATTTACAAGCCACTAATTACATTCAACATAGACACAAACACAGGCACACATCTTACAAAATAGGTAAATATAGAATATGTACAATATAATTTTATAGCTTGTTCAACTCTTTGACAGCAGCAGGGACAAAGCTGTTTTTGTAGCGCTGGGTTCTACTTTTTGGGACAGCAAACCTCCGTCTGGAGGGAAGAAGCTGAAAGTTGCAGTGCAAAGGGTGGGAGTCATCATTTAAAATCGAGTCGGCCATCCTCTGTACTTGTTTGGCGTACAGGGATGCCAGGCTCAGCTGTGACTCACCAAGCAAACGACTGGACCATCTGACTACCTGATCCAAGGATTTCCTCTGTTTCAGTTTTATCTGACCAAACCATGACATTAAAGAAAAGGATAAAACAGATTCAATAAAAGCCCGATAAAACATAGTCATTATGGGTCGGTCAATTTGGAAGCGTGCAAGTTTCCTCAAACAATGCAAATTTTGCTGACCCTTTTTGCACACCCTTTCACAGTTCACCTCAAAGTTCAATCCACTATCAATAATCGTCCCAAGATATTTGTACGATTGTACACATTCAGTGGTCTGGCCTTTTAGTATGGTGACTTTGTGCCTGGGAGTTTTCCTCCTAAAGTCAATAATCATATCTTTCGTTTTTGTTGTATTCAGCTGCAGGTAGGAATCCTCACATCAGTGAACAAAGTCATCAACTACCGGGCCGTGGCCACTCTCACCATCCTGGAGGAGACTGACAATGACTGAGTCATCAGCATACTTTATAATGTGTCTGTTGTCATGTCTACTCCGACACATGTTTGTGTACAGGATGAAGAGTAGTGGTGACAACACACACCCCTGAGGGGAGCCAGTAGAAGAGCACTTTAGGTCAGACAATGTGCCATTGACCCTTACTCTCTGCGTCCTGTTGGTTAAGAAATCCAGAATCCAACCCACCAGATTATTGCTTAAATCAAATTGTTGCAGGAGCCTTTCAACTAAAATATGAGGTTGGATTGTATTAAAGGCAGAAGAAAAGTCCACAAATAAAAGCCTGGCGTGTGTCCCATTAAAATCCAGATGTTTAAAAAGCATGTCAAACAGAGTGACAGTGGCATCCTCCATTCCTCTGTGAGACCTATAGGCAAACTGCAGAGGAACCAATGCATGTTCAGTCTGCCTTAGGACCTCACATCTGACCAGTTTTTCAAAAATTTTCATTAAAATTGAAGTCAAAGCAACTGGTCTAAAGTCATTTACCGTTTTAGGACAGCTGGATTTTGGAACGGGAACAACCACGGCATCTTTCTAGATGAGTTCTTTGATATCAATACTACACAAACATCAGCATGTAGCATGTAGCATCAGCATGTGGGCTGCACGGTGGCGCAGTGGTTTAGCACTGTGACAGCACAGTTTTACCCTCGGCCGGGGGACCGCGGGAATCATGAGATCGTGGGTTCGATCCCAGCCCCCGACCAACAGTGAGCTGTGTGGAGTTTGCATGTTCTCCCCGTGTTGTGCGGGTTTACTCCGGGATTTCTCCGGTTTCCTCCCGCACACCAAAAACATGTAGGTTTAGGGCGCTGGTGCACGCAGCGACCAGCAGCCGGTGGCTTGTCACCAGACTGCAAACCAAGTCTACCTACGGGTACAAATAACAAAAAAAAAAAAAAAAAATGTATAAAGTGGGAAGCTTTCAAAGCTTTTATTAGGGGGCATATTATTAGTTATACAGGTTCAAAATCTAGGAAGACTCGAGAGGAGAGAGTCCAATTGGAACGTAAAATAAAAATTCTTCAAGAAAAAGTGTACGCAGGAAATAATCCAAAATTAGAGAACGAATTACAGATTCTGAGAGCTGAATATGACAAAAAATCAGCGAATAGAGCTGCCTCGAGTCTTCTAAGATTGAAGCAAACCTTTTATGAACAAGGTGAAAAATCAGGAAAATTATTGGCATGGCAGATTAAACAATTAGAATTTAAAACACCAATTACCAGTATTATAAGTAACGGACAGGCAGTTGTAGATCCTTTCGAAATTAATAGTGCCTTTAGAGATTATTATGAAAAATTATATGATACAAAAAATGAAACTAACTTAACAAAACTAAATGGGTTTTTGGACGGATTATCTATACCGTGTATTCCAAATGAAAATGGGGAGATATCCATCCATCCATCCATCGTCTACCGCTTTTCCGGAGGTCCGGGTCGCGGAGGCAGCAGTTCAAGCAGAGAAGCCCAGACTTCCCTCTCCCCAGCCACCTGCTCCAGCTCTTCAGAGGGGATACCAAGGCGTTCCCAGACTAGCTGGGAGACATAGTCTCTCCACCGAGTCCTGGGTCTGCCCCGGGGTCTCCTCCCAGTGGGACGTGCCTGAAACACCTCAAGTGGGAGGCGTCCAGGAGGCATCCTAATCAGATGCCCATACCACCTCAACTGACTCCTTTCAATGTGGAGGAGCAGCGGTTCTACTCTGAGCCTCTCCCGGATGACTGAGCTCCTCACCCTATCTCTGAGGGTGAGTCCAGCAATCCTACGGAGAAAGCTCATTTCAGCCGCTTGTATCCGCGATCTCGTTCTTTCGGTCATTACCCAAAGCTCGTGACCATAGGTGAGAGTAGGAACGTAGATTGACTGGTAAATCGACAGCTTTGCCTTAGAACTAAGCTCCCTCTTCACCACAACAGACCGGTACAACGTCCGCATCACTGCAGATGCTGCTCCAATCCGTCTGTCGATCTCTCGCTCCATTTTCCCCTCACTCGTGAACAAGACCCCAAGATACTTAAACTCCTCCACTTGGGGCAGGAGCCTGTCCCCAACCCGGAGAGGACAATCCACCTTTTTCCGGCTGAGGACCATGGACTCGGACTTGGAGGTGCTGATTCTCATCCCAGCCGCTTCACACTCAGCGGCAAACCGTCCCAGCAAGAGCTGTAGGTCATTGCTGGATGAAGCCAACAGGACAACATCATCTGCAAACAACAGAGATGAGATCCTGTGGTCACCAAGCATGACACCCTCCATTCCCTGGCTGCGCCTAGAAATCCTGTCCATAAAAATTATGAACAGGACCGGTGACAAAGGGCAGCCCTGGCGGAGTCCAACTCTCACTGGGAATGACTCCGACCGAGTGTTGGCAATGCGAACTAAACTCTCACAACGGTCGTACAGAGACCGAATAGCTCGTAACAACAAGCCCGATACCCCATACTCCCAAGCTTTCTAAAATGGGGAGATACTGGAGTCAAAAATTAGTCAAGAAGAAGTTGGGCTAGCCATTGATAATATGAAATCAGGAAAAAGTGTGGGACCTGACGGTCTTCCAGTTGACCTCTATAAAAAATTTAAGAATAAATTAATAAAACCGTTTTTGGAAATGGTTTTAGAAGCATTTCAAAATAGTAGTTTACCGCCATACATAAATAATGCCTTAATTATACTGTTGCCAAAACCAGGTAAACCCTCTAATAAATGTGAAAACATGAGACCAATAAGCCTATTAAATGCAGACCTTAAGATAATCTGTAAAATTTTAGCAAGACGACTACAAGAAATATTACCAAATATTATTAACCGAGATCAGAATGGCTTTATAAAGGGAAGACAAGGCTTCCATAATGTAAGAAGACTATTTAATATTATTTATTCTAATAAAGAAGCACCAGATACAGCTCTCCTATCATTGGACGCTGAAAAGGCCTTTGATAGTGTCGAATGGCCCTTTCTTTTTGAAGTTCTTCAAAGGTTTGGACTTGGAAATAATTTCATAAAATGGGTTCAGATAATATACAATAATGGTACAGCAGAAATCCTAACAAATAGCAATATCTCAAAATCAATAAAAATTAATAGAGGTTGTCGACAAGGTTGTCCACTTTCACCTTTACTGTTTACTATGGCAATTGAACCTTTAGCGATGGCAGTACGTTTACATCCACAAATATATGGAATTAAAGTAGGACCAACAGAACATAAAATCTCCCTGTATGCTGATGACATAATTTTATTTATGTCGAATCTTAAAAAATCAATTCCGACCTTGTTAAATTTAATAAAGAACTTTGGGGAAATATCAAGATATAAAATAAATAAAACTAAATCTTCAATATTAATGCTAAATGAAATAAAAGCTATTGGCCGTCTTTTTTTTTCGATATGTGTGGTAGACATTTGTCGGGTGTGCAAATCCTGCTGCAAAAAAGCACCCAGCTCCTGAGGTAAATCAATTCAATGTTGTAAATCAGTTTAAATACTTTGGAATTCAAATTGAGCCTAAGTTAGAATCAGTCGCCAGTGCCAACTATGAAACCTTAATGACAGACATTAATGAGTTACTTCAGAGATGGATGTCACTACCAATGTCGATGATCGGGAGAATTAATATACTTAAAAGTAATATCTTACCCAAAATACTATATTTATTTCAATACATTCCTTTACCACCACCTTCAGATCTATTCTCAAGAATTAAAAAAAAGTTAGTGTAATTTATATAGAACAATAGGAAGGCTAGATTACATCTGTCCTTATTATATTTACCATTTGATCGTGGAGGTCTGAAATGTCCAAACTTTATGTTGTATTACTGGTCAGCACAACTGAGGTCTATGACATATTATTTTTCATCAAATGATCTCCCTCACTGGACTGAAATGGAATCATACAATTTACCTTTACCTCTTCCCTTATTCATATACTCAAGACTCGGCTAAAAAATTACAGAAACAAGTTAAAAATCCTATTGTAAAGCATATGATTAAAATATGGTATGAAATAAAAAAATATTTAAAAGAACCACACTTATTGTCACAATTTAGCCCAATATGGGGTAATCAATATTTTGCACCAGGGAGAGCGGATGCTGTATTTAAATTATGGAATTTAAAAGGGATTCAAAAGATTCAAGACTTATATTTGTCACGTTCAGATAACAATGTCTTTTGAAGAATTGAGGGCCAACTTTAATCTTAATAGAACACATTTTTTTAAATATCTTCAGCTTAGGAATTTTATTTGATCAAATCAAAATAATGCTCACCCGACCTACTTATTCATCCTTGGAAAAAAATTTGACGAAAAATAGTAAGAGAAAGGGTATTATTTCAGAGTTCTATAACTCACTGACACTATCCTCAAGTGAAAACTCACAGAAAAGAATGAATTATTGGAAAGAAGACCTGCAAACTGAAATTTCAGAGGAACAATGGGAATTGGCTTGCACAGAAGCTCAAACCAAATCAATAAATGTACGTCTTAAATTGATACATTTTAAATGGTTAATGCAGATGTATGTTACACCGGTGGAGTTAAATAGATATAACAAAAACATACCAGATACATGCACAAAATGTATGGAAAGTAAAGGAACCCTATTTCATTGTTTATGGGAATGTAGAAAAATTAGAATGTTTTGGGAAGAGGTGAGGGTAACAATTGAAAAAATAATTTCAAAACAATTCATATTGAACTCCAAACTGTTTTTGTTGGGTCTGTATCCAGAAAAGCATAATTTTAATAAGAGTGAAAGAACATCCATAGACCTCAGTTTGCTTAATGCCAAAAAATGTATTGCACTACTGTGGAAAAAGACTCATAGACCAGATGTGACTCAGTGGTTAAGACAGATGCTAACAAACCTTCCACTAGAAAGAATAACATACATATTGAAATCAAATGGAAAATGTGTTTGAGAATATATGGAGACCTTTCATTGATTATGTAAAGAAACTAAACATAACTTCTGAAGAAGAAGGTGAATGATGTGTGTGGACCTTGTAAATTCCAAATTGGTGAATGTATAATATGTATACTTATGTAATGGATTACCTGGGCTAAACAGAGTATTGTTTGACGTGCTTTTGTTAATGGTTGTTGGTGTTTTTAGAACATTTATTTTTAATTTACTTTAGTGTTAGTGTTTGATTGTTTGTGTCACGTTTGTTAAAAAAGGTTCAATAAAAAATATTGTGGGGGAAAAAAAAAATTACCCCTTCCCACATTCGTGGTAATCCCCCCAAAATCAAAAAAAAAATTCCGTCTCCCGCTATAGCCATTGACTGCTCCACACCCGTGAGGATCAGTCAAAACCACTCTTTCTTTCTCCTCTAAATCACCCTGACTCTACTGCTTTTAATGATGCAACATTAACTCTCTTCTGTAGTTTTCCAACTTAACTCCAAAATTTTAGAGCAACTTTGTACATCATAGTTTTTTTTTTATTTTATTTTTTTATAATACAATCTATATTTTGTAAACTTGCTATATGCTATATTGCTATATCTTATATCTTGTTCATGCTTAGCTCCCACCAGTCTCTTCTTGGATCTGCTTGATAAGCACCTGCGCCTCCTCAGGGGTCTTGAAGGTGTGGGTTCTCCCTTTATATGTGACCAGCAGTCTTGCCGGATGAATCACTCCATGACGAATCCCGAGGTTGCGCAGCTCTCTACGGGCGGGGTCAAACTGTTTCCTTAATTGTTGGATTCCTGTGGCCAAATCTGGGTAAAACCGCACCTGTTGATCCTGGTATTTAATTTCTCCTTTAGCTCGCGCCGCGTTGGAGATCGTCATCTTGTCTCTGTAGCTGAGGAACTTCATAATCAGCGTCCTCGGTGGTGCCTTATTATCTCTCAGTGGGCCGATTCGGTGGGCACTCTCCAAGACGACCGATGACTGCAGCTCCGCGTTGTTCAGCGCTTCTGGAATCCACTTTTCCAAAAAGGAACATGGGTCTCGTCCCTCCGTTCCCTCCGGGAGGCCCACCAGCCTCAGATTGTTCCGTCTCGACCGGGATTCTAAGTCCAGGGCACTATCTTCTAGACGTTTATTTTTTAATTCCAATGTGCGCACCTTTAATTGTAGGCTGGTGATGTCATCCTCAGCGCTGGAAATTCGGAGTTCCACCTGCGATACTCGTTCCATACAGTCGCTTATTTCCTTTCTCATTCCTTCTATCGCTGCTATAATCCCATCAAATTTAGAGGAAAAGTCTGCTCTCATTGAGCTAATGGCAGCGGGCACTGCACCTGTGCCCTCGCCAGCAGTCACCGCTCCGCCGCTAGCTTGCTCCGCCATAATCTCTGGAGATTTTTCTGCTTCATCATGACCGTGGAAGTCTGTTAGCTTGGACTGTTTCGACGATTCAGTTTTTCCTCCACCTAATTTCCCAGCCTTAGGCTTTACCGGCATATCCGCGCCCAAACGCTGGGATAGGTTTTGTTCCAATTGAGAGAGTTATTAGCCAACTTTTTATTTTTAGGAGCAGAGCAGAGTGAACCACGTCTTCCTACGTGGCCGCCATAACCGGAAGTCATAACTGAGTTGTTAAAATAAAAAGCTTTGGAGAAACTGGACATCCTTGATGAATACCACATTGCACATCAAGTCTAGGAGTGATTCCAGGATTCAATGATACAGAGCTGTATATGTCAGAGTAAAACATTTTAACTATGTTACAAAATTTATCTCCAAATCCCCAAAATTGTAACACTTAATAGAAAACAATGCACAACTGTATCAAATGCCTTATAAAAATCTAAAAAATAACAAAAAAAATGTCAGTGTGAATAAATTCTTTGTAGTCCAACATGTCTAATATGATTAGAGTGGGGCAAAAAAGTATTTAGTCAGCCACCAATTGTGCAAGTTCTCCCACTTAAAAGATGAGAGAGGTCTCCAATTTTCATCATAGGTATACCTCAACTATGAGAGACAAAATGAGAAAAAAAAAATCCCGAAAATCACATTGAAGGATTTTTAAAGAATTTATTTGCAAATTATGGTGGAAGTATTTGGTCACCTACAAACAAGCAAGATTTCTGGCTCTCACAGACCTGTAACTTCTTCTTTAAGAGGCTCCTGTCCTCCACTTGTTACCTGTATTAATGGCACCTGTTTGAACTCGTTATCAGTATAAAAGACACCTGTCCACAACCTCAAACAGTCAGACTCCAAACTCCACTATGGCCAAGACCAAAGAGCTGTCAAAGAACACCACAAACAAAATTGTAGACTGCACCAGGCTGGGAAGACTGAATCTGCAATAGGTAAGCAGCTTGGTGTGAAGAAATCAACTGTGGGAGCAATTATTAGAAAATGGAAGACATACAAGATCACTGATAATCTCCCTCAATCTGGGGCTCCACGCAAGAGCTCACCCCGTGGAGTCAAAATTATCACGAGAACGGTGAGCAAAAATCCCAGAACCACACGGGGGGACCTAGTGAATGACCTGCAGAGAGCTGGGACCAAAGTAACAAAGGCTACCATCAGTAACACACTACGCCGCCAGGGACTCAAATCCTGCAGTGCCAGGCGTGTCCCCCTGCTTAAGCCAGTGCATGTCCAGACCCGTCTGAAGTTTGCTAGAGAGCATTTGGATGATCCAGAAGAGGATTGGGAGAATGTTATATGGTCAGATGAAACCAAAATAGAACTTTTTGGTAAAAAAACTCAACTTGTCGTGTTTGGAGGAGAAAGAATGCTGAGTTGCATCCAAAGAACACCATACCTACTGTGAAGCATGGGGATGGAAACATCATGCTTTGGGGCTGTTTTTCTGCAAAGGGACCAGGACGACTGATCCATGTAAAGGAAAGAATGAATGGGGCCATGTATTGTGAGATTTTGAGTGAAAACCTCCTTCCATCAGCAAGGGCATTGAAGATGAAACGTGGCTGGGTCTTTCAGCATGACAATGATCCCAAACACACTGCCCGGGCAATGAAGGAGTGGCTTCGTAAGAAGCATTTCAAGGTCCTGGAGTGGCCTAGCCAGTCTCCAGATCTCAACCCCATAGAAAATCTTTGGAGGGAGTTGAAAGTCCGTGTTGCCCAGCGACAGCCCCAAAATATCACTGCTCTAGAGGAGATCTGCATGGAGGAATGGGCCAAAATACCAGCAACAGTGTGTGAAAACCTTGTGAAGACTTACAGAAAACGTTTGACCTCTGTCATTGCCAACAAAGGGTATATAACAAAGTATTGAGATGAGCTTTTGTTATTGATCAAATACTTATTTTCCACTATAATTTGCAAATAAATTCTTTAAAAATCCTTCAATGTGATTTTCTGGATTTTTTTTTCTCATTTTGTCTCTCATAGTTGAAGTATACCTATGATGAAAATTGGAGAACTCTCTCATCTTTTAAGTGGGAGAACTTGCACAATTGGTGGCTGACTAAATACTTTTTGCCCCACTGTATGTATACTCCTTCCTTTTATAAAGGTTGACTGGCATTCATCAGCTATTTTGGTTAAGCCCCCATTTAACCTATTTGCATATGCATGTGCCAGCAATTTATAATCATTACATAATAGTGTTATTGGTTGCCAGCTATCCAGAGTACATTCTTATTTGGTTTTGGAATTAAGGTGATGAGTCCATGTTTCATTGTGGGAGAAAGGTTTCCTTCTGAAATGCACGGAGTGACTGCATTAAACAGCAATACTCTAATATCGTCCCAAAACAATTTATAAAATTCTACGCTCAGTCTGTCGATGCCTGGTAACTTTCCTTCATGCATGTTTTTAAGTGCATTATCCAATTTTCAACTCTAAGAGCAGGGTTAGGATAGGTCATGCCCTATTGTGTTTTCCAGCCAGTATATAACGGCTGTATGTTATTTTCAGGCATTTGTATCTAAAAAAAAAACAACAAAAAACAAAAAAAAAAAAAACACCCAGGCGAACTTTATTTTCTTCAAATTTAGTACGTTTAATACAATTTAAATTAATAATATAATATGTATATTAGCTGCTCTTGCTTGCTTGTTTTTTTGTTTTTTTTTCTTGCCTTCTGATTGTTGCTCTGAGTGTTGCTATCCCTGTGCTGTTGCAATCCTGGAATTTCCCCGTTGTGGGACTAATAAAGGCTTATCTTATCTTATCTTATCTTAAATCAGGGTTACTCAGTGGTTGAAGCCCTTAGAGGGATTCTGACTGTTTTGCTAAAAAATTTAGAGTTTTCTTTAGAATGAGACCAACCCCATGAAGATAGTGCAAGGGGCTGAAGAGCAGCATCCAGTTTAGTTTGGGTATGTTTTTCCAGGCGCTTCGAAGGGAAATGGGCTTGAAGAATAAGGGGATAAACAGCAGTTCAAATGTTTCAGTAATCATAAAGCAAGAATGAGTGATTGAATAAATGACTTACTGATGGTACTCAAAGAATTCTAACATCTAAAGTGCCTTCAACCTTCTTGCACATTGCTGTAACATACCTCAGCAGCTGGTATTTTTAGAGCTGCTACTAAGGAGGGAAACATGGTTGCAAATATAGATAAGAACTTAACAGACAGGCTACAGTTATGAGATGTACACTCAGCAGAAAGCATCTTTGACAGGAGGATTTATTATTACATGACACTGTTACTAAAGCTGGAGTGCAAGAAGCACCAATGGAAAGATCCAACTAGGGAGCTACGGACAAGAAGAGCTACCACAGATTTATAAACATCACCCTGTCTACCACAGAAAGTCACTTCAGTTGTGAGGCTGGAAAATGACCCATTTATCTGAATGGTTGTGATTTGACATTCACAAGAGGTCATTTGCATCAATGGCACCAGGGTGCTTTGCATGTCACCTATCATTGCAGGAACTTAAGGGCACCCTCTCACTCAAGCTATGTGACTTGTTCCATGCAAAGTACAATGGAACTGTTCCTCAGTCAGCGGGGGACCTGCAGCTGCCCTTTACTCATGTTTTTTGCTTTGCATTGTTCGTTCCTGTCCTGACTGCTGCTGTTGCCTGTGCTCTGTGTGTGATGTGCAGGCGGAGAACAGCCTTGAAGTGATAACCCCTGATCAGGCTTGAGTTTTCATATTTTTGTATGGGTAGATGATGGCAGCTGTCATTCAGCTGAGACTCCTTGCATTTTAAAAATCAATTAAAAGTTTGTAGTTAATAGTTCAAGAGTAGCAACAAAATATGTAATATATAATTTATACATTAAATTTAGGATATTTTCCTGTTGAATCCACGCCCGGACAATGAAGGGGTTCCATCGTTGGAAGCCGAAGCAAACGGAATGTTTCTCGTCCAAATGTGTGGCAAACACAAACGGAATCTCCCCACTGTTCAGCTTTATGCGGGGCCCAATCAAAGCAAGTCACGGCGGTAGTTACCCATCAGTGTGGAGGAGGAAAAAGTGATGAGACCCAGCCGCAGCCTCCTGGTGCTGTTGACATTTTGTAGTTTTTTTTACATTCTTATGTTTATGTGCCTGCATTTTAAAATACATAAATGATCAACTAAAATGGCAGAATTTTTTTTTCAAGCAAACAGCCTCAGCCAGCCAGTCACAGTCAGCAGAAGAGGCTGCCTGGGTATCATCAAAATATTATTGCATGTGTGTGTGTGTGTGTGGGGGGGGGGGGTATACACAGTTGAAACCAGAAGGGGTTTTTTTTTCCCCCATCACTGTCTGACATTGAATCAGACAAAAAAATTTCCTGTTTCAGGTCAGTTAGGTTACCAAAATTACTTCTATTTGCTAAATAATTAATGTATTTGATAAATATTTTTAGAGATTTTTTATTACTTTATTCAAAGTCAGAAGTTTACATACACTAAGATTACTATGCCTTTCAACAATCTGGGAAAGCCCAGATGATAATATCATGGCTTTGGAAGATTCTGATAGGTTAATTGGCAACATATGAGTTAATTGGAGGCACACCTGTGGATGTATTTTAAGGCACACCTCAAACACACTGAATCCTTGTGTGACATCATAGGAAAATCAAAAGAAATCAGCCTAGATATCAGGAAAAGAATTGTGGACCTCCACAAGTCTGCTTCATCCTTGGGTACAATTTCCAGATGCCTGAAGGTGCCACGTTCATCTCTTCAAACAATAATACACAAGTATACACACCATGGGAATGTCCAGCCATCATACCACTCAGGAAGTCCCAAAGATGAACATGTCTTGGTGCGAAATGTGCGTATCAACCCCAGAACAAAAACAAAAGACCTTGTGAAGATGCTGGCTGAAGCTGGTAAAAGAGTGTCATTACCCAGAGTGAAACGAGTCCTGTAGCAACATGGCCTGAAAAGCTATTCAGTGAGGAAGGAGCAAATACTCCAAAATCAACATAAAAAAGTCAGATTACAGTTAGCAAATGCACACAGGGACAAAGACTTTAATTTTTGGAGACATGTCTGATGAAACTAAAATTGAATTGTTTGGCCATAATGATAATCGTTACATTTGGAGGAAAAGTAGGGAAGACCGCAAGCCTGAAAATACCATCCCAACTGTGAAGTGCGTTGGTGGCAGCATCATGTTGTTTGCTGAAGGAGGAACTGGTGCGCGTCACAGAATAGATGGCATCTTAAGTAAAGAACATTATGTGGAAATATTGAAGCAACATCTCAAGTCATCAGCCAGGAAGTTCAAGCTTGCCACAAATGAGTCTTCCAAATGGACAATGACCCCAAACATACATCAAATTAGTTACAAAGTGGCTTAAGGACAACAAAGTCAATATTGTGGAGTGGGTATCACAAACCCCTGATCTCATAGAAAATTTGTGGGCAAAGCTGAAATGACGTGTGTAAGCAAGGCAGCCTACAAACCTGACTCAGTTACACCAGTTCTGTCAGGAGGAATGGACCAACATGACAGCAAACTATTGTGAGGAACTTGTGCATGGACACCAAAAACGTTTGACCAAAGTCATACAGTTTAAAGGCAATGCTACCAAATACTAAGGAAATGTATGGAGACTTCTGACTTTGAAGAAAGTAATAAAATTATCTAAAAAATTTTTAGCAAATATAAAAAATTATTTAGCAAATGGAAACAATTTTAGTAATCCTAACTGACCTGAAAAAAAAAAAAAGTTTTGTCTGATTTAATGTCAGGTAGTGAAGAAAAAAAGCTTATATAACTTTTCATACAGTGTATGTAAAATTCTGTTTTGAACTGTAAATAGTCATGTGACATGTTGAAATAATAATAAACCTACAGTTGCAGAAAGCAAGCACATTTGTCCACTGTCATGTTAATAAGAGTATAAAAAACATGAATATCAAAACTGGGCAATCGTAAGATTTGACACCCCTGAAACAAAGTATAATCATAAAGAAAAGTTCAAGAAATTTGTCCAAAATTCAACAGACCAGAAAATGTAGTGAAAACAGGAAGGGAAACAGAGACAAAAACAGCACAGATACACACTCACTGATGTGGTCTATGGAGCCGGCGCAGAATTTTCCATAAAACTTCTTTGCCCCGAGGCCCCTGAGGTCATGGATGGTGAAGGGCCACAGATGGAGTACATTGTTCCTGGAGAAGGTGTCTCGCTTCTCGATCACCACCACCTTACAGCCCAGCAGGGTCAGCTCAATGGCTGTCCGCAGACCGCAAGGACCCCCACCAATGATCAGACACTGAATGGAGGTTAAAAATAAAAAAGACAAAGATGACGGGGAGAGGAACAGTAGGTCACGGATAGAAGGCTACAGATCATTTCCATTATCAGCATTTAAGTGTCACACTGAGCTGTACAGACACCAAATAGTAAAGAGAAATACAAGAGGGAGAACTGATTACAAGGACAAATGCATCGATACAGAATTTGTGAGATAAATTGTTGCAATCATCCATTTGAGACAGTTCTTCATTTTGGGTTAACTTAAAGAGGTCAATGACTGCACTTTTTCCACATTTTAAGAGCTCACATGTTTTAATGAAGTGTTTGTGACATATTGTTTGTGACTCACATTTTCTTTATTTTTTTTAAATTATTGAAGCAAATTTGTTTTGTATTTTTTCTGGCTTTCTCAAAATACTGATTTAAAGTCCATCACTTTAAGAAACATCCTTCACTTATTCAACTCCGCTCTCCCGCCTGCATCAGTTAGCCATTAGCTGACTAGCTTCTAGTCTCCTAGATCGGATGAGCAGCGCTAGTTCAGTGATCCACAGTCGATGATGTAGCTAGCATCACTCCGGCCCATCTCCCAATAATTTTGCCATGATTCCACAAGAAATCACTAGCACCACACGGCCCCCGATTGCCACACCTGACCTGGTCTGGGACGCTAGACTGCTGGCCGAGCTGAAGCGAAGTTTGCCAAGCTGCCGAGCCACGGGATCTCAAAGGCTAGTGACTTGCTCTGCTCCCACAACCTGCTGGGGAATGTCCCGCCACAAAGCAGCTCCCCATGCTGCCCGTGAGGATAGTGGGGGAGCTGGCCGTGAAAGCCAGCAGCTTTGATTGCTGCAACTGGCGAGCTGGTGTTGGCGATTTGCTGTGGAATCACGGCAAAATTATTGGGAAATGGGCTGGAGTGACTTGAGTTATATTGTCGACTGTGGACTGGTAAACTAGGTGGTGACAAAGCAAAAAACCCCAAAATAAAACCATGAGCCTGAGCTTTTTTCCAAAGGCAGGGACAGAGGGGTGGACATGCACGCACGCACGCACGCACACACACACACACACACAGAGAGACACACACACCCCTATATATACACACACACATACATACATATCATCCATCTATCCATCCATCTACTGCTTTTCCGGAGGTCCGGGTCGCAGAGGCAGCAGTTCAAGCAGAAAAGCCAGACTGCCCTCTCCCCAGCCACCTGCTCCAGCTCTTCAGAGAGGATACCATGGCGTTCCCAGACCAGCTGGAAGACGGTGTCTCTCTAGCACATCCTGGGTCTGCCCCGTGGTCTCCTCCCAATGGGACGTGCCTGGAAACACCTCAAGTGGAAGGGGCCCAGGAGGCATCCTGATCAGATGCCCAAACCACCTCAACCGGCTCCTTTCAATGTGGAGGAGCAGAGGTTCTACTCTGAGCCTCTCCCGGGTGACTCAGCTCCTCACCCTATCTCTAAGGGTGAGTCCAGCAATCCTACAAGGAAAGCTCATTTCAGCTGTTTGTATCTGTGATCTCATTCTTTCAGTCATTACTCAAAGCTCGTGACTATAAGTGAAGATAGGAACATAGATGGACCAGTAAATTGACAGCTTTGCCTTCGAGCTTAGCTCCTTCTTCACCACAACAGACCGGTACAACGTCCGCATCACTGCAGATGCTGTGCCGATCCAGCTGTCAATCTCTCGTTCCGTTCTCCCCTCACTCCTGAATAAGACCCCAAGATACTTAAACTCCTCCACTTAGGGCAGGAGCTTGTCCCCAACCCGGAGAGGACAATTCACCTTTTTCCGGCTGGGGACCATGGACCTGGAGGGGCCGATTATCATACCAGCCACTTCACACTCAGCAGCAAACTGTCCCACTAAGACCTGTAGGTCATTGCTGGATGAAGCCAACAGGACAACATCATTTGCAAACAAAAGAGATGAGATCCTGTGGTCACCAAGCATGACATCCTCTGATCCTTGACTGTGCCTAGAAATCCTGTCCATGAAAATTATGAACAGGATCGGTGACAAAGGGCAGCCCTGGCGGAGTCCAACTCTCACTGGGAATGAGTCCAACCAAGTGCTGGCAATACGAACCAAACTCTCACAACGGTCGTATAGAGACCGGATAGCTCGTAACAACAAGCCCGATACCCCATACTCCCAAAGCACCCCCCACAAAAAACCACGAGGGACGCAGTTGAATGCCTTCTCCAAGTCCACAAAACACATGTAAACTGGTTGGGCAAACTCCCACAAACCCTCAAGAATTCTCAAGAGGATAAAGAGTTGGTCCCACGTGCCACAGCCAGGACGAAAACCACATTGCTCCTCCTGAATCCGAGGATTGACCAACGGCCGGACTCTCCTCTCCAGTACCTTGGCATAGACCTTCCCAGGGAGGCTGAGGAGTGTGATCCCTCTAAAGTTGGAGCACACCCTCCGGTCCCCTTTCTTGAAGAGAGGAACACGTGAACCTAGAGACTCCAGCGGCCATAGTCAAATGTATTCCTGGGGCCAGAGCAGGCTACATCGAGTCAAATTTGAAAATGCTGGCTAAAAGTAACTGTAAATACTCCACAATTGTTATTCACGCCGGCATTAATGACATCCGTCTCCGGCAGTCGGAAGTCACGAAACTTAATATAGAATCGGTGTGTGAGTTTGCAAAAACGATGTCTGCCACTGTAGTATTCTCTGGGCCCCTCCCCAATCTGACCAGTGATGACATGTTTAGTCGCTCGTCATCCTTGAACCGCTGGCTGTCTGTGTGGTGTCCTAAAAATGACGTGGGCTACATTGACAATTGGAGCTTTTTTGGGGGAAAACCTGGTCTTATGAGACGAGACAGCATTCATCCCACTTTGGATGGTGCTTCTCATTTATCTAACAATCTGGCATCTTTTTTATCCAAATTTCCAAAACCGTGACTACTCAGAGTTGGGACCAGGAAGCAGAGTCGCAGTCTTACACGCCTCTCTGCAGCTCCTCTTCATCTGCCACCCCTCAGCTTAACCCCTGTCTTCCCCATCAGAGAATCGTTGTCTGCTCCCTCCAAAGTAAATAAAAATATAATGTATAAGCATCCCAAAGTGATAAAGCAAAATATTGGTAAAACTCAAATTAAACATAAAGCCTCTAAATTGAATGATTTGGCCTCTGTTCCTCCTCATAATTTAAAAATTAAATGTGGTTTATTAAATATTAGGTCTCTAACTCCCAAGTCTCTGTTAGTCCATGATCTGTTAATTGATCATCAGATTGATTTAATTTCCCTTACAGAGACTTGGTTAGGGCAAGAGGATTATGTTGGTTTAAATGAATCAACTCCCTCTGGTTATTTAAACTGTCAAAATCCCAGAAGTTCTGGTCGTGGAGGAGGAGTAGCAACAATTTGCCATTCCAAATTACTAGTTAATGTAAAGCAAAAAACATGTTATAATTCCTTTGAGGGCCTGGTCCTCAGTGTTGGGCACTTTAGCAATTTCAGGTTAAACCCAATTTTATTTGCCATAGTTTATCGTCCCCCATCAACCTATTCAGAATTTTTATCCGAATTTGCTGATTTCTTAGCTGATTTAGTGCTGAAATCTGATAGAATAATTATAGTAGGGGACTTTAATATACATGTGGATGTAGATAGTGACTGCCTTAATGTGGCTTTTAATTCAATATTAGACTCGATTGGGTTTTCTCAGAAAGTAGGAAATTCTACTCATTACCTCCACCATACATTGGACCTTGTTCTGACATATGGCATAGAAAAAGAAAATCTTGTAGTGTCTCCTCATAACCCTGTACTGTCAGACCATTGTCTGTTAACCTTTGATTTTACTATTTCTGACTATTTGGCTCCTAAAGAAAAATATTATCACAGTAGATGCCTCTCAGATGATGCTGTTTCCAAATTTATGCAGATTGTTTCCTCTATGCCATGTGTCAACACAACGGAAATAAGCTATAGACAGCTTGCTCCTTCTGTAATTGATAACATGGTGGATAGTGTTTCAGCTTCTCTGCATCAGGCTCTAGACTTGGTGGCCCCCTTAAAAAAGAAAAAGTCTAATCAGAGATTTTTAACTCCTTGGTTCAACCCAGAAACTCGTAGCTTAAAACAGAAGACTCGTCAGTTAGAAAGAAAATGGCGCTCTACTAATTTAGATGAAATCTATTTAGCTTGGAGAAATCATCTTTTAATTTATAAAAAATCTCTTAGAAAAGCTAGAACGAGTTATTACTCTGCATTAATAGAAGAGAACAAGAATAATCCCAGGTTTCTTTTCAGTACTGTAGCCAGGTTGACAAAGAGTCAGGACTCTGTCAATCCTAGCATCCCCTTAGAGCTTACTAGTCAGGACTTTATGAACTTTTTCAATAATAAAATTTCATCCATCAGAGATAAAATCAATCAGATTCTTCCCACAGTTAACTTAAATACTGTAACTATTACAACTCCTTCTATTGATGTCTGTCTTGATGAGTTTACTCCAATCGACCTTTGTGAGTTAGACAAAATAGTTTCCTCATCCAAACCTTCAACTTGTCTTTTAGACCCTATTCCTACCAGGTTATTTAAAGAAGTCTTCCCACTTATTGGTAGCTTTATTCTTCATATAATCAATTCTTCATTAACTTTAGGCCTTGTACCGCAGGCTTTTAAAACGGCTGTAATTAAACCCTTATTCAAAAAGCCAACGCTAGATCCAGGAGCTTTAGCTAACTATAGACCAATCTCTAATCTCCCTTTCATTTCAAAAATCTTAAAGAGTTGTTGCTACGCAATTATTTGACCACCTGCAGGGAAATGGTTTACTTGAAGAGTTTCAATCTGGGTTTAGAATCCATCATAGTACTGAAACAGCCTTAGCGAAGGTCACTAACGACCTCCTCATTGCATCTGATAATGGACTAGTTTCTGTACTTGTCCTTTTAGATCTTAGTGCAGCTTTTGATACTATTGATCATAATATTCTACTTGATAGATTAGAACACTATGTTGGACTTAATGGAACTTCGTTGCAGTGGTTTAGATCTTATTTATCTGATAGGTTCCAGTTTGTTCATGTAAATGATGAGTTTTCTTTTAGCTCAAAGCTTAGTCATGGAGTTCCACAGGGATCTGTGCTAGGCCCTACTCTTTTTAGTTTATATATGCTTCCGTTAGGCAACATTATTAGAAAGCACTGTATACATTTTCATTGTTATGCAGATGACACACAATTATACCTCTCAATGAAGCCAGATGATACTAATCAATTAGCCAAGTTAGAAGCCTGTCTTAAGGAAATTAAAGCTTGGATGACTTTTAATTTCCTGCTATTAAATTCAGATAAGACTGAAGTCATTCTTGTTGGTCCAAAAAACCTTAGAAATTCCTTTCCAAATCAAACTTTCAGTTTGGATGCAGTTACTCTTTCTCTTAATAGCTCTGTGAGGAACCTTGGAGTTATTTTTGATCAGGATTTGTCCTTCAATTCACATATTAAATTTGTTTCTAAGACTGCCTTCTATCATTTGCGTAATATTGCCAAGATTAGGAGCATCTTGTCTCAGAGTGATGCTGAGAAGCTGATCCACGCTTTTGTTAGCTCGAGATTAGATTATTGTAATTCTTTATTATCAGGCCGTCCTAAAACATCTTTAAAAAGTCTTCAGCTGATCCAAAATGCTGCAGCAAGAGTTTTAACAGGTACTAGAAAGAGAGATCATATCTCTCCGGTTCTGGCCTCCCTTCATTGGCTTCCCATAGAGTTTAGAATTAAGTTTAAAATCCTTCTTCTTACTTACAAAGCTTTAAACAATCAGGCTCCTTTTTATTTAAAAGATCTGATACTACCGTATCATCCTAACAGAGCACTACGCTCCCAAAATGCAGGATTACTTGTAATACCTAGAATCTCCAAAAGTACAATGGGAGGCAGAGCCTTCAGTTATCAAGCTCCTCTCCTGTGGAATCAGCTGCCAATCTGGATTCGGGAGTCAGACTCGATCTCTGTTTTTAAGAATAGGGCTAAAACCTACCTTTTTGATATAGCCTACAATTAGGGAGGGCTCATGTGTTTCTGAACCCTCCCTTAGTTATGCTGCTAATAGGTTTAGTCAGCCGGGGGACCTCCAGTAATGCACTGGGCCTCACTCCTTTCCTCACTCTCTATGAAATATTTTTTTTTTGCTGGTCATTAACATTTGTTTGTTCTCTCCCATAGATTGAGTCCCCATCGTGCTGTTTGCTCTCTACATGTCTGTTCTTTTCTTCTTCTCTATCCCCTCACCCCCCAGCCAGTCGCAGCAGATGACTGCCCCTCCCTGAGCCTGGTTCTGCTGGAGGTTTCTTCCTGTTAAAAGGGAGTTTTTCCTCTCCACCGTCGCCAAGTGCTTGCTCACAGGGGATCGCCTGATTGCTGGGGTCTTTCTGCAACTGTGGGGGTCCCCCCTACAGTTGATAGTGCTATGAGATGACTGTTGTTGTGAAATGGCGCTATATAAATAAAGTTGAATTGAATTGAACTGAATTGAACCACTACCCTGGTTAGCCATGCCAAAGGCACTGTCCCCGACCTCCACGCCATGTTGTAGAGGCGTGTCAACCATGACAGCCTTACAACATCCAGGTCCTTGAGTTACTCAGGGCGAATCTCGTCCACCCCCGGGGCCCGGCCACCAAGGAGCTTTTTAACCGCCTTGGCGACCTCAGCCCCTGTGATGGGTGAGTCGACCCCCTCGTCCACAAACCCTGCTTCCTCCGTGGAAGGCATGTCAGTGGGATTGAAAAGATCCTCGAAGTATTCCTCCCACCGCCTGACGATATCCCCAGCTGAAGTCTACAGCGCTCCATCTGCACAATACACAGTGTGGACAGCGAGCTAACCCCCTCCTGAGCCACTGGACAGCTTGCCAGAATTTCTTGGAGGCTGACCGAAAGTCTTGTTCCATGGCCTCACCGAACTCCTCCCACATCCAAGTTTTTCCTTCAGCAACCACACGAGCTGCACTCCGCTTGGCCTGCCGGTACACCGCAGCTGCTTCGAGAGTCCCACAAGCCAGCCAAGCTCGATAGCTTGACTCCTTCTTCAGCTTAATGGCCCCCCTCACCACTGGTGTCCGCTACTTGGTTTGGGGGTTGCCACCATGAGATGCACTGACGACCTTGCGGCCGCAACTCTGGGCTGCCGCTTCAACAATGGAGGTGGAGAACATGGCCTATTCAGACTCCATGTCTCCAGACTCCCTCGGAATGTGGTTGAAGTTCTTCCGGAGGTAGGAGTTGAGGACCTCCCGGACAGATGCCTCAGCCAGACATTCCCAGCACACCCTCACTATACGTTTGGGTCTACCAGGTCTGAATGGCATCCTCCCCTGCCATCGGATCCAACTCACCACCAGGTGGTGATCAGTTGACAGCTCTGCACCTCTCTTTACCCGTGTCCAAGACATGCAGTTGCAGGTCTGATGACATGATAACAAAATCGATCATTGACCTGCGACCTAGGGTGTCCTGGTGCCAGATTCACATATGCACACCCTTATGCTTGAACATAGTGTTCGTTATGGAAAAACTGTGGCTAGCACAGAAGTCCAATAACTGAACACCACGGGTTCACATCGGGCAGGCCGTTCTGCTCAATCACCCCCCTCCAGGTTTCACTGTCGTTGCCCACGTTCGCATTGAAGTCCCCCAGTAGGTCAATGGAGTCTCCAAGAGGAGCACCCTCCAGCACCCCAGTCAGAGACTCCAAAAAGGGTTTGTACTCTGAACCATCATTTGGTGCACAGGCACCACAGGCATGGTCAGGACCCATTTCCCAACCTGAAGGATATGTATGTATGTGTGTGTGTGTGTGTATATATATATATATATATATATATATATATATATATATATATATATATATATATATACATACACATACATACATATCCATATATGTATGTATATATGTGTATACATACATACATAGGGCAGCATGGTGGCTCAGTGGTTAGCACTGTGTCAACACAGCAAGAAGGTCACGGGATTGATTCCACCCTGACCATCAGTGACCCTTCTGTGTGGAGTTTGCATTTTCTCACCATGTCTGCATGGGTTTACTCCAGACACTCCCGTTTCCCCCTACAGCCCAAATACATGCAGGTTAGGTTAACTGTCATCATCAACTGGGGGTTCTAAATTGGAATACCAACCATTCACTCTCACATTCATACCTTCGGTATTCGGTATGAATGTGAGAGTGAATGGTTGTCTGTCTCTCTGTGTTGGCCCTGCGATGGACTGGCGATTTGTCCAGGGTGTACCCTGCCTCTCACCCAAAGATGATAGAATAGACTCCAGCCCCCCCCCCCCCGAACCCAAAAAGGATTAAGTGGTAGAAGATCGATGGATGGATACATACATGCACACACACACATACATATATTGTGGAGGTAATAGATCAGGCGAGCTGCGACGAGCTGGAAGGGTCCAAGATTTTATTTCCTCCAACATTTTGAAACGCGCTTTGTAGCTCGGTGAGCTACTGCGTTGCCCAGGCGTGTGTCACAAGCTCTTTTATACACGTTATACAGACAGAGAGAATGCATGGCACGTTAGCATAGTGATTGTCATCTAATACACATCAGTCAATACACATCATTAGCATGACATCAGCTAGCGTCAGGCCCGGACCTCCTCTCCGAGGACGCATACATAACAGTCCCGTCTGATTGCCCCCTGGGGCTCTCTGTTCGTATTTAAATTGTCCTCAGTTTCCTCCAGCCCTGATGAGTGTGAGATAGTGTCCTTCCGCAGTGTGCTGGGTCACCACACGGCTCCCCCCAGAACACTCTGAAGGGGCTGTGACCCCCTCCCCCCCGGTCGTTTGGGCTCCAGCTCCGGTAGAACTGTTCTGCTGTAGAGGAGTGTCGGAGGGCATGTCAGTCCGTGAGAGGGGACGGGGGAGGGGTGGAAAAGACAGTGTGCTCCCCTCCGAGTTCCAGCACATTGAACGGCCGTAGATCATGGGCGCATGGGGCCGGTGTGTGTCGTGCGTAATGGAACAAACCGGCGATCGGCCGGCTTTAGGGAGTGAGGTGCAGGAAGAGCGATGTGGAGGAGGAGAGGGAGAGGGGTGGGAATAAGTGAGTGCCGGCCCGGGATGTCAAAAGTGTCTGGGCCGTGCAAAAACTGAGTGTGGATCTGCCATGGTGAGGGACATTCCCGGTAAACCTGACGGTGATCTGCAGCAGCAGTGCAAAAAAAAAAAAAAAATCAAGTCTCTGACTCCTCGTGCAGCTCATGTGGAGGTAATAGAGCAGGCAAGATGCAACGAGCTGGAAGGGTACAAGGTTTTATTTCCTCCAACATACTGAAACACGCGGTAGCTCACCGAGCTACAAAGCGCGTCCCTGATGAGGCTTTCTCATCAGGCACCTCTCTAGGCAGCCGCTGAAGGACCTCAGTTTAGAGCTAGCGTTTTTAGCCATTACTTTGTCGCTGGAAAATAAAAACAGCACGCCTGCTCGTGCGAGAAAAGCGAGAAATTGCCAGTCTCATAACTTAATATTGTAGTGGCTGGTGAAATATATCCTAAGCAATTCATCAGTCCCCCTTGCCTTTCTCTTCATATGAAGCCGGCTGCATTTGAATTCTAACCACACCTCTTAGCTAAGCGACTCTTCCATTATGGCTCCCATTTCCAGCAGGTTAAAACCATGATAAATGCCAGTGCTTACATACCTCTTGTGATTTTTTTTCCACATTTTAAAGTACTTTAATAAACTCATGTTTCTGTTGGTCTGTCACGCTTAGCAAGACACTGCCTGGTGACTGACTGGGAAACTCATGTGAGTGGGGCACTTCTAAACTCCGCGCGGATGACGGCCACACGCGTTGTTGATGTGCGCGCTTGCAGAAAGTCATTGCTTCATATATTTTTATTAATAAAATCATATCGGCTTGGGTGTGGCAGTACGATTTCTGGCGAGGCAGGCCACCACGGAGAAATATTACCAGAGGAAACCCTGCACAGGATGGAAGCGGTTGAAAACATCGACAATGGTTCCAGCACATCTAGTCTGGAATTGGTTTGTGTTGTCCAATCTTCAGACGATTACAGTTCCCAAGAATGGGATGATAATGAAGAATCTGGGGGCATCAGACCGTATAGGTTTGAGCCGTGCCAAGCGGGCATTGTGCCAAGCCAGTCACACTCAGAGAGTGACGGTGGAGAGGCACACATGCCCGCCGTAGCAGCAGCGACAAACACATGGCGGGGAACACCAGTGTTATTCTTTTGTTACAGATATTGCAACAAATTATTTGTTCATAAATATAATTTATTTAAACCCGATTTTTCAATAAAATCATAGCAGTATATTCTCTGTGGCTCAGGCATTGGGTTTATTATGGATTATATTTTGAGTTCTTGTTGTTTTTGTTTTGTACATGTGTTTTATGTGCGTTATGAGTCACTTTCAGGTGGGCACTGTCCAAGATTCGCCAGTCCGACCACGCGCCCTCTCTCTTTGACAGTCAGCTATTCATGGATTGTGTGCATCACCTGCTGTGTTGTCAGCCAGCCAATGTTGCCAGCGCTATCACGACGTGTTGGGTGCTCCACACAGCCGTGGTTCTGTTGCACCCCTTGAAGCGATGTCGGCCCCGAACGCCAACTGTGGGTGTTTCTGTTTAATTTGGTGGGTCTTCACCTTTTTGGCAACTGTTATCATTCTTGTGTTCAATACATGTACTGTGGTGAATCCTGGGCGTAAATCCATTCATCATGACCCTCCGTGTGCTCTTACGCAGGGCAGGGAGAGGGAGGATGAAATAACGAGGATTTGCGTGCAGGGTTCACCACAGCACATTTAATACAGAAACAAAGACAGTTCCCTGAAAGGTGAAGACGTACAAGAAACACAGACACACTTGCTGATGGCGTTCGGGGGCCGGCATCGCCCAGCGAACGAACGAGAGGAGACATGTTTGCCACAGGTGCGCCCCAGAGCCGACATCGATTCAAGGACGCACAAGAGCCACGATGAACATGGAGTGACTAGCGCATCGTGAGAGTGCTGAAAATACTGGCAGACAAACAGCACAGATGACAATACTATGGATCATCAGTGCACGACTGGCACGCACTGCTGGTGATGGTGTGATGAGAAGCACCTGGGCGAGGACCGGGAAACATGATCAGCGGGAGTTTGAATCAGCTGGTGATAATGATAGAGGGGACGTGGCCGGACCGGCGAGATGTCAGCATGGGATCACAGAAAGTAGGTCAAAGCTGTGTGTAAATCCATTAATCCTTCCCCTCCTCATGCGCTCCTCCTGCATAAAAGTGCACGAGGAGCGGAGGAGGCTTATGACAGTTGGAGCTGAAGCGTGTGATGTGGTCTTTCATGGCTTGCTGTTTATCTAAACCTACGACACAATGCAAAAGCACAGCTGTAAAATTAAAACAAGAAACCAGAGAAACTGTGAGCTACAAAGTTGCTGTCATTCCAGTCAACAACACCGGAGTCCGTTCTGTCGCTTACGTCATGGGGGTGCCGCCCTTAATTCAGTGGGCAGCACCACAGTCCAGTCAGCGGCTGCTGTTTTTTGATGATAACTAGTTTATGCAGGCACGGTTGTAAATGTTATATTGATCATCGACAATGACTTTTGGGTTTACACAACATCCTAAAAAATGTAAAAATCGTGTCATCAGCCCTTTAACCATCACTATATTGTGTCTCTGAATAAATACGGTATCACCACCACAAAGTATTGCAATACTATGATGCATCAATTTTTTTCCCCACCCCATTAATATATATGGAAGTTAGAAAAATTGTGACCAATGTCTTTTTAAAGCATTGTCCACTTTCAGACTTATTTTCTGATGATGAAATCACCAACTTCCCACCACCAACTTCCTCTGGAAAAAAAAAAAAAAAAAGTGCCTGGAATAACACTAATGCTGTTATTTTTGGCCAGGCCTTCCATGTTAATGTCCCCTCTCAGAGTCTCTGGCCTCTTTCCCCTCCAGACATCTAAACCTTTTCTGTAAGATATGAAGTCCTTCCAACGCTATGCTAAACAAGATATGTATGACTATATGGTCACACCCCATTTAAAATACCGTTCATACTATATGAATTCATTAAATGTAACATGAACTTTCATGCAATGTTTAGGGTTTGGTGTCAGCCCCTATAAACAACCAACAAGAAATGGATCAGTTCCTACCAAATTCATACTAAATCTAGCTATAAATGCAACAGATCTCTGCCTCTGTGTGTGTCTGTGTGTTCCTGAGATATCTCCCAAACTGTTTGTCAGACTGGCCTCAGATTTTATAAGTGCTTTGCTGAGGTTACGAGGGTGTGCTTCGACAAGTATGGAGTTGCTCAGTCAAAATATGCAATTTTTATCAATAAAAGTTGAGCCACCACTCTGCTTCCTCATGCTCTGACTTCTAGAAGTGTGGGCGAGGTTTCGGATTGACTCCGTACTAATTGGATAATACGCAGCATCACAACCAGTCACCAGAACACTCTGTAAACAAAACAAGGAAGTGAAAAGCGACAAATTTGACCAGAAAAAGAGAATACTCAGGATTTACACACGTGGACAAAATTGTTGGTACCCCTCTGTTAATGAAAGAAAAACCCACAATGGTCACAGAAATAACTTGAATCTGACAAAAGTGGTAATAAATAAAAATTCTATGAAAATTAACCAATGAAAATCAGACAACGCTGTTGAATTGTGGTTCAACAGAATTACTTTAAAAAAAACAAACTCATGAAACAGGCCTGGACAAAAATGATGGTACCCTTAACTTAATATTTTGTTGCACACCCTTTTGAGGCAATCACGGCAATCAAACGATTTCTGTAACTGTCAATGAGACTTCTACACCTCTCAGCAGGTATTTTGACCCACCCCTCGTGAGCAAACTGCTCCAGTTGTCTCAGGTTTGAAGGGTGTCTTCTCCAGACTGCATGTTTCAGCTCCTTCCACAGATGTTCAATAGGATTTAGATCAGGGCTCATACAAGGCCACTTTAGAATAGTCCAATGTTTCGCTCTTAGCCATTCTTGGGTGTTTTTAGCTGTGTGTTTTGGCTCATTATCCTGTTGCAAGACCCATGACCTGTGACTGAGACCAAGCTGTCTGACACTGGGCAGCACATTTCTCTCTAGAATACCTTGATAGTCTTGAGATTTCATTGTACCCTGCACGGAATCAAGACACCCTGTGCCAGATGCAGCAAAGCAGGCCCAGAACATAACAGAATCTCCTCCATGTTTCACAGCAGGGACAGTGTTCTTTTCTTGGTATGCTTCATTTTTGCGTCTGTGAACATAGAGCTGATGTGCCTTGCCAAAAAGTTGCAGTTTTGTCTCGTCTGTCCATAGGACATTCTCCCAGAAGCTTTGTGGCTTGTCAACATGCAGTTTGGCAAATTCCAGTCTGGCTTTTTTATGATTTGTTTGAGTGGTGTCCTCCTTGGTCGTCTCCCATCAAGTCCACTTTGGCTCAAACAACGACGGATGGTGCGATCTGACACTGATGTACCTTGACCTTGGAGTTCACCATGAATGTGTTTAGAGGTTGTTCTGGGCTCTTTTCTTACCATTCATATTATCCGTCTCCTTCTGCGGCCACGTCCAGGGAGGTTGGCTACACTCCCATGGATCTTAAATTTCTGAATAATATGTGCAACTGTGGTCACAGGAACATCAAGCTGCTTGGAGATGGTCTTATAGCCTTTACCTTTAACATGCTTGTCTATAATTTTCTTTCTGATCTCCTGAGACAACTCTCTCCTTTGCTTCCTCTGGTCCATGTTTAGTGTGGTACACACCATGTCACCAAACAGCACAGTGACTACTTGTCACCCTTTAAATAGGCCAACTGACTGATTACAAGTTTGTAGACACCTGTGATGTTAATTAGAGGACACATCTTGGTTGAACATGTCCCTATGGTCACATTATGTTCAATCTTTTCTAGGGGTACCATCATTTTTGTCCAGGCCTGTTTCATGAGTTTGTTTTTTAAAGTAATTCTCTTGAACCACAATTCAAAAGCATTGTCTGATTTTCACTGGTTAATTTTCATAGAATTTTTATTTATTACCACTTTTGTCAGATTCAAGTTATTTCTGTGACCATTGTGGGTTTTTCTTTCATTAACAGAGGGGGACCAACAATTTTGTCCATGGCTGTAATGCTTAAAAAAATTATACTATAATGTTGCCATAATTGTGTAGCTCTAAAGGATAATTCAGCATATATAGAAAACATGAGGTGTGCTTGGGGAAGGGGGGGGGGGCAGCAGCCTGACCGCCTTACGCAGTCCTTCGCTGGGAGCAAAGCCCAGCCTGCTTGGTTAACGGGAGTCTCGGCTGCTGCTTCGCCCATGTGCCGCCGCTGTCCTTTGCGGCACCACGGGTTCAACATGGCACTCCTCTCTGTGTGCTTGCACGGCTACCTAAAAATTAAAACTTAATAATAATACTGCCATGATTGTGGAGCAGAATAACCAGATCAATTGCATATCATAAGCAGACACATATGCACACTTTGACTAAACAACAACTGTGACAAAAAAACGCCCAAATAACAAAATAAATCACTTTTTATTTACTGATAAATGGGCAACACTGATGCAACAGTTGCAGCCAAACGGGTCATTCTGCTGTGTATAATAATGTTTGGTGTTTTGAACTTACAATATTGCTAAAATATAAAAGAATGCACTACAATGGGTCTCAAATATTTGTAAGCTTGTCCTGTTATAGTACTGCATGAGCTTAATGATGATAGCCTATAAACTACACATACAAACTAAAACAAATTATAATGATGACTGAACAACTCCCATTCCCCAAAGTGTAAGATACAACACATATGAATATAACTCATAAAAGATCACACAAATAGCGTAAGTCTGACAAAAATAAACAAGGGTTCTTAAACAGTCGTTAATATTGGATGTCCCATTCATTTTCAGTAATTACCTCTGCCAAGGAGGTTATGTTTTCGTCAGCGTTGGTTTGTCTGTCTGTGTGTTTGTTTGTTAGCAAGATAACTCAAAAAGTTGGACGGATTTTCATTAAATTTTCAGAGATTGTCAGAAATGGGGTATCCTACAGATGATTAGATTTTGGTGGTGATCCAGATCACCGGGGGAACTGTGGCGCTTGGCGGAGGTCTGCACTCTCCGAGTGCTTTTCTAGTTCTGTAATTAATATTAACACAATCAAATAAATCTTAGTGGTGTTCAGTCCCTTTCATATTTGTCAAAGTCTAACATGTGTGATTGCCTACATATAGGCTACACCTCTTTGTATTCCACTTTCAAATACAGCCTAACTGGGCTACCTGTTTTCAGACAAGAATACTTGTTTTCTATGGGCATGCACTAGTACACTTAATTTCTTTTCAAATAGTGGGGCTGTCTATCTCTGGGTCCAGTTAAGTCCTGTTTATGTGCTGTGCTAAGTTGTGAACACTTTCCTTCAGCTGAGCTGTCTGCAGTGGGCTCGTCTCTTAAACCAAAGCTGCGTCTTGTGCTTAACTGCTGATTTCACATGAGTAGCAGTCTGCAACCTGTGGTTCTTTGGCACATATCCATTGGCTTCCTGTGGCTTTGACAAAATAAGCCAAAGGAAAGTTACTAATTTAGAAAAAAAAGTGAAGTTTACTAATAAAAAATGCACAAATCTTCATTATATAATGTATTTAAACTCAATGAACAGTAAAAAAAAAAAATAAATTCACGAAAAAAGTTGCACATTAAAAAAAAAAACCTACCAATATAAAAACATGTTTACAAATGTTGCTAATTTGCAACATAAAGGCAAATTTACCAGAAAAAAAAAAATCACAATTTTAGGTAAACGTTACAATTTGAGAAAAGTTGCAACTTCACAAGAAAAAAAATTAAAAAGAAAAAGAAATCCTATTCTTCGCTTCATTTTAATTCCCAAATACATATGTTTTTCAGTTCCATGCAGACATTAAATTGGCTTCTTCTACAGTCAAGGTTGCTGTGCATGAGAGTTTTAACTGTGCCAGTGACACAGTTTGATTTAAAAGAGCTCAGCTCTCAATACTCTTGTAGTTTGGACCTTAATTTTAAATTGAGCTTATCACATTTTTCAGTCAGTCTCAAACAGGGGTCTCCAACCTGGGGCTCCTGGAGTGTTCAGGTTTCTGTGGGAAATTTTCTAATTTCACTTCTTAACTGGCCCAAAGATTTGCAAATAATTTGTCACTGTTGTGCATGTGTTCTGTAGGAACCCTGGCACCCATGCACAACAACAGCAAATTATTTGCACAGAAACCTGAACGTTCCAGGAGCCCCAGGTTGGAGACCCCTGGTCTAAAATGTATGGAACCTCAGAAGTTGGTAGAGTTGGAGTATGTCTTTCAGTGACAAAATCTGTGTAAAGGAGAAACACCAGAAAATGTAATTTTAACATTTTTAAAGTCCAGCTATACTTGCAATCACCAATCACTACAGCCGTGGACAAAATTGTTGGTACCCCTCTGTTAATGAAAGAAAAACCCACAATGGTCACAGAAATAACTTGAATCTGACAAAAGTGGTAATAAATAAAAATTCTGTGAAAATTAACCAGTGAAAATCAGACAATGCTTTTGAATTGTGGTTGAACAGAATTACTTTAAAAAATAAACTAATGAAACAGGCCTGGACAAAAATGATGGTACCCCTAGAAAAGATTGAAAATAATATGAACATAGGGACATGTTCAACCAAGATGTGTCCTCTAACATCACAGGTGTCTACAAACTTGTAATCAGTCAGCCGGTCTATTTAAAGGGTGACAAGTAGTCACTGTGCTATTTGTTAACATGGTGTGTACCACACTAAACATGGACCAGAAGAAGCAAAGCAGAGAGATGTCTCAGGAGATTAGAAAGAAAATTATAGACAAGCATGTTAAAGGTAAAGGCTATAAGACCATCTCCAAGCAGCTTGATGTTCCTGTGACTACAGCTGCACATATTATTCAGAAATTTAAGATCCACGGGATTGTAGCCAACCTCCCTGGACGTGGCCGCAGGAGGAAACTTGATGAAAAATGGAAGAGACGGATAATACAAATGGTAACAAAACAGCCCAGAACAACCTCTAAACACATTCATGGTGAACTCCAAGGTCAAGGTACATCAGTGTCAGATCGCACCATCTGTCGGTGTTTGAGCCAAAGTGGACTTCATGGGAGACGACCAAGGAGGACACCACTGTTGAAAACAAATCATAAAAAAGCCAGACTGGAATTTGCCAAACTGCATGCTGACGAGCCACAAAGCTTCTGGGAGAATGTCCTATGGACAGACGAGACAAAACTGGAACTTTTTGGCAAGGCACATCAGCTCTATGTTCACAGATGCAAAAATGAAGCATACCAAGAAAAGAACACTGTCCCTGCTGTGAAACATGGAGGAGGTTCTGTTATGTTCTGGGGCTGCTTTGCTGCATCTGGCACAGGGTGTCTTGAATCTGTGCAGGGTACAATGAAATCTCAACACTATCAAGGTATTCTAGAGATAAATGTGCTGCCCAGTGTCAGACAGCTTGGTCTCAGTCGCAGGTCATGGGTCAACAGAATCAGAATCAGATTTATTGCCATTGTTCATGTAGTACACAAACTAGGAATTTGTCTCGGTGCAATGCTGCAACATTAAACATGGAGTAGCACTAAAGATAAAAATAAAAAACTATGCATGCAACAAAATGTAGAATATGAATGAGTAATACTAATCTATGCAATTTAAAATATAATAACAAGCAGCAGATATTGTGGAGTTCCACATAGTGCAGTCGGTAGTGCAAAAGAAAACAGTGATAATTATCATGAGTCCGGTTGAGCTGCTGTACGTAGTGCACGAGAGTCTAATAAGTCACTTAGTGTTCAGCAGTCTGATGGCAGAGGGGAAGAAGCTGTTCATGTAGCGGGAGGTTTTAGTCTGAATGGACCGAAGTCTTCTACCTGAGGGGAGGGGGGCAAACAGTGCGTGTCCAGGGTGTGAAGGGTCAGCTATGATCCGACCTGCACGCCTCCGTGTCCTGGAGATGTACAGGTCCTGGAGGGATGGGAGCTCGCAGCCGATCACCTTCTCAGCAGCGCGCACAACGCGCTGCAGTCTTAGTCTGTCCCTGGCGGTGGCTCCTGCGTACCACACGGTGATGGAGGTGGTGAGGATGGACTCGATGATGGCCGTGTAGAACTGCACCAACATCTTGGTGGGTAGCTTGAGCTTCCTCAGCTGCCACAGGAAGAACATCCTCTGCTGGGCCTTTTTGATGAGGGAGCTGATGGTCGGCTCCCACTTGAGGTCCCGGGTGATAGTGGTGCCCAGGAAGCGGAAGGAATCCACAGTGGTGATGGGAGAGTCTGTGAGGGTAAGGGGGGGCAGAGGGGCTGTGACTTTTCTGAAGTCCACGATCATCTCCACTGTCTTCAGAGCGTTCAGCTGCAGGTTGTTGTGGCTGCACCAGGACGCCAACTGGGCCACCTCTCTCCTGTAGACGGACTCGTCGCCGTTGGAGATGAGCCCGATGAGGGTGGTGTCGTCCGCAAACTTGATCAGCTTGACAGACTGGTGGCTGGAGGTGCAGGAGTTGGTGTACAGGGAGAAGAGCAGGGGGGAAAGTACACAGCCATGGGGTGATCCAGTGCTGAAGCTAACAGAGTCTGAGACAGTCTTTCCCAGCCGCACATGCTGCCTCCGGTCCGTCAGGAAGTTGGTGATCCACAGGCAGGATCAGACATTATCCAACAGGATAATGTCCCAAAGGTCAACAGGATAATGGCCCAAAACACACAGCTAAAAACACCCAAGAATGGCTAAAAGCCAAACATTGGACTCTTCTAAAGTGGCCTTCTATGAGCCCTGATCTAAATCCTATTGAACATCTGTGGAAGGAGCTGAAACATGCCGACTGGAGAAGACACCTTTCAAACCTGAGACAACTGGAGCAGTTTGCTCATGAGGAGTGGGCCAAAATACCTGCTGAGAGGTGCAGAAGTCTCATTGACAGTTACAGAAATTGTTTGATTGCCGTTATTGCCTCAAAAAGTTGTGCAACAAAATATTAAGTTAAGGGTACCATCATTTTTGTCCAGGCCTGTTTCATGAGTTTGTTTTTTAAAATAATTCTGTTGAACCACAATTCAAAAGCATTGTCTGATTTTCATTGGTTAATTTTCATAGAATTTTTATTTATTACCACTTTTGTCAGATTCAAGTTATTTCTGTGACCACTGTGGGTTTTTCTTTCATTAACAGAGGGGTACCAACAATTTTGTCCACGTGTGTATGTGTGAATGCTACAAAGATGTGGTCAAGGCGCTTACTGACTCACTGTCAACTCCAACCAGATATCTAGCATGCTAAATATCTGGACCAGTCATTAATTGTCTTTACCAGGGGTCAGCAACCCGTGGCTCCTTTAGCCCCCATGTTGTGGCTCCCTGCAGTTACATCTCAAAACACATCAAAATTAATGAAGGTCATTTTAATTATTTTATTTTTCAAACTATTGTTTACTGGATACATTTTTCAACTGAAATGCATACTTTTATGAACGTAAAATATATTCTAAATTATTTATGTTGTCAACTACAGTGGGGCAAAAAAGTATTTAGTCAGCCACCAATTGTGCAAGTTCTCCCACTTAAAAGATGAGAGGTCTCCAATTTTCATCATAGGTATACCTCAACTATGAGAGACAAAATGAGGAAAAAAAAATCCAGAAAATCACACTGAAGGATTTTTAATGAATTAATTGGTAAATTCCTTGGTAAAATAAGTATTTGGTCAATAACAAAAGTTCATCTCAATACTTTGTTATATACCCTTTGTTGGCAATGACAGAGGTCAAATGTTTTCTGTAAGTCTTCACAAGGTTTTCACACACTTTTGCTGGTATTTTGGCCCATTCCTCCATGCAGATCTTCTCTACAGCAGTGATGTTTTGAGGCTGTCGCTGGGCAACATGGACTTTCAACTCCCTCCAAAGATTTTCTATGGGGTTGAGATCTGGAGACTGGCTAGGCCACTCCAAGACCTTGAAATGCTTCTTACAAAGCCACTCCTTCATTGCCCGGGCAGTGTGTTTGGGATCATTGTCATGCTGAAAGACCCAGCAACGTTTCATATTCAATGCCCTTGCTGATAGGAGGTTTTCACTCAAAATCTCATGATACATGGCCCCATTCATTCTTTCCTTTACACGGATCAGTCGTCCTGATCCCTTTGCAGAAAAACAGCCCCAAAACATGATGTTTCCACCCCCATGCTTCACAGTAGGTATGGTGTTCTTTCTCCTCCAAACACGACAAGTTGAGTTTTTACCAAAAAGTTCTATTTTGGTTTCATCTGACCATATGACATTCTCCCAATCCTCTTCTGGATCATCCAAATGCTCTCAAACAAACTTCAGACAGGCCTGGACGTGTACTGGCTTAAGCAGGGGGACATGTCTGGCACTGCAGGATTTGAGTCCCTGGCGGCATAATGTGTTACTGATGGTAGTCTTTGTTACTTTGGTCCCAGCTCTCTGCAGGTCATTCACTAGGTCCCCCCGTGTGGTTCTGGGATTTTTGCTCAGCGTTCTTGTGATCATTTTGACCCTACAGGGTGAGATCTTGTGTGGAGCCCCAGATCGAGGGAGATTATCAGTGGTCTTGCATGTCTTCCATTTTCTAATAATTGCTCCCACAGTTGATTTCTTCACACCAAGCTGCTTACCTATTGCAGATTCAGTCTTCCCAGCCTGGTGCAGGTCTACAATTTTGTTTCTGGTGTCCTTTGACAGCTCTTTGGTCTTGGCCATAGTGGAGTTTGGAGTCTGACTGTTTGAGGTTGTGGACAGGTGTCTTTTATACTGATAACGAGTTCAAACAGGTGCCATTAATACAGGTAACGAGTGGAGGACAGAGGAGCCTCTTAAAGAAGAAGTTACAGGTCTGTGAGAGCCAGAAATCTTGCTTGTTTGTAGGTGACCAAATACTTATTTTCCACCATAATTTGCAAATAAATTCTTTAAAAATCAGACAATGTGATTTTCTGGATTTTTTTTTCCTCATTTTGTCTCTCATAGTTGAGGTATACCTATGATGAAAATTGGAGACCTCTCTCATCTTTTAAGTGGGAGAACTTGCACAACTGGTGGCTGACTAGATACTTTTTTGCCCCACTGTATGTGTCACATCCGACTGCGGCTCATATGCATGGAGAGCTGCTCAGCCTCTCCATGCTCTCAGCTACATTACTTGCCAGAAATTCCTGCAGCTCCTTCAATGTTGCTGTCGGACTCTTGGCAGCCTCCCTGACCAGTTTTCTTCTCGTCTTTTCATCAATTTTGGAGGGATGTCCAGGTCTTGGTAATGTCACTGTTGTGCCATATTTTCTCCATTTGATGATGGCTGTCTTCACTGTGTTCCATGGTATATTTAATGCTTTGGAAATTCTTTTGTACCCTTCTCCTGACTCATACCTTTGAACAATGAGATCCTCTGATGCTTTGGAAGCTCTCTGCGGACCAATTATATTTTATTTATTTTTTTTTTTTTAAATTTTGTATACTTGATCCCCAGACGGGAAATTGAGAGCATCCACCTGGATGGATGAAACAGCCACGGTACGGCACTATCCCTTAACCATTCACACACACACATTCACACCTAGGGTCACTTTAGAGTCTCCAAGTCGCCTGCATGTTTTTGGCCTGTGGGAGGAAACCGGAGAAATCCCGGAGTAAACCCATGCAGATACGGGGAGAACATGCAAACTCCACACAGATCACTGTTGGTCAGGGGCTGGGATCGAACCAGGGATCCCATGGCCAAGGGTGAGTTGCTGTGCTGCCGCAGTGCCAACCACTGCGCCACCGCACTGCCCATGGGCTTGTGCTGTAAGATGTGACTACAAAAATGTCAGGAAAAGCCTACTAGAACAGCTGAACTTTATTTGGGGTTAATCAGAGGCACTTTAAATGGTGGCAGGTGTGTTCCGACTCCCATTTAACATGAATTTGAATGTGATTGATTAATTCTGAACACAGCCACATCCCAAGTTCTAACAGGGTGTGCATATTTATGCAACCAGTTTATTGTAAGTTTTTTATTTTTTATTTTTCCCCTTAAAAGGTCAGTTTGTAACCACCTTGGTTACAAACTGATCTTTTAAGGGGAAAAATAAAAACAAACAAACAAAAAATAAATAACTTACAACCAAAACTTAAACCCCCCTGGGGGTGGACGAGATTCGCCCTGAGTAACTCAAGGCCCTGGATGTTGTTGGGCTGTCATGGTTGACACGCCTCTGCAACACTGCGTGGAGGTCGGGGGCAGTGTCCTTGGCATGGCAAACCGGGGTGGTGGTTCCTCTTTTCAAAAAAAAGGGGACCGGTGGGTGTGCTCCAACTTTAGAGGGATCACACTCCTCAGCCTCCCTGGGAAGGTCTATGCCAAGGTACTGGAGAGGAGAGTCCGGCCATTAGTTGAATCTCGGATTCAGGAGGAGCAATGTGGTTTTCGTCCTGGCCGTGGCACATCGGACCAGCTCTTTACCCTCTCAAGAATTCTTGAGGGTTCGTGGGAGTTTGCCCAACCAGTTTACATGTGTTTTGTGGACTTGGAGAAGGCATTTGACCGCATCCCTCGTGGTTTTTTTGTGGGGGGTGCTTCAGGAGTATGGGGTATCGGGCTTGTTGTTACGAGCTATTCGGTCTCTGTACGACCGTTGTGAGAGTTTGGTTCGTATTGCCAACACTCGGTCGAAGTCATTCCCAGTGAGAACTGGACTCTGCCAGGGCTGCCCTTTGTCACTGATCCTGTTCATAATTTTTATGGACAGGATTTCTAGGCGCAGCCAGGGAATGGAGGGTGTCATGCTTGGTGACCACAGGATCTCATCTCTGTTGTTTGCAGATGATGTTGTCCTGTTGGCTTCATCCAGCAATGACCTACAGCTCTTGCTGGGATGGTTTGCTGCTGAGTGTGAAGCGGCTGGGATGAGAATCAGCACCTCCAAGTCCGAGTCCATGGTCCTCAGCCGGAAAAAGGTGGATTGTCCTCTCTGGGTTGGGGACAGGCTCCTGCCCCAAGTGGAGGAGTTTAAGTATCTTGGGGTCTTATTCACGAGTGAGGGGAAAATGGAGAGAGAGACTGACAGACGGATTGGAGCAGCATCTGCAGTGATGCGGACGTTGTACCAGTCTGTTGTGGTGAAGAGGGAGCTGAGTTCTAAGGCAAAGCTGTCGATTTACCAGTCAATCTACGTTCCTACTCTCACCTATGGTCACGAGCTTTGGGTGATGACCGAAACAACAAGATCGTGGATACAAGCGGCTGAAATGAGCTTTCTCCGTAGGATTGCTGGACTCACCCTCAGAGATAGGGTGAGAAGCTCAGTCATCCGGGAGAAGCTCAGAGTAGAACTGCTGCTCCTCCACATTGAAAGGAGTCAGTTGAGGTGGTATGGGCATCTGATCAGGATGCCTCCTGGACGCCTCCCACTTAAGGTGTTTTGGGCACGTCCCACTGGGAGGAGACCCCGGGGCAGACCCAGGACTCTGTGGAGAGACTATGTCTCCCAGCTGGTCTGGGAATGCCTTGGTATCCTCTCTGAAGAGCTGGAGCAGGTGGCTGGGGAGAGGGAAGTCTGGGCTTCTCTGCTTGAACTGCTGCCTCCGCAACCTGGAACCCCGGAAAAGTGGTAGAAGATGGATGGATGGATGGATGGAAGATCAGTTTGTTTTTCAGTTGGGTTGAACAGGTTATAAATCACATTCATGTTGGAAAAGGTTTTGAAATGACTGATCCTGGTCTCATTTTTTATTCCACAAAAACCTGGCATTTGAACAAGGGTGTGTAGACTTTTTATATCCACTGTATAAAACTTGACAGTTTTTTTTTCACTGTTGTAATATGAGTTAATTAATGCCACATAATATTTAGAGCTATGAATATATAAAACTTTATAAGCAGCATAATCTTTATTTTAAAAGGTAAATTGCTGTTGTGGCTCTCAACTAATTCTATTTTAGTCCGAGAGGGGCAAAGTGGCTCTTCAGTTGGCCAAAGCTGCAGACTCCTGATGTAGAGTCAATGAAAAACAAACTGGGTCATGGAGGCCTGGATTATAAGGACTGTCTCCATTCAAAGTGTCACCCGACATATTGTGAAGAGCTTGGTAAAATTAAGCCAGCATTTCGGCTGCAAACTACACATCTGTTTCCAAATAAAAGTCAAAGTCAAAGTGCCTTTATTGTCATTCCATTGTTAATAAACAATGCAACGAAATTGAGATGCTGCTCCCTAAAAACAAACTATCACACTCACAGTTCACTCATGCATTTAACATGAGCTAATGAGCTGATCAAACTAATAAGCTGATCTGAAGTTATTTTATCTACATTATCCAACCATAATACCTACGTGGTAATTGACTGCTTATTTCATCTGAAGATGCCAAGAAGAGCAGGTGAAGTGTGTAGAAACTAATGAGCCAAAACTAAATCACTGTTAACCTCTAATTGCTATCCAGATCAGCTGGATTGCCAAGTAGATGAGCTGATGACAAAATGGATGAGCTGTGGGTGGATTTACCATCCCAACCAGAGACTTGTAACACCTTTGTGGAAATAGCATAATTTGTCCACGACTCCCTCAGTACAGCCAACAAGCTAACTAGCAGCCGTGACAAGACGGCATGAGTCACGTGACCTACAATACTGAATCAAGAGGAGGATGGGTGTGTGCCTAAGCAATGACTTCTGCACTGCAAAAGATTTAATTTCATTATTCATGTGTGTGTGAAATGACAATAATTCTCTTCTCTTCTATATTATACTCACTGTGGTGCTTAGCAAAAGAAACCATTTTCTTAGCTGAGCAAAATAAATGGTTACACAAACAAAATCATAATCTTCTGGTCTGTATTGCTGTCAGTGAATGAATTCTACTCATGGAACTGCAGTATGTTACACTTGAGGCCATGTAGTATCAACAATGTATCTCTGTGGTGATATCTTCCGCGTGAAACAAAGGGCCTACGACCACACTTCCACAGTGACATATTCATTGATTCTGTACCCCCACTAGAATATTGCCTAATAATTAATATTAGAAGTCACTAAATAAAACAACCAAGCATTAACAGCCAAATGTGTATTTTTCACTAAGCCACTTTTACTGGTCTAACACTATCAACAGACAGAAACAAACTACTAATGTACTGAACTAAACCAGTTTTGGCTCCATTCCAATGCTGATGTTTCTTACCCGTGTGCCTTGGCAAGCTTTGTTCTGGATGTAGACCTTCTGCTCCGCCCTTTTGTCCAGTTTGGTCCACAAGGCTTTGACTTTCCACGTGCTGAGCGCAGCCTTTAGCGAGCTGTAGAAGTTCATGTAGTCCAATGGATCCAGTTCTAGCTGCCTGCACAGGATGCCGAAGGCCTGGAGAGTCCCTTTACATGTTGACGCCTGGACAAAGTTGTCAAACAGCTGGCTGGCCTGAGCCGTGCGCTCATCCTCCATCTCACCCATCTACTCGGATGGCACAATTGAGTCCAATCAACTCCAATACCCTTGCCACTTTTGCTACTCCTCTACTCAGCAATGAGCTTCTAGGATGTGTGTGCTTCCATGATTAGTGGCTCCTACAAGAAACAAAGAAGATTTTTTAGATGGAACCTCTAAAATTAAAAAGGCAAGAAAAAAAATCAGAGCTAGATATTCTGTAGGGTGCATTCTGGGTTATTGAAATGAAAATAATTGGTAAGTGCACATTTAATTATACGCCAAGTTCTGATGCCAACAGCAAATATTGATTTAAAATGAGAAAGACACATGCACTTTATACAGGGCCATCTCTAATTTTGGGGGGCCCTGTGCAAAATTGTGTTGGGGGGGGGGGCATATTTTTGTGATTTGGGGCAGGGAGGGTGTCACACCAATTAAATGGGAAACAAACTCTTCCCTTCCAACAAAAACTTAAAAAAATACACCAAGTCATTGTCAGGACTAACAGAAACTAGATTGTCAATGATGGAGTAGCTCATTCCAGGCTGACGTAATCCCCGGGGACTGCTCAGATCTCCTGACCACTGACCTTGACCTGAAGTACAGCCTAGATACAGGCCCATCTAGGATGTACTTGGCTGCACGGTGGCGCAGTGGTTAGCACTGCGGCAGCACAGTTTACCCTTGGCCGGGGGATTGTGGGGATCGTGGGATCGTGGGTTCGATCCCAGCCCCCGACCAACAGTGATCTGTGTGGAGTTTGCATGTTCTCCCCGTGTTCCGTGGGTTTACTCCGGGATTTCTCCGGTTTCCTCCCACATGCCAAAAACATGCATGTTAGGTTAATTGGCTGTTCTAAATTGTCCCTAGATATCTGTTTCCTATAGGCCCTTAGAATAGAGGGTTAGTATTAATGAAAGCGCTTTGAGTGGTCTTTGTGACTAGAAAGGCGCTATATAAGTGCAGGTTAGTAGTAGTAGTAGTAGTACTTTAAGTCAAGGTCAGTGGCCTAGGAGGAGTAACGTTTTTCAGGGACTCATGAAGGCCCAGATCTCCTGACCTTTGACAATGACCTCCATTTGGATGCAGACCTACCCGAGGGTCATTGTGACTGAGTTTGGGGAGAATCAAGGTTAATTACCCAGGAGGAGAAGTGATTTTTTTCAAAATCGTGTAAGTGCCCAAATCTCCTGACCTTTGGCCTTGACTTTGAGCACAACAGAACTACCTGAGGATCCTTGTGAGTGAGTATGGTGACCATTGGGGCAATTGCCTAGGAGGAGGAGTAATTTTCATGCAAATCACCTACAGTAAATGCACAGGTCTCCTGGCTTTTGATCTTGAGCATCACCTGGAAGCAGACCCTCTTGAGGATCATTATGAGTGAATTTCCAAGCATCCAGGCAATTTCCTCGGAGGAGTAGAAATTTTTCTGAAATCACATAAGTGCCTAAATCTCCTGACCTTTGACCTTGAGCACAACCTGGATGAAAGCCCTCCTGAGGATCCTAGTGAGTGCATTTGGTGACAACTGGGGGAACTGCATAGGAGCAGCAGCAATTTTTTTTCTGAAATCACATAAATGCCCTTTGACCTTGAACACAACTTGGATGTTGCATATTCTGCATATTCTTTTCTTTAATTCATGCACAATCCCTTTTCAAGAAAAGAAACCAAACACAGAGAACACAGCCCATAAGAGGAATTCAAGTGATCTAACTCGAGGAGTAACCGCACTTCAGCACTGCCTTTATTTTTCAAGAAGTATGTGAATCCCAAATACAGACACACACAATGTGCTTACCCTAATACCACACAAACAATTATAATATTTCATGTCTTTATTGGACACAACCATTAAACATTCACAGTGCCAGAATGGAGCAAGGTACAGCTACTTTGACTTACAAGAGCGCTGTACACTATACGCCAATCCATAGCCATTATCTATGGTGCATAACTAGTGCACCTTCAACCAGAAAAATCAATTACCATTTAATATACTCTAGATCTGTAATAAAACTAATAACCATGTAATTGCAAGGAGCTTCAGCAAAGAAAACAATCTACTTGCATGGAAGCTCTGCCGCCATCAGTGTGTGAATAGGTAGCTAGGAGGACCTGTAAAGTGCTGTCATCACCCAGAGATGAGAAAAAGTGTTATTTAAGTGAATGCCATTTATCACATTATAATCAGTCCCTCCAGGATGTCGCGGGCTGTTTTTATGATTGTTGTGGCCCCAAAAGCCTGAATTTCCAGGAGATTTTGTAAAAAAGTTGCAATATAAGTTGCAATGTTTTTAGAGTTTTTTTTTGTACTAAAAGTTGCGGAAGGAAGTACAAATTTTTAAAGCAGATGCTTTTTTCCTTATTTGACTACACCACAAGAAAAGCACAGGATTGTCAAAAAATTCCTATTAAACAGTGATTTATTTGTAAATTAAGCAGAAACTTCTGCTATCCATAACTTTTGTCCAACAGCAAATATAGAATTTAGCACAATTAGGTGAGAATTAAAGTAGAACTGAACTGAACGGCACTGAACGGCACTGGGTGATAGTACATACAATTATAAAGATAATTTATCATTGGCACCCCCTCCACAAATCCCGGAATCTTGGAGAAAATCGTGATTTTGAATTTCCCGCCCTGAAAAATCAGACAAATCCGCTGAAGTGCAGCCGGAGTTCCGCGTGACGTCACGAGTGTGACTCAGTCCTCATGTTTACCATTGCGAGCACGTCGACACTGGTTGTTTTTGGTGCATTTTGTTGTGATAGTCGACCACAAAACACTTCCAACACCTGGGAAGATCTGTTCAGTGGCCAAGGAAAGCTGTCATGGCGACGAAAGAAAAGAAAGGGGGAGGAAAAGCGACCGGGAAGCGATGCGTTTCGAGATATACAGTGATCCCTCACTTATCGCGTTTAATGGGGACCAGAACCGACCGCGAAAAGTGAAAAACCGCGAAGTAGCATCACCCCCCCCCCAAGGGCGTCACAAGCACTATTTTGCACAAAAAGGCACAACAGCGAAAAGTGCCGCTAAGCAACACGAGTGATAAAGAACAATGAATGCGGTCTTCCTTCGCTGGGTAAAACGTCTCGGCCAATCAGCTTGCGAGATTCCCGAGCGGTGAAGAGGTGGGCGGAGAGGAGTGGAGCGGTGGTCAGAGAGGTAGACTTTCAGTTGTGCGGGCTCTCCGTGTTGATACCTGATGTTCTAATGTAGTCTCCCTGCCTTCTACATTAGAACATCAGGTATCAACACGGAGAGCCCGCACAACTGAAAATCTACCTCTCTGACCACCGCTCCACTCCTCTCCGCCCACCTCTTCACCGCTCGGGAATCTTGCAAGCTGATTGGCCAAGACGTTTTACCTCGCAAGCTGATTGGCCGAGACGTTTTACCTCGCAAGCTGATTGGCCGAGACGTTTTACCTCGCAAGCTGATTGGCCGAGACGTTTTACCCAGCTTCGCTCCCTGCCGAGCGCCTATACCCAGCGAAGGAAGACCGCATTCATTGTTCTTTATCACTCGTGTTGCTTAGAGGCACTTTTCGCTGTTCTCTTGTGCCTTTTTGTGCAAAATAGTGCTTGTGACGCCCTTGGGGGGGGAGGGGTGACGCTACTTCGCGGTTTTTCACTTTTCGCGGTCGGTTCTGGTCCCCATTAAAAGCGATAAGTGAGGGGTCACTGTAATAAGTTGGAAAAATGCTGATGGTTTTTTTCCCCCCTTTCTTTTTTATTGTTAATTTTCCTTATCCTGACACCCCAAACATGCCAAAGTAAAGACTCACCATTCTGTATTCAATAAGCGACTCTCCTCCCCATCACTGCTGCGGTCTGAGTCGGTGCCGGAATCCCCCGAAAATTCTGGCTCTAATCTGTACGGTTCGATGCCTCCCTCGCTCTCTTCCTGTTCACTTGACACTCCTGCATCCTCCTCTGTCTTGCCACCGATCCTGAATGCCTCTTCACTCTGAAAACTCTGGTGTTCTTGACTGCTGGAACTGCTATCATCTGCCATTGTTGTTTTGATAAGGGTCACACTCGTGACGTCACGCAGCGTCGTCTGCACTACTTCTGGTTTGTTTGGCACTGCCAGCCAGAGGCAAAAGTTTATCGGCTTATAGCTTGGCCATCGCATGGCCTAAAAATTTCTTTTATGTGTTGAAAAATACAATAGGTAATAAGGAATTAATCTGCTATTCTACTTTTTTGGCAAAAAGGTGAGTTCAGTTCTACTTTAAGTGCTCAGTAAATACGTCATAAAAATGACCAACGATGTAGACTACTCTTGCTGAGAACTCAAAAACCATGAATAAAATAATGATCCATGACAACAGCTAAATTGCACTGAATGCATATTAAGAGTACAGATTTAGAAATTATGGCAGCGTCGGTACCAAGCGCAGAGAAAAAAAAAATCAATTTATTCTATTCCTCTGTACTGTCTATCAAACTCTGTTTTTACTGAAAAACTACAGAATATTCTCTCTTTCCCTGCCTGACCCTTGTCTGTCTGTTTGCCCATCTTGACACACATCTGTCTCTTGGAGAAGTTCTCAAGGGGTTTTGCCGGGGGCGCACATTACTCCAGGTCCAGACTGAAGGTTCACAGCTTTAAAACTCAGACATGATGTAGTAGCGATTTTAATCTCTAAAACACTGGCTGTAGTGTTAGATTTGCTCATCTGTTTCTCGTTTTATGGCATCTCTCATCAGACATGCACTCCCATGAAGGGGTTGGTTTCAGGTAGGCATGCTTTTCTCAGCACAAATCCGGCCCTACGTAGACACGTGGGCTGGAGGAGATGGAAGAAGAGAGGGTGTAGGAAAGCTCATGGGTGAGTGGTTTTTATTAAATCACACATTCTGTTTTTTGCTGATATATTCTGTTCCTTCTTACTGCAAACAAGGAAGTGAGAGCATGGTGCAGGGGTGCATTTGATTGGTTAGATTGATTACATATGTGTTTGAGCGCTACTTGATCAGTGAAATTTGCGGAAGATGACGATTGGCAAAATTGTGAGGGAGTTACGGTGATTGGACAAAGTTGCAAGGTTGTGCAAAATTTGTGTGAATTGGTGCGATGCAACATCAGGAAATCCTGGAGGGACCGCATAATATGGCCCATCTAACGGTGTATAATAAACACTCAAACTTGATGAGTTTGCTATTCACAAGAACCATCTACTGATGTGAACCATCCATCCATCTTCTTCCGCTTAATCCTTTTCGGGTTGCGGGGGGTGGGGGGTGGGGGGGCTGGAGCCTATCCCAGCATATTTGGGTGAGAGGCAGGGTACAGCCTAGACAGATCGCCAGTCCATCGCAGGGCCAACACAGAGAGACAGACAACCATTCACTCTCACAGTCTTACCTAAGGACAATTTAGAATCCCCAGTTTGATGCCAATTAACCTAACTTGCACGTTTTTGGCATGTGGGAGGAAACCGGAGAAATCCCGGAGTAAACCATGTTTCGCAAAAAAAAAAAAAAAAGATCTCTGAAGGGAGTTTTTGCACAAAACTGGAAAAGGGTTGCAAATACTTTAGGTATTCACCACTCCACAGCTGGATAAATTGTCTACAAATTGAAATGATTTAATACTGTGATAACTAGAGCTGGGAAAAAAGCGATTCAGTGATGGATCGCAATACATGGCACTGGCGACAATGTAGTGATCTATAAATGCACAGAGCAATCTTTTATTTTAAAAAAAAAAAGTGCCACATATACTTTTTTGGGTTATCAACCAATAGTGTTTTCAGTCCACTAGATGGCGCAAACACCCAGTCAAGTGAAGTCATAACTTGTCTCGGTGATTTGCAGCCAGCTTTGAAAGTTAGGAAGCAGTTAGCTCCAAGTAAGTTCAAATGTCGGGTCTTTTTTGGATTTTATAACAAAGCTGGAAGGAAAGACCTTGACATGACACACAAACCACAAGAAGCGCTGCACGAAAAAAAGAAAAATACTCAGAACACGGCAGACCACACACGTCTCAGAGCAGCATTAGCAACGGCTAAGCTAAAGAGACACCAGCATGGAACTTTTTCTCCAAGCGTCAAATAAGTAAAATTTATTTATGAAGCACTTTTCAGAGACATATAGTCACAAAGCGCTGCACAATGAAATGGAATAAAAGGAAGTTGATAGATTAAAATCATTTTAAAAATATAAAAGTAAGTTAAAACAGAAGATTAAAATAATTTAAAAATATCAGACTTACCATTAAAAAGCAGCTGAAACTCAATGGAAATCCCCGTTTAAGTTTTCAGCTGCTTTTTAAGAGTCCACAGACTCAGCTAGATGTATCTGAAGTGGGAGTCAATTCCAAACACCTCCCACCACCCTCTGTGTGTGCAAAGACATGTCTCCGCGGAAAATGAAGCCCCAAGAATACTTTATTATATGAACGAGATGACAACAGTTTTACTTTGGGACATGATTTGAGGTTGAATAAGGTGAAAAAATTTGAAATATATGGGATTGTAATATTCAATTATCGCAATATCCTGATTATTGTTGAATCGTGATCGGATAGTGACCCAAGAATTGCGATACAAATTGAATCACGGGATCCCTCGCGATTCCCACCCCTAGTAATAACTCTCCCTACAAGTGGGTTCCCAGCCAAGTTGACTCCAAAGGTAAAACACAGAATGTGCAATAAGCTTAAAAAAAAAAAAGAATCCTAAAGTAACAGGAAGGTGAAGCTGGTGAATTCCAAAAATTACATCACTGCACGCCTGAAGTTTACCAAAGAGCACCTTGACGCCCCACAATACTACTGGGAAAATGTTTTGTGGACTGAGTAAACTAAGGTTGAATTCTTTGGGAAGAACATGCAGCGCTATTTATGGCGTAAAAAGAAAACCACATCCTGACATGAAAACATCTAACGTTGAAATATGGTGGAGGGAGCATCATGATTTGGGCTGCTTTTCTGTCTCAAGGCCTGGACCACTTTAGATCATTGAAAGGAAAATGAATTCTCAAATATATCAAGGTGTCCTACAGAATAATGTTGGTGTGGCTGTTCACCAGCGGAAGCTCGGTAGTAGTTGGGTGATGCAGCAGAACCCTAAACATCAAGGTAAATCTATTACAGAAAGGCATAATCAGAGTCTAGACCTGAATCCTATAGAGATGCTGTGAAATGACATCAAGAGAGCTGTTCAAACCAGACATCCTATAATATGGCTGAGCTGAAGCAATTCTGTAAAGAAGAATGGTTCAAAATTTTTCCTGAGTGCTGTGGTGCAGGTGTAGCGTGGCTGACTACTGATCGGAGGATCAGTGGTTTGAGTCCTGCTCTGTCTGCAGTCTGCATGTCGAAGTGTCCTTGAGCAAGACACTGAACCCCCAGTTGCTCCTGGTGGGTCAGGCTAGCGCCTTTGTATAGCAGCTCCACCGCCATCAGTGTGTGAATGAGTGGATAGCAGGATCTGTAAAGCGCTTTGGTCATCCAGAGATGAGTAAAAAGCACTATATATTAAGTGAATGCCATTTACCATTTACTTGAAGGCTTGCTGAAGGTTACTGCTGCCAAAGGTGGTTTGACCAGTTATTAAATCCAAGGGTCCACTTACTTTTTCCAATGGTCACTTGATATCTATCCAACTACAGTTGAAACCAAACGTTTACATACACTGTATGACAACCTTTTTTTTCACTCATTGTCTGACATCAAGTCAGACTAAACTTTTCCTGTTTTAGGTCAGTTAGGATTACCAAAATTATTTCTATTTGCTAAATCAATTTTTTTTTGAGAATTTTTATTCAAATTTTATTTTTTTGAGAATTCTTCAAAGTCAGAAGTTTACAGACACTAAGATTACTATGCCTTTAAACAATTGGGGAAAGCCCAGATGATGATGTCATGGCTTTGGAACCTTCTGACTGGTTAACTGACAACATTTGAGTTAACTGGAGGCACACCTGTGGATGTATTTTAAGACACACCTCAAACACACTGAATCCTTGTGTGACATCACAGAAAAATCAAAAGAAATCAACCAAGATATCAGGAATAAAACTGTCGACCTCCACAAGTCTGGTTCAGCCGTGGGTACAATTTCTATATCCCTGAAGGAGCCATGGTCATATGTTCAAACAACTGCACACAAGTATGTCCAGCCATCATACCACTCATGAAGATGATGGGTTCTGTGTCCCAGAGATGAATGTCTGAAATGTGCATATCAACCACTGTACAAAAGCAAAAGATCATGTGAAGATGTTGGCTGAAGCTGGTAAAAGAGTGTCAAACCAGTTTACAATAAAGTCTCAAATATACAAGAAAAGTCATAACTTTACAAGAGGAAATTACAAATGAGGAAAATCATTGCAAATTTATATAAATTTACAGAGAAAAGTAAAAAAAACTACAAGAAAACAAATTCTGGAGAAAAACCTCAAACCTTCAAGACTGAAGTCATTACTCAAGTTTTTAAGTGGGTGCTCTAAAACATGACACTTGATATTTTCTTATCTGTTTGTATACCATCATAGACAGAGATAGAACCTGAATACGATAGGGCTCAGAGAGGGAAAGATGAGAGACAAGATGAGCCAAGGAGAGGAAAGTGTTCAGCCAGAGGGTCCAGGAGATGTGAGAGCAGAGGGAGGAGAGAAAGATGACACCAGTAAAAATTCCGAACACAGGACATCTGGGTGGGACCCCAACTGGCCCAATTATTTCAACATTCAATCCTTGGTTGTACAATACTTCAAATGGTAAGTTCCATATGCAAAGTCCCTGTGGAAAATTTAAAAAAAAAGAAAGAAATAGTATAAAATTAACATACTATGGTTACAATAGCGTCATGTGTCTCCCCCCCCCCCCCCCGGAAAAAATATGTTGCCACCACGCCAAGGTCTTTAAGCCAGAGGAAACACTGAGTTACCTTCAAGACTGAAGTCATTATTCAAGTTTTTTTTAAGTGGGTGCTTTCTGTACCCTTACCCAACTCAAATAGAAATTTTTGGGTGTCTACTTTTAAAGGGGAAATTTATTGATTTTTAATTAAGCCAAATTTGGTATGTTTACGCACGAAATTATATAATTTCCTCCAATATCACCATTTTTTGGAATAAATTGTGATCCGGAGCGAAAGTGATGGTTTCAGATGACCGAAATTCACTGGGAATGTCAGCCTGAAACGCATGACGTCACTAGTTTAACAATGAATTAATTACAAGTCTTGTTACAATCTGAAAACGACGACATCGTGTTTATATTTTGAGGAAAATGGAAGAAAGCATCCTCGATCTGCGTTTTGAAGCAGATACCAACAAAGAGGAAGAGATAGTAGAGTCATTTTTGGGGGTTTCGTGACCAACCTCCCAGGACCTTTTTTTCTCACTGGATTTAGCATTCTAGACCCATTTTAATGAAAATAAGCTCCCATGTACCTCCCAAAAATTATGGGAAACCTTTTTTTTGCCCAAAATTCAAAATGGCCACCAAAATGCATACCACCACCTATATCTCAGTAACTAATTCAGCTAGGAGGTTGATTTTGGTGTCTAGACATAGGTTTTTGGGGTCAAGCATTCCATTAATGCTATTAGTTTACTTGTGAAACAAACCCATCACGATGAAAGCCAATATGGCCACCGATTAACATTTTTTTTGTTTCTTGACTACTAAGGCACCTAGAAAGCTGATGTTGGTGTCAAAACAGAGGTTTAAGGGGTCATACTATCCGTTTATTCCAATAAAAGTGTGTTTAAATGATTACATAATCGAGAAATCCAAGATGGCGGCCGGCTGTCATTTTCACATGCAATGGACTTTTTCATATCCGTCACCAAATGAGCTAAAAATGTCAAATGAGGTATCCTTACATTCATTTTTAATTAATTATTAGAAAGCTCCTGCATTGATTCAGTGATTTCACTGAGGAACACTTGGGTAATCCAATCCAATGCTGGACCGGAGCCTCTTCGGTGAAAAGAGAGAAGCAGATGGAGATGGATCCCCCTGAACTGATTGATTGTCTCTTTCAAGATCTACCTCTAATTTATGCTTACGTTTCTCGGCTTGAGATAGACAACGCTTGTTAGATAACGTGGTGTAACATGTCTGGTGCATATAATGCCCTTTTGGCCCTTTGGCCCAATCAATATTCCCACATTGAAACCGATCAAGTCCTTTCCATCATAGAGTTTTTTCACGAATTGAATTCCATTTTTGGTCCTTGGTATTATCCAAAGAGTCACTTTTGGTACATGGTTGACCACAACGTAGAATGCATTCGTATTCACCGGAAGACGTTGATGGTAATTCATCGTTGTCACTTGCAGTATCCATTTTATCCCTCACTTTATATGAATAAGTGTCTGAAAACAAAAACAAATTTGTCATTATCAGAACCGAGGAGAGAAAAAGGAGGGGTGACAAGACCTAGAGTCAAAGGCCCTTGTACTGTCTTCTGTCATTACGGTAGCATTAAGCAAGCAGCATGGTCAATATGCTAACATTACCTGACGATACAGTATGGAACAAGATTCAGAATTCTAACCTCTCCAGATAAGTTTAAAGCTAAATTTATACATACCTGGCACCCTTGGTTAAATTGGAAAGATTAGGACTACATATTATGGCAGCACAGACGTTACAAAATCACTGTATCCTCTCTCTTGCTATGCAAAAAGGAATCAATGAATCAAGCATAGGATTCCGGGAATCCTAAGGGGATTACCCAAGTGTTCCTCAGTGAAATCACTGAATCAATGCAGGAGCTTTCTAATAATTATTAAAAATGAATGTAAGGATACCTCATTTGACATTTTTAGCTCATTTGGTGACGGATATGAAAAAGTCCATTGCATGTGAAAATGACAGCCGGCCGCCATCTTGGATTTCTCGATTATGTAATCATTTAAACACACTTTTATTGGAATAAACAGATAGTATGACCCCTTAAACCTCTGTTTTGACACCAACATCAGCTTTCTAGGTGCCTTAGTAGTCAAGAAACAAAAAAAATGTTAATCGATCGCCATATTGGCGGCCATATTGGATTTCATCGTGATGGGTTTGTTTCACAAGTAAACTAATAGCATTAATGGAATGCTTGACCCCAAAAACCTATGTCTAGACACCAAAATCAACCTCCTAGCTGAATTAGTTACTGAGATATAGGTGGTGGTATGCATTTTGGTGGCCATTTTGAATTTTGGGCAAAAAAAAAGGTTTCCCGTAATTTTTGGGAGGTACATGGGAGCTTATTTTCATTAAAATGGGTCTAGAATGCTAAATCCAGTGAGAAAAAAAGGTCCTGGGAGGTTGGTCACGAAACCCCCAAAAATGACTCTACTAAGAAGCTGAAGAGAGTGATTTAGCAAACAGCAATAATGATGACGGAAATTTGGGAGATTTTGACTCTGAAGCCGACGAAAACCAAGCTAGTGCTAACACTGCAGCTGCAGTCCCTGCAGCTTACCTGCATGAACCAGGTCTAAGACAGCCAGATGGTGAGCTCCTCTTTAATCCCCCACGGAGGGCTTTTTCACCGTCTAGCTACTCCCCATTAGCCGTTAGCTACGGTCCTCCTACCCAGCTGCTCCTCCCTCATTGTTTCACCACCGCCGATGGCTGAAGTGGCTTTTTAGCTTCCACCAAACCCATGTCCGAGTCCACCAATGGTCCCTCCTTCACCTCTGAGCCCCGGTGACCTGAGCCCCGGGGCAGCCGTTCGGTCCCTTGTGAGCCGCTGGATCAGAACGGAGACATGCAGGGGGTCGGTGCACCTCCTCTGGGCTGAAGCTCCGTGGTGGTGGTGATGAACCGAGGAGAAATTAAGACAAGTCGCGGCTTAACCCTAACAACACTGAACTGGGTATGTGTAAATGTATTTATGCATTTCTGGAATTTCTCCATTGTGGGACTAATAAAGGCTCATCTTATTGATGTTTCTTGTCTTACTTTTATATTATAGAAAATTTAGAAATCCACTTTGCGATTGTCCATTCATCCATCTTCTACCGCTTTTCCGGAGGTCCAGGTTGCAGAGGCAGCAGTTCAAGCAGAGAAGCCGAGACTTCTCTCCCCCCAGCCACCTGCTCCAGCTCTTCAGAGAGGATACCAAGGCATTCCCAGACCAGCTGGCAGACATAGTCTCTCCACCGAGTCCTGGGTCTGCCCCGGGGTCTCCTCCCAGTGGGACGTGCCCAAAACACCTTAAGTGGGAGGCGTCCAGGAGGCATCCTGATCAGATGCCCATACCACCTCAACTGACTCCTTTCAATGTGGAGGAGCAGCAGTTCTACTCTGAGCCTCTCCCAGATGACTGAGCTCCTCACCCTGTCTCTGAGGGTGAGTCCAGCAATCCTATGGAGAAAGCTCATTTCAGCCGCTTGTATCCGCGATCTCGTTCTTTCGGTCATTACCCAAAGCTTGTGACCATAGGTGAGAGTAGAAATGTAGATTGACTGGTAAATCAACAGCTTTGCCTTAGAACTAAGCTCCCTCTTCACCACAACAGACCGGTACAACGTCTGCATCACTGCAGATGCTGCTCCAATCCGTCTGTCGATCTCTCGCTCCATTTTCCCCTCACTCGTAAACAAGACCCCAAGATACTTAAATTCCTCCACTTGGGGCAGGAGCCTGTCCCCAACCCAGAGAGGACAATCCACCTTTTTCTGGCTGAGGATCATGGACTCGGACTTGGAGGTGCTGATTCTCATCCCAGCCGCTTCACACTCAGCGGCAAACCGTACCAGCAAGAGCTGTAGGTCATTGCTGGATGAAGCCAACAGGACAACATCATCTGCAAACAACAGAGATCCTGTGGTCACCAAGCATGACACCCTCCATTCCCTGGCTGCACCTAGAAATCCTGTCCATAAAAATTATGAACAGGATCGGTGACAAAGGGCAGCCCTGGTGGAGTCCAACTCTCACTGGGAATGACTCCGACCAAGTACTGGCAATACGAACCAAACTCTCACAACGGTCGTACAGAGACCGATTAGCTCGTAACAACAAGCCCGATACCCCATACTCCCAAGCTTTCTAAACTGCAATTCAGCCGAAGTTATTCATCAGATTTTAGAGAAACTAGAGTGTTTCTTATTTTAATACCACATTATGTTTTTAGCAAGGGTAGACATTATTCTTCAAATATATGTGCTTTATTAATTGGGATGATTTTTAGACAAGTCTTGTTCATTATTTTTGCTTCATATCTTCACCCTCTCCTTGCAACTTGCATGCTTGCAGTAAGAATAGTGATCTCACCACAGAGTGACCGAGCGATGAAAATCTTCATAAGGTCTGTTGTCTGTAATATTTGTTTATTTCTACAATTTAGATGCATAATCAAGTGTGCGGGTTGGATTTGCTGGAGCCATTGAGCTTTTAGTGTGTTCCACTGGTGACGTCACCTACAGGTACATCTCAAAAAATTAGAATATCATGAAAAAGTTCAATATTTTTTGTCACTCATTTCAGAAAGTGAAACCCATTTATTGTTTAGATTCATTACACAGAGAGTGATATATTTCAAGTGTTTATTTTAATTTTGATGATTATGGCTTACAGCCCATGAAAAACCCAAATTCAGTTTCTCAAAAAATTAAAATATTGCATAAAATTAACTTTAAAAAATAGTTTTTTTTTTTTAAGGGAAATGTTGGCTGACTGAAAAGTATGTCCATGTACACACTCAATACTTGGTCAGGGCTCCTTTTGGATTAATTACTGTATCAATGTGGCGTGGCATGGAGGTGATCAGCCTGTGGCACTGCTGAGGTGTTATGAAGGTCCAGGTTGCTTTGATAGTGACTTTCAGCTCATCTGCATTGTTGGGTCTGGTGTCTCATCTTCCTCTTGACAATACTCCATAGATTCTCTATGGGGTTTAGGTCAGGAAAGTTTGCTGGCCAATCAAACACAGTGATGTCATGATCATTGAAACAGGTTTTGATACTTTTGGCAGTGTGGGTGGAGGGTGCCAAGTCCTGCTGAAAAATGAAATCAGCTTCTCCATAAAGCTTGTCAGCACAGGGAAGCATGAAGTGCTCTAAAAATTCCCAGTAGATGACTGCGCTGACTTTGGACTTGATAAAACATAGTGGCCCAACACCAGCGGATAACATGGCTCCTCAAATCATCACTGACTGTGGAAACTTCACACTAAACCTCAAGCAACTTAGATTCTGTGCCTCTCCACTCTTCTTCCAGACTCTGGGACTTTGATTTCCAAATGAAATGCAAAATTTACTTTTATCTGAACAGAGGTCATCTGCTGGTGTTTGTCCACTGTCTTTTATCAAGACCAAAGTCAGCGCAGTTGTCTACCAGGAAATTTTAGAGCATTTCATGCTTCCCTCTACTGACAAGCTTTATGGAGAAGCTGATTTCATTTTCCAGCAGGACTTGGCACCCCCCCCCCCCACACACACACACACACTGCGAAAAGTATAAAAACCTGGTTTAATGACCATGGTGTCACTGTGTTTCATTGGCCAGCAAACTCTCCTGACCTAAACCCCACAGAGAATCTATGGAGTATTGTCAAGAGGATGATGACAGACACCAGACCCAACAATGCAGACGAGCTGAAGGTCACTATCAAAGCAACCTGGACCTCCATAACACCTCAGCAGTGCCACAGGCTGATCACCTCCATGCCATGCCACATTGATGCAGTAATTAATCCAAAAGGAGTCCTGACCAAGTATTGAGCGTGTACATGGACATACTTTTCAGTCAGCCAATATTTCAATTAAAAAACTTTTTTAAAATGAATTTTATGCACTATTCTAATTTTTTGAGAAACTGAATTTGGGGTTTTCATGGGCTGTAAGCCATAATCATCAAAATTAAAATAAATAAACACTTGAAATATATCACTCTCCGTGTAGTGACTCTGTATAATATATGGGTTTCACTTTCTGAAATGATCGACAAAAAATATTGAACTTTTTCATGATATTCTAATTTTTTGAGATGTACCTGTAAATCAGTCGGCAAATACGGAAGTCAGTCGACGTGGGTGCACAGAATGAATGGAAAAAATAAATTTATTTTCTTTCTAGACAAAATTAAGGCTACAAATGTACTATATTCGTGTTTATTATGTTGTCAGCTTTCGACAGAGGTAAAATATGCTCATTTTACGATTTTCAATGAGTATTCCCATTAATTATTAATTTCATAAGATAACACTGCTTTTACATGAGTAGAATTTCTGGCTACTATACCCAACTCTGACCATATAATTTAAATATGCATGAGTTTATTATTATGAATGTGTTTTTCCCTTCCCTACTCTCTCAATGGAAAAAAAACCATGAGAATAAAAATACAAAAAAAAAATACACATACTTTTGTCATTTATGTAAACCATGACAAAAAAATCTTGCAGGACAAAACATGACACTTGATATTTTCTGTCCTGTTTGTATACCACCATAGACGGAGAGAAAACCTGAATTAGACAGAGCTCAGAGAGGGAAAGATGAGACAGAAGACAGAAGCCAAGGAGAAGAAAGTGTTCAGGCAGAGGGTGCAGGACAGGAAGGAGAGAAGGATAACACCAGTAAAAAAATCCAAACACAGGACATCTGGGTGAGACCCCAACTATCCCAATATTAGAGGTGGGTTCAAAAGATCAATTCAACGGTCTGGATTGATCCATATTTGACTGAGCCAATATTGATCCAAAAATCCACAGATCGATCTTTTAATAATGCTTTTACATCTGTGAACGTCAGCCAAGTCTGATCGGGTCGAAATCGAGTCAGTGAGCCACGAACAGCAGCGAAGGACCAGAAATCCCTGGAGCACTCACACAGCTAATAAGCTAACGGAGATGCTGGTTCTTCTTCTGTGGTCTTAAAACAGTTCTCATCTGGCAAGAGTTCCCTGTGGCACATGCACACATCTTTACTTCCGTGTTTACATGAGTAGAGTTGACGTGCATGTCTCTTAACTTTGTGACTGCCTTGGTTCATGCACAGGTAGCACTGTGGAGTGCCTGTGTCACAGTTCTGCAACTGTCATGTGACATGGCCGTAAACCATAATAAATCCCCAGCTGTACTAAGTATTGCACCTCACAAGGTGGCAGACATGTAATAACTTACTGCTCTTGCCTTGGAGGACTAATGGCCCCCATGTAACCCCTCCCCCCACTTCTGGACACCAGAGAAGAAGAGTTTGTAAACAAATGTTGATCAATCGCAAGACGGAGGAGGCATTTGCTCCCAAATTTGCCAACTATGATTCTAAAAAGACATTCTTTAGCTTATGAAGGTAAATATCGACATTTTTTTATAACACAGGGTGGGCAAAGCTCGTTGATTTGCACCTGCCATCAACCCCTAGCGCCACGGGGGTTGGACGAAGCAAGCCACCTGGCTAGCGGTAAGCCTGACAAAATTCTTTGTTTACATTGTACTGATTTTCTGACTCATATACTTTAAAGATAACAAAAACCCCAAAACAAAAAATGGTGACAAAAACCAAAACCATCCTTTGTGTAAATATGTCCAAAGTCCGCTTTTGACTGAAAGTTATGTAATTCAATATGGCTGCTGTGGCATTATGTGAATTAGATGCATAAATTTACTCCCATCTCAAACTTTGGATTATATTCTACATCTTTCTATTTGACAGTAAGCCATTATCTCTTACCACTTTCAAGTTATAGCTTTGGAAATCTGTGACATCTGAACTGAATATTTTCTTGAAAAAAATCTTGACCACTAGGGGCTGATGGCGCAATGGAGTGCCATAGGCAGTCATTGGGTTAATTTATCAACAAAAGTCACCGTAAAGACTGTCCTCAACAGTTTCCGAATATTTTTAATCAAGCGGGGATAAACGGTTTTGTTCTACATGCAGCGCTGAGTTGGAACATAAAGTCAACGATTGATAAAAAATTCAAACAGAAAGCGCACAAAGACTAGCTGAAACTGGTGAACAGAGAGGGAGACTTGAATCTGTTGAGATTTTAAGTAAAATATCATTTGTTTGTTGTAACATTTGTGTCGTAAATTAATTTATCCGGCATGATGGTGGTTTCTTTTACAAACTATGGATACAGTAGTTAACTGTTGGTTAAGTGCTGTGAATAAATGTAGAATAAAGGTATATTTTATGAGATTATGGACTTCTAGCACTTCAGTGAGAGATTTGAAGATAATAATGAATCGCAATAAGATGAAAATGGCAGAATTAATAAAGGCTGCAGCATGAGCCATGTTTACTCAATAGAACTAAACTGAAATAAACAAATCTTCCCAGGAAATTAACTGAAACCCTTTTCAAAAATAATTTTATTTGATAATATGTTAATTAGTTAAACTATAAACAACAAAAAATAAAAGAAACTAAATTATTAAACCCTATTGTGGTGTGGGGATTTAAAAATATTAACTTTACTTTGAAATCTATTCTCCTTTTCATCTCACCTTAAAAGGAACCCCGATTATATTGGCATGTTAGCTCTATATGCTTTATTTTTATGTTAGTAACGTAACTATAATATAATTTTTTTGAAAATAATTCCCAGTTTTATATATTTTTAAAAAACTTTATTACGATGTAAATCGCCATTTTTGTTTACGTCGCAATGCATTCTGGGTAGTGACGTAGAATGGTTGCAGCCGTTTTTTCTGTCTTATACAAGCCAAGAAGCGAAGCTACTAACTACTGCCATTTGTCAGTGAAAATGCCACATTGCGCGGCTTTTGGATGTAATTTCCAATCAAAGGGAAATAAAGAGAGCGGGGTAAGCCTCCATAGCTTTCCTAAAGAGGGAAAGTTGAGGAAAAAGTGGGGCGGCAGCGGCTCAGGAGGTAGAGCAGGTCGTCTAATAACCCGATGGTTGGCGGTTCGCATCACGCTCTCCCCAGATATCCTGCCGTTGTGTCCCTGGGCAAGACACTTCACCCGCATTGCCTCCAGTGCCCATAACACTGGGTATGAATGTGTAAAAATGTTTAAATGCTCGGTGGTGGCCAGAGAGGCCGTTGTCGCCGATTGGCAGCCACATTTCCATCACTCTGAGTGTCTGTGATCACGCGCTATAGCGCACGCTTGATAAAGCTGACATATATATTAATCACGCCATGATAAAGCACTATATCGCTCAAAGCGCGCGCATGAGACATGTCTATGATCACGTGCTATAGCGCACGCCTGATAAAGCTGACATATGTATTAATCACGCTATGATAAAGCACTATATCGGTCAAAGCGCACGCTTGGCTTGACATGTCGAAGACCTGGCTGGCAGTCATTTGGAACGACTTTGGAGCACTGCTTATGGACGTTCAACCCGCAGTCTGAGAAAGCAACAGAGAAATTGCTTTATGTTGCTGAGAGTCCATGTTTATCAGTTCAGTGCCCATCATGCTTGTAGACAATTTTTTGTGTTTGAGCATTCTATTGTAAGTAAATCAACAATATATAAGTTTCACCTTAAAATAATGCTTCATCAAGCACACGCTTGAGACACTCAAAGCGGAGAGACACTCACGGAGTGGAGAGACACTCGAGCGCATGCTATATCACTCAAACACACGCTCAGAGCGATATAGAGCTTTATCATAGCGTGATAAATACATATATATCAGCTTTATCAAGCGTGCGTTTGATAAAAATTCGAACCGTGACAAAATTCGAACCGTGATTCGCTTGAGCGTGCGCGAGCGATATAGTGCTTTATCATAGTGTGATTAATACATATGTCAGCTTTATCAGTCGTGCGCTATAGCGCGTGATCATAGACATGTCTCATGCGCGCGCCTTGAGTGATATAGTGCTTTATCATAGCGTGATTAATATATATGTCAGCTTTATCAGGCGTGCGCTATAGCGCGTGATCATAGACATGTCTCATGCACGCGCTTTGAGCGATATAGTGCTTTATCATAGCGTGATTAATATGTCAGCTTTATCAAGCGTGCGCTATAGCGCGTGATCACAGACACTCAGAGTGACGGAAATGTGGCTGCCAATCCGCGCCAACGGCCTCTCTGGCCACCACCGAGCATTTAAACATTTTTACACATTCATACCCAGTGTTATGGGCACTGGAGGCAATGCGTGTGAAGTGTCTTGCCCAGGGACACAATGGCAGGATATCTGGGGAGAGCGTGATGTGAACCGCCAACCATCGGGTTATTAGATGACCTGTTCTACCTCCTGAGCCGCTGCCGCCCCACTCTTTCCCTCAACTTTCCCTCTTTAGGAAAGCTATGGAGGCTTACCCCGCTCTCTTTATTTCCCTTTGATTGGAAATTACATCCAAAAGCCGCGCAATGTGGCATTTTCACTGACAAATGGCAGTAGTTAGTAGCTTCGCTTCTTGGCTTGTATAAGACAGAAAAAACGGCTGCAACCATTCTACGTCACTACCCAGAATGCATTGCGACGTAAACAAAAATGGCGATTTACATCGTAATAAAGTTTTTTAAAAATATATAAAACTGGGAATTATTTTCAAAAAAATTATATTACAGTTATGTTACTAACATAAAAATAAAGCATATAGAGCTAACATGCCAATATAATCGGAGTTCCTTTTAAGATCTCTGAAGACTGGGTTTCCATGCCAAGGTCCATCCTGCACTGAGATGTTCTGAAGGGAAGAGGTTGTTAGTGGAGGAGCCATCCCTGCTTCATGTGGATTTCAGCACAGAAGAAGAGCTCAAGTTTTTCATGGGTCTTAGTTTTCAAATTCAAGATTCAAGAAGGTGCTGCCACCATTTTCTCCATACTCTAACATGCATTCAATGCAATGTAGTTGTTGTAATGACTAATTCTTTTCTTTCTTTTTTTAATTTAAGTTCTCAGCAAGAATACAATGTTGGTCATTTTTGACAACTTTACTGAGCATTTAATTCTACATAAATCACTGTTTAACAGGAATTTTTCTGGCAAGCCTGTGCTTTTCTTGTGGTGTTACATAGAACAGCTTCACTGTAAACTATGGAAAACGCATCTACTTTAAAATCTGTACTTCCTCACACAACTTTCAGTGCAAAAAAAACTCTAAAAATGTCAACTTTTGGAAAAGCTCCACAAATTCAGGCTTTTTTGGGCCACAACAATCACAAAAACAGCCTACGAAATCCTGGAGGGACTGAAATACAGTCAGATTATGTCTACATGCTTCATGCATTAAATTTGTTTACTTATTCTGGGTTAACTCGACACTACACACCCTTAGCACAAAAGACGGCACTTGTTAGCACTTTGTGAAATGAATGAATGAATGAATCTTTATTTCGGATAGATTAAAAGTACAGATTAAAAAGAAACAGAATAAGATAACAAAGGGGGAAAGAAAATCCAACAAGGTCAAATTAGACAATAACTCCTCTGATTATACAGTTCAACATAAGTTATCCGAAATGGGCGATGGCTGAAGCCGCAGCTTATATTGCCCACCCATATTCCATCCAAGAATTCAAAAGAAAAACAAAACAAGAGCGATTACAATTCAGAACAAAGCTAAGACAAAATGTGACAAAAAACTAAGCAACAACACAACGCAGACTGGATATGACAATATCATATATATGCTCTGAGTGTTGCTCTGAGTGTTGCTATCCCTGTGCTGTTGCAATCCTGGAATTTCCCCGTTGTGGGACTAATAAAGGCTTATCTTATCTTATGTGATTTTACATGTCATCTTGTATATACAGTTAGGCCCAGAAATATTTGGACAGTGACACAAGTTTTGTTATTTTAGCTGTTTACGAAAACATATCCAGGATACAATTATATATTCAATATGTGCTTAAAGTGCAGACTCTCAGCTGTAATTTGAGAGTATTCACATCCAAATTGGAGCAAGGGTTTAGGAATTACAGCTCTTTAACACGTAGCTGCCTTTTTTTCAAAGGACCAAAAGTAATTGAACAATTGACTCAGAAGGCTGCAAAAAAAAAAAAAAATAAGGCTGCATGGGCTCTTCCCTCGTTAACCTGCCATCAATTAAGCAGTTAAAAGGTCTGGAGTTGATTCAAGGTGTGGCGTTTACATTTGGAAGCTGTTGCTGTGAACACACAACATGCGGTCAAAGGAGCTCTCAATGGAGGTGAAACAGACCATCCTGAGGCTGGAAAAAAAAGAAGAAATCCATCAGAGAGATAGCAGAAATGTTAGGAGTGGCCAAATCAACAGTTTGGTACATTCTGAGAAAAAAAGAGTGCACTGGTGAGCTTGGGAACTCCAAAAGGCCTGGACGTCCGGTCGCAGAATCCTTTCCATGGTGAAGAACAACCCCTTCACAACATCCACTCAAGTGAAGAACACTCTCCAGGAAGTAGGTGTATCAGTATCTAAGTCTACCATAAAGAGAAGACTTCATGAGAGTAAATACAAAGGATTCACCACAAGGTGCAAACCATTAATCAGCCTCAAAAACAGAAAGGCCAGAATTGACTTTGCCAAAAAACACCTGAAGAAGCCAGCCCAGTTCTGGAACAGCATTCTTTGGACAGATGAGACTAAGATCAACCTGTACCAGAATGATGGGAAGAAGAAAGTTTGGAGAAGAATTGGAACAGTTCATGATCCAAAGCACACCACATTTTCTGTAAAACATGGTGGAGGCAGTGTGATGGCATGGGCATGCATGGTTTCCAATGGCACTGGGTCACTTGTGTTTATTGATGATGTGACAAAAGACAGAAGCAGCCGGATGAATTCTGAAGTGTATGGGGATATACTTTCTACTCAAATTCAGCCAAATGCAGCAAAGTTGATTGGACGGCGCTTCACAGTACAGATGGACAATGATCCAAAACATACTGCAAAAGCAACCCATGAGTTTTTTAAAGCAAAGAAGTGGATTATTTTGCAATGGCCGAGTCAATCACCAGATCTCAACCCAATCGAGTATGCATTTCACTTGCTCAAGACAAAACTTAAGGTAGAAAGACCCACAAACAAGCAACAACTGAAGACAGCTGCAGTAAAGGCCTGGCAAAGCATCACAAAGGAGGAAACCCAGCGTTTGGTGATGTCCATGGGTTCCAGACTTCAGGCAGTCATTGCTTGCAGAGGATTCTCAACAAAATATTGAAAAGTAACATTTTACTTAGGGTTATGTTTATTTGTCCAATTACTTTTGAGCCCCTGAAATGAGGAGCGTTTGTATAAAAATAGCTACAATTCCTACATGTTTAATCATATATTTTTGTTCAACCCCTTGAATTAAACCTTAAAGTCTGCACTTCAATTCCGTTGTAGTTGTTTCATTTCAAATCCAATGTGGTGGCATGCAGAGCCCAAATCATGAAGATTGTGTCACTGTCCAAATATTTCTGGGCCTAACTGTATGTTTGGAGTATTTCTTCCTTTAGTTTTTGTTTAAATTGTCCAAGCGTTGTGCATGATTTTAATTCAGGTCCAAAATCGTTCCATAATCTGACTCCTTGCACTGAAACACAGTGTTGCTTGGTGGTAGTTCTCACTGAAGGTTTTTGAAATATACATGTTCCTCTGAAATGATATTGTTTCTCCCTTATTTGGAACAATTTTTGGATATTTGCGGGCAGTGATAGAGTCTTCACTTTAAACATTATTACTGCAGTTTTAAAGTCAACCAGATCTTTCAACTTGAGAGCTTTTAATTTAAGAAAAAGTGGGTTTGTTGGTTCCCTGTAAGCTGCTTTGTTTATTATTCTAATAGCTCTTCTGAAGCATAAAGACTGGATATATGTTTGTTTTATATGTATTTCCCCATACTTCAGTACAATATGTCATGTATGGGAGTATTAATGAATGATACAAGGTATATAGTGTGGGTTGATTCAGCAAATATTTCACTCTGTGTAGTATTGCAATTGATTTGGATATTTTACCTTTAACATAATTAATATGTGACTTCCAACACAGTTTATCAATTATTACTCCAAGAAATTTAGTTTCAAATACCATTTCAATCTCTACACCATTTACACTGAGTTTAGATACTAAGTTGTTGTGATGGTTGTTAAAAACTATAAATTTTGTCTTACTTAAATTGAGCGTTAATTTGTTTGAATCAAACCACAGTTTAAGCTTTCCTAATTCCTTTCCGAGTGTATCCAAAAGTTGTTCCAAATTGCTTCCACTGCATAATAAATTAGTGTCATCGGCAAACAATGGCTGCACGGTGGCGCAGTGGTTAGCACTGTGGCAGCACAGTTTACCCTCGGCCGGGGGATCGCGGGGATCGTGAGATCACGGGTTCGATCCCTGCCCCCGGCCAACAGTGATCTGTGTGGAGTTTGCATGTTCTCCCCGTGTTGCGTGGGTTTACTCCGGGATTTCTCCGGTTTCCTCCCACATGCCAAAAACATGTAGGTTAGGGATAAGGGGCGCTTGCGCACGCAGCGACCGGCAGCTGGTGGCTTGTCACCAGACTGCAAAACAAATCTACCTACGGGTACAAAATAAGTAATAAAAAAAACAAACAAACAAAAAAAACAATAATAAATCCATTTTTTCTTAAAGTGGTAATTACCCTGATTGAATTGGGATTGGATCAGAATTGAATTAATTCAGAACCTCAAGCATTGGAATCGAATCGTTTTGGGAAATTAGTGATGATTCCCAGCCCAACCCAATATTCCAACATTCAAGCCTTGGTTGTAAGTTCCAAATGCAAAATTACTGTGCAAAATTAAAAAAAATAAAAAAAAATAAAATTAACATATTTCAGTCACCAAGGTCTTTAAGCCAGAGGAAACCCCATCTGCATATTGATTTGGCAAGGATTTTTATACCGGATGACCTTCCTGACACAACCCTCCCCATTTCACCTGGGCTTGGGTCTGGCACAGGGAGTACACTTGTTTTGTGCTTCCCCTTGTGGCTGGGTAACCAACTTTCCTTTCCCCATTCTATTTATGAGTCACTAAGCTAGAAGGCAGAAAGTACCATTTTTATTGTCTTTGGTATAACCTAGCTAGTACTTGAACCCACAACCTCCCAGCTATGGGGCATCAACTCTACCACTAGGCCACCACAACAACATATTGGCAATGGATGATATTCGTTTGCCTCATTATGTGGGATTGATCATACCCGTCGATGCATCCCTAAAATTAATCCTCCATTTTTTTTTTTTTTTTTTTTTTTTTTGTTACTTATTTGTACCCGTAGGTAGACATGGTTTGCAGTCTGGTGACAAGCCACCGGCTGCTGGTCGCTGCGTGCGCGAGCGCCCTAAACCTACATGTTTTGGTATGCGGGAGGAAACCGGAGAAATCCCGGAGTAAACCCGCGCAACACGGGGAGAACATGCAAACTCCACACAGCTCACTGTTGGTCGGGGGCTGGGATCGAACCCACGATCTCATGATCCCCGTGGTCCCCCGGCCGAGGGTAAAACTGTGCTGCCACAGTGCTAAACCACTGCGCCACCGTGCAGCCGGGGCCGTTTGATGCAATATGTATCTTGCATCATCCCTTTGGGTTCTATAGGCACCCATGCACAACAACGGCAAATTATTTGTACTTTTTTGCACCAGTTACGAAGTGAATTTAGACAATATCCAATATAATTATAATATGATTATATGACAATAATTATATGACAATATAATTATTTAGACAATAACAATAGTTGTAGGAGCAGGGCACTGAACATTGTCAAGGACCGTTCTCACCCCCTGCATAAACACTTTGAACTTCTGCCATCTGGTAAACGATTCCCGAGCATCAGAGGCAGAACCACCAGACTGATCAACAGCTTCCTTCCACAAGCTGTCAGGATGCTGAACAGCTGACCCGGAATCTCTCATACACACTACTGCACCTACGGACATTTTGTATATTATTTGTATATTATAGTTCTGGTTAGTTTTCAAGTATGTCTCAGGGATGTGTGAATGGCTGTGTTGGGGTGGGGGGGTGACGGTGTGTGTGAAAGTGTGTCTTAAATCCCCCCCCCCCCCCAAGTATGTCTCAGGGATGTGTGAATAGATGGGGGGGTGGGGGTGCGGGGGTGAAGCTATGTGTGAGTGTGTCTTAAATCATGCTGCTTCTATCTATATGGATGCCGAGAGAAACGCAATTTCATCTTGCCTGCACTACAGTTGTATGTACAGCAATATGACAAAGTTTGATTTGATTTGATATCCCACAGAAACCTGAATTACCAGTAGGGGTGTGCCATACCATATCGATCACGATAATACCGGTATAAATTTTGATACCAGTGTAAAAATGAATATCATGATATTTAGGGTCCATTACGCTGCCAACGGAAGTTACTTGTTACCACAGAAACGGGGAAAAAAAACATGGTGCGGGAAATGTGCGCTCCGTGCTTGGAACGTCTTCGTCTGGTTGTGATAAAGTACTTTAGTTTTAAGGCCGTTTCAGACTGCTGCCATCTTTTAAAAAAATGGTGCAGTGATGCGGATAATCTGCCTGCATTTTTTTCCTGCATGTCAACAACACTCTTCGGGAAAGAGTTTTACTTCGCCCTGAAGCTGTGTTGCTGACGTCCGAAGTGTCCAGAGGTTTATTTTTGTTCCATTGTGGCTGCTCCAGCGTGATTTATTTAACCAACTGAAAGAAAAAAAAATATGTTACAGCCCTAGAAGCTGTCTGTGCAACAGGGACTTCTAACGCGGGTAAACTGAAAGAGAGAGAGACGGGAGGTCTTACCAGCAGAATTGTCTTGGGAAACGACAGGTAGGCCAGCATATATTCAGTATTATAAAAATGATGAAATGATAATAGTTTGAAATAAGTCCACTCCCTCCGTTTTATTTAGACCCTCTTTCTGACCCGGTGAAATAACATACTAGACTAAATTAATTTAATATGTTAAAAGCAGCAAAACCCCCTCATGTCCCAGAGCACATAAATGAGATGAAGACAGAAGTAATGTGTTTAGGGTTTATGTTTTTTAATGTCATAAAGAGGTTGCATTAACCATAGCTAAATTGCTCTTATATTCAGAAGGCAATGTTTTCAGGACTATTCAGATGTTTTAAGAAAAATATGCAGAATTTTCAAAACTACAGGCTATATGTAGTCTGCAGTACCAACTTTACTCTCATCTGCTTGTTATTGTTCTCTCCTAAACTTGTTTTGTCTTATTAAACATTTTTCGTAAAGGTACCATTTTTAAAAAAAATTTGAACATTTCTGGTAACAGAAATGTTACCACAATGTTACCAGAAATTCCTTTCCAAATCAAACTTTCAGTTTGGATGCAGTTACTCTTTCTCTTAATAGCTCTGTGAGGAACCTTGGAGTTATTTTTGATCAGGATTTGTCCTTCAATTCACATATTAAATTTGTTTCTAAGACTGCCTTCTATCATTTGCGTAATATTGCCAAGATTAGGAGCATCTTGTCTCAGAGTGATGCTGAGAAGCTGATCCACGCTTTTGTTAGCTCGAGATTAGATTATTGTAATTCTTTATTATCAGGTTGTCCTAAAACATCTTTAAAAAGTCTTCAGCTGATCCAAAATGCTGCAGCAAGAGTTTTAACAGGTACTAGAAAGAGAGATCATATCTCTCCGGTTCTGGCCTCCCTTCATTGGCTTCCCATAGAGTTTAGAATTAAGTTTAAAATCCTTCTTCTTACTTACAAAGCTCTAAACAATCAGGCTCCTTTTTATTTAAAAGATCTGATACTACCGTATCATCCTAACAGAGCACTACGCTCCCAAAATGCAGGTTTACTTGTAATACCTAGAATCTCCAAAAGTACAATGGGAGGCAGAGCCTTCAGTTATCAAGCTCCTCTCCTGTGGAATCAGCTGCCAATCTGGATTCGGGAGTCAGACTCGATCTCTGTTTTTAAGAATAGGGCTAAAACCTACCTTTTTGATATAGCCTACAATTAGGGAGGGATCATGTGTTTTCTGAACCCTCCCTTAGTTATGCTGCTAATAGGTTTAGTCAGCCGGGGGACCTCCAGTAATGCACTGGGCCTCACTCCTTTCCTCACTCTCTATGAAATATTTTTTTTTTTTGCTGGTCATTAACATTTGTTTGTTCTCTCCCATAGATTGAGTCCCCATCGTGCTGTTTGCTCTCTACATGTCTGTTCTTTTCTTCTTCTCTATCCCCTCACCCCCCAGCCAGTCGCAGCAGATGACTGCCCCTCCCTGAGCCTGGTTCTGCTGGAGGTTTCTTCCTGTTAAAAGGGAGTTTTTCCTCTCCACTGTCGCCAAGTGCTTGCTCACAGGGGATCGCCTGATTGCTGGGGTCTTTCTGCAACTGTGGGGGTCCTCCCTACAGTTGATAGTGCTATGAGATGACTGTTGTTGTGAAATGGCGCTATATAAATAAAGTTGAATTGAATTGAATTAACAAATCTGACTTTTTTTCATGCAGAACTAACTTTTTACCTAAAGCCTCTTACCTAGTGTATTTATTCTGAAAGGGTGAAGAAATCAGAAGCAGCACCAGATTAAAATTAAGATTAGTCAGTCAGTTGTGTTAATAATCAATAGATCAGTTGACTATTACTATCCAAATTTATCATTTTCTTCCCACCCAAAGATTATAATTATATTCATAACCAGTTTGATACCTGCTATTTTAAAATATTAACCTACTAAAACTGTGGTGGTTTCTGGTTTCCAACAGGGGGGCCTAGGATGAAGTCAAATTCCCATTCTGAACTTTTGTCCCAGTCCACCCCTCAGTGTGCTTAAGATGTGGTGGTTTATAATATTTTTGGGTAATATTCGATACAGAATTTAAAAAAAAAGTTTTTAACGCATTCTAAAGTGCTCTCTATAAACTGGAGAAATAAGAGTTGTTGTTTTGTTTTTACTGAATATGTTGAACATACATGTTGCCCTGGGGTCTCTGGGAGGAGGCCCTGGGGGCAGACCCGGGACTCGCTGCAGAGACTATGTCTCCCAGCTGGTCTGGGAACGCCTTGGTATCCTCTCTGAAGAGCTGCAGCAGGTGGCTGGGGAGAAGGAAGTCTGGACTTCTCTGCTTGAACCGCTGCCTCCGTGACCTGGAACTCCGGAAAAGCAGTAGAAAATGGATGGATGTTGAACATAATTAACGCTGGCCTGTGAAACTGTTCTTTACAAATTTAAAAGAAAAAGCTGTATTCCTTGATATCGTGAAGAATATCGTTATCGTGAAAATTCACAGAAATATTGTGATATCATTTTTAGGCCATATCGCCCACCCCTAATTACCAGGGCACCTTGACAGAAAAACACTGCTCTGTGGGGTACCCAGGACTGGCATTCTTTTAATCACACATCCCTGTGCTGATCTACACCACCAGCCAACAGCAAGAAACCTGCTAATTTCAGACGATCATTAAATATTCACACACTTTCTTCTGTGACAAAGATATTTTTCTCCTCCGTCTGCGCCAGTTGCCTAATAGGATTAAGATCGTGTTTGAACTCAGAGAGGTTTAGCTGAGCAGTCACGAGGAGAAGCTCAAATATGAACACAGAGAAAACACTCACAAGATTGCAGAAATGTCGTGAAAATGAAGAACAAACGCTAAATTTTTAATAAAGGTTAGAATGCCTTCTTTGTCCTTGCGTTCTATAAACTGTTGCCAGGTGAAAAGCAGAAAAGTTTAGCCAAAAATCATGAGAACACCTCATCCTGACTGAAGATAAAACATTTCAATTTCTTTTTTCAACTGAACCATCTCATCTTAAATAATTAAGCAAGTTTCAAAAGAAAATGTTGTAGCTGTCTGGGTGCACAATGCCAGGATTACAGGGTACAGCATAATCAACCTGAACTGAGGTGAGGGAGACAAAGAAACTGCCAAAGTTGGGTTTTTTTTTGTGTGTGCGTGTGTGTGTGGGGGGGGGGGGGTAGTTGTTGCACTGGTAACCACTCCAGATATCTAAATTCACCCACATTTCAAAAACGACAAACTGCGGGTGTCATTGCAGATTTTAAAAGGCTGCTGGCATCAGGACCAAAACACTGCCAAGGAGGCTAAAAGGGAATATTTTGCTAATATTGTTTCATCCCATTTTCAAAATCAATGTTTTATTTAACACTATTGACTCTGTTCTTAATACGCCACAGACTGACCGTTTGGAGGCCTTCTCTGAATTATGTAATGATTTTATGCACTTTTTTATTGATAAGGTGGCCACCAGCAGGGCTCTCTTCTCAGCTGCTGCTTCTGATCCCTCTGTCTCTGTCCCTTGTTCTGCTGTTTTTAATCAGTTTGAACCTGACTCTATTGTTTTTAGAGGATGTGGTTGGCCACATTAAGCCCTCAGGGTCCCGCCGTGATGCTGTCCCTCCTAGACTTTAAACAGGTGCTTCCCAGTATCGGCCAGTCACTTCTCACCATTCTGAGTAGCAGCCTGTCATCTGGTGTGGTTTCTGCAAATTTTAAACATGCAGTAGTGCATCCCTTGATTAAGAAACCTGGTGTTGATCATACCGTGTTGGCAAATTTTAGGCCCATTTCCAAGCTGCCATTTCTCTCAAAAATTTTAGAGAAAATTGTCTATATGCAGCTAAAATGTTTTCTGGACGAACATGGTATTTTGGAGGTTTTTTAATCTGGTTTCTAAGCTCTTCATAGCGCAGAGACAGCCTAGTTAATGGTTTTTAATGACATCCTTTTGGCATGTGACTCAGGTGAATATGCTGTTCTTGTGTTGCTCGATTTAACTGCTGCCTTTGACACAGTGGACCATCACATTTTAATCTCCCGTTTGCAGCACCTAGTGGGCATTTGTGGCACTGCTCTCAACTGATTTAGGTCCTATCTGGCAGACAGGAGTTTTAAAGTTAGCATCTCTGGGTTTGAATCCTCTTCTACTCCTCTGCCATACGGAGTCCCACAGGGGTCAATTCGAGGGCCTATGCTTTTTTTTTTTTTTTTTCTATACATACTTCCACTGGGTTCTCTTTTTAAAAAGCATGGTATCTCCTTCCAGACAGAAGTGATGGTGTTTGGACCTAGTGGCCCCTGTGAGTCCCCTCCTGTAAACATGGGCCCCCTCACACCTTATGTGAAACCCACAGTCAAGAACCTTGGTTTTATCATGGAGAGTGATTTTAAGTTTGACACTCAGATTCGTTCTGTGGTAAAATCCAGCTTCTTTCATCTAAGGCATTTAGCAAAAGTTAAAGCAATTCTCTCTAGACCACACCTGGAAACAGTAACCCATGCTTTTATTTCATCTCAGCTGGATGACTGTAACGCACTTTACGGCGGTGTCAGTCAGTCACCTCTTTTGCATCTGCAGCTAATACAAAATGCCGCTGCCCGTCTTTAACAGGTACATGTAAGAGATCACATCACACCCATTTTAGCTTCACTCCAGTGGCTGCCCGTGCATTTTAGAGTTCATTTTAAAAATCTTTTATTTGTTTTTAAATCCTTGAACGGTCTTGCTCCGCCTAATCTCTCCGAGTTTCTGCATCCCTACACTCCCACCCGGTCCCTCAGGTAAGCTGAACAGCTGCTCCTGAGGGTACCAAAGGTGAAGCAGAAGCTTAGAGGGGACAGAACCTTTTCCATCACGGCACCCAGGTTATGGAACAATTTACCTCTGAACATTAGACCAGCACCTTCACTGTCTATTTTTAAAACCCATCTTAAAACAAACTTTTACTCCCTGGCCTTCGACCCAGCATGAGACAATATTTTACTGAATGAAATGGATTTTTATAAATTTATTTTACCTTTTATTTAATTGATTCTATTGACTGTGGTTTCTATTTGTGCTGAGTTATATATTGTCTTGTTGGTTTTATATTGTTTTTGTGTTAGTGTCCTGCTCCTTGCTTTTATGTTTTTATGTGTGTTCTTGTTGTACAGCACTATGTGTAGCGAGTGTTGCTTTTTAAAGTGCTTTATAAATAAAGTTGATTGATTGATTGATTTCATCTTCAACCACTTAATCCTTTTCAGGTTGAAGCCTATTCCAGCATCTTTGCGCAAGAGGCAGGGTAGACCCTGGACAGTTTGCCAGTCCATCAAAGGGCCAACAAAGTTCAAACAAAAACAAGAAATCATCATATGTCCTCTTAAGAAACTCTTACTAGATTTTTGTCCTCCTCAAAGGGGATTGCAAACTACTGTGATTAGTCTGCCCATGTGTCTCTGTGTTTGTTTCCACACCTGTGCAAAAAATAAAATACTGTAAATAATGGGATCCAGCAGGGGATGCAGTCTTAAGTCTCTGACTGCTTTGTTATGTAAAGGGATTTGCAACTCCTGTCTGTAAAAACGCCAAGTGTCTTTTCGTGTTTTTAAATTACTAGTACATACCCGTGCATACCCGTCCATGCCTGTAGAAACCAAGTATAAGCAAGTATTTCTGCATGCCCGCTGCTGAAGGGTCTCCTCCTGTCGCAGACGGCTGTGTTGTTCACAGTCATGCCTGCAGTGTACTGCTGGAACCTGAGGTGTTTCATGTTCACAGCATATTTTCTGACGTGCAGCAGTTCTCCTCATTCTATTGCGCTCCATCTGGTGGGTCTTCTTCATTCAGACCACTGGTTGAGGGATAGGTGCGTCATAATTCCAGTTCATGGGCAGGATCATGAAAATAGATCTAAGCAAAAAGTGGCTTTCGACCCTGTTCAGGAAGGCCCGTGGATGCCCGTAGAAACCAAGAAACCGGAGCACCTAGATAAAATCAGAACTCAGAAGCTCTGAGTTCTGAAATCAGAAGTCAAAAAATCAGCACTTTGCTTGGCATTTTACACATTGGTAGAGTAGACTGGCATTCTTCAAGGTTACACATTTTTACTGTGTCAGCACCTCTTTAAAAACAACATTGCTGAGAAAGCGACGCTTTTGCTTAGTTTCTTCATCTTGAGCAACAATACGAAGACTGCTTGATCTGGCAACTCTGCTCGTGGCAATGTAGAATTGGCCGTGGCTGCAGAAATCTGTTGTGCCGAAAACATGAACGCGCTGTAAAGACTGGCCCTGTGACTTATTCACCTTGCCAATTTTGAGCCATATGACATCATAAGTGTAGCCTGGCGTTCGTCAAGGTCACACATTTGCCGTCATGTAGGCATGGCGAGTTGTCCTATGACGCCTGAGTTCATAGGACGCACTATGATGATGAGGCAGAGATCATAGGCCATCCTATGACGTCCTAGAAACATGCTTTAAAGTCTGTCGTACCCTATGCTGATGAAGGGTGTCCTCATGTCTCAGACGGGTGCGATGTACTACTGCTGGAACCTGAGGTGTTTCATCTTCATAGCATCTTTTCTGACGTGCAGCAGTTGTCATTCTATTGCTCTCCATCTGGTGGATCATCTTCTTCTTCGTTGAGACCACTGGTTGAGGGATAGGTGTGTTGTAATTCCAGTTCATGGACAGGATCATGAAAATAGATCTCAGCAAAAAAAGGCTTTCCGGCATGGACTCACTGTACATGACAAAGACATGAAGGCAGCCTTGATGTATACGACATCATAAAGACATGTTGCCTGATGTCTGTCACTGTATATGACATAAAGACATGAAGGCAGGCTTGATGTATATGACATAAAGACACATTTGTCTTCGTCTTCTTCTTTTAGATTTGATTGGCAGCTGGCAACCAGCTTACAGGTGCATTATCGCCACTGACTTGATTATCATCACTCTATATCTCTGTATAAGGAGTTCTGAACAACTCATGTGTGAAAAAATTATCCGTCCTTGGACTGTGTCCTTGGGGGTGTCAATAGCTATGCCAGCCAGCCAGCCTTTTCTTCGTCTATGTGCCGTGGGCCTGATGTATACAGACGTGGACAAAATTGTTGGTACCCCTCTGTTAATGAAAGAAAAACCCACAATGGTCACACAAATAACTTGAATCTGACAAAAGTGGTAATAAATAAAAATTCTATGAAAATTAACCAATGAAAATCAGACAATGCTTTTGAATTGTGGTTCAACAGAATTACTTTAAAAAACAAACTCATGAAACAGGCCTGGACAAAAATGATGGTACCCCTAGAAAAGACTGAAAATAATGTGACCATAGGGACATGTTCAACCAAGATGTGTCCTCTAATTAACATCACAGGTGTCTACAAATTTGTAATCAGTCAGTCGGCCTATTTAAAGGGTGACAAGTAGTCACTGTGCTGTTTGGTGGCATGGTGTATACCACACTAAACATGGACCAGAGGAAGCAAAGGAGAGAGCTGTCTCAGGAGATCAGAAAGAAAATTATAGACAAGCATGTTTACGGTAAAGGCTATAAGACCATCTCCAAGCAGCTTGATGTTCCTGTGACTACAGTTGCACATATTATTCAGAAATTTAAGATCCACGGGACTGTAGCCAACCTCCCTGGACGTGGCTGCAGGAGGAGACGGATAATACGAATGGTAACAAAAGAGCCCAGAACAACCTCTAAACACATTCATGGTGAACTCCAAGGGCAAGGTTCATCAGTGTCAGATGGCACCATCCGTCGTCGTTTGAGCCAAAGTGGACTTCATGGGAGACGACCAAGGAGGACACCACTGTTGAAAACAAATCATAAAAAAGCCAGACTGGAATTTGCCAAACTGCATGTTGACAAGCCACCAAGATTCTGTGAGAATGTCCTATGGACAGATGAGACAACTGGAACTTTCTGGCAAGGCACATCAGCTCTATGTTACAGATGCAAAAATTAAGCATACCAAGAAAAGAACACTGTCCCTACTGTGAAACATGAGGAGGTTCTGTTATGTTCTGGGGCTGCTTTGCTGCATCTGGCACAGGGTGTCTTGAATCTGTGCAGGGTACAATGAAATCTCAAGACTATCAAGGTATTCTAGAGAGAAATGTGCTGCCCAGTATCAGACAGCTTTGTCTCAGTCGCAGGTCATGGGTCTTGCAACAGGACAATGAGCCAAAACACACAGCTAAAAACACCCAAGAATGGCTAAGAGTGAAACACTGGACTATTCTAAAGTGGCCTTCTATAAGCCCTGATCTAAATCCTATTGAACATCTGTGGAAGGAGCTGAAACATGCCGTCTGGAGAAGGCACCCCTCAAACCTGAGACAACTGGAGCAGTTTGCTCATGAGGAGTGGGCCAAAATATCTGCTGAGAGGTGCAGAAGTCTCATTGACAGTTACAGAAATTGTTTGACTGCCGTGATTGCCCCAAAAGGGTGTGCAACAAAATGTTAAGTTAAGGGTACCATCATTTTTGTCCAGGCCTGTTTCATGAGTTTGTTTTTTAAAATAATTCTGTTGAACCACAATTCAAAAGCATTGTCTGATTTTCATTGGTTAATTTTCATAGAATTTTTATTTATTACCACTTGTCAGATTCAAGTTATTTCTGTGACCATTGTGGGTTTTTCCTTTCATTAACAGAGGGGTACCAACAATTTTGTCCACGTCTGTATGACATAAAGACACATTTGTCTATGTGCCATCATATAGGCATTGCGAGTCGTCCTATGATGCCCGAGTTCATAATACGTCCTATGATGTTCAGGCAGAGATCATAGGCCGTCCTATGATGTCCTATGAACGTGACAGACACACACACAGAGAGAGAGACACACACACAGATTTCTTGCTTTTATAGAGTGATAAATCAATCTAAGATTGTGGTTTGATAGTGCATACACATTAGGGATGGGCATAATTTACCGATTAACCGATAATTGATCATTAAGAATTTCACCGAGGAAGTTCATTTTCGTCGACAAACCGTTTTTTTTTTTTTTAAACAATCAGAGGTTATTAGGCCTAGTGCACGGCCGTCCTCAAACAATGCAATGGCAAAATTTGGGCACCAGGGGGCAACATTACACCATCGCCGTACCCTGGCGTGCCTCAGTTGATACATGCGCGCTTCCGTAGGGCAATCGCCAAATCATGAAGCAGTTACGGCGAAGTGTTGCGTGGGACCATTTCAATTTAAAAAATGACCAGGTGTACTGCAATCACTGCAATGCAGCATACAAATATACCTCATCGACAGGGTCCATGGAACACCCTTATTACGCGAAGAAACCGCCAACAGTGGTTGCGCGCTGAGTAATGGCGGTCGGTGAAGATTCTTTTTTTTTTTTTTCAGAAACTTTATTGAGAAGGTCATGAAGATTCGGTAGAAGACACACACACACGTGTAAGTGTACATACATACGTAGATGTAAATAAAGTGTACATAAATATGTTTTTAGAACTCTTATTCTTATAACAAGATACGTAACTCAAGATGAAAATGATTTACTGCACAGGTTAATGACAGCTTTACTGCTCCTCAGGTGCTAGAGGCGCAGGATCGTCGAGGGAAGCTGCAGGAGGCGGCGTAGTGGCTCGACGGGAAGACTATTTCGCACAAAATGGCACAAGAGAACAGCAAAAAGTTCCGCGCGGTTAGACTAAGTAACACGAGCAATAGAGCAATGAATGCGGTCTTCGTTTGTTGGGTGGCCGCTCGGCAGGGACAGAAGCTGGGTAAAACGTCTCGGCCAATCAGCTTGCGGGGTGAAACGTCTCGGCCAATCAGCTTGCGAGATTCCCGAGCCGAGCCAACCCGAGAACAGCGAACAGAGAGAGAGGGATTTGAGAGAGAGAGGTGGATTTGAGTTGTGCGGCTAATGTAGTCTACCTGCCTTGTTACGTACCTAAAAATGTTAATGATTAACCGATTATTAATCATTAATTCTCCCGACGATCGGTGAAGAAAATTTCACCGAATGCCCATCCCTAATACACATCGAGAATTCATGTTGAAAATCTGGAGACAAAATGCAAAAAAGTCATTAATCTCATAAAAGCTGTAGCAGGACACGAATGGGGTGCAAATAAAAAGGCATTAATTGATGTTTACAGAGCACTAATGCGATCGACAATAGACTACGGATGCATGATTTTAAACGGCAAAGATGACTGGAAAAAATAGACAGAATGCAGCATAGAGCGTTTCGCCTGTGCAGTGGAGCCGTCAAAACAACACCAAACAATGCAGTTTTAATAGAAGCAGAAAAAATGCCAATGGATTTGAGAAGAGATAAACTCACATCATCATACTGGGTCAAGCTGAAAGGAAGTGACGAAGCAAATATTTCAAAAACAACACTACAAGACTGCTGGGAATACTCAAATTTCTAGGGACACGGGTTTGGGCGGACAATTGAAAGAAGGACCAGAATGTATGGGCTGCACACTATTGATATAGCTAACACCAGTCCAGTGAGTAATGTTCACCCTTGGCTGTTTCTGGGAATAGAAGTAGACGCTAGTCTGCTAATGAGGAAAAAGGATTGGCATATGAGTGAAGTTGGTGTTACAACAAGCATTTACCTCAGGAACAACTACTATAACGTCTTACAGCTCTATACTGATGGTTCAAAGAATAAAGAGGGCTCTGTTGGAGTTGGAGTTTACATCCCAGAGTTTAAAGTGACCATCGCAAAAAGACTCTCCAACAATACATCCGTGTTTACAGCAGAGATGGTGGCAATAATTATTGCTTTGCAGTGGGTGGAGGAGGTCAGACCGGACCGGGTGGTGGTGTGCACGGACTCACTTGCAGCGTTAAAAACCATACAGACACTAAAATCTTCAAGGGAAGACTTGGTGATTGAGCTATATCACAGTTTATTTAGGGTACACAGGGGTGGTGAAGAAGTTCAGTTTTGTTGGGTTCCTGCACATGAAGGGTTGAAAGGGAATGTCTGTGCAGACAAATTACCAAAGAGCGCTCTTGGAAAAGAGATAACTATACCATTGTCTCTTGGAAAAGGTGAAGGGAAAGCAGTAATCAAGAAAAAAGGAACTGAGCTATGGCAAAAAAGATGGGATGAAGATCATAAAGGTAGATTGCATTACCATCCATCCATCCATCCATCTTCTTCCGCTTAATCCTTTTCGGGTCGCAAAATATAAAATTCTTTATTGCAGTAGATTTTTATAACAACCAAAAGGAGGGAAGACATCATTATGGCAAGACTCGGACTGGATCACAGGTTTAAACGGCACTTTATTCACCATGGGGAAAAGCGAAAGTGACAAATGTAGAGAATGTGGAGTAAAAGAAAATGTCGAGCACATCTTATTACACTGTCACAAGTACGGAAATGAAAGACAGATAATGGAAAATCAAGTTCGAGAGGCCAATAGGGAATGGGATTTAACTGGGATTCTGGGAACAGATGGAGAGGCAATAAGAATCACGAGAAGGGCTCTTTTCTCTTTTTTAAATAACACAGGATGAAGTCAGAATTTAGGGGTCAGGCTCACATGACATAATGTTACACACTCTTGTACAGTAGGTGGCGGTATGCACCTTTCAGTTGTTTGCTATCTGTCAGTAACCAAGAGAAGAAGAAGAACATTAAATTTCATAGGGACATATGAAGATTTAAATTTTTTAGAGTTTGTACAAATCAAGTGTACACATGTGCCCCTCCAGGAAAAAAATGACTTAATTCAATCTTCAGGTCATCTAAACTCTTCCCAACAACAAGCTGTGCAGCTATTCAAAGCTGAAGCCAATACATTTCCTGGATTTCATATCTGTCACAGTATCAGATCCCGATGGCTGGAGGCCTCAGCATTATTCTCACCTTTACAGCCATGGAATCTGCTTTTGTGGATGAACACCGAGAGAGATTGTGTTTCTCTCACGTACTCACACAGATAAGGAAAGGCATAAGACAAGATGAACCTTTATTACCTCCGCCGAGGAGGTAATGTAATCGGGGTGGTTTGTCTGTTTGTGAGCAGGATTACACAAAAACTACTGTGGATTTTGAGCCATGGATTTTGGATTTGGGCAACGGATGAACCCATTAAATTTTGGTGATGATCTAAGAGTGCATACTGTACCTCCACCAAGGATCTTGTTTTTATTTGCGCAGCAGGATTACACAAAAACTATCAGATGGTTTTGGATGAAATTTTCACCAGAAGCGGTCCTTGGGCTATAGAGGAACCCATTACATTTTGGTGATGAACGCATACCTCTACCAAGGCTCTTATCTCCTTACAGTGTGTTCCAAGAATCCTCCAAAAATACTGGCTAGACTTTGATGCAGTTTTCACCAGAACTGGCTCGTGGCCTACACACAAACCCATTACATTTTGGTGGTGATCCACGAGGGACGGAATGAGCCTTGGCAGAGGTATGCGCTCTCTGAGTGCTTTTCAAGTTAGTACTGCAGCAGCAAAGGGACAGCAGCACTCAGAGCAACAATCAAATCGATAAATAAAAAATGGTTAAACAAATCGAAGAGAAATCTGACACATGGTGGGCTGTGGTGGCTTAATGATTAGGGATGTGGACTGGTGAGCAGAGGGTTGTGGGTTTGATTCCTGGACCAGCAGGATTAGATCTGGGTGGGACAGGTAACAGCAGTGTTTGCCCCACCCTCCAAACCCCACTGTGGTGCCCTTAACCCTGCTTCATGCTCCATTTCCCTCTAGTCCGCGTACACTTTGGATGAGCCCGGCACACACGTGGCACTGCTCATGCTCACTGTTTTCATCTACCTAGGCCAAGCGGTTGACGCATGCGCACAACCATCATTTGTAGTTTCACTCCCGCCCGAGAGGTGGCGCCAAGGCGCTTACGCGCCACGATTTTCACCAACGAAGAAATGGCGGACTTCTTCACAAAGTTTCTCTTCAAATAGAGTCCATTTCTGCTGTTTGACTTCCCGGTTTTCACTCTTTTTCAACGAAGATGCTGCTGTCAATGTGAAAGAAAGTATGTATGTTTCATGTATGTTTTTATTCTCGTTTTATGCCTCCTCGTTGTCTTCTTCGTCTACTGATATATGCTGTGCCGACATCGCCACCTCGTGAATGGGACGTTCAGTCTTGCGCATATGCTTTTCAATGCATTCAGGTCGTGGACACGCGGCGCGGTTACAAAATTTGGGCTGCACGCGGTCATCCGCGGTCGAGCACTGCGGACACTAGCGGAGTGGGGACGATGACGTAAATTTCGTCACACATGGTTTCCGGTTAAGCATACGCAGACAGCAGAGGTGTAGCATGAACCAGGCTTAAGAGTGGGAGATTTTGCGTGCCCTTAGTGGCAGAGCGCAGCGCTGTGCCTGTCATCTCACTCCGACATCCCCGGCTGCATTGACAATTTGTACCGATTTGTACTGATCTGCTAGTTTCAGAAGGTGGTAGACATGCATTGGAGGACTCAATGGATGACACCTAATACACCAAAGAAGAAGAACTCCATTTCCTTTTCCTGTATTCCCTTCTTTTAGCTCAGAAAGCTAATATGGCCACGGTCCAACATCGTGCACTGTCACTTAGACGGCTTTGTACACGGAAAATAGCCACGGGACAAACTAAATTTATGTGGGGTAATCATAAGACTTTGTAGATGTGGTAGGGAGCGTAGATGACCAACAGAACGCAAAATAATGACCACGATGAGTGAAAACGCAGCGACTACGGCAGCAAGCAAGTCCCGTTAGCCGCAGGTAAGTGACAAATTTGTTTGGTTTTTTTTTTTTATATTGTATTGATTTCTTGTTCATATACTTTGAAGATAAGATGATGAGGTACCTCTGTACAAAAAACGGTGTCAAAAGACCAAACCATTCTTTGTGTAAATATGTCCAAAGTCCAGTTTTGACTGAGTTATGGAATTTAAAGAGCTGTCGCGACATTATGCAAATTAGATGCATAAATTTATTCCTATCTGAATCTTTGGATCATATTTTACATCTTTCTAATTGACAGTAAGCCATTATCTCTTACCACTTTCAAGTTATGTAGCCTTGGAAATCTCAACTATTTCATTGACAAAAAATATTTACCACTCTTGACCACTAGGGGTTATGTCGCAATTCGGCGACAATCACACTCAGAGGGGCCCTTTACCCCTACTGCTCCAGTGGAGCTGCTCAGTGCACACAGGTCAGTCTGTGGTTGTACTGGGCAGCTTCCTGATGTGAATGTGTGAGTGTGAACAGGGCATCCTTGAAAAAGAGGTTGCCTCTCAATGGAACTACCCTATTTAAATAAAGGTTAAACTTAAAAAAATAAAAAAATGGACAAATTTATCTCAAAATGTGCTTTTAAGAACTGTCCTCCTTTCATTGACATTCTTTCAGATGACCACAGCTGTCTCCAGACAGGCCAGTATCATTTAATTTACTTTCTCACATTTTATTGAGCTCACGTTTTAGCTGGTTTTAGCTCTATATTAATTTTTAAACAAAAAAAATATTAAAATCAATTCTTTGTTCAATTTCAAACAAAACGTAATATAAAACTTTAATAATACAGGGGAACACTAAATGTGTTTGTTGACCCCAAATAAATAGGTCTAAAATTCTAAAATCTACAAGTAAAATCCTAAAAATGTTTTACAGGAGAACACAAACTAAATTGTATTGCATTTGAAAAAAAAAAAAAAAAGATTAATATCTAAAAAACTAAATTTCACAAGAAGTTCATCTCTACACAGTATTTTCAGTGCAGAAAAAAACTGTTTCTGACTAAGACAAAAAAAACAAAATATAACTCCACATGACAGAATTCCTCCAACATTTTCTTTTTATCTCAACAGTAAACTCTTGCAGCATGGATGGAGCTGTAACTCCATGGTTACAGGGAGAGGGGAGGTGGAACTTTTATGTGTTGGCCTTGTATGTGTGTGTGTGGGAGGGGGGTTGCGCCTGCAGCGAACCTGTCTCATTTTGCAACCCGCTGACTCTCTGGAACGGTTGGAGCTGCAGAGCCTCTGCAGAGAGTGGTATTTGTGGGACACTGAAAAAGAGAGTCTGCAGGAGTAGAGTGCCCAAGGGCTCGTGTCACAATCAGTCAGGGGGTCGCCGATGCAGGAGTTCAGTTCCGCTCCCCCCCCCCCCCAAAATAAAACGGTCTCCCTTTTTCTCAAATTGTATCAAAAAGCTTTGGGGTCTGGACAGAGGACTCTCGGGGTCCGGATCAGGACCGGATTCCGCCAGTTGGTGACCCCTGATCTAATGTTTAAAAAATTATAATACAATACTGCCATGACTGGGTCCAAACAACGACCCAGCTCATAAAACAAGATAATCCTTTATTAGTCACACAATGGGGAAATTTACAGTATAGCAGAAGCAAAAGGATAGTAACACTTTGAACAACAATAAATAAGATAAATAGGGTAAAAAATATACACAGTGCAAGAGTTATAAAAAGTAGAATAGTGTTTGCAGTTGAAAAAAATAACTAAAATAGTATTTACAGCATTACAGTTAAATTATTCAGCAATACATACAGTGGTGTGAAAAAGTGTTCGCCCCCTTCCTTATTTCTCATTTTTTTGTATGTTTGTCACACTTAAATGTTTCAGATTAAACAAATTTAAATATTAGACAAAGATAACAAGTAAACACAAAAAGCAGTTTTTAAATGAAGGTCTTTATTATTAAGGGGAAAAAATAACCTACATGGCCCTGTGTGAAAAAGTGATTGAACCCTAAACCTAATAACTGGTTGGGCCACCCTTAGCAGCAACAACTGCAATCAAGCATTTGCAATTACTGGCAATGAGTCTTTTACAGCGCTGTGGAGGAATTGTGGCCCACTCATCTTTGCAGAATTGTTGTAATTCAGCCACATTGGAGGGTTTTCGCACATCAACTGCCTTTTTAAGGTCATGCCACAGCATGTTCATTGGATTCAGGTCAGGACTTTGACTAGGCCACTCCAAAGTCTTCATTTTGTTTTTCTAAAGCCATTCAGAGGTGGACTTGCTGGTGTGTTTTGGATCATTGTCCTGCTGCAGAACCAAAGTGTGCTTCAGCTTGAGGTCATGAACAGATGGTCGGACATTCTCCTTCAGGATTTTTTGGTAGACAGCAGAATTCCATCCATCCATCCATCCATCTTCTACCGCTTTTCCGGAGGTCCGGGTCGCGGAGGCAGCAGTTCAAGCAGAGAAGCCCAGACTTCCCTCTCCCCAGCCACCTGCTCCAGCTCTTCAGAGGGGATACCAAGGCGTTCCCAGACTAGCTGGGAGACATAGTCTCTCCACCGAGTCCTGGGTCTGCCCCGGGGTCTCCTCCCAGTGGGACGTGCCTGAAACACCTCAAGTGGGAGGCGTCCAGGAGGCATCCTAATCAGATGCCCATACCACCTCAACTGACTCCTTTCAATGTGGAGGAGCAGCGGTTCTACTCTGAGCCTCTCCCGAATGACTGAGCTCCTCACCCTATCTCTGAGGGTGAGTCCAGCAATCCTACGGAGAAAGCTCATTTCAGCCGCTTGTATCCGCGATCTCGTTCTTTCGGTCATTACCCAAAGCTCGTGACCATAGGTGAGAGTAGGAACGTAGATTGACTGGTAAATCGACAGCTTTGCCTTAGAACTAAGCTCCCTCTTCACCACAACAGACCGGTACAACGTCCGCATCACTGCAGATGCTGCTCCAATCCGTCTGTCGACCTCTCGCTCCATTTTCCCCTCACTCGTGAACAAGACCCCAAGATACTTAAACTCCTCCACTTGGGGCAGGAGCCTGTCCCCAACCCGGAGAGGACAATCCACCTTTTTCCGGCTGAGGACCATGGACTCGGACTTGGAGGTGCTGATTCTCATCCCAGCCGCTTCACACTCAGCGGCAAACCGTCCCAGCAAGAGCTGTAGGTCATTGCTGGATGAAGCCAACAGGACAACATCATCTGCAAACAACAGAGATGAGATCCTGTGGTCACCAAGCATGACGCCCTCCATTCCCTGGCTGCGCCTAGAAATCCTGTCCATAAAAATTATGAACAGGACCGGTGACAAAGGGCAGCCCTGGCGGAGTCCAACTCTCACTGGGAATGACTCCGACCGAGTGTTGGCAATGCGAACTAAACTCTCACAACGGTCGTACAGAGACCGAATAGCTCGTAACAACAAGCCCGATACCCCATACTCCCGAAGCACCCCCCACAAAAATCCACGAGGGACGCGGTCAAATGCCTTCTCCAAGTCCACAAAACACATGTAAACTGGTTGGGCAAACTCCCACGAGCCCTCAAGAATTCTCGAGAGGGTAAAGAGCTGGTCCGATGTGCCACGGCCAGGACGAAAACCACATTGCTCCTCCTGAATCCGAGGTTCGACCAACGGCCGGACTCTCCTCTCCAGTACCTTGGCATAGACCTTCCCAGGGAGGCTGAGGAGTGTGATCCCTCTAAAGTTGGAGCACACCCTCCGGTCCCCTTTTTTGAAGAGAGGAACCACCACCCCGGTTTGCCATGCCAAAGGCACTGCCCCCGACCTCCACGCAATGTTGCAGAGGCGTGTCAACCATGACAACCCAACAACATCCAGGGCCTTGAGGTACTCGGGGCGAATCTCGTCCACCCCCGGGGCCCGGCCACCAAGGAGATTTTTAACCACCTTGGCGACCTCAGCCCCTGTGATAGGCGAGTCATCCCCCTCGTCCCCAAACCCTGCTTCCTCTGTGGAAGGCGTATCAGTGGGATTGAGGAGATCCTCGAAGTATTCCTTCCACCGCCCGACGATATCCCCAGTTGAAGTCAACAGTGTCCCATCCGCACCATACACAGTGTGGACGGGGAGCTGCTTTTCCCTCCTGAGCCGCCGAACAGTTTGCCAGAATCTCTTTGAAGCCGACCGAAAGTCTTGTTCCATGGCCTCACCGAACTCCTCCCATACCCGGGTTTTTGCTTCAGCAACCACCCGAGCTGCACTCCGCTTGGCCTGCCGGTACACCTCAGCTGCTTCGGGAGTCCCACAAGCCAACCAAGCTTGATAGGACTCCTTCTTCAGCTTAATGGCCCCCCTCACCACTGGTGTCCACCACTTGGTTCGGGGGTTGCCACCACGAGATGCACCGACCACCTTGCGGCCGCAGCTCTGGGCTGCCGCTTCAACAACAGAGGTGGAGAACATGGCCCATTCAGACTCCATGTCTCCAGACTCCCTCGGAATGTGGTTGAAGTTCTTCCGGAGGTGGGAGTTGAAGACCTCCCGGACAGGGGCCTCAGCCAGACGCTCCCAGCACACCCTCACTATACGTTTGGGTCTACCAGGTCTGAATGGCTTCCTCCCCTGCCATCGGATCCAACTCACCACCAGGTGGTGATCAGTTGACAGCTCTGCACCTCTCTTTACTCGGGTGTCCAAGACATACGGTCGCAGGTCTGATGATACGATAACAAAATCGATCATCGACCTGCGGCCTAGGGTGTCCTGGTGCCAGGTGCACATATGGACACCCTTATGCTTGAACATGGTGTTCGTTATAGACAGACTGTGGTTAGCACAGAAGTCCAATAACTGAACACCACTCGGGTTCAGATCGGGCAGGCCGTTCCTCAGCAGAATTCATGGTTCCATTTACCACAGCAAGTCTTCCAGGTCCTGAAGCAGCAAAACAGCCCCACACCATCACACTACCACCACCATATTTTACTGTTGGTATGATGTTCCTTTTCTGAAATGCTGCATTACTTTTACACCAGATGTAATGCGACACATACCTTCCAAAAAGTTCAACTTTTGTCTCGTCAGTCCACAGAGTATTTTCCCAAAAGTCTTGGGGATAATCAAGATGTTTTCTGGCAAAATGGAGATAAGCCTTTATGTTCTTTTTGCTCAGCAGTTGTTTCCGTCTTGGAACTCTGCCATGCAGGCCATTGTTGCCCAGTCTCTTATGGTGGAGTCATGAACACTGACCTTAACTGAGGCAAGTGAGGTCTGGAGTTCTTTGGATGTTGTTATGGGGTCTTTTGTGACCTCTTGGATGAGTCTTCACTGCGCTCTTGGGGTAATTTTGGTCGGTCGGCCACTCCTAGGAAAGTTCACCACTGTTCCATGTTTTCGCCATTTGTGGATAATGGCTCTCACTGTGGTTCGCTGGCTTCCCAAAGTTTTACAAATGGCTTTATAACCTTTTCCAGACTAAAAAAATCTCAATTACTTTGTTTTTCATTTGTTCCTGAATTTCTTTGGATTGCAGCATGATGCTAGCTTTTGATCTTTTGGTCTACTTCACTTTGTCAGGCAGGTCTTATTTAAGTGATTTCTTGATTGAGAACAGGTCTGGCAGTAATAAGGCCTGGGTGTGGCTCGAGAAATTGAACTCGGCTTTCCAAAGATGTGATAAACCACAGTCAATTTATGTTTTAACAGGTGGGGGGGGGGGGTCACTTTTTCACACAGGGCCATGTAGGTTGGGATTTTTTTTTACCCTTAATAATAAACACCTTCATTTAAAAACTGCATTTTGTGTTTGCTTTGTCTAATATTTAATTTTGTTTGATGATCTTAAATATTTAAGTGTGACAAATATACAAAAAATGAGAAATCAGGAAGGGAGCAAACACTTTCACACCACTGCATACTGCCTGGCCAAAAAAGTCACACACTAATATTTCGTTGGACCTTTAGAGCTTTGATCACAGCCCCATTATCAAATTAAATCAACCTTTATTGTCATATTGCTGTACATACAACTGTAGTGGAGGCAAGATGAGATTGCGTTTCTCTTGGCATCCATATAAGTTAAAAAAAAAAGAACATAATTTAAGACACACTCACACACACACACACACACCCACAGCCATTCACACTTCCCTGAGACATACTTGAAAACTAACCAGAACTATAATATACAAATAATATACATAATGTCCATAGGTGCAGTAGTATGTATGAGAGATTCCGGATCAACTGTTCAGCATCCTAAAAGATTGTGGAAGGAAGGTGTTAATCAGTCTGGTGGTTCTGCCTCTGATGCTCCAGAATCGTTTGCCAGATGGCAGTAGTTCAAAGTGTTTATGCAGAGGGTGAGAATGGTCCTTGACAATGTTCAGTGCCCTGCTCCTACAACGGTTCTGAAAAAGTTCTTGGACAGAGGGGAAGGAAACTCCAATTACCCTCTCAGCTCCCTTAACTATCCCCTGCAGGGCTTTTTTGTCTGACATACTGCAGCTGGAGTACCATGTTGCAATGCAGTATGTCAGAACACTCTCCACCACACCTCTGTAGAAGGTCCTGAGGATGCAGATGGGGAGAGAGGTCTGTTTGAGTTTCCTCAAGAAGTGCAGTCTCTGCTGGGCCTGCTTCCTGATCCCCAAGGAATTCTTGCTCCAGGTCAGGTCCTGCGAGATCTGCACTCTGAGGAACTTGATGTTCTCCACTCTCTCCACTAAACAGCCGCTGATGCTGAGAGGGACGTGTTCAGGCTGTGACCGCCGGAAGTCAATAATCATCTCCTTCGTTTTGTCCACGTTGAGCACCAGATTGTTCTCCCTGCACCAGCCCTCCAGGTCTCTCACTTCTTCCCTGTACACTGATTCCTCATCCCTCTGAATAAGTCCCACCACCGTGGTGTCGTCTGCAAACTTAATAATCTGGTTCCCCTCGTGTCTGGATACACAGTCATGTGTTAGAAGTATAAAGAACAGTGGACTGAGTACGCAGCCTTGAGGGGATCCAGTGCTCAGCATGATAGAGTTGGAGATGTTATTTCCAACCCGGACAGACTGAGGTCTCTCAGTCAGGAAATCCAGGATCCAGAGACATGTGGCGGTGTTCAGACCAAGAAGAAGTAATTTCTCCATCAGTCTCTGGGGAATAATGGTGTTGAATGCTGAACTGAAATCAATGTACAGGAGTCTGGCGTAGGTGTCTTTCTGATCCAGGTGGGTGATGACAGAGTGCAGGGTGGTGACTATAGCATCCTCCGTGGAGCGGTTTGAACAATATGCAAACTGGAGCGGGTCATGTGATGCAGAGAGGCAGGCTGTGATGTGTGGTTTGACAAGCCGTTCAAAACACTTCATCACAATTGGTGTCAGTGCAACAGAACGATAGTCATTCAGACAGGACACAACTGGTTTCTTTGCCACCGGTACTATGGTAGAGGTCTTAAAGCATCTGGGAACGATGGCCTGACGCAGGGAGAGGTTATAAATGTCAGTCAGGACATCCGCCAACTCGCTCGTGCAGTCTCGGAGCACACGTCCCGGGATGTTGTCCGGACTTGCAGCTTTACGTGGGTTGACCCTGGTTAGGGTCCTCCGTGTGTCCGCTGTGTTGATGGTGATAGCTGGCCCAACCGATGGGGGAGATGGGCCAGCCCTCCCTCTGATTGTCGGGTTTGATGCTTCAAAACGTGCAAAGAAGTTGCTGAGCCTGTCTGGAAGCGAAGCGTCGTCATCATTGACCCCCTGCCTAGACTTATAGTCCGTCAGCGCCCGAACTCCCTGCCACATCCGCTTGGTGTTCCTAGTGTCAAAGAGGTGTCCCTGGATTTTCTCCGCATAGGCGCGCTTCACCGTCTTAATTTCGTTTGAGAGCGCAGACCTGGCTGAGCGGACGGTGATCCTGTCCTTCACTCTGAAGGCTGCATCTCTTGCTGTGAGCAGCGAGCACACCTCTGCAGTCATCCAAGGCTTATGGTTGCCCCGTGCAGTGATAGTCTTCACTATAGTGACATCCTCTGTGCACTTCACGATGTAGCTGGTGACCGTTTCAGCATACTCCTCCACATCTGTCTTGTCTTCCTGGAAGGCTGCTATTTTGAAGACCTCCCAGTCTGTGTGCAGAAAACAGTCTAAGTGCTGAGGTTGCACTCTCTGGCCAAATCCTGATTTGTTTCACTACTGGCCTGCTGCGTTTCAGTAAAGGTTTGTAGCCAGGGACCAGCATCACAGATAGGTGGTCAGAAAGGCCGAGGTGGGGGCGAGGTGTTGCCTTATAAGCATCTGTGTTTGTGTACACCAAGTCCAACATATTCTCTCCTCTGGTCTTAAAGTCTACACATTGTTTAAACTTGGGGAGCACAGTCTTTAAACTGGTGTGGTTAAAATCCCCCGCAACCACCACAAAACTGTCCGGGTGTGAAGTTTGAATTTCACTAATAGCATCGTGCAGCTCTCCGAGTGCCTCTTTAGCATTAGCTTTAGCATTAGCGCTCAGCACTATGTAAACAGCAGCTACAAACATGTTGGTGAATTCCCTTGGCAGATAAAATGGCCGACAATTTACAATAAGGAACTCCGCCAACAGAGAGCAGTGTTTAGATACTAACGTGGCGTTCACGCACCAGTTCTTGTTAACATAGATGCATAGCGCCCCCCCCCCACAGCTCTTACCGGAGCTCGCAGCTTCTCTGTCTGCCCGGAATGATGTCGTACCTTTCAGATGAATGGCCGCGTCAGGGATGTTGTCGTGGATCCATGTCTCCGTGAACACAAGCACACAGCAGTCCCTCCACTCTCTCCGGGTTTCTCTCGCAGCTCGTCCAACTTGTTGTCGAGGGAACGGACATTAGAGAGAAGGAGCGACGGTACTGCTGGTCTGGAGGGGTTAGCCTTTAGCCTAGCATGAATTCCGGCCCTTTTTCCTCGCTTTTGCTTGCGTTCCCTCCACTTATGCTTCCTCCTTTCCCAGGTAGCTTCCAGCGGAATCTCCGACAGAATTCCATGCTGGTGTAGAATGTCCAAGTCGCAACCGAGCGCCGCGATTCTTGCAGCGTGCAGTACCTTGATGTTTAATAAGGTCTCACGGTTCTAAGTAGCTGTGGCATCATTTTGATAAGTTTCTGCAATGTCATTTTATTACATTTTACATTACATTTTATTCTATTGCCTAACAGCTAAAAGGTTACAGGTTTGAATCCCCAGGCTGGCAGGGGTAGGAACCTTTCTGTGTGGAGTTCGCATGTTCTCCCTGTGCTGTGTGGGTTTAATTCCAGGTGCTCTGGTTTCCTCTCACAATCCAAAAACATGCATATTAGGTTATCTGGTGATTAACCTAAATGGACTAAATGGTCCCTAGGTGTCTTGTCTCTGATCGTCCCTTAGAATAGAAACTTAGTACTACTTTAGTGCTTTGAGTGGTCTTTGAGACTAGAAAAGTGCTATATCAATACAGATCCTTACTTGCAGTCTGTTTTAGACAAGTAACATGCTTTTAAGTTTTTGTCTTGTGCTACTTGACTCTGCACCAGTGCTATGAGGAAAAAGGTAACGTACAGCCCTGATAGTCCAGATTTACTTTGGAAATCTATTAATACAGGCAGTTGGGGGTTCAAACAAGATACATAATGTTGAAAACATGTTAACAGGTTAGCTCCAAGTTAGTTTTTCCAAGTACTTTTTAAAAATTATAATTAAAATGTTAATTGTAGTTTCATCTCCTTTTAAATATTTTTAAAAACACAATTCAGAAATTTTATAACAAAATTTTTATCAACAAAATATAACAAAATTTTATAGCACAATTCAGTTGTGCTATAAAATTCTCATCATTAATTAAAAAAACCGCAACTTAGAAATTTTTGGAGACTTCAGACTTTACTGACTCTAAACCCAGAGACTTTCGATTTGACTCTGACTCTAAGTTAGTGTCTCCTCAACATATCTGGTTCTGCCATCTTCCCCAGAAGCCATACCCAGTGCTTAGTCCTGATTGGTTCAGATGTTGTAAATTGCTGTTTTTAAGGACACTGCAAGTTGATGAACACTGATATCCATCAACGTAAACTTGCCAGATTGTAGCCAGTGGCTAATTTCCATCTATTGTCCGTGGGTTACAATTTTCCCTTCCCCCATTCTATTATATTGAGCACCAAGCTAGAGGGTGGGAAGTACCATTTTTATATGGTCTTTAGTATGACCCGGCTGGGGTTTGAATCCATGACCTCCTGGTTGAGGGGTGGGTGCTCTACCACTAGGCCACCACTCTGGTTATAGTGTTATAGTGACATTACAAAAACAGAGCAGGAGGGATGAGCTTAACTGTGTCAGGAGCTGAGCCAGCTTGGTTTCCCCAGCTTGGTCCCGACCTCCCTGTGGGTTTAGGTGCCGCTGTTTATGTGTATATTATGCATTTCAGTGTGCTTCCCTATCCTTAGCCACTGCTCTCTGGCCGGCAGCTGTGAGGCAGCTCTCTTTGGCTCACTCTTCTGTGAGCGCTGGCTGACAGTCTACTGGTCCGACCATGCCCCCTCACTCACTTTACTCATTAGTAAAGAACAGGAGAAAAACAGAGACAATATTAAAAATACATGGACAATACTTAATATTCTTGGAAATAAAAACAGAAATACAAGCTACCCAACCAATCTTTCAAAATAAAATAAAATAAAATAAAATAAAATGACAGAGTGTGAATGCAGTCTCACCTGCAAATGAATTTAATAACTTTTTTGTTAACATTGGTCCTAATTTGGCTCGAGAAATACCCATTACGGCACCTACAGGTGATACAATAAGCAAAAACACTGCTATAAAAGACTCCATTTTCATAAAGAACACTGACGAGAGAGAGGTCATTGAAATTGTTAAATCATTTAAAAGTAAAACATCTACGGATTGTGATGGTATTGACATGCTCTTAGTCAAAACTATTATTGAATGCTTAGTGAAACCACTGACGTATATTTGTAACCTGCCTCTCCAAACAGGTATATTTATTACCTCCGCCAGGAGGTTATGTTTTTGCCGGGGTTTGTCTGTCTGTTGGTTAGCAAGATAACTCAAAAAGTTTTGGACGGATTTCGATGAAACTTTCAGGCATTGTTGGAAATGGTACAAGGAAGAACTGATTAAATTTTGGGGATGATCCGGATCACCGTCCAGAAGAAAACCGCCATTACGGAAAATGCCATTTTCGTGAATAACTACTGAACCACTAATCCTATCATTGTCAATCCAATTGCTAGTCATATGTTTTCGTGGTCAAGGAATCTGAAAACGTACACACAAACACTGTATGGGCGTAACTGTGGCCGCCATTACGCAAAATGTCATTTTCGTGAATAACTACTGAACCACTAATCCTATCATTGTCAATCCAATTGCTAGTCATATGTTTTCATGGTCAAGGAATCTGAAAACGTACACACAAACACTGTATGGGGGGAACTGTGGCGCTTGGCGGAGGTCTGCGCTCTCCGAGTGATTTTCTAGTTCCCAATGCAATGAAAATAGCTAAAGTAATTCCGATATACAAGACGGGTGACAGAGGGGAATTTTCAAACTATAGACCAATTTCACTATTGCTGCAATTTTCCAAGATACTTGAAAAAATATTCTGTAAGAGAATTGACAACTTCATAATGAAGAATAATTTATTGTGTGAGCAGCAATATGGGTTCAGACTAGGGATGGGCATAATTTACCAATTAACCGATAATTGATCATTAAGAATTTCACCGAGGAAGTTCATTTTCGTCGACAAACCGTTTTTTTTTTAAACAATCCGAGGTTATTAGGCCTAGTGCACGGCCGTCCTCAAACAATGCAATGGCAAAATTTGGGCACCAGGGGGCAACATTACACCATCGCCGTACCCTGGCGTGCCTCAGTTGATACATGCGAGCTTCCGTAGGGCAATCATCAAATCATGAAGCAGTTACGGCGAAGTGTTGCGTGGGACCATTTCAGTTTAAAAAATGACCAGGTGTTCTGCAATCACAGCAATGCAGCATACAAATATACCTCATCGACAGGGTCCATGGAACACCCTTATTACGCGAAGAAACCGCCAACAGTGGTTGCGCGCTGAGTAATGGCGGTCGTGAAGATTCTTTTTTTTTTTTTCAGAAACTTTATTGAGAAGGTCATGAAGATTCGGTAGAAGACACACACACGTGTGTGTGTGTGTGTGTGTGTGTGTGTGTAAGTGTACATACATACGTAGATGTAAATAAAGTGTACATAAATATGTTTTTAGAACTCTTATTCTTTTAACAAGATACGTAACTGAAGATGAAAATGATTTACTGCACAGGTTAATGAGAGCTTTACTGCTCCTCAGGTGCTAGAGGCGCAGAATCGTCGAGAGAAGCTGCAGGAGGCGGCGTAGTGGCTCGACGGGAAGACTATTTCGCACAAAATGGCACAAGAGAACAGCAAAAAGTTCCGCGCGGCTAGACTAAGTAACACGAGCGATAGAGCAATGAATGCGGTCTTCGTTTGTTGGGTGGCGAGCGGCACAGAAGCTGGGTAAAACGTCTCGGCCAATCAGCTTGCGGGGTGAAACGTCTCGGCCAATCAGCTTGCGAGATTCCCGAGCGAGCCAACACGAGAACAGCGAACAGAGAGAGAGAGATTTGAGAGAGAGAGGTGGATTTGAGTTGTGCGGCTCTCCGTGCACCTGATGTTCTAATGTAGTCTACCTGCCTTGTTACGTACCTAAAAATGTTAATGATTAACCGATTATTAATCATTAATTCTCCCGACGATCGGTGAAGAAAATTTCACCGAATGCCCATCCCTAGTTCAGACACAAGAGGACAACTGCATTTGCTCTAATGCAATTACAGAAAAAAATATCAACTGCCATTGAAAATAAAGAGTATTCAGTTGGGGTATTCCTGGATCTTAAAAAAAGCATTTGATACAGTGGATCATAATTTATTATTAAAGAAACTACAAAATTGTGGTATTGGGGGGTAGCACTGTCCTGGTTATGTAGTTACTTAAAGAATACATATCAGTATGTATGTGTTGGTAACAAAAACTCACAGTTACTGAAGGTTACTTGTGGAGTCCCACAGGGTTCAGTTTTGGGGCCACTGTTATTCAATATGTATATAAATGATGTATGTAAAGTTTCGGAAAAAATGGATTTAATATTGTTTGCCGATGGCACTAATTTATTATGCAGTGGAAGCAATTTGGAACAACTTTTGGATACACTCGGAAAGGAATTAGGAAAGCTTAAACTGTGGTTTGAGTCAAACAAATAAACGCTCAATTTAAGTAAGACAAAATTTATAGTTATTAACAACCATCACAACAACTTAGTATCTAAACTCAGTGTAAATGGTGTAGAGATTGAAAGGGTATCTGAAGCTAAATTTCTTGGAGTAATAATTGATAAACTGTGTTGGAAGTCACATATTAATTATATTAAAAGTAAAAATCTAAATCAATTGCAATACTACACAGAGTGAAATATTTGCTGAATCAACCCACATTATATACTTTGTATCATTCATCAGTACTCCCACACATTACATATTGCACTGAAGTATGAGGAAACACATAAAAAACAAACATATATCCAATCTTTATGCTTCAGAAGAGAGCTATTAGAATAATAAACAAAGCTGCCTTCAGGGAACCAACAAACCCACTTTTTCTTAAATTAAAAGCTCTCAAGTTGAAAGATCTGGTTGATTTTAAAACTGCAGAAATAATGTTTAAAGTGAAGAATCTATCACTGCCTGCCAATATCCAAAAGTTGTTCCAAATAAGGGAGAAACAATATCATTTCAGAGGAACATGGATATTTCAAAAACCTTCAGTGAGAACTACCACCAAGCAACACTGTGTCTCAGTGCAAGGAGTCACGATTGTGGAATGCTTTTGGACCCGAATTAAAATCATGTACAACGCTTGGACAATTTAAACAAAAACTAAAGGAAGAAATACTCCAAACATATATGGGTGTTTTTTTGTTTTTTTTGGGGGGGGGGGCAGTGCACTATATCAGGGGTAGCCGACTTTCAAGCGCTCTCTCTTTTTCTGTAATTTGCAGACGTCGGTTTTGTTTTTATAATATGCAAGGGAACATAAAAGAGTTTCAGACTTGCATTGCAATTTAAAAAAAAAATCATTGATTTTGCCGTTAGAATCGAAACTATTGGTTGTGTCCCCTCATTTTTCCCAGTTTTTGTGTGACATGAAAATCGCATCAATTTCAAAGTACTGTAACGTGATCTCTGAGTAACTCTTTCTACTCAAAATGCAAGAGATAACAGAGTTGTAATGCAAATTCAAAATAAAACATTCCCCAATGTGATCGGATCTATGGTTTTTGTACGGCGACCCCTGCAAATTTACTCGTACGACGTAAATTTCCGTGTCCCCAAATTTACGCAGCAACATGCAAGTTATTTGGTAAAGTAACCAGAAAACAGGAAGTGCTGATGCTTTTCACTTTGCACCTTTCAAATCCCAAACCATACACGTAAAAAGGAGATCAGTCTTTGTGAAGCTCAGATGTAGAATATTTCAATAAAATCTCAAACATTTATGACACATCGAATATGGTGTCCTTTAAAAAATGTACGTCTTCGGTCTTGGTCGGCCGCGCGCAGCCCCGTCTGGCGAGGTGAGCGCCCTGGGAAAGCACTTATTTTCTCGACCCCGGATGTGCTCAACCCATGTGGAGAGGATTAACCGTGGTCACTTTATATTGAAGTTATCGAAGGTCCAAACTTCCGTGTCCCACATTTACGCCTTTTGTGATTTACGTCTTATCCAACAAACAGGGAGAATTTGAAGGTATGTATACACGTTATCACATCTTAATATGTCATGAAAATGTAGCTGTTGATGAGTTTTGATGCGTGAAAAATACTGGAAGTGTTGAAGTTGTTTCGTGTAAAACGTGTGCCATTGCAAAGTGCATTGGCACACGGGGAAACAAAAGCCCGAGTGTCCCGTTTACGTCTCCATTTACAAGTAGTTGAAGTGAGCGCTCATCCTCAAGAGTTCCTGAACGCGAATGCCGTTACGAAAATAGTTAATAGTTTCATAAACCTGACACAATTGGATAGTGATTAGTCAATTTCATGTGCAGATTTGATCAATTTTAAATTTTGCCACCAATGTCACACATTGGACCCCTAATAAATAAAAACACCCATATACAAGATGACATGTAAAATCACATAAGGATTGTCATATCCAGTCTGTGTTGTTGCTTAGTTTTTTGTCACGTTTTGTCTTAGCTTTGTTCTGAATTGTAATCGCTCTTGTTTTGTTTTTCTTTTGAATTCTTGGATGGAATATGGGTGGGCAATATAAGCTGCGGCTTCAGCCATCACCCATTTCGGATAACCTATGTTGAACTGTATAATCAGAGGAGTTATTGTTTCATTTGACCTTGTAAGATGGTTTTTTGTTTGTTTTTCCCCTTTATTATATTATTCTGTTCTTTTCTTTAATCTTTACTTTTAATCTATCCGAAATAAAGATTCATTCATTCATTATAACCTGCTGTTCCCACTCGCTGTGCCATCTCTCCGCTCTCGCCTAGGTGCTCGTAATCACACCATCACCAGCAATGCGTGTACTTAAGCAGCCTTTTGCCAGTCACACATTGCTGGGTCTTTGAATGTATTGTCTGCTGCATTGTCTGTGGATAATTGTGTTCGTCCATGTGCCACGACGGTTTAGCCCCTCCGCGTTTCCTGTGGTTTTCTGGCGTCCTCTGAGCGATGTCGGCTCTGGGACGTCACTGGGGTTAATCCATTTCTCCTCATGCGTTCGCTGGGCGATGCTGGCCCCCAACACCGACTGTAAGTTCTTCTTTGTATTTTTGTAAGTCTTCACCCTTTTTGAACTGTTTGTCTTTAAGTTATTAAATGTGTTGTGGTGTAACCCTGCATGTAGATCCACATCATTTCTCCCCTCTCCGTGCGCTTTTATGCAGCGCACGGAGAGGCTCATAACAAACTGAACTTTAACAGCAGAAAAACACGGACATTCAAAAATTAAAAAAAACTTTTTTTTTTTCTTTTTTTTTTTTTTTACAGTTGAGCAACGCAATAACCAAAACAATACAAGTACCACACAAAGACATACAATTACACAAAATTTTGTGTAATTGTAATCATTATTTTCATGAAATGAAATAATGAATAATATTGAAACAGTAAATATGTGCAAGGTAAGGTGTTGGGTTTGAATATGAAATAATGATAAACTAGAAAAGCACTCTGAGAGCGCAGACCTCCGCCAAGTGCCACAGTTCCCCCCCATACAGTGTTTGTGTGTACGTTTTCAGATTCCTTGACCATGAAAACATATGACTAGCAATTGGATTGACAATGATAGGATTAGTGGTTCAGTAGTTATTCACGAAAATGGCATTTTCCGTAATGGCTGTTTTCTTCTGGACGGTGATCCGGATCATCCCCAAAATTTAATCAGTTCTTCCTTGTACCATTTCCAACAACGCCTGAAAGTTTCATCGAAATCCGTCCAAAACTTTTTGAGTTATCTTGCTAACAAACAGACAGACAGACAAATAAACCCCGGCAAAAACATAACCTCCTGGCGGAGGTAATAAAACTAAATAAGTAACTAACTAGCAAACTAACAGAGCAGTAAAGTACCCAATGTTCTGAAAATGAAGAGTGAAAGACTCAAGTCTGTAGAGGTCCGAGTTTGTAGGGAGATGGAAAAAATGTGAATATTTGAGGTATATGTGGTTGGGGTGGGGGGTTGGGAGTTTAAGAGCAGAACAGCTTTGGGAACAAAGGTGGCCCTCCTTCTCTGGGTCCTACAGCCGGGGCATCGGAGCTGGCATTTGGAGGGGAGCCACTCAAAGGCAGGGTGAAATGGGTGTGAACGACATGACATATAAGAGTGATTTCGGTCTTCGGTTTTCCCAAGTCATAAAAACAGGTTGCAGAAATGTTAAGGAAAAAAAAAACAAAAAAAAAAATTGATTTTGAGCAGAGTGCCACTTTTCAAAAAAGTTGCCAATGAAAGAAAAAAATCTTCCCAAATTTGGAAGAAAAAATTTGTAATTATACATAAGAAGCCAGACAGTGAGGGGGAAAAGCCACAAATTAATATAAAAAGTCAGAATTTACAAGGAAATACTCAAAAAAAAAAAAGTCCCACGTTTAACTTTTATTTTTTATTTTTTTATACAAGAAAATGTTGCAAATTTACGTCACAACATTGCAAAGGAAAGAAGCTTAGAGGGCCAGATCACATACCTCACGCATCCCCATATGAGAGTTCTTGCTGAACAATGTAATTTATACCCTCATCGGATGCAACTATAAACCTGGCATGTAGTCAAAGGAATTAATGTCTCAGGGTTTCCTTTGGTAATATTTCCATGTGGCGGCCCGCCACACTTGAAGTGGTGCCACCACTATGAGGAAATATAAATTTAAGAAAAAAATATTAAGGAATGACGGTCTGCAAGCGCGCACACCAACAACGCGTGTGACCGTCATCCGCGCGGAGTTCAGAAGCACCGCGCCCGCGTGACCACTCCAGTCACCAGGCAGAGTGTCTCGCTAGCATCACTGGCTGAGAGAAACATGAGTTTATTAAAGTACTTTAAACGTGGAAAAAAAAAAAATCAGAAGAGGTATGCAAGCAGTGGAGAAATTTATCATGGTTTTAACCCGCTGGTAACGGGAGCAATAATGAAGAGTCGCTTAACTCACAGGTATGGTTAGGAGCTCGAGTAGGCTCATTTTGTCTTCTTTAATTAATATTTTTTTTTCTTATTTGAGATAAGAATAAAAAGTAGATGTTTTTACCTTTACCTTAGTTAATATTAACTAATTTATGTTCATTATTATGTACCTGGAAAGCTAAAGGTCTGATGACACGATTTTGACTTCATCTAATTTTGCAACACATAATACAATATGACAAAATAGGTTGGTCAGAATCAGAATCAGATTTACTGCCATTGTTCATGTAGTACACAAACGAGGAATTTGTCTCGGTGCCATGCTGCAACATTAAAAACATGATGAGATAAAGAGATAAACTAAAAAACTAAAAGACTAAAAACATGCAATAAGTGTAGAATAATAAGTAATAATAATAATAATAATAATAATAATAATAATGAGTAATACTAGTCAAGGCAGTTTTAAATAAATTAGCAAGTAGCAGATAATATGGGGTACCACAGTGCAGTCGATAATGCAACAGAAAAACAGTGATGAATGACATGAGTCTGGTTGAGCTGCTGTATATAGTGCACGAGAGTCAGTAAGTCACTTAATGTTCAGCAGTCTGATGGCAGAGGGGAAAAAGCTGTTCATGTGCCGGGAGGTTTTAGTCTGAATGGACCGAAGTCTTCTACCTGAGGGGAGGGGGGCAAACAGTACGTGACCAGGGTGTGAAGGATCGGCTATGATCCGGCCTGCACGCCTCCGGGTCCTGGAGATGTACAGGTCCTGGAGAGATGGGAGCTTGCAGCCGATCACCTTCTCAGCAGTGCGCACGACGCGCTGCAGCCTTAGTCTGTCCCTGGCAGTGGCTCCTGCGTACCACACGGTTATGGAGGAGGTGAGGATGGACTCGATGATGGCCGTGTAGAACTGCACTAACATCTTGGTGGGTAGCTTGAGCTTCCTCAGCTGCCGCCGGAAGAACATCCTCTGCTGGGCCTTTTTGATGAGGGAGCTGATGGTTGGCTCCCATTTGAGGTCCCGGGTGATGGTGGTGCCCAAGAAGCGGAAGGAATCTGCAATGGTGATGGGAGAGCCTGTGATGGTGAGGGGGGGCAGGGGGGTTGTGACTTTCCTGAAGTCCACAATCATCTCCACTGTCTTCAGAGCGTTCAGCTGCAGGTTGTTGTGGCTGCACCAGGACACCAGCTGGGCCACCTCTTTCCTGTAGACGGACTCGTCGCCGTTGGAGATGAGCCCGATGAGGGTGGTGTCGTCCGCAAACTTGATCAGCTTAACAGACTGGTGGGAGGAGGTGCAGGAGTTGGTATAAAGGGAGAAGAGTAGGGGGGAAAGTACACAGCCCTGGGGTGATCCGATGCTGATGCTGATGCTAACAGAGTCCGAGACAGACTTCCCCAGCCGCACATGCTGCCTCCGGTCCGTCAGGAAGTCGGTGATCCACCTGCAGAGGGAGTCAGGCACGCCGAGCAGGGACAGCTTTTCCTGGAGCAGAGCGGGGCGGATGGTGTTGAATGCAGAGCTGAAGTCCACAAACAGGATCCTGGCGTAGGTTCCCGGGGAGTCCAGGTGCTGCAGGATGGAGTGGAGGGCCAGGTCGACTGCGTCGTCCACAGACCTGTTGGCACGGTAGGCAAACTGCAGCGGGTCCAGGAGGGGAGTGGTGATGGACTTGAGGTGAGACAGGACCAGGCGCTCAAAGGACTTCATGACTACAGAGGTGAGCGCTACAGGTCTGTAGTCGTTAAGTCCAGTAATCCGTGGCTTCTTGGGGACAGGGATGATGGTGGAGGATTTGAGGCAGGACGGCACGTGGCATAGCTTAAGGGAGGTGTTAAAAATGTCTGAAGACAGGAGCCAGCTCTTTCACACAGTGTCTCAGGGTGGAGGGAGACACACCGTCCGGCCCTGGGGCCTTGCGCGGGTTCAGTCTGGAGAATTGTCTGTGCACGTCCTGCTCACTGATGACAAGGGCAGGGGGGGAGGAGGAGGAGGGGGGACCGCTTTTGATGAATTAGGGGCCGAGGAGGCAGTGGAGCTGGGTGGAGTGGGGGAGTTGGACACAGCTGACGAGGTGTCAAAACGGGCGTAATGTTGGGACAGTTTTTGACAAAGGGCTTTGTCATCCTGACCTTTAGAAGCCTGAGGCCGATAGTTGGTGATTTGCCTCAGTCCTCTCCACACAGAAGCAGAGTCATTAGCAGTGAACTGCTGCTGGAGTCTCTCAGAATACACAGATTTAGCTTTCTTCAGCTCTCTGTTAAACCGATATTTGACCTCCCTGTAGCAGTCCCTGTCTCCACTTTTCAACGCTGCTTCCTTCTCCTTCCTGATCTGTCTGAGCTTGGCAGTGAACCAGGGCTTATCATTAGAGTACCTCACCCTGGTGTGCGATGGGAGAATGCTCTCCTCACAAAAGTTGATATATGAGTTCACAGTGTCTGTGTACTCATTAAGATCATGTGTGGCTCCTTTAAACATGTCCCAGTCAGTTATTTCCATGCATGTGTTCAGTTTCTCTCCAGCTTCACTGGTCAATTTCTTCGTGGTGGTCACAACAGGTTTAGTGAGTTTCAGTCTCTGTCTGTATGTGGGGATGAGGTGGACCATCACGTGATCAGATAGTCCGAGCGCAGCGCGGGGAACAGCGCGATATGCGTCCTTCACTGTAGTGTAACAGTGATCCAGCGTGTTTTTTCCTCTGGTTGGACATTTAATAAACTGTTTGTATCGGGGGAGCTCGTGACTCAGATTGCTCTGGTTAAAGTCGCCTACCACAATAATCAGAGAGTCTGGAAAAGTCCGCTCCACATGTAGGATGTGATCTGCGAGCGCGCGCTGGGCCTCGTGCGCGTCGGCGTCGGGAGGGGCGTACACAGCGATCAAAACGAATGATGCGAACTCCCGCGGGTCTGTGCAGTTCTAAGTCAAACAGGCTTTTTTTCACGTGAATATCCAACGTTTTCATGAGCGCCACGTCACCAATTGCGTCAGTGGCTGGAAAACCCCTCGGCCATGTTGCAACATCAGCGACAGAACACAGCGCTTGGCTGCCCACTGTACACACAGGATGGAAGCGGTAGCAAACATCGACGATGGTTCCAGCACATGTAGTCTGGAATTGGTTTGTGTTGTCCAATCTTCAGACAATTATAGGTCAGAAGAATGGGATGATAATGAAGAATCTGGGGGCATCAGACCTTATAGATTTGAGCCGTGCCTAGCGAGTCAGACTCAAAGACTGACGGTGGAGAGGCACACATGCCCACTGCAGCAGCAGCAGCAAACACACGGCAGGGGAACACTGAATGGTATGCTTTTGTTACAGATATTGCAACAAATTATTTGTTCATAAATATAATTTATTTAAACCAGATTTTTCAATGAAATCATAGCAGTGTATTCTCTGTGGCTCAGGCATCGGGTTTATTACGGGGGCATCTCAAAAAATTAGAATTCCATGAAAAAGTTCAATATTTTTTGTCACTCATTTCAGAAAGTGAAACCCATTATATAGATTCATTACACAGAGAGTGATATATTTCAAGTGTTTATTTATTTTAATTTTGATGATTATGGCTTACAGCCTATGAAAACCCCAAATTCAGTTTCTCAAAAAATTAGAATATTACATAAGATTAAATTTAAAAAAAAAAAAAAAAAATCGATTTTAATAGAAATGTTGGCCAACTGAAAAGTATGCCCATGTACACACTCAATACTTGGTCAGGGCTCCTTTTGGATTAATTACTGTATCAATGTGGCGTGGCATGGAGGTGATCAGCCTGTGGTACTGCTGAGGTGTTATGACGGTCCAGGTTGCTTTGATAGTGACCTTCAGCTCGTCTGCATTGTTGGGTCTGGTGTCTCTCATCTTCTTCTTGACAATACTCCATAGATTCTCTATGGAATTTAGGTCAGGAGAGTTTGCTGGCCAATCAATCACAGTGATTCCATGGTCATTAAACCAGGTTTTGATACTTTTGGCAGTGTGGGTGGGGGGTGTCAAGTCCTGCTGGAAAATGAAATCAGCTTCTCCATAAAGTTCGTCAGCAGAGGGAAGCATGACGTGCTCTAAAATTTCCCGGTAGGTGACTGCGTGACTTTGGTCTTGATAAAATACAGTGGACAAACACCAGCAGATGACCTCTGTTCAGATAAAAGTAAATTTTGCATTTCATTTGGAAATCAAAGTCCCAGAGTCTGGAGAAAGAGTGGAAAGGCACAGAATCTAAGTTGCTTGAGGTTTAGTGTAACACTTGAGATGAGATGAGATGAGATTCAACTTTATTGTCATTACACATGTATGAATACAAGGTAACGAAACGTGACTTGGCATTTGGGCACACTCTGCAGAGTGCATCCAAGGCCGGGGCAGCCGCTAGGCGCCAGTCATAAAGAAGAAAGGAAAAAAAAGAAAAAGAAAATGGATATGACACAGTAGGCGAGAGAAAAAAACATGTTTTATCAGAATGACGCTCGGCAAGTGAGCGAAATTTTGATTGCAGGCAAAAAAACCCTCAATGCACATTTAGCAGACATTTAGCAGGAGATCACACACAAAAGTTGAGAGGCAGTGTATTGTATGCATGTAATGTTGTATGCATTGTGTAGTGTAAATTTAACAGTTGTTAGTGAGCAGCAGAGGGCGCCTCCTTCCACAGTTAGTGATGATATGAGGAACCATGTCATCACCTGGTGTTGGTCCACTGTGTTTTATCAAGACCAAAGTCAGCGCAGTCGCCTACCGGGAAATTTTAGAGCACTTCATGCTTCCCTGTGCTGACAAGTTTTATGAAGAAGCTGATTTTCTTTTTTCAGCAGGACTTGGCACCCCCCCCCCCCACACACACACACTGCCAAAAGTATCAAAACCTGATTTAATGACCATGGCATCACTGTGTTTGATTGGCCAGCAAACTCTCCTGACCTAAATCCCATAGATAATCTATGGAGTATTGTCAAGAGGAGGATGAGACACCAGACCCAACAATGCAGACGAGCTGAAGGTCACTATCAAAGCAACCTGGGCCTCCATAACACCTCAGCAGTGCCACAGGCTGATCACCTCCACACCACGCCACACTGATACAGTAATTAATCCAAAAGGAGCTCCGACCAAGTATTGAGTGTGTACATGGACATACTTTTCAGTCGGTCCACATTTGTATTAAAAAACTATTTTTTTAAAAATTGATTTTATGTGATATTCTAATTTTTTGAGAAACTGAATTTGGGGTTTTCATGGGCTGTAAGCCATAATCAAAATTAAAATAAATCAACACTTGAAATACATCACTCTCTGTGTAATGGATCTATATATGCGTTTCACTTTCTGAAATAAGTGACATAAAATTTTGAACTTTTTCATGATATTCTAATTTTTTGAGATGTGCCTGTATGTATTATCTTTTGAGTTCTTGTTGTTTTTATGTTTTGTACATGTGGTTTATGTGCCGTTTTGACCCACTTTCAGGTGGGCATTGTCCAAGATTCGCCGGTCCGACCACGCGCCTTCTCTTTTTGACAGTCAGCTGTTCATGTTTTGTGTGCATCATCTGCTGTCTTGTCAGCCAGCCAATATTGCCAATACTATCGTGACGTGTTAGCCACTCCACACAGCCGTGGTTCTGTTGAGCCCCTTGAAGCGATGTCAGTCCTGGGGTGCAACCGTGATTAATACGTCTCCTCTCCATGCGTTCGCTGGGTGATGTCAGCCCCAAGCCAACTGTAAGTATTTCTGTTCATTTTTCTAAGTCTTCACCTTTTTGGGAACTGTTGTCATCATTCTTATGTTCAATACATGTGCTGTGGTGAATCCTGCACATAAATCCATTCAGCCTTCCCCTCCTCATGCGCTCCTTGTCATGACCTTCCGTGTGCTCTTACGCAGCGCACAGAGAGGGAGAATGAAATAACGACGATTTACGTGCAGGGTTCACCACAGCACATTTAATACAGAAAGACAGACAATTCCCAAAAAGATGAATGGTAAAATGGTAAATGGCATTCACTTATATAGCGCTTTTATTTTCATCTCTTGATGACCAAAGCGCTTTACAGATCCTGCTATCCACCCATTCACACACACACATTCACACACTGATGGCAGCATGAAGACATACTAAAGACACAAACATACTTACTGATGGTGTTTGGGGCTGGCATCGCCCAGTGAATGAATGAGAGGAAACGTGTTAGCCACAGTTGCACCCCAGAGTGGACATTGCTTCAAGGACGCACGAGAACCACAGCGAACATGGAGTGACTAATACGTTGTGAGAGTGCTGAAAATACTGGCAGACTAACAGCACAGATGACAATACTATGGACCAGCAGTGCGTGACTGGCAAACGGCTGCTAAGTACACGCACTGCTGGTGATGATGTGATGAGAAGCACCTGGGTGAGGACCGGGAAACATGATCAGTGGGAATGGAAATCAGCTGGTGATAATGATAGAGGGGACGTGGCCGGACCGGTGAGCTGTCAGCATGGGATCACAGAAAGTAGGTCAAAGCGGCCGTCGAACAAAATTATTATTATTAAAAAAATGTCATGATGTTTCTGTGAATTTTCATGATATTCTTTGCGATATCACAGAATACTTTTTTTTTTATTTATAAAAGACAGTTTCACAGGCCAGTGTTAATTATGTTCAACATATTCAGTAAAAACAAAAACTCTTATTTCTCCAGTTTATAAAGAGCCCTTTAGAATGTGTCTCAAAGGCCTAGGACTTCATCCTAGGCCATCCTGTTGTTGGAAACAGGAAACCACCAATCTTAGTTGGCCAACATTTTAAAATAACGGGTATCAAACTAGTTATAAATGTACTTATAACCTTCAGCTGGGAGGAAAATTATAAATTTGGATTTTAATAGTCAACTGATCTATTGATTATTAAAACAACTGATTGACAAATCTTAATTTTAATCTGGTGCCGCTTCTGATATCTTCACCTTTTCAGAATAAAAAGAGAAGTGGCTTTAGCTAAAAAGTTACAATTCTGCATGAAAAAGGTCACAAATTAGTCACCAAAAACATTCAAAAATTTTTAAAAAAATGTACCTTTATGAAAAGATCTTTAAAAAAATGAGAAATACAACAAATTTAGGAGAGAATGGTAACAAGCAGATGAGAGTAAAGTTGGTACTGCAGACTACATATAGGTTCAGGTTCCTTTATTTGTACCCGTAGGTAGATTTGTTTTGCAGTCTGGTGATATCCATATTTACAAGCCACAAATTACATTCAACATAGACACAAACACAGGCACAAATGAAATTGACTGTGAACATGATAAAAATACTCAAGGCTCCATCAATTAGGGTATAAAAAGACAAAGAGATGAGAGAAAAACCAGAGGTAAGAGAGAAGAGTCATATTAAAAGTTAAAAACTAGTCAAAGAGGTTAAAAACTCAAAGGTCTAAAACTCAATAAAATATTTAGAACCCAAGTAAAATCCTACAAAAATAAGTAAATATAAAATGGAGTTAATAAATAGGTACCTACATTATGTGCAATATTTTGTTACAGCTTGTTCAACTCTTTGACAGCAGCAGGAATAAAGCTGTTTTTGTAGCACTGGGTTTTACTTTTTGGGACAGCAAACCTCCGTCTTGAGGGAAGAAGCTGAAAGTTGCAGTGCAAAGGGTGGGAGTCATCATTTAAAATGGAGGTAGCCATCCTCTGTACTTGTCTGGTGTACAGGGATGTCAGGCTCAGCTGTGACTCACCAAGCAAACGACTGGACCATCTAACTACCTGATCCAAGGATTTCCTCTGTTTCAGTTTTATCTGACCAAACCATGACACTAAAGAAAAGGATAAAACAGATTCAATAAAAGCCCGATAAAACATTGTCATTACGGTTCGGTCAATTTGGAAGCGTGCAAGTTTTCTCAAGCAATGCAAATGTTGCTGACCCTTTTTGCACACCCTTTCACAGTTCTCCTCAAACTTTAAATTACTATCAATCGTCCCAAGATATTTGTAGGATTGTACACATTCGGTGGTCTGGCCTTTTAGTAGAATCAGAATCAGATTTATTGCCATTGTTCATGTAGTACACAAACTAGGAATTTGTCTCGGTGCAATGCTGCAACATTAAACATGATAAAATAAAAGAAATAAACTATACATGCAATAAAGTGTAGAATAAGAATGAGTAATACTAGTCAGCAGTTTAAATATATTAGCGAGCAACAGATAATGTGGAGAACCATATAGTGCAGTCGGTAATGCAAGAAGAAAACAGTGATGATTGACATAAGTCTGGTTGAGCTGCTGTACATAGTGCATGAGAGTCAATAAGTCACTTAGTGTTCAGCAGTCTGATGGCAGAGGGGAAGAAGCTGTTCATGTGATGGGAGGTTTTAGTCTGAATGGACCGAAGTCTTCTACCTGAGGGGAGAGGGGCAAACAGTACGTGACCAGGGTGTGAAGGATCAGCTATGATCCGGCCTGCACGCCTCCGGGTCCTGGAGATGTACAGATCCTGGAGAGATGGGAGCTTGCAGCCGATCACCTTCTCAGCAGTGCGCACGACGCGCTGCAGCCTTAGTCTGTCCCTGGCAGTGGCTCCTGCGTACCACACGGTTATGGAGGTAGTGAGGATGGACTCGATGATGGCTGTGTAGAACTGCACTAACATCTTGGTGGGTAGCTTGAGCTTCCTCAGCTGCCGCAGGAAGAACATCCTCTGCTGGGCCTTTTTGATGAGGGAGCTGATGGTCAGCTCCCACTTGAGGTCCCTGGTGATGGTGGTGCCTAGGAAGCGGAAGGAATCAGCAGTGGTGATGGGAGAGCCTGTGAGGGTGAGGGGGGGCAGAGGGGTTGTGACTTTCCTGAAGTCCACAATCATCTCCACTGTCTTCAGAGCGTTCAGCTGCAGGTTGTTGTTGTTGCACCAGGACGCCAGCTGGGCCACCTCTCTCCTGTAGGCGGACTCGTCGCCGTTGGAGATGAGCCCGATGAGGGTGGTGTCGTCCGCAAACTTGATCAGCTTGACAGACTGGTGGCTGGAGGTGCAGGAGTTGGTATAAAGGGAGAAGAGTAGGGGGGAAAGTACACAGCCCTGGGGTGATCCGGTGCTGATGCTAACAGAGTCTGAGACAGTCTTTCCCAGCCGCACATGCTGCCTCCGGTCCGTCAGGAAGTCGGTGATCCACCTGCAGAGGGAGTCAGGCACGTTGAGCAGGGACAGCTTGTCCCGGAGCAGAGCGGGGCGGATGGTGTTGAATGCGGAGCTCAAGTCCACAAACAGGATCCTGGCGTAGGTTCCCGGGGAGTCCAAATGCTGCAGGATGGAGTGGAGGGCCAGGTTGACTGCGTCGTCTACAGACCTGTTGGCTCGGTAGGCAAACTGCAGCGGGTCCAGGAGGGGAGTGGTGATGGACTTGAGGTGGGGCAGGACCAGGCGCTCAAAGGACTTCATGACTACAGAGGTGAGCGCTACAGGTCTGTAGTCGTTAAGTCCAGTGATCCGTGGCTTCTTGGGGACAGGGATGATGGTGGAGGATTTGAGGCAGGTCGGCACGTGGCATAGCTTAAGGGAGGTGTTAAAAATGTCTGAAGACAGGAGCCAGCTCTTTCGCACAGTGTCTCAGGGTGGAGGGAGACACGCCGTCCGGACCGGGGGCCTTGCGCGGGTTCAGTCTGGAGAACTGTTTGAGCACGTCCTGCTCACTGATGACAAGGGCAGGGGGGGAGGAGGGGGGGTCGCCTTTGATGAAGTAGGGACCGTGGAGGCTGTGGAGCTGGAGGGAGGGGGGGAGTTGGACACAGCTGACGAGGTGTCAAAATGGGCATAGTGTTGGGACAGTCTTTGACAAAGGGCTTTGTCATCCTGACCTTTAGGAGCCTGAGGCCGATAGTTGGTGATTTGCCTCAGTCCTCTCCACACAGAAGCCGAGTCGTTAGCAGTGAACTGCTGCTGGAGTCTCTCAGAATACACAGATTTAGCTCTCCTCAGCTCTCTGTTAAACCGATATTTAACCTCCCTGTAGCAGTCCCTGTCTCCACTTTTCAGCGCTGCTTCCTTCTCCTTCCTGATCTGTCTGAGCTTAGCAGTGAACCAGGGCTTGTCATTTGAGTACCTCACCCTGGTGCGCGATGGAAGAATGCTCTCCTCACAAAAGTGGATATATGAGTTCACAGTGTCCGTGTACTCATCCAAATCATGTGTGGCTCCTTTAAACATGCCCCAATCAGTTATTTCCAAATCATTAGTACGGTGACTTTGTGCCTGGGAGTTTTCCTCCTAAAGTCAATAATCATGTCTTTAGTTTTTGTCATATTCAGCTGCAGGTAGGAATCCTCACACCAGTAAACAAAATCATCAACTACTGGGCCGTGGCCACTCTCACCATCCTGGAGGAGACTGACAATAACTGAATCATCAGCATACTTTATGATATGTCTGTTGTCATGTCTGCTCCGACACATGTTTGTGTACAGGATGAAGAGTAGTGGTGACAACACACACCCCTGAGGAGAGCCAGTAGAAGTGCACTTTAGGTCAGACAATGTACCATTGACCCTTACTCTCTGCGTCCTGTTGGTTAAGAAATCCAGAATCCAACCCACCAGATTATTGCTCAAATCAAATTGTTGCAGGAGCCTTTCAGCTAAGATATGAGGTTGGATTGTATTAAAGGCGGAGGAAAAGTCCACAAATAAAAGCCTGGCATGTGTCCCATTGAAATCCAGATGTTTAAAAAGCATGTTAAACAGAATGACAGTGGCATCCTCCACTCCTCTGTGAGGCCTCTAGGCAAACTGCAGAGGATCCAATGCATGCTCAGTCTGCTTTAGGACCTCACATCTGACCAGTTTTTCAAAAATTTTCATTAAAATTGAAGTCAAAGCAACTGGTCTAAAGTCGTTTACCGTTTTAGGACAGCTGGATTTTGGAACGGGAACAACCACGGCTTCTTTCCAGATCTTAGGCACATGTTGTGTCTGTAAGGACTTATTGAAAATGTAATGAAATATAGGACTCAGTTCATGTGCACAGGACTATATACTGTATATATACACACATACACACACACACACATACATACATACATATATATCCCATAGTTTTGAAAATTGTGACCCGTGCTGGCAAAATGAGTCAGAATGCACACCTGGTAATTACGAGCAACAGGCACGAGAAGTCATAAATGATGATTCTTTCTTTGTTTGCTGGCGACAAGTCCCGGGAAAACCCCCATCAGAGCCTGGTATCATTGTAAAGCTTGGAACTCCTACTTTCTAAAAATACACGTTTTTGCTGAAGACGTAACTCAGGGCCGATCAAACAAGTTTTCAAACCAGCCAAAATATAAACAAAATTGTCTTGTTGCTGGTCAGTTTTTGCCCTTTTCCTACAAATTAAATATCATTTTGAAGGTCTTTCAATACAGAATATGAAAATAACGTTACCTCAGGTTTGAAAAATTTCCTCATTGTGACTCATTTTGCCAGCACGGGTCACAATTATAAAGGTTTTTCTTGAAACATCTGAATAGTCCTGAAAACACTGCCTTATAAATGTAAGGGCAATTTAGCTCTGGTTAATGCAACCTATTTACTACATTAAAAAATGTAAACCCTAAACTCCAGTATAAGCAGCTACAGCAGTATAATAATATAACCACAGACATCACTCACCACATTACTTCTATCTTCATCTCATTTCTGTGCTCTGGGGCGTGAGGGGTTTTGGTCATTTTAACATATTAAATGAATTTGGTATGTTATTTCACTGGGTCAAGAAGAGGATCTAAATAAAACAGGGAGGGAGTGGGCTTATTTAAAAGTATTATTTTATCATCTGGCCTACCTGTCAGCCGTTTCCACCAAACTACTAGACACTTCTGCAAGTAAATGACTGCTGCATCAGACCTCCCATCTCTCCTTCTCTCAGTTAACCCACGTTAGAATCTATGTTGCACAGACAACTCCTGGGGCTGTTAATGTTTTGGGGTTTTTTTTCCTCTCGGTTGGTTGAATAAATCAAGCTGGAGCAGCCATAGGGAAACGAAAATAAACCTCTTGACACTTCGAAGTCCGGACGTCAACAACACTGCTTCAAGGTAAAGTAAAACTTTTCACTGAAGCAGTGTTATTGACGTCCGGAAAAAAATGCGGGCAGATTATCCAAATCACAGCACTGTTTTTTAAAGAAGACAGCAGTTTGAAACAGCCTTAAAACTAAATAATTCCTCACAACTAGATGCAGACGTTCCAAGCACAGAGCGCCGCTTCTCGCGCCATGTTTTTTTGTTGTTGTTTCTATGGTAACGCATAACTTCCGTTAGTAGGGTAATGGACCCCAAATATCGCGATGTTCATTTTTACACCGGTACCAAAAATTATACCGGTATTATTGTGAATGATACGATATGGAACATCCCTATTTAGGGGGCAATCACTTTGTCACACAGGACCATGTAGGTTTGGATTTTTTTTCCCTCAATAATACACATCTTCATTTAAAAATTGCATTTTGTGTTTATTTGTGTTATCTTTGTCTAATATTTAAATTTGTTTGATAATCTGAAACATTTAAGTGTGACGAACATACAAAAAAATGAGAAATCAGGAAGGGGGCAAACACTTTTTAACACTACTCTATATGTAGCATCTCATTTCTGTCACTATAAAGGAACTTGAGACACACAGAGTTGGAAAACAAGAACACTGAAACCCCCTACTTTTGTTTGGCTCTAGCCATAGAGACTACAAACTGCAGTTCCCAGGTTAGGAGGAAATATACAGTTCTAAATAAATACTGTATACAGTAGAGCTAAATGGGTTATGGGAAAGATCACAACCTTGGGAATGTGCCATTTAAAAAAAAAAAAAAATCTGGCAGGGAGCTGTCCATGAGGCCTGATACAGGAAGTGGTTCACTTACCATCTCTTTCTGGGTCATGCTATCTTCACATCAATCTGTGCATTTTTCCTTGAGTTGGAACACAAAACAACACACAGAGATATTTGATTTCATGTTTTACTTTTCAATACGATGCACTGGACCACCATGTCATGTAACAAAACGCTCCTCTTCAGTCCAGTTTCATAAGCAGCTAAAGTCATACTACATTCAGCAGCTGCACTGTATCCTGAAAAAAGTATCTGGAACATATGGCATGTCTCTGGAGACAGCTGAGTTGACTGACCAGCTGTCTGATGAAATTACTGGGCTTTTGGTGATTATTCTGTATACTGTTATATGTACATTTGAACACAATCATATTCAGTTTAAAAATTTCTTGACCTTGCAATTTGTGGAATATAAAAGTAGACCTGCAGAACAGATACTGATGGACACAGACAGTGTTCAATACCCCGTCTGGAAATAGTTTTGGTCATTGGAAGACCTCGTGGTACCTTTCATCTTTCCGCCACTGACAACATATGCACTTCAAATGGCATTTCAACAAATTTTATTCATCAAATGAAGCATTAATAAAGTGGACCTATTACACTAAGTTACAGCTCTATATTTTAATTCTTAGACTTCACAGAGGCTGTTCTGCATAATTTGTTTAAAATAAACTTCTAGAACATCCTCTACCTGACAAAAGAAGTTTCAGTTAATATCCCTTTAATGGCCACATTTCCTATGACTGACTGCCTTTTTCAGGGTTCCCACCCCTTTTTCAAAGTAAAATTCAAGCACTTTTAAGGACCATTTCCAAGTTCTTCCAGTACCTTACGGCTGTGATAAATTACATACTATTAATGAAAATACATACGTAGAATTTTAATTTCCCTACTTTATTACTGTAACAGATGGTTTTGTGCTACAAACAAGAACACATGGTACATTATATGCCCGTGTGTGTGTGTGTGTGTGTGTGTGTGTGTGTGTGTGTGTGTGTGTGTGTGTGTGTGTGTGTGTGTGTGTGTAGGGCTGTCACGATAACTGCAATTATGTAGTACCGCACTATGGACAAGCCTACTGCGAAGAATAACGAGCAAACGCAACAATTAAGGTGTAAATAACCACTGAAAGGTTTATTATTTTAGGTTAATTACCTGATCAATAATTCTGAGATATCTATTTTTTGATCTTTGCATAAATGTTTTCCTATTAGTAGTTAATTTTACAAAATACAGAGGCCTTATGCCATCCTATGTACTAAAGTAAAAAAGCAGGCTTTTATTTTGATAACGGTGATTTGTTTTCGCTTCCTATGCCTGCCTGTGGAATTGTCAGAAAGCAGGGTTTCCTCTGGTAACATTTCCATGTGGCGAGCCACCACACCAAGGAAATTTAAGAAAAAATATGACGGAAAGACGCTCCGTAAGTGCACACATGAAAAACGTGCATGACCGTCACCCACGCGGAGCTCGGAAGCGCCCTGCCAGCATGTTGCAGTCGGCAGTCAGAGTGTCTCGCTACTAGCGTCACTGTCTGAGGGAAGCATGAGCTTATTAAAGTACTTTAAACATGGAAAAAAAGCAGCAGAGGTATGTAAGCAGTGGAGGCGTTTATCGTGGTTTTAACCCGCTGGTAACGGGAACAATAATGAAGAATCGCTGAGCAAACAGGTGTGGTAAGGCTTCATATGCAGGGAAAGGCAAGGGGGACTGATGAATTGCTGAGGATTTATTTCACCAGCCACTGCATTAACCAAGTTATGTTCATGATTATGTACCTGGCAAGTTAAGATGACCAAAATTCATGAAGTCAGTGACTTCAATTGGAATTTTCCCATTGTGGGACTAATAAAGGTTTATCTTAATCCATCAACAGCCTTCAGACAAACTAAATGTGCTAACATTTGGATTTCAAAATAAGGTTTCTCCTGGTGTCTGGCTGGTGAGGAGAGTTCTAAAAAACTATACAGTGGTGTGAAAAAATGTTTGCCCCCTTCCTGATTTATCTTCTTTCTTTTTGTATGTTTGTCACATTTAAATGTTTCAGATCAAACTAATTTAAATATTAGACAAAGTTAACACAAGTAAACACAAAATGCAGTTTTTAAATGAAGGTGTTTATTATTAAGGAAAAAAAAATCCAAACCTACATGGCCCCGTGTGAGAAAGTGATGTCCCCCCCCCCTTCCCGCCGCTCGTTAAAACAAATTAACTGAGGTTTATCACATCTTTGGAAAGCTGAGTTCAATTTCTCTTGCCACACCCAAGCCTGATTACTGCCACACCTGTTCTCAATCAAGAAATCACTTAAATAGGACCTGCCTGACAAAGTGAAGTAGATCAAAAGATTCTCAAAAGCTAGACATCATGCTGCCATCCAAAGAAATTCAGGAACAAATGAGAAAAAGTAACTGAGATACTGTATATCAGTCTGGAAAAGGTTATAAAGTCATTTCTAAAGCTTTGGGACTCCAGCAAACCACAGTGAGAGCCATTATCCACAAATGGCGAAAACATGGAACAGTGGTGAACCTTCCCAAGAGTGGGCGGCTGACCAAAATTACCCCAAGAGCACAGCGACAACTCATCCAAGAGGTCACAAAAGACCCCACAACAACATCCAAAGAACTCCAGACCTCACTTGCCTCAGTTAAGGTCAGTGTTCATGACTCCACCATAAGAAAGAGACTGCACAAAAATGGAGTTCCAAGACAAAAACCACTGCTGAGCAAAAACATAAAGGCTCGTCTCAGTTTTGCCAGAAAACATCTTGATGATCCAAGACTTTTGGGAAAATACTCTGTGGAATGACGAGATAAAAGTTGAACTTTTTGGAAGCTGTGTCCCATTACATCCGGCGTAAAAGTAACAGCATTTCAGAAAAGGAACATCATACTAACAGTAAAATATGGAGGTGGTAGTGTGATGGTCTGGGGCTGTTTTCAGGGTTTCCTCTGGTAACATTTCTGGGTGGCGGTCCACCACGGCTGAAAATTTCCCACCATTCTATGAGGAAATATAAATTTAAGAAAAAAATATGATGGTCTGCAAACGCGCACACGAACAACGTGCGTGACTGTCATCCACACGGCGTTCAGAAGCACCCCGCCCACATGTTCCAGTCGGCAGGTAGAGTGTCTCGCTACAAACGTCGCTGTCCAAGAGAAGCATGAGTTTATTAAAGTGCTTTAAATACAGAAAATAATCAGAAGAGGCATGTGAGCAGTGAAGGCATTTATCATGGTTTTAACCTGCCAGTACCAGGAGCAATAAGGGAAGAGTCGCTTAGCTCAAAGATTCCCAAAGTAGGGGTCCCTAATCCCCCAGGGGGTCACAAAACACTGTGAGGGGGATGGGTGTCGCGAGATGATTTTCAGAATCTTCCTGAGGCAATTATGCAGGTGACATGTCACTTTAACTGCGCCACAGTAAACATCACAGGTCACACACAGGCTAGTGTGCACCAGTAGATTTCGTCTGAACAGCTCAAATCAACACACTATGCTTTAAGCCTAGGATATTATTTTTAAAAATGAAATGGTGATTAATACCGACCAAAGACAATGCAGAGAGGCCAGCGAAGATGGCAGCAGAGAGCGTAGAAATCCCATCGACTTCTGGCGCAGGGGAAGGAGGAGGAGGACAGCACCGTACAGGGCTCCATAAGCAATCGGACCAGCCACCAAGTGTCGCAAGTATCAAGCAGAATATATTCAGTATGGATTCAGGTTCAGTTTTTCAGTTCAGTTTACCTGTTTTAACACATGGAATATAGGTCCAGCTTACATAATGGTCCAAATTAAACAAATTGTCTCAAATGAAAGAGTATAGTGAATTGACAACAATGAAGAAACATGAAGGTAATGCCAAGTTACTTCCTGTCTCATAGAGTAGGTTTGAGACAGTTGGCAGTATACAGTTGGCAGTATATATGCCATTAAGCAATCATATTTATGCATTTTCTTTATTCATTGATGCATATTTACAGGCAAAAACTCTCATGCCGGCCCCACTGCCTGGTGACCTTTTTAAATATTTTTATCAATGAATAAACACAGCAAAATGGATAAGTGATAAATGATAAGTGATAAATGAGCAAAGCAAAGCATTTCAAATAAAAGATTTAAAACCCAAATAAAAAACCTACAAAAATAAATAAATATAAAATAAAATTCATAAATAGATAACTAAATTATATGCAATATATTGCTACATCTTGTTCAACTCTTTGACAGCAGCAGGAACAAAGCTGTTTTTGTAGCACTGGGTTTTACATTTTCGGACAACAAATTTCCGTCTGGAGGGAAGAAGTTGAAAGTGGCAGTGCAAAGGGTGGGAGTCATCTTTTAAAATGGAGGTAGCAATCTTCTGTACCTGTTTGGTGTACAGGGATGTCAGGCTCAGCTGTGACTCACCAAGCAAACGACTGGACCATCTAACCACCTGGTCTAAGGATTTCCTCTGTTTCAGTTTTATCTGACCAAACCATGACACTAAAGAAAAGGATAAAACAGATTCAATAAAAGCCCAATAAAACACTGTCATTATGGTTCGGTCCATTTGGAAGTGTGCGAGTTTCCTTAAACAATGCAAATGTTGCTGACCCTTGTCGCACACCCTTTCACAGTTCTCTTCAAAGTTTAAATTACTATCAATAATCGTCCCAAGATATTTGTAGGATTGTATACATTCAGTGGTCTGGCCTTTTAGTATGGTGACTTTGTGCCTGGGAGTTTTCCTCCTAAAGTCAATAATCATGTCTTTAGTTTTTGTCATATTCAGCTGCAGGTAGGAATCCTCACACCAGTGAACAAAATCATCAACTACCGGGCAGTGGCCACTCTCACCATGCTGAAGGAGACTGACAATAACTGAATCATCAGCATACTTTATAATGTGTCTGTTGTCATGTCTGCTCTGACACATGTTTGTGTACAGGATGAAGAGTAGTGGTGACAACACACAGCCCTGAGGAGAGCCAGTAGAGGAACACTTTTGGTCAGACAGTGTACCATTGACCCTTACTGTCTGTGTCCTGTTGGTTAAAAAATCCAGAATCCAACCCACCAGATTATTACTCAAATCAAATTGTTGCAGGAGCCTTTCAACTAAAATATGAGGTTGGATTGTATTAAAGGCAGAAGAAAAGTCCACAAATAAAAGCCTGGCGTGTGTCCCATTAAAATCCAGATGTTTAAAAAGCATGTTAAGCAGAGTGACAGTGGCATCCTCCACTCCTCTGTGAAGCCTATAGGCAAACTGCAAAGGATCCAATGCATGCTCGGTCTGCTTTAGGACCTCAAATCTGACCAGTTTTACAAAAATTTTCATTAAAGTTGAAGTCAAGGCAACTGGTCTAAAATCATTTACCGTTTTAGGACAGCTGGATTTTGGAACAGGGACAACCACAGCATTCATGCATCGTTATTAGTGAAGTACAACATCCCCAATGTGTAGTGTGTACCGAGGTGCTTGCACATGAAAGTTTAAAGTCTGTAAAAATGCTCAAACACTTGAAAACTAAGCACCCATCTCTTGCCGCTAAACCAGCAGATTTTTTCCACCAAAAGGAGAGAGAATTGCAAGGCCAAAAGAAAGTCATAACTAATCAAACAACAACCACTACCAGTGTTCAAAGGTGGCATATTTAATTGCACAGGCAAAAACGCCACACACAATCAGAGAAACCCTAATACAGTAAAACCCGCTGCTATCGCTATGAGTCGGACAATACATGGGGATAAACAGGCACAGGAGCTGGAAGCAGTGCCACTGTCCGATGGGACCATATCCCGGAACATCATGGACATAGCCCAGGACATAAAGTGTCAGCTGATTGACAGAGTGAAGAAAGGGAAATATGCTTTGCAGTTAGATGAATATACAGATATATCAAACTGTGCAAGTTTTCTTATGTATCAGTCACCTCTGGGGATAGTGGGGGTCGCCAGTCTCTATCACCATTTTTTCGGGGGTCGCAGGCTGAAAAGTTTGAGAACCCTTGGCTTAGCTAACTCGTGTGGTTAGTTTTTTGTTTTTCTTATTTCAGACAAGAATAAAAAGGAGATGTTTTTACCTTTACCTTAGTTAATATTAACTAATTTATGTTCATTATTATGTACCTGGCAAGTTAAGATGACCGAAATTCACGAAGTCAATGACATTAATCCGTCAGCAGCCTTCAGACAAACTAAATGTGCCAACATTTGGATTTCAAAATAAGGAAGGTTTTTCCTGCTGTCTGGGTGGTGAGGAGATTTAAAAAAAAAAAAAAACAACAAAAAACAAAAACAACGATAAATATATAGAAATATTATAAGAAATAACTGCATCTTTGTTCATTTAAGTTAATTTATTTAATTAAATGCAATTTTATTAATTTTTTTTCTTTGAAATTAGAGTTAAATTATTGTTCTGCTCTGGCTCTGCAAAATTATGGTCAAAAATGTAAATTGTTATAAGGCAAAAGTTTAAAAAAAATACCACAGTCTGTTTCAAATTTATTTTAAAAAAAACAGTAATTTTATTTTAAAAATATACAAAAATTAGCCATAAAATAATACACAAATTTATAATAAAGTCTCAAATGTACAAGAAAAGTCAATTTTACAAGAGGAAATTACAAATTTGAGGAAAATGATTTCAAAATTTAGATAAATTTACAGAGCAAAGTAGAAAACTATAACAAAATTGTTATAAATTTTGGAGAAAAACCTCAAACCTTCAAGACTGAAGTCATTACTCAAGTTTTTAAGTGGGTGCTCTTTCTTTTCCCTTACCTAGAAATTTTTGGTCATCTACTTTTAATTTACATGACACTTGATATTTTCTAACCTGTTTGTATGCCACCATAGACAGAGAGAGAACCTAAATTAGACAGACCTCGGAAAGGGCAAGATGAGACAGAAGACAGGAGCCAAGGAGAGGAAAGTGTTCAGGCAGAGGGTCCAGGAGAGGTGAGAGCAGAGAAGGAGAAAAGGATGATACCAGTAAAACGTCCAAACGCAGGACGTCTGGGTGGGACCCCAGCTGGCCCAATATTCAAGCCTCGGTTGTACAATACTTCAAATGGTAAGTCCATATGTAAAGTTACTGTGCAAAATTTAAAAAAAAGAAGATAGATACATACTTTATTTCGAACAAAAAAGTAAAACAAAAACAAAACAAATGTAATAAAGTAACAGTATACAGTGTTCGAAAGGGAGAAGGAAGTGAACACTTATTAATTCGAACTCCTCGTTTCCATAGATACACCCATGTGAATTATATACAAATTACCACATTTAAGACCCCAAGTAAACAATTAGCTGTATTTTGTACATATCAACATTAACACCCATCCATCCTTACATACATTGATGTCCATACATCAAAACCAGCCTCAAACAACACAGATTTACACAGTACTGTCCCACCCACCATTCCATAGTGTCCCAGAGTGAGCATAGTGAATCGTACATATAAATACTACCCTTCTAACATATATCCTTTCAGCAAATAATGTTTATACCTCTTTTTGAATTGATTTCTGTTTGTACATAGTTTCAGTTCCGGCTCCAGACTGTTCCACAAATCCACCCCACAGACAGATATGCACATACTTTTCTTGGTTGTTCGTATCTTGGGTTTTGTAAAGTTTAAGTCTCCTCTCAAATTATAATCATTGTCTCTTTTTTTAAATATTTTTTGTATATTAGTTGGGAGTTGATTATTAATTGCCCTGTACATGACTTGTGCTGTCTTAAATTTAACTAAATCGATGAACTTTATGACATGTGACTTTAAAAACAACAAATTGGTATGGTCTCTATATCCTACATTATTTATTATCCTTATAGCTCTTTTTTGTAATGTGCATATTGACTGTAGGTTGGTCTTGTAGGTGTTTCCCCAGACTTCTACACAGTAGTTAAGATAAGGTAGAAACAGTGAATTGTACAGTAAGAACAATGATTTATAGTCCAAGATGTGTCTCGTCTTCCCCAGTATGCCTATACATTTTGCCAACTTGGCCCGGATGTGACTGATGTGAGGTTTCCAGCAGATTTTATTGTCTAGCGTCACCCCCAGAAACTTATTTTCCTGTATTGTTTCTATTCTGGTATCATCTACCGTTACCATTATTTCATGATTTAGTTTATAATTTCCAAACAACATAATCTTTGGGGGTTTTTTCAGATTTAGAGATAATTTATTTTTGTTGAACCACTGCGTTAACTTTTTCATTTCAGTTGTGACCACCTCTAAAACCTGCTGCAAATTCTCACCAGTGCAAAGGCTATTTGTGTCATCCGCAGACAAAATAAATTTCAGAATTTTTGATACTTGGCATATGTCATTTATATACAAAATAAAGAGTTTGGGTCCCAAAACTGACCCCTGGGGCACACCACAAGTGATGTCCATGAAGGGTGATTTGTGCTCACCAATTTGTACAAATTGTTGTCTGTTACTTAAATAACTTTCCACCCAACTCAGTCCAACCCCTCTTATCCCATACCTTCCCAGTTTCCAGAATACTATAAAATTAATATATTCCGGTTACAATAGTGTCATGTGTTTTCTGCCCCACCGGAAAAATATGTTGCCACTGAGCCAAGGTATTTAAGCCAGAGGAAACACTGTGTTTTGCTGCTTCAGGACCTGGAAGACTTGCTGTGGTAAATGGAACCATGAATTCTGCTGTCCACCATAAAATCCTGAAGGATAATGTCCGACCATCTGTTCATGACCTCAAGCTGAAGTGCACTTGGGTTCTGCAGCAGGACAATGATCCAAAACACACCAGAAAGTCCACCTCTGAATGGCTTAAGAAAAACAAAATGAAGACTTTGGTGTGGCCTAGTCAAAGTCCTGACCTGAATCTGATTGAGATGCTGTGGCATGACCTTAAAAAGGTAGTTCATGCTCGAAAACCTTCCAATATGGCTGAATTACAACAATTAAGTGGGCCACAATTCCTCCAAAACGCTGTAAAAGACTCATTGCCAGTTATCGCAAACACCTGATTGCAGTTGTTGCTGCTAAGGGTGGCCCAACCAGTTATTAGGTTTAGGGGGCAATCACTTTTTCCACACAGGGCCATGTAGGTTTGGATTTTTTCCCCCTTAATAAACACCTTCATTTAAAAACTGCATTTTGTGTTTACTTGTATTATCTTTGTCTAGTATTTAAATTTGTTTGATGATCTGAAACATTCAAGTGTGACAAACATACAAAAAAAAATGAGAAATCAGGAAGGGGGCAAACACTTTTTCACACCACTGTATTGTCATTCTGCAAATACAAGTATTTGTCAAAATATATTCGTCAATCACCTGTGCTGCTGTATAAATTATGAATTGTTGCAGAAGTCCTAAATTACAGTGTTTAATCTTGTGATGGTTATAACAGGACACTAAAGCAATCAGAGTAGAAGAACTGAGTGGGAGAGATTTAGAGCCAAATGACATCTGCAGCTGTTATTTCATTTCATATCAAGCAACTTGTCTGATATTCCATCAACAACTGCATTGATAGTATTCATCTATTCACCATTTACAGTAAATTAATGTTCAGGCTGTAACAAGGTGCACAGATAAAAGACAACATCTAATTGAAACCTTAAAGGCCTGTTTTATCCACTGTGTTGAAATCATTGTTCTATTCAGGCTTAGTTGCAAAAGATAAGAAAAACAATGTTGCAAATTTGGGAGAAAATTAGCTAACTTATGAGAAATTAAACAAATTTACAAGAAAAATGCCTCCAATTTATGGAAAACACAAATCATAATTTTGTGAGAAAGTCTCAAATGAACACAGAAAAAGGCTAGATTTATCAGTAAAGAAAAGTTGGAAATTTACATGAAAAGTTAACTTCTGTGGATAAAACTTCTGAGAAAAAAGTACTAAATTTACAAGAAATTGCAAATTTAAGACAAAAACCCTCCAACTGGTGACAGTGAAGTTATTAATACACATGTAACTTTTTACCTGATACTTTTCTACTCTGACTTTAGTCATTATTGATGGCCGTTTTTTATATTTCAGTAATTAATAAGGAAATGCTTCTTTTAAATGAAGCCAATTTCTCGTTAGTCTGCCAAACTGTGTAAGATAAGATAAGATAAGCCTTTATTAGTCCCACAACGGGGAAATTCCAGGATTGCAGCAGCACAGGGATAGCAACAATCAGAAGGCAAGAAAAAAAAAAAAAAAAAAAAAAAAAACCAGCAAGCAAGAGCAGCTAATATACATATGTACATATTACTATAAATATATATATATATATATATATATATATATATATATATATATATATACACACACACAGACACAGTGTAGAGTATTGTAGCTGGATGGGATAAATATATGAGTATATAAACACACCGTACGGAGCATTGCAGCTAGATGGAATAAATATGTAAATGTATAAACACAGTGCGGCGCAATGTAGCTTGATGGAATAATATGTAAATGTATAAACACACAGTGCGGAGCATTGTAGCTAGATGGGTATATATATATGTATAGGGCTAGACTACTGTTCGCTGAAATTTTCAGTCGTGAGAAGTTACTAATAGTTCAGTAACTATTAAATAATGTCGGCTACACTTACTGCATATTCCATATAAGAGCATACCATAAACATGTAGTACTACCACAGCACTTAGAATGTGTTTCAGTCATTTGGCATGGAATTGACAGCATATAGATATTAGCAACGCTCTTTGATCATTTTCTATTATGACTTAGTTTTCATGTGACTCCACAACACAGACTCTCCCATTATGAAAAGCTGTAGCCTACATCTTTTTTTTTTTTTTTTTTTTAACAAACTTTGCAGAAAGCTACTGGTAAACTTGGTCCTCATCTTTGAGTTCATTACACCAACATATAGCACTGCACCAACAACCTCCCACATTCACTGCACCTGTAGGCCTCCTGGGGGGTGGGGTCACACATTAAAACTGACCGACTCGGGACTTCCGGTTATGGCTGCCACGTAAGAAGGACACGTCTCACTCTGCTCTGCTTCTGGAGAAAAAAATCGGCAAATAACTCTCTCATTTGGGACAGAACATATCCCAGCGTTTGAGCGAGGATATGTCGGTGAAGCCTAAGGCTGGAAAACCAAGTAGAGGAAAAAGCGAGCCTCAGAAACAGTCCAAATTAACGGACTTTCAGGTCTGTGACGCAGCAGAGAAAGCACCAAATATGGCGAAGGAAGCTAACAACGGCGCGGGAGCTGCGGGAAGCGACACAGGTGCGTTGCTGGCGGCTACGAGTTCAACGAGAGCGGACTTTTCCTCTAGATTTGATGGGATTATGGCAGCGTTGGAAGGAATGAGAAAGGAATTGGGTGACTGTGTGGAACGAATGGCGCAGATGGAGCTTCGTATTTCCAGTGCTGAAGATGAAGTCAATTGTCTCCAATTAAAGGTGCGCACTTTGGAAAAAAAAAATAAATGTCTGGAAGAAAACATTCTGGATTTGGAATCCCAGTCGAGACAGAACAACTTGAGGCTGGTGGGTCTACCGGAAGAATCCGAAGGTCGGGACCCGTGTTCCTTTCTGGAAAAGTGGATTCCGGAGGCGCTGGGCAGTGCGGAGCTGCGGCCGGCGGTGGTTTTGGAGGGCGCGCATCGTATTGGCCCACGGAGAGATAAGGGACCACCGAGGACCTTAATTATGAAGTTTGTCAGCAACAGAGACAGGATGAAGATCTTCAACGCAGCACGAGCTAAAGGAGAGATTAAACACCAGGATCAGCAGGTGCGGTTCTACCCAGATTGGGCCACAGGAATCCAACAATTGAGGAAGCAGTATGATCCCGTACGTAAGGAGCTGCGCAACCTTGGGATTCGTCATGGTGTAATCTATCCTGCGAGACTGCTGACCACGTATGGGGGCAGAACCCACATCTTCAAGACCCCAGAGGAGGCGCAGGAGTTTATCAAGAAGATCCAAGAAGAAGAGACTGGTGGGAGCTAAGCATGAACAAAATATAAGGTAGAATAATTAAGCATTTGCACAGGCATCTGACTGACTTGAAGCAAATAGCAAGTTTACAAAATATAGATTGCATTATATAATTAAAAAAAAAAAAAAACTATGATGTACAAAGTTGCTAAAAATTTTGGAGTTAAGTTGGAAAACTACAGAGGAGAGTTAATGTTACGTCATTAAAAGCAGTAGAGTTAGGGTGATTGGGAGGATGAAGAAGGAGTGGCTTAGGCTGATCCTCGTGGATGTGGAGCAGTCGATGGCTATATCGGGAGACGGAATTTTTCTTTTGATTTTGGGGGGTTTGCCACAAGTGTGGGAAGGGGGAATTTGTTTGTGTGTAGTTTGTAGGATGAATGTTCAACCACTCATTTTTTTGCTTCTCTGTATGAGCATGTTTACACTGCAAGGTAATCCCAAACTCCCTATTGATCATAAACCAAAGCGTTAATCTTAATTTAACTTCATGGAATTGCAGAGGTCTACAAAATTTAAAAAAACTTAAACAAGTTATGAATAAAATAAAAGACATGGGTTCAAAAATTGTGTTTTTACAAGAAACTCATCTAATAGAGGAGGATGTAAAAAGAATTAGGAGTAGATGGCAAGGAAGTGTTTTCACCTCATCATTTTCATCCCGAGCCAGGGTAGTTATGACTCTCATACATAAATCAGTCCCTTTTCAAGTGAAAAATGTAATTGGAGACAAATTTGGAAGATATGTAATCATTCAAGGATCTTTGCTATTAGAAAATATAAATTTGGTGAACCTATATGGTCCCAATATAGATGATCAAAAGTTCTTTGCTAATTTATTTCTTATCTTATCATCACTTACAGGGCAACATATAATAGCAGGGGATTTTAATTGTACATTGAATCCCAGTATAGATAGATCAACAGGACTGGACTGTACGCACAATGGATGTAGGATGACCATTAATCATTTTATGAAAGAATTGAGATGCTAGATATATGGAGAGAAATGAAACCACAAGTCAAAGCCTACTCTTGTTATTCCAGTACCTACAAGACATTCTCACGTATTGATTATTTTTTGATTTCCACAGAATTAAGGTCCAAGATTCAAAACTGCTTTTATGATAACATCGTGATCTCTGATCATGCACCCTGCTGTATAGTATATGTAGATAAGAAATTGACAAAGGAATCAGGTAGATGGCAATTTCAGCATAAATGGCTTCAGGATGAGGAATTTGTCAAGTACATAGAAAAACAGATAGATGAGTTCTTTGATATCAATACTACACAAACATCAGCATGTGTAAAGTGGGAGGCTTTCAAAGCTTTTATTAGGGGACATATTATTAGTTATACAGGTTCAAAATCTAAGAAGACTCGAAAGGAGAGAGCCCAATTGGAACATAAAATAAAAAATCTTCAGGAAAAAGTGTATGCAGGAAGTGATCCAAGGTTGGAGAATGAATTACTGATTTTGAGAGCTGAATACGACAAAAAATCAGCGAATAGAGCTGCCTCGAGTCTTCTAAGATTGAAACAATCTTTTTATGAACAAGGTGAAAAATCAGGAAAATTATTGGCATGGCAGATTAAACAATTAGAAATTAAAACACCAATTACCAGTATTATAAGTAATGGACAGGTAGTTATAGATCCTTTAGAAATTAACAGAGCCTTTAGAGATTACTATGAAAAATTATATGATACCAAAAATGAATCTGATTTAACAAAACTAAATGGGTTTTTGAACGAACTATCTATACCGTGTATTCCAAATGAAAACAGGGAGATATTGGAGTCTAAAATTAGTCAAGAAGAAGTTGGGCTAGCCATTGATAATATGAAATCAGGAAAAAGTGCAGGACCAGATGGTCTTCCAGTTGACCTTTATAAAAAATTTAAGAATAAATTAATAAAACCTTTTTTGGAAATAGTTTTAGAAGCATTTCAAAATAATAATTTACCATCATACATGAATAATGCCTTAATTATACTGTTGCCAAAACCAGGTAAGCCCTCTAATAAATGTGAAAATATGAGACCAATAAGCCTATTAAATGCCGACCTTAAGATAATCTGTAAAATTTTAGCAAGACGAATACAAGAAATTTTACCAAATATTATTAATCGAGATCAGAATGGCTTTATAAAGGGAAGACAAGGCTTCCATAATGTAAGAAGACTATTTAATATTATTTATTTTAATAAAGAAGCACCGGATACAGCTCTCCTATCACTGGACGCCGAAAAGGCCTTTGATAGAGTCGAATGGCCCTTTCTTTTTGAAGTCTTACAAAGGTTTGGACTTGGAAATAATTTCATAAAATGGGTTCAGATAATATACAATAATGCTACAGCAGAAATCCTAACAAATAACAATATTTCAAAATCAATAAAAATCAATAGAGGATGTCGACAAGGCTGTCCACTTTCACCTTTACTGTTTACTATGGCAATTGAACCTTTAGCGATGGCGATACGTTTACATTCACAAATATATGGAATTAAAGTTGGACCAACAGAACATAAAATCTCCCTGTACGCCGATGACATAATTTTGTTTATGTCGAATCTAAAAAAATCAATTCCGACCTTGTTGAATTTAATAAAGAATTTTGGGGAAATATCAGGATATAAAATAAATAAAACTAAATCTTCAATATTAATGCTAAATGAGACCCAGAGAAATTACCCAGACCCTGAGGTAAATCAATTCAACGTTGTAAATCAGTTTAAATATTTAGGAATCCAAATTGTGCCTAAGCTAGAATCAGTCGCCAGTGTCAACTATGAAGCCTTAATGACAGATATCAATGAGTCAATTCAGAGATGGATGTCACTACCAATGTCGATGATCGGGAGAATCAATATATTTAAAAGTAATATTTTACCTAAAATACTTTATTTATTTCAATACATTCCCTTACCACCACCTTTAGATTTATTTTCAAGAATTAAAAAAAAGTTAGTGGAATTTATATGGAACAACAGGAGGGCTAGATTACGTCTGTCTTTATTATATTTACCATTTGATCGTGGAGGTCTGAAATGTCCAAATTTTATGTTGTATTATTGGTCGGCACAACTGAGGTCTATGACATATTATTTTTCATCAAATGATCTCCCTCACTGGACTGAAATGGAATCATACAATTTACCTTTACCTCTTCCCATATTCATATACTCAGATTCGGCAAAAAAATTACAAAAACAAGTTAAAAATCCATTTGTAAAGCATATGATCAAAATATGGTGTGAAGCTAAAAATTATTTAAAAGAACCACAGTTATTGTCACCATTTAGCCCAATATGGGGTAATCAATATTTTAAACCAGGAAGAGCGGACGCTGTATTTAAAGTATGGAATTTAAAAGGGATTCAAAAGATTCAAGATTTATATTTGCCATGTGCAGATAACATAATGTCTTTTGAAGAGCTGAGGGTCAAATTTAATCTCAATAGAACACATTTTTTTAAATATCTTCAACTTAGAAACTTTATTCGATCAAATCAAAATAAAGCTCTCACTCGACCTATTTATTCATCCTTGGAAAAATAGGTTTGAAATACATTATAATTTAACATTCTGAACCCTATAATGTAAGTCATGCCTTTAATTTGCCAATATTTCACTGACCTACAGTGAATTATTTACAGTCACAAAAATGCAGACTCAGTATTGAGACTGAAATAGATCTTTGATTTAGGGAAAACAAATTTGTTTAGAACAATTTTACCTGATTAACTTCAGCTTGATGTATGGACAGGTTCCATGTTCCACCTCCAAGTGGAAACTGAATACAAGCATATGAAAGCCTGTTACCACTAAGCTATCACATCCTGTATATCCATTCTGAGATACTGTATGGGTGACCTTTAAATTAAGTGAGCAACTTAAGATGTCCATAATAAAGATGTGATATGCAATGCAAGAACATTTTAAAAGTAACAAGATGCTGGCAGCATTTAAAAGGCTATTTATACACAGTGTGTTACTGACACCATCCTGCAGGATCTTAAAGTGACACTCCACCAAAAATCCAGTTTTGTTTTCCCTTGTTAACCAGTTGGTAACATGTTTTATGACTTACAAGACAGACCAAGAGTGAAATCACTCAAATGTGTCAAGTCTGGGTTTTTGTTGTGAAATTTCAATTAAGTGCCTCCCCTTGGTAAAAAGCAAGTTTAGACGGACCTGTTATAGAGAGCCTAAGTCACACCCACTCCATTTCCACATATGGGACCTTAAATCAGAAAAATTCTTCTTTAAAATGAATGGCAAGAGCAAAATTATCTTTTGATCCCGATTGAATTTTGCCATGAGTTACACATATGTTTGTCAATTTAAAAGATAATTTTCCACATACAGTAAATAACGGTGTAGGTTGTTGTCTGTTAAGGTACAAGGTTGTGAAAATAAGTAAATTAAAAACTGCAAACACAGATGGACAGTGCTTACGTCATCTTTTCAAAGCACGCCCAGGGTGAAGTAACTAACAGTCCTCTGGATCAGCTGCAGCTCTCACACCATGTTGTTTTTCTCTTTGGATTCTTCTTTCATCGGTCAGGAAACAGGAGGTGCGGATTTATCAATCTCCCGCCATGCTAGTGTTAAGTGATGTGGGATGATGGGAGCTTTGTCCGCTAATCATTTAAACAAAAACTAAATATTAATATTGTATATTATTATAAGACAGCCAACAACTTTAATTATGTGGAAAATTATCTTTTAAATTGACAAACATCATATGTGTAACTCGTGGCAAAATTCAATCAGGATCAAAAGATAATTTTGCTCTTACCATTCATATCAATGGAGATTTTTTCCAATTTAAGGTCCCATAAGAGGAAGTAGAGGTGGCGTGACTTAGGCTCTTTATAGTTATGTCACCAGCAGGTCAGTAGTGTTGAGCCATTCAGGATTAAGAAATGTCTCTGGCCTGGAAAGAAAATGGCGGAAATAAAGACTGAAATTAGCCTTCAGGGCCAGATTGCACTTTTTGAACAACTGCTTTGAAAATTTGACTCAAATTAAGATGGGTTTTACCATTAAACTGTTTTTCAGGACCAATGCAGTTTCAGTCATTATCATGGGCCATCGTGCATACAACTGGGCATGTCCTTCAACCGGCAAGTCTTTTTATCAAAGGATTTATTCTGTTTAATGCAGTGCTAGTCACCATTAGCCTTTAATTTGCTTGATAACAGCAGTGTACTGATGGTACAATTTTACATGCAGTTAATGTTAAAGCCTTGTGTCAATGTGCTTAAGAAAAATGATCCACAAATATCCAGATAAGCCTGGATAAATTCAGATGCTGCATGTGCTGAATGGTTTGTACAGACCTTTTTGAAGAGACACTGCTGCATGTTAAAGGCAGGAAGAGAAAAGCAATATAATTAGACGTGATGTCTGATAGTTTTGCCAGCAGGCAGCACAGCAAAGTGAAATACTTTGAATGTGTTGAGATCATGCAGAGATGACTGTGCACAGAATGAATGTGTAGTGTTGTTTGGCAGCCGGAGCTTAAGTTTTGGATATTATAGGTGCCCAAGCACCAGTGGGGATTGCAGTGTGCTCACTGTGGCCGCTTTGCTGTGGTGTTCATCAGTGTTGGGCAAGTTACGAAAAAATAGTTATTAGTTAACAGTTACTAGTTACTTCTTTTCGAAAGTAACTGAGTTACTTTTGAGTTACTGCATGATTAAAGTAACTAGGTACTTGGAAAAGTAACTTTCACGTTACTTTTAAATGCATACTTAAATCCTCTTGCACACACAGCAAGATCAAGGGCCCCTTGTTCTCATCAGAAAAAAGAAGAAAAAGAAAACTGATGAGAAAAAAGTCATCTTACAGAGAAAAAATGTCTCAGATTTACACAGACTATTGTAATCAGTAGAAAGTCAGAAATTTATGAGAAATAAAGCTGTAAATTCACAAAGAAAATTGTGGACCCCCTGACGGGCTGTTTTTGGCCCACGAGCCATATGTTTGACACTCCTGGACCAGCCCATTAAAAATGCATATTTAGTGAAAATATGAGACCAATAAGCCTATTAAACGCCGACCTTAAGATAATCTGTAAAATTTTAGCAAGACGAATACAAGAAATTTTACCAAATATTATTAATCAAGATCAGAATGGCTTTATAAAGGGTAGACAAGGCTTCCATAATGTAAGAAGACTATTTAATATTATTTATTTTAATAAAGAAGCACCGGATACAGCTCTCCTATCATTGGACGCCGAAAAGGCCTTTGATAGAGTTGAATGGCCCTTTCTTTTTGAAGTCCTACAAAGGTTTGGACTTGGAAATAATTTCATAAAATGGGTTCAAATAATATACAATAATGCTACAGCAGAAATCCTAACAAATAACAATATTTCAAAACCAATAAAAATCAATAGAGGATGTCGACAAGGCTGTCCACTTTCACCTTTACTGTTTACTATGGCAATTGAACCTTTAGCGATAGCGATACGTTTACATTCACAAATATATGGAATTAAAGTTGGACCAACAGAACAT